>JAVMKO010000011.1:39384030-40052959 GCA_032164245.1 Sternotherus odoratus
TAGGTCCCAGCAGCGAGAGGGCTCACTGCCGGCTCCTGGCTGCCGCCCGGGTCCCAGCAGCGGGTGGGCTGCCGGTTCTCGGCTCCCTCCCGAGTCCCAAAAGCCGGGACCCGGGCGGGCTGGCTGCCGGGTCCCGGCTTCCGCCCGGGTCCCAGCAGTGGGAGGGCTCGCTGCCGGCTCCCGCCTGAGTCCCGCCAGCAGGCGGGCTGCCGGTTCTCGGCTCCCACCCGGGTCCCAGCAGCCGGGACCCAGGCGGGCTGGCTGAAGGCTCCCGGCTGCCAGCTGCCGCCCGGGTCCCAGCAGCCGGGACCCGGGCGGGCTGACTCACGGCTCCTGGCTGCCGTGATACAGTAAAACCTCGATATGATGGACCATTCCGGCGGGCTGCTGCTCCCACAGCTCTTTTTTTTTAACGGACACCCCCTCGCCCGAATTAGTCCATTATATCGAGGTTTTACTGTATATCAAATACTTCATTAGTAATAAGTTTAGCAATCCAGATCCTTACAAAATGACCATCTGGAATTTCTATCTCTTGGTTCTAGTCACTTTTTGGTCAACTCTACAGCCTCTATTCAGCAGTGTACTTAATGTGTTGTAACTTGAACCAATGTGACTTATCTGGTGAATAGTCCCATTGACAGTGCAACCTCTCCAATCCGCATGTGCTTAAGTACCTTACTCAATCAAGGCCTTACTATATAGAGAAATTTCAGCCAGTTGCTATGGACTTCATTCTCCTTCTCTTACACAGGAAAAATAATTGGGCATAACTACTTAGAGGTCACTGATGTTTTACTGGTGAAAAATTGGAATGATGGGAAAATTGGGCTTGTTTCTTAAAAGGCTAAATCATCTTGGAATTAAACAGCTGCATTTCCAATTTTCAACATGTAGCAGTTCCCTTGGAGTGGAGCTTCAGAGGGTGCAATACCAAGGGACTTAATTGACCTCCCATTATCACAGTTTTAGTAGCTAGAATTCAAGACTGAGGGTGGTGGTATATTAGAGGTAACAAAGAGTCCTGTGGCACCTTCAAGACTAAAGTATTGAAGCATAAGCTTTTGTGGGCTAATACCCACTTCGTCGGATGCAAGCAGTGGACAGGACTCTTTGTTACCTCTGCTATTCCAGACTAACATGGCTACCTCTCTGATTCTTGTATATTAGATGTGATCATGATTGTGGCATTGTTATGGTATCCAGTTAGTGGATGAGAGCTAGGCCAATGACAGTGTAGCCTATGCCAAATGATTGGGCCCAGGGAGAAAATATTAATCTTGTACCAGCAATTTCAAATGGCATATTCTTTCCAATTCCAAAGGCCACAAATCAGTGAAAATGTATTTATTTTGTTTAATACAGGTGAAGCTATTTATAGCTGCAATATCAAAGCAACTTTAACTACCAAAACTTTTCAAGTTTAAAAAATACCGCAAAGACATGGACCACTCAACGTGACAAGTCAGAATTTTGTGCAATGTGAAAATAGTTCTCAGTACTTTTACCATGTTGTTTTCCAAGGCTAACATCCTAATTTAATTTTCAGTTGCCTACATCATTGTAATTAGTTTTAAGTGATGCAACCAAAGCTTTGATAATTAATAGGAGTTTTGTTTCAGTAACACTCTGACTAGTGTCCTCTCCAAAGGGAGGGGAAAAAAGTAAACCCTATTCTCATTTTTTGCACAGACGGAGGGAGGGTGGGGGTGATATCGTTCCCTTCCTACTTCTGATTTCTTAGGACACCAATATGGTCACACTTAAAAACATGTCAATTGTCATTGATAGCCAAAATGTTGCCATAATATTTGCAATATTCCTCAGCAGTAGGAATAACTAAGTTTATTATAGGATATACTGTAAATAACTGAGTTAAATCAATGGCAAAGTTAAGTTGTACCCATTTTCATTTGAGCAGTTAGCTGGGGTTCTGCAGGTTCTTTCTGTTAGGAGAAATTGATGATGGAGTCAGGTATCTTTTGAGGCAGTCTCGTGTATTTACAAAGAGTGTACAAAATCCTGTACCTTTGAACACAGGAGGAATGAAACAGGAAAGAATCTCTTTGCTCACAGCTTCAAGTCTCTTTCAACCAGCACTCAGCCCACGCTCTTGCGCTCTGTGCTTTTCTCAGGGCCATGATCTCAAGGCTTGTTCAAGCTGTGTCTGCTGCTTTCTGTAGTGTTTCTCCTGTCCCTCTCTCTCTCATACAAACATCCCCCATCCCACTAGAAACAATACCCAGCCAAGTCCCTCTCCTACATAGTTCATTCCTCAGTAGTCTCATGTGCCTTTGTTTTGGGAGGCGATGCACCTGTTTCTGGTGAAGGCCACCTTTATTATATAAAGTGATTAAATTTATCTTAAATGAATGGTGGTGGTGACACACACCAGCTCCCTTGACATTTCTCAAGTGCAACATAGTACTTTCCTTCCTGAAGATTTGACAGGTCTGAAAGGATTCTGCACATTATTTTTATATAACTACTGTACATAAACACACACATTTATTTTCACATATCTGTCCTAGGGAACAGCAGATAAAGTGGCAATCTTCCAATAGTCTTCATTCTGTGTCTCAGCCAAAAATTCATAGCAGAGCATGTTACCTCCCCCTTGCCGCTCTCCCCACAATCTATGCCCCAATCAATCCACCCCCCACATCTTTTACATGTTTCACAGCATGTACTTTTGCTAAAAAGAGCCTTTTAATTGTCCATCATTGCAACTGTCATATACTGTTAAACAATTTCTGTGCTGCAGACAAGTCAAGAGGAACTACTGGGCTCTGCAGTTTCTATTATGCTGACAGAACCCAACAACAGATGTTAACAAATCTGCTTGTGGTTGGCCAGATTGTTTTTCTTTCTGGATTTCTGGTCACAGAAATCAACTGACATGTTTTTAAAACTTATTTTTATTGTTTGCAAGATGAGAGTTTACCATAGCATGGATACAAATGTAGCCTCTATGGGGAGGAGGGATAGCTCAGTGGTTTGAGCATTGGCCTGCTAAACCCAGGGTTGTGAGTTCAATCATTGAGGGGGGCCATTTAGGGACCTGAGGCAAAATGTCTGCCAGGGAACAGTACTTGGTCTTGCTAGTGTAGGCAGGGGCTAGACTCAATGACCTTTCAGAAAGATGGTCCTTCCACTTCTATGAGATAGGTATATCTCCATTATTATTTTTATATACAGTGTTCCTTCTTGGAATCTGACTTTGTTTTTCCTGTTGCTGCTCTTGTGACTTTTGGCCATATTTAAACATCAGTGAAACTGTTATACTAATAACATTGAATATGGATTTAGGAGCCTCACTTTAGGAAACTTAAGGTTGAAAGTGTTGAACTTATTTTATTATGTTTGAGTTTGTTTAATTTATATTTTCACTTGTGTCTGATTTAAGGATCCAGAGTTGGCTCCAATGCCAGTGCATCCCATGGGCCCAAATGGCATTACCCAGCCTGTTTCCTCCCCCTGCAACAACTCTACCCATGATCTCTGGAAGATCCTGGCACATCAAGGGGTAAGTTCACAAAGAACCATTGGGGAAGCTGAGGTTAGTTTTGGGTATTTCTCTCTTTTCTCTCTGTATCCAAAGTACTAATTCTCTCTCTCTTGCCATGTATCTGCACCAGAACCACAATTGAGTCAGTGCTGTCTGTGTTGCTAAGAATGGGGAGGCCTTTGTCGGTAAGCAAGTGAACTGGTGTGCAGCTGGCACTACATGTTCCCTTCTGGCTCTTCCATTCCTATTCAGGTTCACCATCTATTTTAAATTCCTAATTATTTTCCATTCCTGGAGGGAAATATGGGGTTTGTACTTTTTGAAGACCTATTCTAACAGCCTGTGTGTTTTGATTAACACATTGAACAATGGATGTGAGGTTTGAGAGTATCTGCATAAAAATGTAATATTTAAAACAGGCTTTAAAAATAAATAGTCAGCTGTAGAAAGATGATATCTCTATCAGGTCTGACTAGAATATCCCAGCAGAACGAGTGATTTGCCTAGGGCAACAAGATGTTATTCAATGAACTGTTGGTATGGGTGACAAATGTCTAAGGGCAGACATTTGCTGGTTTGCCTATGGCAACAGAACCCCTAGAGCCAGCTCTGATATCTATAAGGAAACAAGTGTTATTTCTTATCTAATTAAAAGTTTGTGTGAGAGACTTCTAAGATTTATGTATGCAACATGTTATTTTTCTGATTTATTATGCAATAAGTGGTGCAATTCCACAACAAATCAGATAATTATACACAAAAGGCCAGTAAGTCACATCACTGTTCCTTTATTCATGCAAAGAAGATGGTAAGACAATGTGTGATAAATGCCTATATAGCATTGCATTTGCAGTCATGGTACCTGTGCTAGTAAACTAAGCATATAATTGCCAGTGCACATCTTTTCAATTTTGAAATGTGCATCTTTGATGTGTGTTATGCCTTCAATGTGCTTTGATCATATTGTAGTGCTCCATTGCTTGCAAGCAGTGGTGTGGGATGTTTCTGAACTGACAATAATGGTAGTGCTCTTTTTTTGACTGAAGTCATGTCTGCGACTCAAATTTAAAAAGTCACAGTGAAGAATGAAGGTTAAGTACTTCTAGGTTGTCAAACTCTGTGCTCGTTCATTGCTTCAGTAATACTTTATTTCTCTGCACCTATCATTTTGCTCCATATTATACTCTTGTACAGAAAATTAACTTATTAAAATACAAAAGACATTCTGAAATATGAACAGAGAGATTGAACTCACTGCAGAACCCAACATGATAAATATGAAATGGAAAGTAAATAATAAGACATCCTGATTGGAAAACTATATATTTATTGCACAGATCTGATTGTGGATTCAAATGCTTTATTCACTTTGCCTCTCACTCATTCTTGATATTTTTATCTCTCGCTACTACGTACAAAATGCTTCCTGCCCCTTCACTGGGAAGTGGGAAAAGGGACTGATGTGATGACGTAGGTGTTGATCCCAATACAAGATTGGCATCCTCTCGTAGATTAGGATGTAGTACCACTAAGTCTATCCACTGATACTCCATGCTTGAGTTGGAAACACATCCAGTATACTGCAATTTCTGCTCCTGCTAGCATATATCAGTAGGTGATGGGTTCTCCTTTAAAAATATTTTATAACTAGCACTAGAGTGAGTTGTTCCCTAGCACTCCCTAAGGCATTCTCTCTGCAGCTATCCAGCTCTGCCTACCTCCTTTAGCTCATTCCCCTCTCCGACTGCTTAGTACCTCAGAGAGGACAGAAGCTACAACTTCTGGTTAAATGAAGCTGCGCTTCAGGAATGAAATTAAGGTGCTGTAATAGAGATTTCAGTTACTTCCACTGTAGTAAATCATTCAGACAGCCTTTATGGTACTGCCATTACATTATCAGGATCTGATTCTTCACTCCGTTTTTCAAGCAACTCCCTCATTGGTTTCAATGGGCGATTTGGTTTTAAATGTCAGCACTGGATCTTTCCAAGGAAAATGTTCATTGGCACCTTCTCTTAAAAATGGCAGTACATTATAATATTACCATGTTTTATATTAAAGTGGAAGATGGCATTTTCCTTACTTCGATCATGAACACTACATAAAAGCACTGAAACTCACGTATATGTCCCCTGCATGAATGACCCTAGTAAAATAGGACACAAACTTTTACTTTAAGAAAAATTCATTATTGATGAGAGATGGGTTCCAGTGCAAAGGCCAAGCAAAATGGAAAGTTTGGGGAACTTGGTGGATGTTGGGAAAGAAGCAAGATCCCTACCCTTGAGGGCAGGGAAAGAAGCCATTGCACAGCTTGGCTGCTTCTACACCACAGCTTCCAGCTGATCACATTGGTTTGAATAAAAGATAAACTCAGATCTTTGTCTGGCTGAACCTGGGTTTTCTCTGAGAATAATAAGTTCAGAGACTCTTGGTTTTATTATTTCACATTTTTACTTGTCCCTATATTTCTATGTGTTGCCTGATGCAGGAAGTAGAACAGAAATAATGCAAGACAAAGCACTCCAAATGCAGTTTTGGTGTAGGGAGTATTAGGAGCTGTACCTGCTATTACCAAATCTCAGTTTGCCCCAAAGTGCAGATAATAGACATCCATTGGACTGAAAGGAGACCGGATGTAATCTGAGTCTAATTGAACCCTAATTTAGAAGTTCCCTATGAAAAGTTAAATTTTCAAAGACTAGAAAGGTATAAAGATATGGAGGAGATATTTTATATGCTGTAAAACATCTTGTAAATCTTTCCTTTGTGTGTAGGGGAATTATTTACAAGAATAATAGTCCCGTCCCTTGGGTGAATATGTATATGCATTTTGTCTTGTATGTAACTGCATCATTATAAGTGACTTAGGTTTCATCCAAAGCCATTGAAATCAAGGGGAATCTTCCCATTGACTTTGAAAGCCTGGAAAACTCTCCTGGAGAGGGAAGGTGAAACTGTTAAGATTCTTCCAGCTAGGCAGGTGGAAAGCCAACAAATTCTGTTTTGGTTCAATGCACAAAAAAAGTCACCATTGTGTTTTTGTCCTGAAGTGAGACCAAATTTTTCCAAAATCTTCCAGTTTTCCATAAACTGGAAACTTTATTTCCTGGTTAGTTCTAGCTGAATTGATGCCTATTATGGCAAAGATCTACTTTTAACCAGCATGGCAGAGTCCATACAACCAAGTAGAAGGGAGCTGGATTTTATTCTAGCTCTCTCAATCAAAATTGTTATCAGATCCAACCATACACATTTATTACTGAAGATATCATTCAAAAAGGACTGTTTTATTTTCTGATCCCAGTATTAGTTTGAAGGGCTGGCAATTAAATGCAAGTTTACTTATAAACTAATCTCAATGACCGATAGTAAACGTCTAACTCTATCGTGCCAGTTTGAGTCACTTTTAGTTTAACCAGATTTTAAACATTCTTAAAGTATTTTGATTTATTTTTTCATGGCTGTCTTAAAATCTATTACTTAATATTTTCCAGTTGAGCTGTAAACTATATTGGGTTTAATTAGCTAATGTTTTCAAAATGATCTGAAGATGAAAAGCACTATAGAAGCACTAAGCAATAGTATTAAATGGGTTTTGGGCTCTTATAAAATTGATTTTAACCTCAAATACATTGCTTCTAAAGAACTATTAATAATATCCATTCCAGTTTTTTGCTTTTTTTAAAAAAAATGCACCAACAAAGTTGTAAATTGCAATTCTCTATCTTTTTTTTTTATTATTCTTGTAATTTAGGAATGGGTAAAGGAATCCAAAGGGGCTGTTAATATTTCTAAAGCAAAGCAAGTAATGTAAGAATTCAAATAGACTAAAAAGAACTAAAGTATATTCCTGTTAGTAAGTGTAGTGAGTAAACTTTCTTTGGTAGTAAAGCTTGGATGGAGATCCTTGAATACTAAGTTATGAAATAGGTACACAATTGTAGCTTTAGCAACATATTTGGTATCAATAACTTAATCCAGCTAAATTTGCAACAGATACATTGATTTTTTTTTAAAAGTAATAAACCGTAGATCTAGGTGTAGACTACGGTGTCGGCCTGAACAACATCCAAGTCGTGGTGCTGCACAGGACGCCATTGATCAACAGATCAACGGAACGGTAAAAATATTCATTGTGAATCACAATGTAAGGACACTGTCTTCAGATACGCTTATCGATGTGTACATCGTGGAAATACAAAAAATCAAGGCAGATGTCATTGGAGTGTGTGAAACAAGGAGGAGTAGTGAACTTATAGTGCAGTGGCAAAGTGGAGAGCAAGTGTTTCCTCAGCAAGGCGTTGGATAATCGTGCCCGAACAGGCGGAGTAGGATTTATTGTCAAGAAGGTAGTGATACCGAGAGTGAAAAGCTGTGATATACTCTCTCCACGAGTTGCAGTTCTCAACTTCAAAATTGATAGAACGCGCTTACTGAAGATTGTTCAGGCATACAGTCCAACAGAGCAAGAAGACAACGATGAAGTGGAACAATTTTATCTAGAATTAGAAGCAGCAATGAGAAGCAAAGCGACTTACACAATCGTGCAAGGGGATTTCAATGCAGTTATTGGAAAGAAAGAAGGCGACAAGCTTTATATTGGAAAATTTGGCAGAGGAAATCGCAGTGAATGGGGCAATCGTTTGGCAATTTTTGTGGCGTGCAATCGTCTTCACGTTATGAACACCGTGTTCGAGAAGACAGAGAAGCGGCACTGGACATGGAGAAGTCCAGATGGGACGACCCTCAAGCAACTCGATTACGTACTGACGGACACGAAAAGGATTTTTTCAGGTGTATCCGTCATAGGTGACCGCATTATATGCTCAGGCACAGACCACAGGTTGCTGAGATCTAAGCTGAGCATCTGCTTTACAAAGGAAGAGCATATCAAAAGAGCTCAAAGATCTCCCCCGAAGCGATTCTTCAATGCCCAACTTTTCACCAAAAAGCTGTCCAAAAGAAATCTAGAAAGAGATGCGGAAGAAGATATTGACAAGGATTATGAGGATCTCATTCAAAAGATCCAAGACACCATTAAGGAGTCTAGTAAAACTGTGAAATCCGCTCAAAAACCGCGTGAGTAGCCAAACTAGTCAACTAATGGCGAAGCGAGCACAGCTCAAAGCTGAAGGGAAAATCGATAATGTGTATAGGATGCTTTGCAAGCAAATCCAAGAGAAACTGCTAGAAGACTATGATGACTATAGGAGAAAGAAGTTGTTGAAAGTAAGAAAAGCCTGAAGGCGTCAGAACGTGACATCAAGCTCAAACAACGCATCTCGGTCGCGTTCAAAGATGCTAACGGAATGAGGACGACTGACCGCAAACAAATGAATGTGATTTGTTCAGATTTTTACAACAAGTTGTACTCCTCTTCCGTCAGCGTTGATAGGAAACTGTCGAGTGTTAAGCGCGAACAAATCCGGGAAGTAATGTGGGAAGAAGTCCAGGCGGCGGCTGAGTGCATTAAGGCTGGAAAATGCCCAGGCAGGGATGGAATAAGACCGGAGCATCTTAAGGCAGGAGGCGTTCATCTCTATCAAGCTCTTGCTAAACGTTTCAGTCAATATGTTGTGTCCAATAGAACTCCCGCAGCATGGAAAGTGTCCAAAACAATTTTGCTGCTGAAAAAGGGAGATCCGGAAGACCTTTCCAACTACAGACCGATCACCCTTCTCTCACAGGTCTACAAAGTCTTCACTCGCATTATTCTCAATCGGATAGAGAAAGATCTAGAGCTGCTAACAAGTAAAGAACAAGCTGGGTTCAGAACGGGCTTCTCGACTATCGACCAAATGCACACTGTGAAACAGCTGATGGGGGGGGGGGAATGTAGGGAATATCGAATCCCGTTATGTGTTCCATTTGTGGATTTCAAAAAGGCATTTGACTCTGTCAAGTTCGCAGCCGTTGTTAACACATTGCATGATTACCCGGCTTACGTTGATCTGCTTTGCGAACTCAACAGTGACTGTGCCACAGAAATTCAGTTGTTCAATGAGCCATGTCACGTCCAGATCAGAAGAGGAGTGCGCCAGGACGACACTATATCGCCAAAACTTTTTACAGCTGCACTGGAGTCGCTCTTCAATAAACTTGAGTGGAATGGAGGCATAAATGTGGATGGAGAATACCTCACACACCTTATGTTTGCGGATGATTGTGTTATCTTCGCCAATGACACCGCTGAGCTGCAAACAAAGGTTCAACAACTGCAAGAGCGCTCACGCGAAGTGGGGCTAGAAATGAACGCATCGAAGACACAGTGGATGCGAAACGATCACTGTGCAGAGGGATGGATACTCTTGAATGGTGAAGTGCTGGAAGAAGTGGATGCCTACGTGTACCTTGGACATCTTCTAGCGAAGACAAGCAAATTCGATGGAGAGTGCGCAAGATGGAGAAAGGCAGCGTGGGGTAGTTTTAATCGAATTAAAACCTCGCTGTTGGACTCGAAGATCCCCATGCGACTGCGTAAAGAATTGTTTGATTCTACCGTGCTTCCAGCAATGACATAAGGTTCGGGGTGCTGGAGCACCACACATGCCGATGAAGACAAATTAGCAGTCATGCAAAGAGCCATGGAGCACAGAATGTGTGGAATTTCCCTTCGAGACCACATTCCAAACGTAGTCATTCGACAACAAAGTGGAGTTAAGGATGTGATTCATTCAATCTACAAAAATAAGCACAGGTGGACTGGTCACGTAGCGCGACTCCAGGACACCAGATGGACCGTATGGCTAACAGAATGGATTCCGCGAGCACAACCACGCCAACGTGGTCATCCTCAACGACGTTGGGAGGGTCCTATGGTCAAGATATTTGGGCAGAGATGGCATCAACTTGCGTAAGATAGGCAAAGGTGGAGCGGTATCGATTTGCGTTCATGGCGGAATCAAGACGCCGTGCAACGAGGACAAGTCGGATCCAAGCAATCCAAGTACAAATTATATTGACATCAGAGCTTTCAAAAAGCCTTCTCAGTATCATGTAATATGATGTCTAGTATATGAGGACAAAGGAAAAACTGTCTGAATGTTTTTGTTTAATAAGAATATTTTGTTTCCTCACTGAATGAAAGAATATCAGTAAGCCTGAAGATTTTGATCCAGAAGTGTGTTAGAAGGATGGGAGCTTGTTAGTACTTAAAATGGTGACAGAATTGTAATGATTTGATGTAGTTCAGACAGTGATGATTTGTATTGCTAAAGCTCTTGAATGAAGGCTTTCTCAGTCCCTGAGAACAATGGGGAGTATGCTGCACTGAAATGGACCCATGGGGTAAAATGGCCAATTAATTGATTGGAATCTGAGTTTTATAGTCTGAATTCTAATTGCTGAGACTGAGCATGTTTTAAGACTATGGTTAATGTGGGATATACACATTCTAGTACCAGAAATATCCACCCAGAAAAGTAGGAACTCATCCTCAGAAACAAATGACTGCTTTCATTTAACTGGACATGAATATGATTTAACCCATTCTTGCAGATCTGCTTTATTGCATTTTGGGGGCAAATATCTATTTTGTTGCTAGTATCAAATATATGAAATGAATAATTTAAAATCCATTATATTTTTCAGCTTAGGAAGTGCTAGCTCACAGGGAAAAGGAATACAAAGCTGGATGTCCTGTTCAAATACAAAATGCATACAGAGGTTAACCTAACTGTTGCATCATGTGGTTTCTCCCAAGTGTTGGGACAGCTTATGTTACCAAGAGCTATTAGTGTCATAAGAACTAATCATGTTAGATCACATAACTGTGTGGCAAGATGTCTTAGTAGCATTACAATTTCTCCAACTGAAAATACAATTAAAGCATATTACTATTATGCAAAGATTTAGTAATAGTTAGACACTGATGATCTGGTATAGCTCATTCAGGCATGCTTAAAGAGCTACAGAAAGGTTTTAATTAATCAGTTTAGACTCAGGCCCAGACCTGCAAATCATTATGTAAGTGAGTCACCTCACGTCATGCACATGAGCACAGTGGGACTTCTCAAGTATGTAAGTGACTCTCACGGGGGACTGGACCCTTAGATTAATCTTTGAGTTTCACCAATAGATTTACATAGGGGAATGTATTTGTACCAATAGTTGTAGCCTAGGTATATCAAAAACCCTGCTGCACCTTTATGTAGCTGCCTGTTCCAATCCCAGATGAAGTGGGGAGAGTTGAATGCAAGGCTAATGAGCTAGCTTTGTTTTTTTTTTGTTTTTTTTTTAAATGAAACAAGAATACAACCTCCTTGGTAGTCTGTTTCTATAACGGGTCAATGTAAACACTGCCACCCCTTCATGCTCTGTGCAGTCTTGTGGTGAAAGCCAGTCTGTGGAAGCCAGGACCCTAAAAGGTTTGGTGCTGCTGCTGAGCTTGAGCTCCAGGGAAGAGAAAAACTTCAGTGCTAGCTACTGGAATGTGAGAATAATGTGTCAAACAACAAATATCTCTCAGTTCATGAAGGAGATGGATGACTGTAGACTCAGTCCTGGATATCCGCAAAAACAGATCGATAAATGCAGATAAGAAGCACTTTAAGCAAAAGACAAATCATCTTGGGTTAATGATCTGAAGTAAATAGGATGAAATTTAATAAGGACAAATGCAAAATACTTCACTTAGGAAGGAACAATCAGTGGCACACATGCAAAATGGGAAATGACTGCCTAGGAAGCAGGATTGTGGAAAGGGATCTGGGGGTCATAGTGGACCACAAGCTAAGTATGAGTCACAGTGTAACGCTGTTGCAAAAAAAAAAAAAAAGTCAACATCATTCTGGGATGTATTAGCAGGAGTGATGTAAGCAAGACACAATAAGTAATTCTTCCACTCTATTCTGCACTGATTAGGCCTCAAATGGATTATTGTGTCCCAGTTCTGGGTGCCACATTTCAGGAAGGATGTGGACAAATTGGAGAAAATCCAGAGAAAGTGACACAAATGATTAAAGGTCTAGAAAACATTACTTATGACAAAAGATTGGGAAAAAAAAGGGTTTGTTTTAGTCTGGGAAAAGAAGACTGAGTGTGGACATAAGTTTTCAAGTATGTAAAATATATAATACTACTGATTGTAACAATTGGAGAGGAATTATGGTAGTCTCTGTTTTGGGAAAGGCTTGTGCAGTGTTCTTCTACAGAGGATGAAAAAGACAGTGGTTGCAAAGCTGAGAGAAGAGACTGGATTCAGACCCAAGGGATACTATGTGGACAACATGGTCATACTAAGGACCATCACAGAAGAACGTATAGAATGGCAAGGTCCCCTCTTAATCAATTTAACTGATTCTTTCAAAAGGTATTTGACAGCATGCACAAACATAGACTCTGGAATACTCTTCCATTCAATGGAATACTAATTAAAATCATCAGCATCCTCAAGGCCATGCATAGAGATCTGAAGTGTGAACAACCAGATGATAGACTGATGTGACACTGGTGTGAAACAGGGCTGCAACCTGGCAAATATAGCCAGTCAAGTGGGACTCTTGGCCACTAGAGCTGGTGATGTTAGAGAACTAAATGTCTTCATAAATAAGTGCCTACAAAATATTGTGGGCTTTGGATGGAAGCCTGAATAAAAGACCCAAGAAATTATCAACCAGCAGCTCACTTCCATCAGAATCAGAAGGCAGTTCTGAATGTATTTGGGGCAAGTACTCCGGATGCCAACACAGACTCCCACATGAAGTTGTGGAGTAGAAACCAACTGATATCTGGGAAAAAGGGTGTCCAAAAGAAACATTCAGAATAACCCTTAGTAATGAGAGCAGAATAACTGATCACAGCACAAATGGAAGCAGCAGCAAATGAGAAATTGGTTTCCACCCTATGCACAAATATAGGCACAGGAAGTATGTAGTAAGTAATTCAAAAGAAGTGAAAATTTCTCTGTCACCTAAAATGTCTGTCTCTCCTCTCCCTTCTCTCCCGGTTCCTCCCGCCTCTGAAGGCCAAAGAATACATAGGTGGGGCTGAATTCAAGGAGTTACACTGAAGGAGCCAAACTTGAGTACTGGCATGCAGGTCATTTAATGCTGCACGTGGCCGAAATAAATGCCTGGCTTTAGAGGGGGGAGAATTAGTCCTCGTATTAATGTTAGGTCAATAAAGTTGCAGCCTTCTGCTTTAAAATCAATCGTGTCTGTCCAAATTTCATGCTGATCAATAGGTGGCTAATGTGAAAGCTCAGCATCTGTCTCACTGATTGAATTACCCCAAAATGTACAGCTAATAGACCTAGCCAGCATGACTGCAGATGCTTGCTTTTTGTTATCACAATCTGTAGAAATAAGTCTGTGTTTTCAATACCAAAGAAGTGATGATTTTTTTTTATTATTTTCATCAGGTGGCGTGCATAAATGTTAGGGTAAAAATGTTCATATTTTTAAAAATTATTTTATGAAGTTTGAGAACTTGGCTTCACTACAATATCTTTGGTCTAGCCAGTTCATTTGAATAAAAAAAAATTGATATCCGATCTTTATATAAAAACAGAATCAAGTAGAAAACACCAAAAATAAACGTTACACATAACTTCTCAGATTCTGACTTCCATTTAACTGCACATCAATTATAAATGTCTATGGTGTCTTTAAAGTCTTTAACTTACTGTAGCTCTGCGTGAACTCTCCAGTAACCGTTAGGATGACTCTTCCTATGGCTCTTGCTGCATAAATTAGCCCCAGAAATTTAACTGAAGATTATTCTGGCCAAATCCTGCTTTGAAGCTGTCATCTCTCACAGGGATGAGCTGGCCTTTTTAAAGAGAGAACTACCCACTCAGCCACCTTGTGGTCATCTCCACCGTGGGGGCTAGGGGAAGAGGTAACTTCATGTATTTGTTTGCAAGATGGATGATGCCTTTCCAAAGATAGATGTGCCTTCACTTTTCTTATCCCCCAAGACCCAGAGTGAGCTCTGGGCTCTCTTCCATATCCGCATGGAAATCTCAGCAGTTCTGAGTTCATCATTTCCACAACATGAGCTGGATTTCCTAGATGTGATGCTGGTGAGGGACTTGTAGAAACTGCTGGACTCCAGCAGGTCATGTTACTCTTGCTTGTAGGATCTTCTGAGCTCTTCAGTCAACGCCTAGATTGAGGTAGAGAATAGGCAGGGATGCGGCTCTCAGTTGACAAGTACCTCATCAAATCATCCCATCTTCATAGCTGGCAGGCAATGTTAGAGAGGATACAGCTCCCAGAAAAATGGCCTTTTAGCTGTAGAAGATAATAATGACTGCTTTCCCTTACAAGATTACATTCCACACCTCATGGTAGATCAGCTCATCTGTCTGTGCTCTCCAGAAAGCAAATGGAATTAGATTGTGAATACACCGTGTTAATCCCAGAAATGCTCTCTGCAGCAACTAGCATAAGAAGAAACTAGAAGATCCTAGGACGTGTGGCTAATGAGACCTGGGTCATTCCATGAAAAGCAGGGCTGGGCCAGGTTTAATCATTCTGATGGTACTTTAATATGAGAGGTAAAATGTCTCTGGGTCTTTCCTACTCCTCTTAAAACTGAATAACCAGAGAGAGAAGTATTCTGTGCCCTACTATCACTGAGGAGTGATAAACCCCTTTGTACTATTTTAATTTAAACTTTTCCAAGATCACAGCAAGGAGCTGACAGTCGGGAATACAACCCAAATTTCCCTGCATTGACCGCTGGTCCATGATACTACCGCTACTACATGGCCTTTCCTCCAAACAATAAGAGCTTATGCCTGTTACCCTCGCCACTTCTATTCCCTTTGTCTATATGCAGATGATGTTCTGTACCCCAAACTCCTTAGAGTATATTCCCAAAACAAAATGCTACATTAAGTTGTGGTTACAGTTGAATATATATTGATAACATAAGGGTTAAAGCATTACATGTATCTTATAATTCTCCGCAAAACAAATCTGACTTCCTCAGGAGATAGGGTTGCTAACTGTTTAATCTCACACACACCCAAACACCCTTCTGACCCCTGCCCGCCCCTTCCCTGAGGCCCCTTTCACTCCATGCTCCACTCCCCCATTGCTTGCTCTCCTCCCCCACTCTCTCTCTCTCTTTCACTGGGCTGGGCAGGGGGTTGGGGTGTGGGACGGGGTTCAGGCTCCAGTATGGGAGGTGGGTCTGAGGGGTTTTGAGTGTAAGGGGCTTTGGGCTGAGCCTGGGGCAGAGGATTGAGGTGCAGGATGGGGTGTGGGCTCTGAGAAGGAGTTTGGAGGTAGGAGGGTGCTCAGGACTGGGGCAGGGGTTGGGGTGCAGGTTACAGCCAGATGGCGCTTACCTTGGGCAGCTCCTGGAAGTGACCAGCGTGTCCAGCTTCTAGGCTCAGAGGCAGCCAGCCGGCTCTGCATGCTACCCCTGCCTGCAGTCACTACCCCTGCATCTTCCATTGGCCACAGCTCCCAGCCAATGGGAACTGGGGAATCGGGGCTCGGGTTGGGGCAGAACACAGAGAACCCCCCCCCCCTCCCCCTAGCCACTCCTGTGCTTAGGAGCTAAATGGACATACCAGTTGCTTCTGGGAGCCGCATGGAGCCAGGGAAGATAGGGAACCTGCCTTAGCCCTGCTACTCCGCCAGCTGGACTTTTAGTGGCCTTTTGAAATCTTCTGGACTGCTTTCAATAGCCAGTAAGCGATTGATTCTGGGAGACTCCTGGCCATTCCAGCAAGTTGGCAACCCCATCAGGACATGAAGAGTATAGATAAATCTTAAAACAAACAAAAAAACCCTCAAAAAATCTAAGTATGGAAACACACTCTTCATTGTCAGTAGAATAGTAAATGCAAATTGTAAATAATTTTCACAATTATATGAACAGCTATAAAAATAATTCTACTATTCTACACAACCAGCTTGTTGCATTGGAGCTCAGTGCACTTGAATGTACAAAGATTAAATTACATTTAATGACAAATCCTGTTTCCATTTTGCAGCATGAATAAGTGGCTATGCTGTTTGACATCTAGAACAGTTTCACTGGTGTTAGGATTGTCCAAGTATTTGTATGCACTTCCCCTCTCCCAATTCCACCCCATCCCACCTCCAGCCATGGAAAAATGATCTTGTAGCTGCTGATCCACTTCCCTCTCCCACCAGAGTCTCTAAATTTCCCCTGTGTACTGGGGTTTAGGAAGTCATGAAGAACATAGCTCTATAGTATGCATTGAGTGCCGACACCTGTGCAGACTCTCCTCACAGTTCTATAGTGCCTGGGTCTCTCTGCACCTATGAAGGATAAGCAGGTTTTCGATCTTACTGAGAAACTGGATATGCAAAAGTATTGCATTTAAATTGTTGACATGGGGAACTCTGCAATTTTTTGTTGCTTGTTGTTTGTTCTGCATTTTCTTATCTCAGATGAACTGCAAGTCTCAGGTCACTTGAAATGTTTTCCCAGTACTACACAAATGCTCCAATTTTAACTATTTTAACCTGTGCAATACAATGTTTCTAGTAAGATTTTTAAGTGGTAGGTGTCAGGTTTGCTAAAAATGATGTGCTGATGCCCAATTATGAAAAACATAGAACTATAATTATGCCTAAAATACTTCTCACAGCTCTTCCAAAAACATACTTGGTCACATTTCCAAATCACAGAATCATTATTTACCTAAACAAAGATAAATTGAATTAGGCTCAGTAGTTGCACTGTATTTCTGAGATACTAAAGAAGTACACATGCCAACTCTAGTGCTTCCTTTTTTTCAGACAGTGCAAGCTTCCTTGTTAATAGTTTGTGTGGCTCACTGAGCTGAATATTTAATGACCCTGAGGCTTTTCTCAGCTCAGGTAAATAAGAACTCACTTCAGCACCTTCACTTTACTCTGCCAATAGCATATATTCTTTAGTACTAAATCTTTATTTTTAGGAGCATGATCTTATAGATGGCAGTATGGTATTAGCCACTACACCGCAATGCTTCAGGGATTAAGTTGTGTTCAATCTGTATTTGGGCCTAATTCAGTTCCTACTAAATTCAATATGATTTGGATCAGGCCTTTAGTTACTACATTTAGGGCTGAACCCTCCATTTTATTCAAGGAGTACTTATATGGATTTGAGGGCATAAGTGATGGATAGGCCTTACCCTGGCTCTCTGCATATGGGTGAATTTTGTACTAGCTAAATAATTAATCAACTGTGTAAAATCTTTCCTAGCAGTGCATTATTTGAGCATCATACAATCTTAAAACATTGTTTCGTAAAGGTTGATGTGGAACAGGGGTCGGCAACCTTTCAGAAGTGGTGTGCCCAGTCTTCGTTTACTCTAATTTAAGGTTTTGCGTGCCAGTAATACCTTTGAACGTTTTTAGAAGGTCTCTTTCTGTAAGTCTTTAATATATAACTAAACTATTGTTGTATATAAAGTAAATGATGTTTTTAAAATGTTTAAGAAGCTCATTTAAAATTAAATTAAAATACAGAGCCCCCTAGACTAGTGGCCAGGACCCAAGTAGTGTGAGTGCCACTGAAAATCAGCTTGCGTGTCGCCTTCAGCACCTGTGCCATAGGTTGCCTACCCCGATGTAGAAGAAAGTTTTCCAGATGCACAATCAGATGCTTGTTGTTCCACATAAAGAAATTAGTCTATTTTGTTGCCATTTCATGAATCTAAGATAGTTACCAATTTTCTGCAGATTCCATGCAATCACACCAACAGTATTTTAAAATGTCAAGGATATTCTGAGGAGACTATGAATTTTGAAAGTATCACTAACTAGACATTCAAACAGAATCTATAGAGAAATAAATAATCTATAGAGAAATGGCCTGTCACAAGCTTTTGGATACGATTGACATGGTAGAAAATGATAGAAGGCCTATATTGAACTGGATTGAAAAGATAACCTGAGATATTAAAACCACTCAAAGTACAATATCTATATCTACAAACTACACCTTTTCAAGAAAAAACTGAGAAGTCTACAAGTTTTGGCTTGAAAACCCATCCTAAGAAATGGGAATGCAGGGAGAACCTGGAGAAACTACTTAGACTTCTGTATGGTGTCTGAGTTGGTACCACACAACATTTCAATTAAAAATTAAAAACTTACCATAGAAATCCTGTGTGTGTTCGTCCGTCGATTCGACGAGGTCCACTCAGTCATCCGTGAATTGCTGGGACTGATTCTGTCTGTGTGTGCGCAGATGGCTGATGAGGCCGATCCTTGCATGAAAGGTCCGATGACTGATAGGACAGGGGATGAGGAGGACATCTCAAGCAGGGTTACTGGCACGGGCTATTCTGGCTTGCCTCTTTTGTTCTGCTGCAGCCGTCCTTTTGGCCTCACGTGATTCGGCACCTTTATACACGAAGCAGTGCCATGTAGTCCGATTCATTGCGCTCTGTTGCCAAGAGTCAGGATTGATGTCAAACGCTTTAAGGGCAGCTTTGAGAGTGTCTTTGAAGCGCTTCTTCTGACCCCCATGGGACCGCTGTCCTTGTTGCAACTCGCCATAGAAAAGTCGCTTTGGTAGCTGATGATCTGACATACGGACTACATGCCCTGCCTGCCCAGCGTAGCTGCGACTGCATCAAGATGGTAAAGATGCTGGGAAGGTTTGCTTGGGCGAGTACTTCAGTATCTGGGATCTTATCCTGCCACTTGATGTTGAGGATTTTCCTGAGGCTTGTTGTGTGGAAGTGGTTCAGCTTCTTGGCGTGGCGCTGATACACAGTCCAGGTTTCGCTGGCATAGAGCAGTGTAGGGAGAACAACCGCCCTGTATACTTTCAGCTTGGTCTGGGTGGTGATGCCTCTTCTATTCCAGACATTGGAGTTTAATCTGCTGAAAGTTGCACTGGCTCTAGCGATCCTGATATTCACCTAATCATCTATGGTGGCATTTTGGGACAGTGTGCTGCCAAGGTATGTGAATCTGTTCACTGCATTGAGTCTCTGGCCGTTAATAGTAATGTTGGGCTCAACATAGGGCTTCCTTGGGGCTGGCTGATGCAAGACTTCAGTCTTCTTTGTACTGATGATTAGACCGAAGTTTGCGCAAGTGTTGGAAAACTTATCTACGCTGCGTTGCATATCCGCTTCTGAGCCAGCATTGAGAGCACAGTCATCAGCAAACAGAAAGTCTCTGATGATGTCTGTCATGACCTTGGTTTTCGCCTGAAGCCTCCTTAGGTTGTACAGCTTACTGTCAGTGCGGTACCTGATGCCAATTCCAACATCTCCATCTCTGAAAGCATCGGTCAACATAGCGGAGAATATGATGCTAAAGAGTGTAGGTGCCAGGACGCAACCCTGCTTCACACCGTTTGTAACGGGAAATGGCTCAGATGATTCGCCATTGTCCTGGACTCGTGCCTGCATGCCTTCATGGAACTGTTGGACCATGGAGATGAACTTCCTTGGGCATCCATACTTGGCCATGATCTTCCACAGGCCCTCTCTACAAACAGTATCAAAAGCCTTGGTCAGGTCAACATAGGTGGAGAACAGGTCGCACCTCTGCTCCTGACACTTCTCTTGCAGTTGTCTCGCAGCAAACACCATGTCATAGAAATCTACTACCACCATGAAGCACACCATCCAAATGGTATTTCAGATACCCTTGCTTGAGGCAACTGACCTGTTTAATTTAACTGAGGCATTTGCAAGGGACTTCCACAACACCTGGGTAATGCCAATAGTCTGAACCCTTCTTAGTCAGGTCACCCAACAGGACACAGTTCCCACTGATGGATGATTTCCTCCTAGGCATGGCCTAGGGACACACATCTTTGTACTTAGGTTTCTGGACTCCCCTCAGGTTTGGATAGGATGACTCTGGAATCCTATTATCACACTTCTGAGTCATAGCAAAGATTATACTATGACTGCTTCAGTCATTCATGCAAGGTTGGTTAATGATATAAAAGTTATCAGACCTTTATGTTAACCTAAGTATTTTGAACTGTGTAGATTCATAATGAACTGCCTGTGAGCAACCTCTAGATTGAGACTTGTTCACTGAAGAAATTCAGATATAGTTCAGGGTAATGAATCCAAAATTTTGAAAGTAAGTTCATAAACAATTTACAAAAAGATATAAAGAGAAAATTGGTCGAATGAAATATTCAGTGTGGATTATCTCCTCAGTTCTAGTGATTAGGTCCCAGCATAAGCAGATATATATATATTCTTCTTAATTAAAACTAACTTTATAGTATTGGCTTTTGATCCACAGGCGTTCAAACATTAAAATTCTATTTAAGGATATATTTACTTAAATAAGCCTTCCTACAAATCCTGATAATTTAAAGAACTTTCATGTAATATTATTCGCCTTATTAAAACACAGCTGTGGTACCAGTAATGCTGAAGGGTTTAAAGCAGTGTAAGATTTATATATACACATTTTCAAGACTAAGCATTGAGGACACTTTTTGCTTTTTACTGAGTACTATGTAGTTTATCTCATCTGTCTCTTCCACTTTACAATAAAGACAACTGTGACAACCTTTTGAACTTCAATAACTATATAATGCTCAGGGTTATATAGCAATAGGAAATTATCATTTTTGTACTAGTAACATTTGTAGCCTTTTAAGCTCTAGTTCTTTCAGCAATTACTTATCATTGAATCATTATACTAAAAATTCCTTACCTCTAAATCTTTGAAGTGTAGAAGAGATTTTATTGCTTTTTTGATATGTTATTAATACTTTCAGAGAACATGTGCTTTGAAGGTAGCTATCCTATGTATTATAAATGCCTGGAGAATCCATTTTAAAATGTTACATATAGTTAGCAAATCCATGAAATGAATTCTTTTATTATTATTTATTAATTATTTAAAGTCAATATTGCAATATTATTAATAAGGAAGCATTGTGGTTAAGGTATTAGAATTGGACTCAAGATCTGGGTTCAATTCCTGGCTGTGCCATAGAATTTCTGTGTAATATTGGGTGGGCAAGTGACTTACATCTCTGTGCCTCAGTTTCCATCTGTGACATGGGGATGATTATTCCTTTCTCTCATCCTTTTGTCTTTTTTTATATTTCGATTGTAAGTGGGGAAGGTCTCTCTCTGGGGGCTGGTCTACCATCCAAAGATACATCAATACAGCTATGTCCCTTGGGGCCGTGAAAAATCTGCACCCCTGAGAGACTTAGTTAAACCAATCAAATTCCCAATGTAGACCGTGCTAGTCCATGGAAGAATTCTTCTGTCAACACCACTGTCGCCTCTCGGGAAAGTGGATTAACTTCCTGTCATTGTACTAAGTGTCTACACTGAAGTGGCACAGCTACAGTTCTATGTGTAGACATAGCCTGTTTGTACAGTGACATGTTAGGATCATTTCTACAAGCAGGGTTCCTATACACAACAGCTTATGAAATATACAACCTTAATTCCTCCCTGAATGAGAGGGTCTTGTGGGAAACTAAACAACTGAGCCATTGTTAGGATTGGGTGAACCATTTGGGGCAAAATAAGAGCTGTTCTAAATATTTGCACCTTCCCTGACTTGATTCCAAACTTGTTTATAGGTTTATGTTGTCTCATTATGCCTAAGTGAAAGAACCCTTGACCCTGACCCCACCCCCTCCCTATTCAAGGGGCTGTTACTTTATAGGATGCTGTGGCAGGGCAAGTAATCTCCTTTCTTGGCCACCCTATTCTTCCTTTCAAATTTGTTTCCTCATGCACTGCACCCCTTGATTCAAAATACCTTTTCCTCCTTACCCAATTAATGGAGCACAATTCAATGGGAAGCCCTAAAGACCTGCCATTTAAAATGGAGCAGAAGCTCACTTGGGCCGAGACTGCTTTACTTTGCAGCCTACTTAATTTCTTAAATATGCTTTTCAAGAGCAGGAAAGTGCATCTCAAGTGCATCCTGCCCACAGTGCTGCCCACAGTGCTGCCCAGAGCCCAAACAAATTTGAGAGGCAGGAGTGGGAAGATGTCTCCTTTGGAATATTTTAATTGCAGTTCAGAGAAGCCAATGTGCTTCCTGACCATCCTGCTGCTAACAAGGGGGTCTGAGTAACCGAATATAGAGTGAGCCAGGATCTTCTGATAAGCCTGAGAAGCACAAATAGGAATGAGGAGCGTCCTGGTGGTCCAAATAAACATCTGACGCTTACCTTGAATTGATCCTTTGATGTTTGGAGTTTACCCATTGTTGTTCATCAATAAAACATGCACTATCACCAGATGATATCTTATGATATCTTATGTTCATAATTGCTATTTGCACATTGTAAGACTATTTATTTAAGGGCCTCCACATCTACTGAAGGGTGCCTCATCTCCCATCAATTTCAGTGAGAACTGAGGATATCTAGCACCTTTGAGAATTGGGCCTGAAGTCCAATAACATTTTGTGTGTATTAGTAGCACTGGGTCATTCTACATTGGTAGTTTCCAGATCTTCCAAAAGCCTTCTTGCCAGCCAGAACTCGCTAAATGGGATTTTTTGATTATCCCTCATCACGGTCCATTCAATTTTTTTAGATTAATAAAACTATAAAAATACTGTAATGATTATAATACTAGTCTATAGATAAGTGTTTAGAAACCTGGTAATAGTGTACCAGCCTATTTTCAAAGGTATTTAGATGCCTAATGATATTTTCAAAAGCAAGGAAGCAAGTTTGGTACCTAACCTGCTTATGCAGTTTGAAAATGCCACCAGGCACTTATGCCACCAGGCATCTTTAGGCACCTAAATACCTTTAATAACCTGGCCCAGTGTTCTTAAACTTCACCGCCACACAGGAGGCCAAAATCTGCTGTCACTTACATCTTGATGTCAATAGTCATTCCCAATTTACATCCATGCAAGTGAGACCAGATTTTGGATCTGTATTGAGAATGTTTTCATACAAAATAAAATGGGGGTTCATTATTCTATTTTCACATAAAGGGGCATTATGGAAATTTCACATAACTGGCATTATGGAAACTGTGCTAAGTGGGTCTGATAGTTGTTAGGGTTTTGTGAGGGTTGGTTTTTATTTTGGGGGGCACAAGTGTATCACGGTTGGAAGTATACAAGCATCTGTCCTGATTTGTCACCTGGCTTCAACATTTTGCTGGGAGGATCTTCAGTACAGGGAACATCTTTTATGGCCATTTAGGCACTGTGTTGGCTCAAGAATAGAGTATATGTAGACACTAGGCATTATAATAGTTGATCTATCACCATTTATGTATTCACATGCGATCATACTTTTCTGGTCTAATAAAAATCCCATGCCCCAGTGAGAGAGCATAGTTTAAAAGTTAAAATGGAAGATTGATAGTCAAGGGTTCTAGATTTTTATATTTAGCTCCACCACCGA
Organism: Sternotherus odoratus; assembly: GCA_032164245.1. NCBI lineage: Eukaryota > Metazoa > Chordata > Testudines > Kinosternidae > Sternotherus > Sternotherus odoratus. The sequence goes on from JAVMKO010000011.1 coordinate 39,407,852, forward strand.
TTCTGTGAGAACTAGGGTGGTAAGTCACTACAAATTGCAGTGCTTTGGTTTGCCAATATGCCAAATAAGTAATATCCATCTCCCAGAATGCTGTGATGCATAATCTCTGCAATTATTGGATTCAGGTTTGCTGTGCCTTACTACAAGGGATTGGGGAAAACATGGCTTTTCTGTAGCGGGACGTTCGCTAGGCTATTGAGGGAGACCAGTAATGAAGTTCAAGGAGACCAATGAGGCTCAAAACAAAACGTGTTTATTCGGCCGAGGTGGCAGCCGCCCAAAAGCGTGAAGAAACTGCCACACCAACCACGCTTAACTTACAGTTTTATAGTCTTGGTTAACTACGCAGTTTCTTTATGTGTTACATGATTGGCTATCCCATATTGCTAGGCAGATTTAGACTACGCACGTGTAGCAGGCACGTGGTAGGAACAGCGTGATTGGACAGAATTTCGCGCCCTTTTTGCAGGATTGTTGCATTGCTTGTGCACAGAACATGCAATAGCAGCATATTACTTTTGATGAGGTAGTGATTGTATAAATGTGCAAAAACCATTTGTTACATGATTGATTCAAAACATTTTCATAACCTTATTAAAACATTGACATCAAACAATAACTATAACTGTCTATCATTTTCCTAATGGAGATCTTATATTTTGATCTTTACATATCTGCATCAACATTTATCACCATTTGCTTTTTACAACCCTCACATTCCCTCCTTTTTCTTGTTGCTAGTTATTGCAAACTAGCAACACTCTAAACATTATTATTACCAGTTATTGGTGAATTTTTGAACATTAACATTATTCTGTTGGACCATAACAGATTACAGGATCTAAACTACTTTTCAGACATACAGAATATATAACACATTAAGATAAGATTGAACAAGAGAACTTATTATAAACAAAAATATTAAAAATAGTATACTTCACACACATTAAACAAACCCACCTCTGCCCCTTTTTCCTGAGAAACATTACAGTAACGTTTTGGGGCAACAGATGAATAAGATTTTCTAAGGAATACATTATAACAAATGTTCATACAGTAGTGCAGATTTTCAGAGTGGTGCTTGGTCACCTGACTCACAAGAGGTAGGTTGAGCATCTTGCTGACTAGGTGGTTGGGCTGGTTTGCGGAAGACGATTTGCAGAGGGTTGGAGCTCTTTACAGAGACTTGCCAGTTGGGTGGAGGCGATGTGTGATCAGACTTGACACGGGTATAATGAATCCAAGGCTTAACACTGGCTAATTTAACAGCAGTGGGAGTGGTAAGGAGAATAATATAGGGACCCTTCCATTTAGGTCCCAAAGGATTAATTTTCCAATCCTTGAACCATACAGTATCACCCGGGGAAAAAGGGTGCGAAGCAGTGACAGGAAGTGGGAACTTGAGTTTACTAACATAGGTAGATAGTTGATTTACCACATTGCTTAGAAGCTGAACTTCCTTGATAAGATCTTGCTTTCCCAGGAGGTAAGTGTCCCCTTTTAGGTGATGGGCCCCCAGCGGTGGTTGGCCAAACACAAGTTCATAGGGTGAGAACTTTGAAGATCGTGTAGGAGTGCATCGAATTTTGCGCAATGCCATAGGCAAAGCTACAATCCATGATAAGCCGGTTTCCTGACAGATTTTCCCCACAATAATTTTTAGAGTTCTATTTACTCTTTTAATTTTTCCTGATGCTTGTGGGTAATATGCACAGTGGAGTTTCCAAGTGATGCCCAAAAGTGTTGACAAGGAGCGGATGATTTTATGAACAAAAGCGGGACCATTATCACTTCCAATATGTAATGGGAGTCCAAACCAAGGGATTACATCTCGAAGCAGGGCTTTGGTGACTTGTTCAGCCTTTTCATTAGTAGTGGGCCATGCCTCAACCCAACCGGAATATGTGCAAACTGCTACAAGCAGGTACTTGAATTTTCCAGACTTTGGCATTTCAGTAAAGTCCACAACTAGTGATTCCATTGGAATATGCCCCACATATTGGACTTCGGGTGGCTGAAGAGGCCCTACACGAGGATTATGTGTTGCGCAGTTCTGACAACGTAGAGCAACACGTCTGGTGAGTGAATGCAAACCTTTTATATACAGTTCCCGGTCTAGGAGTTTAGCTAAGCTAGTACCTCCCAGATGAGTTTGTTGATGTAACTCTTGGATTAATTCCCAAGCTATTGTTATGGGCAGGAAGATCTTTTTATTTGGCAAAATGTATAAACCTGATTGCTTTATTCCTTTCCCTTGTTCAGCCCAAAGTTGTTCTTGTGCAGTGTAGTGTACTTCAGCAGGAATTATTTCAGCTACGTTGAGGTGCTGGATATGAATAGCTGGAGATTGCTGACGCGCTGCATTTCTTGCTTCTTCATCTGCCTGTCGGTTTCCTTTTACGACAGGATCCTCACCATGTTGGTGTTCTTTGCAGTGCATTACAGCAACTTGTTTGGGCATCCAAACAGCATCAAGAAGGGCCAGAATTTCATCTGCATGTTTTATTTTCTGTCCATTTGAAGTTAGAAGTCCTCTTTCCCTGTATATGGCACCATGGGCATGGAGTGTTAGGAAGGCATATTTTGAGTTAGTGTAAATGTTAACCTTTTGTTCTGTTGCTAGCTCAAGTGCCCGACGGAGGGTGACCAGTTCAGCCTTTTGAGCGGAGGTGCCAGGAGGAAGTGCCTTTGCTTCACAGACAGTACCTTGACCATTAACTATGGCATATCCTGCCAATCGTTGACCCTGATCAATAAAACTACTACCATCGGTGAAAAGGACAGAGTTAGGTGTGGCTAAAGGTGTATCCAGTAAGTCAGGTCGGCTAGAATAAACTTCTTCCATGACTTGAAGGCAATCATGTTTCTCAGTGGGATCTTCTTCTATAGGTAGCAGAGTTGCAGGATTGAGAGTGGAACAGACAGAGATAGTAACATAGGGATTATCAACCAGTATACTTTTGTACTTGGAGAGCTTTGTTTTTGTTATCCAATGATGGCCCCTATGTTCCATTAGGGTGACCACAGCATGTGGGCACTTTAAGGAGATTGGTTGTCCTAGGGTGAGTTTACTTGCCTCTTCAGCAAGAAGGGCAGCTGCAGCTACGGCACGTAGGCAGGGTGGCCATCCTTGTATTACAGTGTTTAGTTGCTCAGAGAAGTATGATACTGGTCGCGGCCAGCTACCGATGGTCTGGGTTAAGACACCAACTGCAACACCTTCTCCTTCTCCTACATACAGTGTAAAAGATTGGTTCAAGTCGGGGAAGCCTAATTTTGGTTTTTGTTCTATTACTACATCTAAGGTCACCTGAGCTTCAGGAATACCTTCAGACTGAGAACCAATGGGACTATTATCCATCAGTGACTTTAGACTATTATTACAGGTGACTGTTAAAGACCCACGAATATCCAATGATGAAGACTCCAGCATTCTAATAGAAGTCAGATATTTAATATTAGAATTTACTATTATTTTACATACTGGTTCTTTGATATTTTCTGCCTCCAACATTTTTAGATCTAATTGCCTGGTGTTAGGAGGTAAAACCATCTCTCTTACAGCTTCAGTATTGTCTTCATATGAGCATTCTTGAAAACCAGAAGTTGAAGTCTTGTCTTCTAGGGCAGACACATGATTTTTATGACACCATTCAGAAGTTCTAGCACATGATTTATAATGCCAGACATTTTTACCAGACATTGGTATTATTCTTTGACAGCTGTATAGCTGTAATTTCTGAACATTACTTATTAGTTCTTCATCTGACTCTATCCTCTTTCTCTTCTGGCAGCTATAATCATTATGATAATTAGAAATATTGTTCACCAAAGTAATGACTACTGGACTTTTTGAAGTATTTGAGCGGCCTTCTTCTACACTTTCTGAATCAAAACCACCCTTTTCTTTCTTTGCAATTTCAGATAACTCAAATCTTTTCTTAGAACTATTTTTTGTTTCACAGGGTTTTAAGTGCGTTTTTCTATTATCTTGATTAGAATCATGATCCTCAGTTTTTCTTTCGGGAGTTAAAAGTGGCTGAAGTTTCACCACACTTTCTTTAAGTTGCTGTAAGCTTAACCGACCGGAGTTAGTTGGTGAGTTTGAGACGGACATGCCTGCTACGCTTGGCGGCGGGACTGTTGGTGCTTGCGGTATAGGCATAGGCTCGAGCGGGGCGGCCGGGACTACGGGTAGCGGCATGTAAGGGGGTGGGGCTTGTGGCTTATTGTCTGGAGGGCTTGTAACTATAGGTTTTAATTCCTCCCTAGTTCTTTCGGACCTTTTTTTCGGACGCGCACGCAGGGCTAGGCGTTTAGTATATTTTTGTAACCAAGATGGATTCTCCTCTACTATATCAAACCATGCAGCTATGTAAGGATACTGATCGGAGTGTTTTTGTCCTGCGTATCTGAGGACATCTCTAATAATGTTCATGTCCAAAGTTCCTATGGCCGGCCACGAGGGCTGGATGGGAAATGCCGGCCAATCCTTTTCACAGAACCCTTTTAGTAAACCGGCCTTACGACTGCCAGTGGAGATGTGCTTCTTAAATTCTCCAAAATGCTCTAACATGTAAATTAGAGGTGTTTTGCGGTCTTCCTTAGATCCGCTTCCTTCCATTCTGCAGACTAGGTCTTGGGGCACCCTCACTAACCTGACTTTACAGCTGTCTTTACTTTTCTTATCTACCTCTCCACCCAGATAGAACAGATAAAACAGACACAATAGGGAAGACGGGTTCCCAACCGACTATAGAGGATGGGGGAGTCGGTTGGTGGGAGGGTTGAGGTTTACTCTCAATCGCCACTAGCCTGTGTCACCGGACGTTCCAACGGCTGACAACAGGAACCGTAATGGCCATTCACTCAGTCACACACACACAATCAGTCACTCCAACAAGGAGATCCCTCCCAGAGACCCTCTTATACTTGCCTCTCCGGAGACTGGCTGGCGTTTCCCTCCCTTTCCCCACGGTTGTTTTCAAAGCCTCTCCGTTGGTGCAAAAAAAGGCAATCTGAACGGTGAGGCGGCCCACGAGCGGCCACCGGTCAAAAACGGGGCCCCTCTCGATGCACCGCTTCTGAGCCGGCCCCCGAAGCAGACTCACCCCTGCAAGTCCCCAATGGACTTATCCCTGAACCTGCTCCTGATCGTCCCTCGACATCCCGGACGAGCCCCCAGAAGATGTAGCGGGACGTTCGCTAGGCTATTGAGGGAGACCAGTAATGAAGTTCAAGGAGACCAATGAGGCTCAAAACAAAACGTGTTTATTCGGCCGAGGTGGCAGCCGCCCAAAAGCGTGAAGAAACTGCCACACCAACCACGCTTAACTTACAGTTTTATAGTCTTGGTTAACTACGCAGTTTCTTTATGTGTTACATGATTGGCTATCCCATATTGCTAGGCAGATTTAGACTACGCACGTGTAGCAGGCACGTGGTAGGAACAGCGTGATTGGACAGAATTTCGCGCCCTTTTTGCAGGATTGTTGCATTGCTTGTGCACAGAACATGCAATAGCAGCATATTACTTTTGATGAGGTAGTGATTGTATAAATGTGCAAAAACCATTTGTTACATGATTGATTCAAAACATTTTCATAACCTTATTAAAACATTGACATCAAACAATAACTATAACTGTCTATCATTTTCCTAATGGAGATCTTATATTTTGATCTTTACATATCTGCATCAACATTTATCACCATTTGCTTTTTACAACCCTCACATTTCCACCTTTTGTAGTTCCCCAATTATGAGGCCAATCTGGTGGTGGCTTGGCCAATACAGTAAATTAAGCAGTCTCAAGGTTGCTGTAATCTATGCCTGGCTGCCTATGGCTACAGGGCACCATTCCAGCAGCCAGCAACAGCTAGAATACTGGTGCTCTGCTTATACCCCTCTTTCCATAGCCACTCTTACATTCAGACTGTGATATGGTGGAAATGGAATCATTCTGCCAGCTCAGTGCCTCCAAGCATTCCCCTCTTCGCTGTTCAGATAGCTGGTTAAGACAGGTAGTTCTGCATTGTTGTCACTGAAGTGGCACAAAGGAGATATTTTGTAACAGAAAATCCTCTCTACTGTCCATAATGATCTTTAATTTGTGATTCATTACAAATTCAAATAAACTGTTTTAATGTCTAACGTTTTTTAAAATGTCATGACTAAATAACTTGATGCAGCAGCAAGCTTTTTGCAAAGCATAGTGGAAAGGTGAAAAAATGACTTTAAATATACCCTTCTTTAAAAAAAAAAAGGACTAAGACTCTTTGCTACAGTTAAAGCATGGATAAATTACTTTGGGGCAAAGATTGAACTGTGTGAGATGTGTTTTTATTTCTAGTTGTAGAAGTTCTTTGTAAAAATGTATTTCAATTAGTGATCACAGCTAGTGCATCTCTTTGAGTTTAAAACTGGGCATATTAGATCACTTGGAATATTAATGGATAACTAGCATTTTACCATTTAAGTGAAGCTCATGTTCCATGACAAAGAACAGCAGGATATATTTATGATTAAGCACCCTACTCCTTACTGAAAATTTAAGATTTTATCTTTTTCAGGTGGGAAAGCTACTAAATTATGTACTCTTTCTAAAAACACTTATTCTTCAGTAATTAGGCTACTCTAAATGCAAAAGTTTTGAATTAAAGGTACCTTGAATATTTAATGCTGCTCATCATCCTGCTGATTTGTCCTTTATTTTTTCCAAGAGTAGTTCAGTGAAACATTGACTACTATTTTCATGAACAGTGGGGGTGTTTTTAATTCCTATCAAGACATTTGTTAACAGATGAATTAATGAACACCAGAATTAGGGTTAATTAGCACCTAACCCACTGTGAGTATACAAGGGATGGGGAAATTGGTTCTGAGCAGTTATGGCTTTACGGACTGTTCCACCACTAAAACAAGAATCTACAGAGAACTCTGAGTGGAAATTAGAGCTAGTGAGACTTTTTTTTTTATTTTGATTTTTTCCAAAATATCAAGTAACTTTTTAATGAAAAATGGGATATAGTGTCTCTCTAGTTGGTTGAAAAATGTGAAGGTTTGAAATTTCTTATAATTTTAATTACAGACTTAATAGTAGGAATTTCTTGGAAGGTGAATTTCATTTTTTGACCAGCTCTATTTGAAACTCTATTTCATCTCCCCTCTGCTGGCTATTTCTGCAAATGAACAGAATAGGGCCCAATGTTTCTTTCATTCAATTCTTTATTTTTGTGTAATTTAGGTTGCTTTGACAACATCCACAGAACTCTGTCTGTTGAATCCCCATTAAGTGCCAGGGTTGAATTTATTTCTAATTAGTACTTCTAAAAGAAAAAAGGTGAATGTTAATTGTATTTAACATTTCAGGGCTATTTTGGCTACCCAAAAGATTTTAGAATTGAGCACTTGCACTAATGTTTGGTTAGTCTTTCTGGTCCTTTGTATAACATCCTTTTCAACATTGCTGATGTCGCCCAGAGAAATGTGTTCTATAAACTGCTTATGAAGACATATGCCCTCGTTTCATCTAAAGCATGTATATTTGTGTTTCTGTTTTTACAAAAGCATGGAAAATGTATATTAAATGTATATTACTGACTGACATTTAAACCTGCACACACCACATGCAAAATAAACTCTTAAAGACACGCTGCCCAATGTAAACAGTCATAGACAGACCTCAGGTGGGTGGGAAACTTTGACTTAAAGACTACAGGTTTTCTACTGCATCATCCCCCCCCCCCCCAGGTAGCCAGGATTTGGCAATTCACTGAGGACAAACTATATGTCTGTGCAAAGGGTGAACTCAAAGCCTCTGCACCACTTGAGTCACACAGGCCATCACTGAAGGACTTAAGTGGGACTTAAGTCATTGACCTGCCTCATGCTGCCCCCTTACACCAGGTGAATTTCACCCTGAGGAAGCAGTGTGTGGCCCGTCAGCCCTGAAGGTGTCGTAAGCCATCTGTGTTAGCTTTTATGAGGTGACAAAATAAATACTATGCTGCATGTAAGTGAAGGCCATTGACATAGGTCCTGGCCAGTACTCCTCTGGTCTCCTATGCCCATAGTGTAAATGTTGCACCTGGCTACCAGCTGCCATGCTTCAGTCCCTACACCAGTGCTAGAACAAACCCCTTCTAGAGGGTAGGACTCTGTAGGATTTAATGTTGATATCAGGGTGGGGGACATGATGCCACTTTGAAGCACCACTCTTTTCTTCCATGGACTTCTTGTTAACTGGGTAATTGTTCTGCTTATTTCATCTCTCTTTTCTGGCAAAAAATGGAAAGGTTGATCTGGCCCTCTCTTTTTAGTTAACAACTGTGATTTCATGAAAGCTTTTAGCTAACTTAGAACTGATAGCGCTGTGCACAGTATTTATATGACCTTTATGGTCAGATGATATGAGAATGCACTTTTTTTTTCATCTAAGGGTACATCTATACTACCTGCCCCTCCGCCGGGTATTGTTCAGTGTATCAGGGATCGATTTATCGGGTCTCATCAGAACACGATAAATCAGTCCCCGAATGTGCTCTCGTCGACTCCAGAACTCCAGCTCCACAAGAGGAGTAAGTTGAATTGATGAGGGCGCCACCATGGTCAACTCACCACTGTGGGGATGACCAGGTAAGTTGAACTAAGATACTTTGACTTCAGCTATTGGAATAGCATAGCTGAAGTTGCGTATTTCAGTTTAAACCTCTTTCCTCTCCCCCCCCCCCCCCCGCCACTAGTGTAGCCCAGGTAGGTTTAATCATTTTCAGGACATGCTTTCAGAGCTGCAATAAAAAATATTATTTCTAATAAGTGGTTGTAATGTCTAACATTTTGAAAATGCCATGACTAAATAATTGTATGCACCCCGCCAGTTATTAAAGTGGCAGATGTTGTGTGGGCAGTTGGTTTACAGAAGGAGCAGCAGTAACTGTAACAGCATGATAAGAAGTGAAATTAAAAATAAGCCATTTTATTACTGCAAATAGATGAGTAACTTTTTGTTATAATTATATCTACCTATTCAATGTACTGTATTATCATTTAAGCAGAAAACAAGAGTGGATCTTCTAGATCTGCTTTTAAAATTAATATAAATTAAAAGAAAATTACTTTTCGTAAATATTTTCTACAATTATACAGACTTCGTTGTACAAACTGGGTTTATTTTTCACCTTGGAGTTGTGCTGTATGGAGTCTATTTTAATTGGCATAGTAAAGGCAATCCGTTCTTTTTGGTGCTACAGAAGCAGCACAAAATAAATAGGGCCCAAATTCATATAAATGAAGCCTTTTTCAATTGAACTTCTTCCACAGAGTTCCTTTTCCATCTTTGAGAAAGAGATTCCACAACTATGCTAAAATATAGAACTCGTTTTTGTTTTTAATTTTATTATATTATATATTGCATAGATAGAAGCAAAATAGGGGATATGCAACATGGTGTGGGTGTGCTTTGAAAACCACCTTTGGCCAAGGACTTTCAAAAGTCACCAGTGACTTTTGCGTGCTGAACTTGAGACCCTGAAAAAAGGGGCTTAATTTTCAGAAAGAATTGAGTTCCCACTGTCTTTAAGTGGCTACCCCGCTCCTAAAATAAGAGGAATGAGAGCAGCTGGGGGAAGTTGATTGAGTAGTAGGGGTGGAGGCCTAAAGCCACGCTGCAAAAATGGGTGAAGAAAGTGACTCATTGCAGTAGCGCTTGCAGAAAACCTAAGTTCAGGTATCTGCTTCTTCTTCGGGGGCAGAGTTGGATCTTTCAGAAGAAGAGGGAAGAAATTGCCACAGCATGTGGATGGAGCTGGTCATAACCCTGGCAGTCCAGACATAACCCTGTGTCCAGAGCAGCTAAAGAACTGCTGGATCCAGTTTGGGACTTTGCAGCTATGGAAAGAAAAGCTTGTGAAACCCTGATTAAAAGGGGTAAAAGTTGCAGATTTTTAGGGAGGGGCTGTGTCCAAGAGAGGTGAAGAATGGTTGGAAATTGAAGCACAGCTGAGGTGAGGAACAAATGCAAAGGTTGCATCACCCCAGGAGGAGGTAAGAGACCTGAGATGGGAGGCTCAGCCAATAACTGCACAGATAACTGGAATCCATATTTCCTAAGAACACAAGGACAGACCAAAGGTCCATATAGCCCAGTATCCTGTCTTCCAACAGAGGCCAAAGCCAGGTACCCCAGAGGGAATGAACAGAGCAGGTAATCATCAAGTAATCCATCCCTTGTCTCCCATTCCCAGCAAGAAGTACAAATAAGGCAACAAGGCAGTACTGGAGAAGTCATATGCTTGTAGACTGGTTCTGAATCAACAGGTTTGGTGATTCCTTTCCTGGAAGCTCCCTTCTATAAGCAGAAGGCAAAAATATTCTTTGGAGGTGGGGATGGGGAGGACTAAAGCTTATCCCATAGTGGTGGCTCCTGTCCTATGGGGCTGGGCCCAGCTCCCTGTTCTACTCATTGGCTCTTCAGAGGAGCTCACCACAGCATCACTTGATATTCATGTCTTGTGCAGGCCGGGCCTCTTCCTGCAACACCCCACTCGCCACCTTCCTAGATCTAGCACTGTTGGCTGTAAGGCCTCAGGATCTCCTCATCCTCCATGATTCCTCCCTCCCGCCTCTGGACTAGTCTCTCCCCATCCCAGAGAATCTTCTCATGAAGTGCTGCTCAGAAGCCAGCTGGGACTGAGGAATCTAGCTCCACCTGCTGTGAAATGCCTGTCCCCCATGCCATCCCTTCCTGGTGCCGGCGCTGCCAGATGTGGGGCTTGTCTGCTGAGCTGGGCATGTGTGTGGGCAGTGGCTCAAAAATATATTGCGGGGGAAGCCCTCCTCTAGACCCTTAGCCACTCACCATCCATGATCCCATGTATTGGTTGATGTGGGAAGTCAGGCCTTTGACCTCCATGCAAATGTACAAAGGTGGGTGAGAATTCTGAGTTTCCTGGCTACTGTGGTCCTTCTGTGAGTTTCTTGGTGGCAGGTGACTACTTTGTCTGTCATAGTTCATGATAAGTACAAATAGCTCTTAAAACACAAGTTTTAATATGTGATGTAATTTGGATAGCCTCATAAGATCGGTCACCTAGAAAAATGTGTACCAACTTGAGATCAGGCAAATGTAACTTAGGCATTAACCAAAAATAAGTGCACAGCTTGTACGTGACTAAAATATGCATGGATGTCAGAGATCGTATGCACAGCTATTCATCTGAAATTGTGGTGAAGAACAAAGGAGACTTTTATACTGTAGTTTATCATCTCATTATGTATTATTTTTATAACACTCCTGAACAATTGATGGCATAATTTAAAAGCATAATGATAACAAGAGTAGAGGTTGAATATCATAAATTGTAATTTTGGCCAGTTGGTAAGAAGAGAAGATGGTAGAGGCTCATAATTGCTCCCCAGTTGGGGTTCAGCCATCCCTTCCTATATTAAACACATAGGAAGGAAAAATGTACGGGAACTCCATTCACATTTATCACCCCTTAAGAAGGGAATAATTTGTGGGTTGGCATGTAGCCTTAGGAACTAGAAGCAATTTTGTCTGTCACTTTGTATTGCTCAGGAAGAATTGTACAATCCCCCTCCTTTCTACTTTTCCCTGGTCCACCTTTTCCCCTTGGCAACATGATTCATTCAGGAACTGTATTGTCATTGACTCCCTGCCTTCACCACCTTCTCATCATCAAAGTGGTGCAGAAGGGGCAGAGCAGAAGTTAATCATTCAAAAATGTTGCTAGAAATTCTACAAGTGAAATTCAGCAGCAACAATGCCAGGTATAAAGTGCCCGTTCATTGGCTCTGCCTATCCATGGCGATGTGGTCCTTCAAAAATACCCTGCAGAACCCCAAACTTTCAACACTTGCTCATAGGGGCTACTTCAGAATCAGAAAGTATGAGATCATTGGCTCCTCTCTCTAGAGTTTGGGGACCATGCAATCAATTTCTGCCCCATAAAGGAGAGAGAATAATATGGCCTTCAGATGTCGGAACACTAAAAAGGTGGGTATATGTTTCTGCCCCATATTTCATTTTAGTAATCTCACTTAGCCTGGGGTTTTTCAAAGGAAACTAAAAGTTAGACACCCAGTTCCCATTGTATCTCAGTAAGGATTGGGCATCTAATCTTTTGTAGGCTTCTTTGGAAATGCCAGTTTGTAGCAATAATGGAGTAAGGAGAAAGTTACAATATTCTTAGCAAGTTATGGCACATGTTTAAGAATGTGCCACTTTGAAAGTTCAGAAAAGGTTAGGAACTAGCCTAGAAGTTGGAAGACTCAGGTTCGGTTCCCTAGTGTGTCACAGGCTTCCTGTGTGAACTTTGGGCAAATCACTTGGTCCCATCTTTAAAATGGGGGTATAATTATACTTCCCTACCTCACAGGAGTATTATGAGACTAAATACATTAAGGATTATGAGATGCTCACATGTTATGGTGATGAGCTATAAAATACCATAAATAGCTTCAAAGAACTGCTAAGTGCTTTGTGACATGGCCTATGCTTCAGTACTACTGTTGCTCAGTGATCTGAATAAAGAGGGGGGGGGAGGGTTCACTAATTCTAGTATTAAAAACAAAAGTAAAATATTTTTTTGTCTCTTACATTTAAGATTTTATGTCTTTCAATATCTCAATTCACTGGCATTCTTTTCAGCTCTACTAAATAAAGGCAGTCTAGAAATACTACCTCAATACCACCTCTCCGTAAAGCAAAAAACAATTATGGTGAGATAAGCCAGGCAGCAACAACAAAAATGTCAGCTATACAGAAAAAGGAACAAAGCAAATAGAGATGAAAATATTATTTTTTTGCAAGAAATACAGGAAATTGTTGGAAAGCTGTATCAAGAAGAACTTTAATCCCATTCATAATATTAGGATTCAGAGTGTATGCTTGAAAAATTAGGGCTCAGAATTTCTAGACAGGACAGAAGGCTAATTTAGAAAACAAACTAATCAAGAATCTAAGCATGTGCCATACAGTCTGAACCTGTTAAGTTTCAAGGGTCTTCCTCAATTTAAGATTTTATTGCAAAATAAAGAACTTGTCTCAGTAACGTGTATGGAACAGATGGTGAGCAAAGAATACTTATGTGATAGTTAGCTGGATAGCTGAATCAGAGAGTTTGTTTTTCCTACTGAAATCCCAGATGATAGATCTCTGGAAGAACATATCTCCTACAAAATGTAGAATGATAGATTCATAGGTTTTTAAGTCCAGAAGAGAGGCCATTATGATTACAACTAGGCAAAATGTTTCATCTGAAACTTTTACTAAAAAATGCAGATTTAGGGTGACCAAAACACTTTTTGCAAATTAAGGTCAAATTTGCTGAAATGTTTTGGATGAAAACCAAAACATTAATAAAATAAATTTGAAATAAAATGTTTCAATTTTAAATGACTCTGTTTTGAAATTTACTTCAATTCTATTTTAAAAATGGCTTTAAAACAAATGATACAGATGTTTGTCCCAAAACGAGTTTGTTTGGGTTTTTTGGCAGGATGGGATATGGTAAGTGAACTTAAATCAGTTAGTAATGCAGCTCTAATTATGATTGGTCTGATCATTTACATAATACTGGCCCCAAATTTCTCCCAGTAATTCTTACATTAAGGCCATACATCTTGGTTAAGCTTTTTAGAAAGACTCTAGTCTTGAGTTAAAGATATCTACTGACGGAGAATCCACCACATCCCATGGTAGGTTGTTCCAATAGTTATATATCTTCACTGTTAAAAATGTGCACCTTTACTTCTAGCCTGAATTTGTCTAGCTTCAGCTGTTGGGTCTCATAATGGCTTAGCTGCTAGACTGACGAGCCCTCTACCATCAGAAAACTTCTCCCCATGCTGGTATTTATAGACCATCATCAAATTCTTAACTTTCTCTTGGATAAACTGAACATATTGAGTTGCTTAAACTTCTCACTGCAAGGCAGGTTTCCTAGACCTTTATTCATGCTCATGGCTCTTTTCTGAACCCCTTCCAATTTTTCTACATCCTTTTTTAAGTTATAGTATATCAGACCCTGTCTTGTAAGATATTGACAGATAGAAGTCCTGGCTCTTCCTGTCTATATCCCACTCCCTTAACTCACTCAATATTCAGTGTTAGAAAAGCTAATTTCTCCTTCCATTGATGAATAAAATAGCTCTTACTTCGCTCTATGGCCAATTGGAGATAAACATGTACTGCAATAAGGTTTCTAATACATGTTGGCAACTTACATTTTTCTTATCCAGACATGTCTATATTATGTCTTGTTTTTCATTATTTTAATTTTTCATACATATTTATAAAATTGGCATACAGTTGATTAAAATTCCAATTCCATGTACAAGATCTCTTGTTTAGTAGGGCCAGATACATGGCCCAGATTGATCCCTGCTATTAACTTCATTAAGCCAATAGTTTTTGCATGGATGAATTTGGCCCAGTATGTCTGGTCTCAAAGACAGATACTAATGTAACTGTTACTCTAGTGCACCATCATCCATCTTATAACATGATTAAATTTAGATCACTCATTTGGTATAACAGTAATCTCATTGTCACAGTTTCCATAAATGTGTCGGCATTTATATAGCAATGGGAGATCATTATCCTGTGTCAATGTTTTATACTATTTACAAACCCCTCAATTATATTTGATGAGTGATGTTAGTACTGGCCCAGATCACACTTATTCACAAGAATTCCTGCCAGAGGAACTAAGGTCCTTCAGAGGAGGAAATTCTATAGTCTTCCCCTTATGGTGTTTCCTCCAGCTTCTTTCCTTCTAGGTCTGGGTTCCCTCCTCCACTATTCCCATGGAAAAATCATGTTTGGTTTCCAGAAGTCACAGATCCCCCAAGATCTTCATGGATTTTTATTCAAGTCACAAGATCATCCACATCTTTAAGCTGCCAAGCAGATCTATTTAGCTGGCAACCCATGGGAATCCCATGAAGATGGATTCCACAGAATACAAAGGTTCCCTTTTGGCTGTGGTACCATTTGTGCATGTTCTGCTGTGTTACCATTTGTGTGTGTTCTGCTTGGTGTTTTGAGGCAAAAACTATTCCTTTCTGCCCATGCTTGCACTCACTTTCCATGTGCAGATTCCTGTATTTAAGGAAAGCCCTCTCCTATGATATAACAAGTTGAAAAATTGCCCTGCTAAGTCTAGCCAGTCTCAATTCAGCCTGGAATTTGGTTATGGCTACGGAATTGAACAGGATCCCAAATGAACAACTGTTTTGCATGCTATGAAAAAGACAAATTTAGAGCTTTATAAACTGTGTAAAATATACTGTTTAGAATGTTAGATAATAAGCCTGACATCTTGAACAGAGTTTGCATATAGGGAGTCAACAGAATAAATGTACACACATTCAAAAAAATAACAAGGACACAGTTGGCTATTCAGTTAGGGGCACATGTCCTCTTTGGTGCCACAATTTGACATCCAATTTTTATGATATATTTTATTGGTTCATTGTAACTGAAGTTCTTTGTTTTACCTAGATAATGTCATTTCCACTTGCTATTTCAAACTTGTCAACAGGAAAGTTTGATATTTATTCTATATCATGGGAAATAACTAGGGTTGTCAAGTGATTAAAAATTAATCTCAATCACACTGTTAAACAATAGAATATAATTTAAATATTTAGATGTTTTCTACATTTTCAAATATTGATTTCAATTTCAACACATCATACAAAGTGTAAGTTCTCACTTTATATTTATTTTTGATTACAAGGGTTTGCACTATAAATAAACCAAAAGAAATACTATTTTTCAATTCACCTAATACAAATACTGTGGTACAATCTCTTTATCATGAATTTTGAACTTGCAAATATATAATCATATACAAAAACCTGCATTAAAAAATAAAACCATGTAAAATTTTACAGCCTGCAAGTCCACTCAGTCCTACTTCTTGTTCAGCCAATTGCTCAGACAAACAAGTTTGTTTACATTGTAGAAGATAGTGCTGCCTGTTTCTTCAATGTCACCTGAAAGTGAGAACAAGCGTTCTTGTGGCACTGCTGTAGCCAGCATTGCAAGATATTTTACATGCCAGATGCGCTAAAGATTTTCATGTCCCTTCATGCTTCAAGCACCATTCCAGGGACATTTGTTTATGCTGATGACAGGTTCTGCTCAATAACATTTCAAAGCAGTGCAGACTGATTCATGATCATTTTCGTTATCTGAGTCAGATGCCACCAGTAGAAAGCTGATTTTCTTTTTTGGTGGTTCGGGTTCTGCAGGTTCCACATGGGAGTGCTGCTTTTTTAAGACTTCTGAAAGCATGCTCCGCAGCTCATCCTCTCAGGTTTTGAAAGGCACTTCAGATTATTACACCTAGAGTCAAGTGCTGTAGCTATCTTTAGAAATCTCACATTGGTACCTTTATTGCATTTTGTCAAATTTGCAGTGAAAGTGTTCTTAAAATGAACATGTGTTGGGTCATCATCCGAGAGTGCAATAACATTTAATATATGGCAGAATGTGGGTAAAACAGAACAGGAGACATATAATTTTTCCCCAAGAAGTTCAGTCACAAATTTTATGCATTATTTTTTAGCGGGTGTTATCAGCATGGAAACATGTCCTCTGGAATGGTGGTTGAAGGGGTATATGAATGCTTAACATATCTGGTATGTAAATAACTTGCAATATCTGCTACAAAAGTGCCATGTGAATGCCTGTTCTCACTTTCTGGTGACATTGTAAATGAGAGAGCAGCATTATCTCCTGTAAATGTAAACAAACTTTTTGTCCTAGTGATTGGCTGAACAATAGGACTGAATGGATTTGTGGTTATGTAATAATAAAAAAACCTTACATTTGTAAGTTGCCCTTTCACAACAGAGAGATCTACTACAGTACTTGTATGAGGTTTATTGAAAAATACTATTGGCTTAAACTTTTGTGGGTAAAAAACCCACTACTTCTGCACAGACTTCCTGTGTGACCTTGGGTAAGTCACTTCATTCTCTGTGCCTCAGGTTCCGATCTGTAAAATAGGGATAACAATACTTCCCTACTTCATAGTAGTGTTGTGAGGATAAAAACATTAGACTGTGGATCTACTTATACATATAAGAGAGTGAAGTAGTGGTGGTGGTGGTGATGATGATATTGCACTGGATCTGGAAGGCATAATTTTCAGGTCGATGCCTGCGCACTACCCTTCAGAATGAGGGCAAATAAGGAGGAGTGGATCTATGGCTTGAGACAGAGCAATTGTGTGTCTGCTTCCAAGGAGCTATTACCAGTCATTCCGTTTACTACTCCCTTGTTTTATTATTTAATGTCTTTAGTATTTAGTTTAATTGTTTTCCCTCTGTTTGTCCAAATCTGTGCATTGTAAGGGGAGGACCTGTGGGTGCTCAAACACCTATTACAATAAGTGTTTTAGGTAATAGCTTCTAAGGGATCAAGGGAGATATATCCATGGGAAAACTAAGATCTTAGAAGTACTCGTTATGTAGTGAAACACCAGTAGTGGCAGAGAGACAATGCTCATAGCACCTACAGCATGCCTACCATGTTCATGTTCAGTGTGCTAAGTCTGTGTGAGATCCTACGTTACAAGACTGGATATGTACCATGTAATATAAAATGGGTAAATTATTGTGATTAAAAATCCTTTGATACCATAGTTATTCATAACACATACAGCTTACTTCAGTTAGCCACATTTTCTGGAAACTAATGAAACATTCAGGTATCTTAGCATAACATTTAATTATACTAATCCACAAAAGGCTGGATAAGTGTGAAATACACTGTATGTGGTATTTACGGTATCCAATTTATAATGTCTTTTGAGTGCTTGGCAGCTCTGAAAAATCAAGCCTCTTGTCAATTTCCCATTAAGTTCCTCAGTGAATGATCCAATTACAGGTTTGCTCTTGTAAAGCACTTTTAGTATGTAAAGCACTTTACAAACATTAACTAATCCCCAAAATACTATTAAAATGGAAAATAATTACTGTTCTCTTCCCTTGTAACATAAAAACTGAGGCACAGCAAAATTAAATTTAACATCTTCAAACTCGGAGGCCCAAGTTTGGCTGTTAAGGCAATATTGAGACCTCTATAAAAATAGACTAGTTTCAGAGGTGCTGAGCACCCACAACTAATATTGACATTAAGGCCACTGATTATGTGCCTGACCCTGCATCACTGAAGCCAAGGGGAGTGTTGCCATCTGTTAGTAGGTTCAGGATTGAGTCTTAAATTATTAAATCTGAATTTAAGTGCCAATGTTAGGCATCCAACTATGAAAATCTTGGTCAAAGTTCGTTCCCTTGGGCTGTAGGGTATTCTGGTCCTAACACTATTAGAACTCTGGATTTCTGGGCCCCAGTCTATGCTCAGACCATTAGACTGCAGTAGTGCTTCAGCACACATTTGTCACATAAGCAATGAAAGAAATGAAATTTTCCTGGATTATTATTTTGTCTGTGTTTTTACAGTGACCGGTCCTAGGGCTCTCAGGAGCTCTGGTAATACAAATAATATGTAGATGTTTCAGAATCTTTAAAAAAAAGCATGAAGGGGTTTGACTGTCACAGTAAGGCTGGAGCTGGTAAGACATTGCCTCTGTCATTAAAAGTAATAAGCATTTTCTGAGAAATAATGTGATGTTCCCACTGGCTTTTTACTGCTCCTTGAGTAACCATATTTTTGTGTTAGTAGTGTTTGTTACTCTGAACTAGCTTTTCCTTCTCTTGGGTCCCCCTCCCACTGGCTGTGGCTGAGTCACTGGGGCAACTAGGATGATAAGGAAGTAGGAAAGAGATACTTATAGTATCCTTGCCTATGCTATGTGGATAATAGTTCTAGATAATGAATAAAGGCTCAAATAATGAGTTCTTTGCCCTGGTCTCCATTTCCCCCTGTGCAAGAATAACCCATGAAGAGGATAGGAGACTCCGTGAGTTGTGTCTTGTGGAGCTCTTTCCCCATTGGGATATTTGGGGTGTGGTTCTACTCCCTCAAACCCATAGATTACAGGGTGATTCATTGAAAGAAAGGGACTTTGATACAGAAGCCTCCTTCCTCCATATAGCAGTCCATGGGCAGTGGGGTGGCTGCCTTACCTCCTTGTTGCCCCTGGAATTCCCTCGGGGGAAGGGAGGGAGGGAAGGAAAAGCATATTAAATCAAAAGTGAATCCCTATGTAGTTTCCATGCACAACTCAGAGGGATTCTAAGATTTTGTGTTATTTCTACTCGACAGAAGTGCTGGATATGCAGATTTCACCTTTAAATTGGTAGAAATTTAAGGACTGAACAGACAATGAGATCATCTAGTCTTACTTCCCATATTTCACAGGACATTACATTTCATTTACCCCTGCATTGAGCCCAGTAATGTGTTTGGCAAAAGGATATCTCCCAGAAAGGTATCCGGTCTTGATTTGTAGCCATCAAGAGAGGGAGAATTCACCTCTTCCATTGGAAATTTGCTGCAGTGGTTAATCACACACACTGTTGAAAGTTGGGTCTTATTTCCAATTTGAATTTTTCTGGCTTCAGTTTTCAGCCATTGGTTCTTGTTCTGTCTTTCTCCCTTAAGAGTCCTTTAGTACCAGATATTCTTTTCCCCATGAAGATACCTGTACACTAATTAAGGCTAAAAATCTTTCCCGGATTCTGTGACTTTCCGTTACTTCTGTGACTTCGGCAGCTAGTGCAGCTGACCCCAGGGTCACCCCAGAAGCAGCAGGGCCAAGGGCCACACCCCTCCTCGAGCAGCAGCGTCCACCAGAGCATCCTCCCCCCAAAGCATCAGCATCTCTGCGAGCACTAAGTTTCTCCCCCTGGTCCCAGCACCTAAGATTTAGTTAAGATTTTTAGTAATAATCATGGACAGGTCATTGGACTGTGAGTTTTTATTTATTTCCTGTGACCTGTCCATAACTTTTTAACTAAAAATACCCATGAAAGTAGCCTTAACTATAATCAAATCACCTTTCAGTCTTCTATGTGATAAACTTAACACATTGAGCTCTTTAAGTCTCTCGCTGCAAGGCATTTTGTCCAGCCCTCTAATTATTTTTGTGGCACTCTTCTGTATCCTCTCAATTGTTTTCACATCAATGTAGACACCAAAATTGTACACAATATTCCAGTATTGGTCTGACCAATGCCATACACACCTCCTTTCTACACACTACTCACCTGAGTATACCTCCAAGTGTTGTCTAATTCATTGAGTGAGCGATGGTTAATTATTGATTTTTTTTCAGAATTTCCAATTAGTCACTAATTTAAAATTCTGATGTTTAAAAGGTTCTAATCCCAGAATCAGGCACTACAGAATTAAGTTCAATGTCTGGTTGGGACCCCCGACATGCATAGCAATGACATTCACACTAAGAATAAAGCAAAGCTTTAAATACTTTAATTAGCATAATTAATAGAAATACAAATGTTCCAAACCACATCAGGATATAGCTGTAATGTAAAATTAATGCCGTATCCTGCAGATCTTTTAGCATTGTTGCTCTTTGATATACTGTGCATCCTGCAAATGTTTGATACCTTCCCTCCACCCATATTTAGGTAAAATGTCAGCGGGGACCTCCATAGTACTGCAGCAGCGAAGGGTGTAGTCTATCATTTGCAAACTCATATTTTTTCTGGGGTACCACCTTGACCATAGAAATACAATCTGGGCTGAGTGAGTGGGTATGCAAGATTTCAGTGTCGAAGCAATCTGTTTTTTCAATACAGCAAAATTAATTTATTTGGAGATTTATGAATTATTGGCTTGCACTGTAAAATATTAAGGGACTGATCCTGCTCCTAATATGGCTTTTGCTATCTACATCAATGAGAGGAGGATTGGGTTCTAAATCGAAGAATTTACGTATGCTGATATAATTTCAAACCTTCCTGTTTCCCTTAAACTAACATAATTATTAACCTACTATAATTCACATTATACATTTTCCTCACCTCATGTACAAGTTGACTTCCCTTTCTCTGTTAGACATCATTACATTTATACAGTTACAAGGACGCTATCAAGTTTTACTTTCCATTATTTGAAGGCTCTGTTAGAATTTGTGAAATAACATTTCTTTCCCTGCAGCAACTATGGAATTCTTTCTGCTTGAGTTTGAAATTAGAATAGAAAGGCTTCGGTTTCCTATGTTGTTTTCAAGGTGTTTGAAAGCACTTTACAAAGCTATTACATGCCGTTAGTACTGCTTATAAGTTGGAACAGAGAGAATGGAGGCAAAGGACTGATAAGGGCAGGAATGAGTTATGGGATCATTTAGTGATGCCACGGATCTATCAAATTCAAAGTTTTCAGAATATTTCAACAAATTTACTATTTGTCAAGAGACTAATTATTGCCAGCTTTACATCCTGGAAGCCTTTGTGGTGGATAGAATTAAAATTGCCTCCTTTAATAGGCCTTCATCTAGTAATAAAAGGCATTTATGCTTTTAATAGTCAATTTTTATTAATTCTACTGTAATTCATAGACTCCCTCCCCATAAAGGATGGGGGCCCCATTGTACTAGACAGTGTACAAACCAATAGCAAGCAGGATATCAGGGAGTTTAGAATCTAAGTAAAAATAGTGGATCATAGTATTAATATGCACAGCAACCTGTAAATGGAGGAAAAGTCATTTACCAGTTATCATAACTACACATTCCACCTCTTTGTGTTTCTACTGATACTCTTGGCCATGCATAGAGATTTGTACATAGAATCATTGTCATACTCCAGTTCCTGGACACCTGGCACAACACATTCCAAACCTTCCTGGTCAAAAATATGAGAGGTGAATACCTCACACCCTGCCTTACTTGGAATCTGATTGTTTCTCCCTCCTCTAGAGCCTCATCTGACATGTAACTTTCTTATAAAACACTAAAAGGAACAGTGTTCTCCTGGCAGTGATCTGTTTCTTATCAATATTCTAGGATTATCTGCTAATGAGAACTTCGCTGTTGAAGGAGGTACAACAGAAATCCAAACTATAGTGAAAAGGTCAGACAATTCTGTCACCAAAGGCAGAAATAGCTCCATCCCAAGCCAACACATGAATAGAGTGCTGCATTCCTCCCTATTGTTGGTGGCAGTTCCACCCCCTAAATAGTCTATTAAAGAAGGGGGGGGGAACCCACACGTGCCTGCATGCACAAATTGGTGATTAAGGCCTTGCCTTGGGATGTGGGAGACCCATGTTCAAGTCCTTCTTCTGCTCAATTCCCAGTGATCCAGGGATGGAAGACTCTGCTCTGAATCTGACAGAGTAAGGATTTGAACCTGATTCTCCCATATTACAAGCTAGTGGCTTAATAACTAAATCTCTCTCTCTCTCTCTCTGCCTGAATTGAAAAGCTCAAGCATTGGTCTGAAAAGAACATTTTGAAACCATTTTATTTTTGCAAAACATTTGAAAGGTTTTGGTTTCAGTCCAGTACAGAAGAAAACCTTGAACATTGCCATGACACAGAAATGTGCTAAGGTCAGCTCCATTAATAATAATAGAAAGCCATTCTCCCCAGAACACATGAATGTAGACACTCACAGTCATTCACTTGCTGAAACTACCCATGTGAAATCCCTGACCATCCCATTAGTCTACTAATGTATGTTGAATGCGGTGTGCCCAAGATTCGAAATGAAATTTGCCATAATACTCTACTAGAGAGAGATGCGTCTCAAACATTCTGCATCATGAAAAAGATAACCATAACATGACATAGGATAATTAAAAGCATACATCATGGAAGGGCTATCAACATTTATTTGATAATTTTAAAAAGCTACACTAACACATTAGTCATAGCACCCAAGTACACAGTAATCTTCTACAAAGTTAACATGGACCCCAGAATATGATAGTTCAGAGAAAGTTCAGAATTCCGACCCCCAAGGTGTCTACGCCAAAACTTTAACAATCACCAACTTTACAATCTAGAGAACTTCTGTATCCATGTCAGCCTTCTGACGTGGTCTTTTGTGGCACCTGTGCACAAATTCTTCGCATAAAATCAGCTGTTGGTGCTGAATCTGATATTCTTTAAAATCGCAAAACAGAAGTAATCATTTTATGCAAGGAAAATGCTAGTGAACCCTGTAATCAGAACAAAGAACATATATTTATATTAGATGCATCAATATTCTTGTATCGAGCAGATTGAATTTCAGCCAACAGAATACAATCCTAATTTGTATCTTCAGATCTTGGGTGTGACTTTCAAAATAATCAGAATTCCTGTTCCATTCTACCCATGTATAAAGCCCCCAGATCAAAAACTGTTAAATGAAGAGAGAAAGCTCAAAGAGAACTGGGAAATATGAGGAAAGTTAGCATTAACTGGACATGTAATGACTCCCTTGAAATCAATCCTATATTCATTATGAATGGGAAACAATTTTTTGAGCTAGTTAAAATAATAAAAATAAATCTGCTGGTTTGGAGTAGAAATATGCCCATGTTGGGGCAGAAATACCAATCAGATCTGTCTGAAGAGATGCCTGGGCACGTGTAGACAAGCTTATCCAGGTATACTGAATCTTATATTGCAGGCATAGTGTTTCTGCCAAACCCTGCTTGAATTCTTGAAAACTATAGTTAAATAAATAATGTCTGTCTCTTCTTTCTGGGGCTTCTGGGGCAGCCCAGTTTTTACTGTCATTTTACAGAGTCCCAACTGATGATTTTGGGCTCTTATTGTTGAGGAACTGTCAGCTACAAAAGTGTCCAAAGTGTGGCTGTGGGCATGTAAACAGATGACTCTTGTCTGAGTGTAAATGATCACAACAGAGGATACGGTATCCCTGAATGGGAAAAAAAAGTTTATATAAAGTCTGAAACAACTTTCTTGACATGAACAGAAGAAATAACTTCAATAATAGCTTATTATAACTTTCCTCACAATTGCAGAAATGTTTATTATATGTACATTTTACAGCTGGGTAAACTGAGGAATACAGATACAAATGACTTGCCCAAGGTCACCCAGCAGACCAGTGGCAGATGTAGGACATGAACCCAGGTTCTGAGTCGCAGAGCATCCCTCCACACACTTGTGTATAGTAATCATCATTTAAAAATTACCTCCGTAAGCATAGATAAAAGTTACCTCAGATATAACTGTCTCCATGTCTATCAGAATATGGGTTAGCTGTAAGTCCACTGTGTTAACTAGTTGATAGTACCTTTTAATAACTGTATTACTCTGGTGCAGGCTACTATTTTCTGTGTGCATCCTAAGTAGTTGATTTTTTTTTAATTTTAAACCTTTAAGTGATCATTAACTTTGTTGTAGGCAGAAATGAGGGGAAAGACTAGATTTGAGTGGCTTCATGACTAACCAAAAACCTATTAGCAGCAATACATGGTTTTAGGACTTAGTAATACTAGAGCAATAATACTGTAACTGATTAAGCAGTAATGAGGTTTAATAACCGGTATGGAAGGATTGATGACCCTCAGCTGCTCCTTGGGCTATTCTGCCCTGGGAACTGCTCTTTGCCAAGGTCAATACTATTGTAATAGGAGCATTACTTTGCACATAAGCCAAGATTTTCAGAAGTGACTCTAATGATTTAGTGTACCTCTGTTTTTTGAATGCCCACCTTGAGACAATTTAAAGGGGCTTGATATAAAGAAAGTGCTGAGCATCCATCTATCCTCTAAAAATACAAAGCCCAGTTAAGGCATCTCAAGTTGGACACTCAAAATCACTCATCAGATTTGAAAATCGTAGCCATATAGCACTGTACAAAGAGTTACCAACTTATTTCCCACATCTGTAACATAAGTTGTTATCCCCATTTTTACACAGGAGGAAAAGGGCTGAGAAGTTAATGTATTTGCACAAAGTTGTTATACAATTTCAAAACTAGGATGACTGGACTCTCTGGCTCCCAGTCCTGCGTTCAGATAACTAGAGCAAACTTATTGTGAGGAGAACATGTAAAAACATCTATTTACTTATTATCTCTTTTATTCTGGCTATTTTTTACTCTATATTTTAAATTTTGTCAATTCTTTTTTTTTAAGCTACCTTGGACAGTTTTCCTCTGCTCCCTTTATTCCTTTTTACAGAGTTCCTTTCACATGAGTTGGTAAGACTTGTTGCAGACCCGCAATTGGGTCCACCTGCATATCACCCTGAGGTATTGCAGCCTAGGGCCCATGAAAGCTAATATGCCCAAACAGAAGATCTGAGGTTTGGAAGGCTCCCAGTTACCATATTAGGAATGCATGAAAGACTCAGTGCAGAAGTCAAGGATTAGATAGATATGGAGTCCCATAGGCATCCTAGTTCAGGGTTGCAGCACATTTGGCGAGCACTACATGAGGGGATTAGAATTGCCAGTGCCTGAATCTATCCCTTCCAGTTGATAGTGAAAGTGACTTCCTTGTCGAGAGCTATCAATCTAGTACTCTTCAACAACACTCAGAAAAAATAAAAATTGAAGAAGGATTTGTAAAAGAACCATTTGCTATTTACACAGGAGTCAAACAACATCTTAGGGTTTTATTTGTAGTGAGCAACGAAGAAAGAATTAGTGAGGAAATGCTATGCTTAAACTATTTACAGTGTATATAGCAATAGGTAGATCACAGAACAGATACGGTCTGCATCTTCAATTGGGTATTAAAATGGAATGGCATTGCTCAAGTTAGACACTTACTCGGAGACAATTTTAGCACCCATTTTCACGAGATAGAAGAGGAAGACTCTCGGGGCTCCAACTCACAGCTACTCTTATACAAAAGATCTACAATAATAGTACCAAACTGTAACCAAGCCACTATTATCGTATTCCCTCTCAGAATTTATCACCTTAATTATGCAGCTCAATTTTCCTTACCATAATTCACTTTGTAATAAGGTGCCATCTGGTTCCCTCTAGTGGTAGCTCACAAGAAACATGAGCAAGGAAATTCAGATTATTATGTTTACCAGGAATGAGAATTAGATAATAAATCTGTGATATTGTAAAATATTTTACCTGCACCTGTTTTATACCAGCACAAATGTCAATAGCTAAAATATAGCAATCAAATCTTAAAAGACTCTGAACATCAACTACAGTATATGGTTCTGAGTGTCCTCAACTCCTTACAATGGGTCCAATCATGCTCCTGTTAAAGGCCTCAATTCAGGGTAGCAGTTTACTATGTTGAAGTGCCATTCTCTTCAAAGACACTTTAATGCATTCTTAAGTTCTGTCCTACCTGAGATGGATATATAAGTTCTTTCATGAAGTGGGACCAAAACTTCAACTGCCTAGTGATGCAGGATCATGTTCTCACCGAATGGAAGTTGTGGGTGCTCAGAATCTTGTAGGAAATACTATGCACCTCTGAGGATCAGCCTGTAAATTTACCAGGCTCACATCTACACCTAAAGTTTGATTTGGGCATGAATGCATTCTGGGTGCACACCTAAATCATAGAATATCAGGGTTGGTAGGGATCTCAGGAGGTCATCTAGTCCAACCCCCCTGCTCAAAGCAGTATCAACCCCAACTAAATCAACCCAACCAGGGCTTTGTCAAGTCTGACCTTAAAAACCTCTAAGGAACTAGGTAACCCATTCCAGTTCTTCACCACCCTTTAGTGAAAAAGATTTTCCTAATATCCAACCTTAAGCTTCCCCGCTGCAGCTTGAGACCATTACTCCTCATTCTGCCATCCGGTACCACTAAGAACAGTCTAGATCCATCCTCTTTGGAACCCCCTTTCAGGTAGTTGAAAGCCGCTATCACATCCACCCTCATTCTTCTCTTCTGCAGACTAAACAATTTTGGTTCCCTCAGTCTCTCATAAGCCATGTGCTCCACACCCATAATCTCTTTTTTTTTTTTTGCCATCTGCTGGACTCTCCAGATTTTCCACATCATTCTTGCTGTGTGAGGCCCAAAACTCGACACAGTACTCCAGGTGATGCCTCACCAATGCCGAATAGAGGAGAATGATCACATCCTTCAACCTGCTGGCAATGCCCCTACTTATACAACCCAAAATGTCATTAGCCTTCTTGGCAACAAGGACACACTGTTGACTCATATCCAACTTCTCGTCCACTGTAACCCCTAGGTCCTTTTCTGCGGAACTGCTGCCAAGCCATTCAGTCCCCAGTCTGTAGCAGTGCATGGGATTCTTCCGTCCTAAGTGCAGGACTCTAAATGAAAAAGTCAGCTTCCATCAGAATTATCTAAGGGTCTTTGTTGCATAGCTTTGCTCCTACCTACATTAAATATTAATGCTCAATTCATTTTCAGGAAGCTACCTAGAGATTAGTTGCAATCCCACTTTTGTATTTGTATTCAGTTTTAAATAGAAGAAAATGTGTCCAACCTAACCAGCTTATATTAGTCTGAAATATTTTAGGCAGATAAGAATGCCACCAAAAAATGACTGAAAATAAATATGAAATCTAGGGTACCACTTTACACTTTGTCATTGAGGTAAAGTGGATCTCTAGATTTTGTACTTAGTATACAGAGTTTTGTAAGATAATGATATATAGAAATGACAAAGCATCAGCTCCCTCCTGATGTATTCATTAGTTTTCAATAAAGCCGTGAACCGAATACAATACCACTCTTGGTAAGCAAAATCATTTCTACAACAATACAAAAAAATCCAGAGCAATCTAAGATCACAAGCTTTTCATGTATATTATTATTTTACTGACTGAGAGCAAAAGTTATCTCCTGCAGACTTACCAGTTGTGCATAGAGTCCCCTTACACAAAATTCTACTCTGTTATACTGGTGTAAATTCAGAATTACTCTAATGACCTTAAGTCTCAAGCAGGGGTCGGCAATGTACGGCACACGTGCTGATTTCTGCTGGCACACAGAGGGCTCAGCCTGCCACCGCTCTGGGGTTTCCCCTCACTGGCCACTTGCCAGACGGGGTCTCGCTGCCTGCCCCACTCAGCTTCTGCTGCTAGTCTGGGTTTCCTTCACCCAAGCTGGCAGCGGGATGAGACCGTGGTTGGCAGGAGCCTGCAGGGGAAACCCCAAAGTGAGGGTGAGCTGATGCCTTGAGCCCCTCCCCTTCCACACGAAGGCCTGCCCCTTCCAGACTGGCAAGCAAAGCCTTAAATTTAACTGAATAAATGAAGACTCAGAACACCACCTCTGAAAGGTTGCCAATCCCTGGTCTAGAGTGATGATAAATTTTGGGAAGGGACTTTTTGGGAAATTTTCTGATTACAGTTTTCACCACCATTCTTTTTGTTTTCTCTGGAATATTGGTTAATAACTCCCCTAAATTTTTGAAGGCTAGGGGGCCTAGGTCTGGTATATACAGATCTGGTGCAAGCCATTAGGTGACCTAGGCAGTCGCCTATGGCGGCACAATTGGAAGGGCAGCTTTATGCCGCCCTTGGTGGCATTTCAGCAGCAACTCACTGCTTCCTCTTCCGGCGCCGGCAGCATTTCGATGGCAACTCCTCTCCTCTCGCCTTCCGCCACCTGTGGCAATTCAGCAGCAGCTGCTTTCCACGGAAGGGATTTTATTTTTGGCTTCACAGCATAGGGCAGCACAAAAGCTGGCACCAGTTCTGGGTATGCAGCTGCAGTGAAAGCTGTAGTACAGCATTTTCATCCTTCGGTCTGGCTGCCTGCTCTCATAGCATCTGGTTATCTATGGCATGCTGTGCCAGCTGGCTTGCAGGGCCACCGTTTTCATCATGGAGCTGGGTGGATGCCTTCCCAGAGATTGTTTCTGTCTTGCCAGCTTCAATACGTGGGCCTGAAGCATGGGGAGCTCCTCCTGGAAGTGATCAACCCATCCTGGCATTTGGTGGGGAGGGATAGCTCAGTGGTTTGAGCATTGGCCTACTAAACCCAGGATTGTGAGTTCAGCCCGTGAGGGGGCTATTTAGGGATCGGGGCAAAAAATCTGTCATGGGGCAGCATAGGTATATCTCCATATTATACATTTCCAGTACTCCCTGGGGCATTCTGGGCAGGGAGTGGTCTGCTGCCTCCATGTTCCCCCAGGGTAGGCCTTCCCCACAGGTTAGGGTGGTCCAGGCAAACAGTCAGGAACCCATCAAAGGCTGTCAGGACCAATGGGCAAATACGAGGCTGGGTGTAGCAGAGGATTCCAGTCAGGGTCAATACCAGAGTTCAGAGTCCGAGTCAGGTTTCAGGATCTGGGAGTCTAAATCAAGCTGAGATTAAAGCCAGGAGTTCAGGAGCAGGAATGGTCATGGGAGCTACAGAAGTTCCACACTGTTGCTTCCATTATTAATATTCTGATTAAAGGTTATGTGGCTTGGTATCTTCATAAAGATTTAGATTTAATTGTTTTTAGCCCTTACTGTCAACTTTCAACCAGTCACTTCACTTATGAATCTCTACAGGTCAATATCATACTTTACATTACTGTACATAGAACTATATACTTAATTTCTCTATTCTATATATTACATATATCTATATACCTAAAACTATTACAGATCCTGTCCACAAAGGAAATGGCATGTAGGTAGTCCCCAACATAGTTTAGTAAATCATCTGTAAATTTCAGACATGTCTCAATATCATTACTTCTCACAACCTGTAAGAAATATAGGGGAAAGTCCTGCTACCATTGTATACAATGACCAAACTCTTATTGACTTCACTTGGAAAAGAATTTTGCCCATAGACTTTTAACCCATTTCCTAATAATATCTCCAACACAGTCACTCGTCTATGATGGAATAGATTTAAGAAGCAGTTGACATTGACTGTGTCCTGTATCATTAGGAACATTCTGGCTTTTTTTTTTCATATCAGTTTACCTCAACATATAATCCAATTAAGGGGCACAATACTTTTATCACCCATGAAAGATCAAAGCATGCAGCTGCAAAAAAAACAAACAATTATACTTCAATGATGAATTGATCTGACTTCATCTGGTGTTTCATCTAAAAGTTGTGTTCTTACTCTAAAATTGGGTCCCATATCTCACCTTGGCACTTGCTGTCCTAGAAGTCCGTGGTTGAATTGTGAAATCATTTTATAGTGTATCCTTCTCAGGCCTTTTTTTTTTTAAGGAATTAGGAATTTATAAGGGAATTTAAGTACTGCTAGCATAATCAACAATAAATTGATCTACAAACATGATTTGAGAAAAATCTAATAAATCTATAAATATATGCTGAAGCAGAGCTCTTGTTGGCAGCTGGTAACTTGCACACTGCTGTGAATTTCTCTTAAAACTCAGTGATCCATTGTTTCTGTTAATTTTGCTCTTTGGCATTTTGATGACTTATCTTGACTGTTCCTCACTATGGTTGGTTACTTATTTTCTTCTGCATTACCCTAATGTGGAACTCTTCTGACATCTATTTGGATTTACATTGATGATGATCCTTCTCACCATATCTCACTCCTCCCCCTTCTATCTGTATGTGTCTAATGAGTAAATGGAAAGATGTACAGCATAATAAATTGTTTGCAAAATCAATCATGAGAAACATGCTGAAATATCACTGTGTGGAGAGGCAAAAGAAAGCTGGTTTCAAGCCAAAGCTGGTCATATAGTATAAAACCCTGCTTGCAAAGTTTGCTTTTCTGCTGGCAGCTTGTGTGTATGAACTGAAATATGAAATAGACTTCACTGAAAATAGGAGGGGGAAGTGTACACCAATTCCTATCTCGGGAGAAGCTTTGCCTCCTTCTGGCATTTAAATATTGCTCCAGCAAAGAATCTGTGGGGGGATTTAGAAGGGGAGAAGATAAGGAGGAACACTCCAAAAGCGATGGAGAATTGGCCATCTCACAGGAAGAACTGACTGGGTTCGGAGGAGAGGAAGTAAATGAAGGTTGAAACAGGAAAAAGGTTACCACTGCTCAAAAGTTTGTCCACAGTCAAGTAAAGGTGTAGACTTGGTCTCCTTTCCTTTAATTGTTACTTGGTGGCTCTTTACTCTTGTAATTATTGCTGCAGCTGAGTGCCAGACCCCTTGAGTACCAATAGTATGCCTAGTACACCAAGACTCTGAGACAAGCTCTGTAGGTGCTTAACCATGTAGGCACTAGTCCTGGTGGGTGACAATAACCATTCAGACATGGCTGAGGGAAAGGTTATTTTACTAGGGAGGGAAGGAAAGGGAAAGGTTGCAAATGCCCTAGGTACAGAAGCTTAAACACTTAGTTCAAGGTGAACAGTAGTGGTCAATGTTTGGTGCCCATGGACAGTCCAATTGAGAATCAGGGTTGTTCAGCCGTAATGCCTGCAGTGCCCTCTCCAGTCCAGTCTCTATCCAAGCAAATAAGAGAATTCAGGTTTCCAGGACAGGCTCAGTTAGTATCTTGCAATGGGCCCCTCTGCACTTGCTCTCTGCTAGCCACTGGTGCTTCCCCATAAATTCCCCCCCACACACACACGCACCTGCATCCAGCTGTAATGTGTGGCAATCACAGCCTGTTCCTCACATGGCTCTAAGGTGAACAGACAAAAAAATGTGAAAAATTGGGACATGGGGGGGAATAGGAGCCTACATAAGAAAAAGACCCCAAAATTGTGACTGTCCCTATAAAATTGGGACATCTGGTCACCCTACATGACTCTGCATCTGTTCCTGCCTCCACATTCTCCCCCAGGCCTCCACTGATTTATTTTAGTGTGCAGTAATTACCTGCAGGAAAAATGGATCTTCATTTTCTAGTTGTCTAACTGTTTCAAAAATTCTAGCATCCATGTCCTCATTAAAACAGCAGAACTTCTAAGTTTTACCTTTAGTTATACCAAAGCAACTCCAGTAAAGCCACTGGGAACTCTGTATCAGGAGATGTAACTGACTTCTGAAAAATCAGAGAAAGGCAACGCAAGGCCCTGCAAGTTATCTGTGTGTAGCTTAAGGGATTTAAAAATGTGCCCTGCAACTGCCTTCATTGTTAGTTGAGTCATCACACCAAGATTAGAGCTTGCTTCTCCCTGGTTGTTTTTCACCTCATTTAAAGCTGCGCAAAGTGACTTCACAAGCTGTCATCCTGCAGATCCCCTCTTGAAATACGGGGCTAGCTAGATCAAGATTGGACAACACATGGTGGAACCTGTGGTCTTCACAACTTATCTGGAAGATGAGGGAGCTGCAATCCTTTGCATGTAAATTATTTGAGGTAACTCCTGGTAAACTGTCCATGCAACTTACACATAGGTAATGTTCAGTCTCCTGTGAGCCAGAAGGACATTTATAAACTAAAATCAGTGAAAAATTTTAGCTCTGACTCTGTAAATCCCTCCTCATAGGAGTCCTTATTCTTGTAAATAATTTTCACCAAATAAAATCCAATAACAATTTTTTTCATTTTCAGCAACATAAAACCAAATTTTATAACTTGGTGGAAGAAGCAATCACAAGCTATTTGAGTAAGTAATTTTCAACTCTTTTTGTGACTTGCTGGTTCATTGTGTGTGAAAACTGTATGCATTTAAAATAATAATCTGAATACAGGCTTTCTCTAGCATCACTAATAAAAACAAAATATATTCATACTGGACAATTTCTGATCTCATTTATACTGGTATAAAAACCCCACTGAAATTAATGGAATTACTCCTGATTTATATCAGAAGAGATTACAATTTGGCCTATTGTTCCTATTTTGTTAATATGGCTTTAAAATATTTTATTGGGTTCATTGATTGTGTGTGTTAGTGCAAAACAAGTGTTTTAAGAAACCATTTTAATATGATGAGCATTTGTTTCAGTATCTCTTCAGACTGTGTAAAACTTCTAAAAAATCAGATGTCACTAAATATAATGAGTGAACAGTAATTTCCTGTGGTTCCTGGTTTACTGTTATGAGTTCTTTCCTGTGGTAACTGGAAGCCTAATGGGGTTGTCATTTTTGATATGCTGTTCTGTTAATAGATTCTGCTGAGAGGACAGCTTCATACTGTGTGTCAATCTACCACCATCTATTTGTGTACATCACCTTTATTGTGGCAGTTTGTGCTACAATTTTAAGCTGTTTAAACAGAAGAGGACTGAAGAGAGAGAAAATTAAAAGAAATTTCTGGAAATTATATATCTGAAAGACTAGCTTAGTTATTTGAGATTTCTATTTTTATAACTTTTTTTAAAAGATGCAAATTATATATACATTGGATTCTTTGTTCTGTTATTTCAAAAGCGCTGGGAATTTTATTGTGTACAAAAATGATCTTTATAAAAATAGAATACTTAAAATCACATAAACCAAAAATGATAACATGTGGGAAAAGGCTTATGTAGCCACTGCAATTACAATAATATATTCTGCAAGTATAAAGGCTGTAACTTATCCTGGGGAAATTTTAAGGCAAAACACTGAATGGAAATCACACAGTTTGTTGGAAATTATAGTTCTCTACAGTTGTTTCTTTGCAAGGTATGAATAATTCATTGTGTGGAATACTCTTTTTCTATTTTTTTTAAATTACAAATTGTATTTTATTTCAGAGTAAGAAAAAGGGAGTTAGGGAAAGGATACATAAGAGAGACCTTGTACAGGCATATATGTATGCAAGCAAAACACACATGAAAAATTATATCTATGACTATACACAAGCAAATTACTATATAAAATGTGTGAGATATAGATTATAGATTATTATTGTTGCCCCTTTTCAATCTGAGCAGCTAATCAAATTTCTGGGTCACGGGGATGTTCCAGCTGAGAGTTGAAATTGGTGATAGTTAGGTATTTCTCTGATGTAGGTTGGTTTATTTACAAGGAATGTACAAAGTCCTGTTTCTCTAATGCAGAAGGAACCAAGAACAAAAGGAGCAGTTAGCTGACAGCTCCAAGCCTCTTTAGCCAATGGAACCAATAGCTCGCTCGCTCTTTTTCAGGGGTAACATTGTGCTCACCAGTTACGGCTTGGCTTCTTGATTATAGAATCATAGAATATTAGGGTTGGAAGAGACCTCAGGAGATCATCTCATCCAACCCCCTGCTCAAAGCAGGACCAACACCTGATTATTATTTTTTGCCTCTGCCTATCTCTGTGCTCTTGTCTGTTCTCATTTTCTGTGTGTTCTCTCCTCTCTTCTAATACACTCTGACCAAAACTGTATTCAATCAAAAGCTCCTGCATAGTTTTACACATACCTTTTGTCTTAGATGGGGCTTATTCTTACAGTAATGCTATTTGAAGGGCAACTTCACACTATGAATCTCAATGGGGTTTTAACTCAACCTGTAATACAATTTCACCCAGCTCATAATAAGATTTTAACGTTACAACATAATCTTCACCACCAGGGCCGGCGACAGGAATTTTGGGGCCCCGTACAGCAGATCATACGGGGCTCACCCCCCGGTCTCCCGCCGCCCGCGGGCCCCCCTCCCCCGCCAGTCTCCCGCCGCCCGCGGGGCCCCCCTGCCAGTCTCCCGCCGCCCGCGGGCCCCCCCCCCGCCAGTCTCCCGCCGCCCCCGCCCCCCCCCCCGGCCGATCTCCCGCCGCCCGAGGGCCCCCCCTCCGCCGGTCTCCTACTTCCCGCGCCCCCCCCCCCCCGGCTGGTCTCCCACGCCCCCCCCCCCCCGGCCGGTCTCCTGCCTCCCGCCCCCCGCCCCCGCTGGTCTCCTGCCTCCCGCGCCCCCCCTGGCCGATATCCAGCGCCCCCCCCCCCGGCCGGTCTCCTGCCTCCCGCACCCCCCCCCCCGGCTGATCTCCTGCGGCCTCCCCCCCACCGATCTCCTGCCTCCCGCGGCCCCCCCGGCCGATCTCCCACGGCCCCCACGGCCGGTCTCCTGCCTCCCGCGCCCCCCCGCCAATCTCCTGCCTCCCGCCCACCCCCCACCGATCTCCTGCCTCCCACGGCTCCCCCCCGGCCGATCTCCCGTGGCCCTCCCCCCCCGGCCAGTCTCCTGCCTCCCGCGCCCCCCCGCCGATCTCCTGCCTCCCGCCCCCCCGCCGATCTCCTGCC
This sequence comes from Sternotherus odoratus, assembly GCA_032164245.1. Taxonomy (NCBI): domain Eukaryota; kingdom Metazoa; phylum Chordata; order Testudines; family Kinosternidae; genus Sternotherus; species Sternotherus odoratus. Next base: position 39,442,798 of record JAVMKO010000011.1, read on the forward strand.
CCCCCCGCCCCGCTGATCTCCCGCGGCCCCCCCCGGCCGATCTGCCCCCCCCCGCCGATCTCCTGCCTCCCGCCCCCCCCCGCCGATCTCCTGCCTCCCGCACCCCCCCCCGCCCCGCCGATCTCCCGCGGCCCCCCCGGCCGGTCTCCTACCTCCAGCAGGCCCCAACCACGGCATGTGCTGCGGCCGCATGGCCGGCCGGGAGAAGCAAAGGGGGGCGGGGCTGGCTGCCGGGAGAAGCAAAGGGGGGCGGGGCTGGCTGCTGGGTGCCGGGGGAGGGGGCTGGTGAGCGCGCCTCACTCACAGCCCCGGCAACAACGGTTACAGCTGAGTACCTGCTCCGGACTTCAGGGCCCCCCCCCTGAAGTCCGGGGCCCGGTACAGCTGTAACCGTTGTACCACCCTATTCTTTTTACACAGTCACCAACAGACCTGTAAGAAAAATTCTTGCTGAGAAATTTGAGCATGAAATATCAAACTAATAAATGGGGCCTGCTGTGAACATCACTTAAGCCCCATTGAATTACTCATTGCAGGATTTAAGAGGGACTTAAGTACTGCATGATGCCATGTACAGGTGTTTCTGCATTGAATCGTGTGTAACTCTTCATGCCCAATGAAGGCAAAATTAGTTGTGTTTCTGCAGACCCACAAAACCTCCATGGGCTTTTTGGGCTCTGAAGAAGCTGAGTCCCCTCCATACTCTGACATGAAAATCTTGTTTCTTGAGTCCTCAGTATTCTGGAACTAATTCTGTTTTCTCCAGACAAATCCTCCGCGGATATAAATCTGTGTAGCTGAGCATCTGCCCCTCAAGTCCAGCGTGTCTCTTGATGTCTCTAGGAAATGTCAAGTTCTCATTTTTTGTTGACAGGGAAGAAGTTTAAGGGCCTTAGGCACAAAGCAGACTCAGACAGTGACATGGAGCCCATTTGGCCAAGGCCTCCCCATAAAATCAGAAAACAAAACAACAAACCTGGAGGAGTAGGAGATAGACTCCTCACTAAACTGGCAATGCTAGAAACCCCTCCCCTCTCCTATTCTGCCATTCCACTCCCTAGCATAGTCTGCAGCTGGGTGAAGTGTTCCTCTTGTACATCAACAGGCTCTGGGTGAAAGGGGGATGGACACGACTTGTAGAAAGAAAATCCAGCTCAAATAAACAAGCCAGCTTCTGTAAACTCTTAGCACCTTTTTAAGCCTCCTGCGAAGGAAGACAAGAATGGCCCAGCGTAGGTCGGACCCCTGGGCCATCCGCTCTGGTGCCATGCCCTGCTCCACTCCCCACCCGGTTCCAGAGCCCAAGACTGGCTTCCGCCCTGAAGTAGGATCATGTCCCAGAGTATGTTAGTGTTCACTCGGCCTGTGGTGGCTGGATTGTAATGCTGAAGGCCCAGCTGCTGGAATCTGAGACTGCCTGAGGTTGCTGAAAGGTGGAGAGACCGTGACCCCCACAGTAAGATCTCCTGACTTGGGAAGCAATCTCGTGATTGTTTGGGAGCCTGACTCTAGGACTGGGCAGACTGCTGACTGCACAAGGCTGGGGATCTACCTCCTTTCGCCCTTCAAGGGAGCATTCCAAATCCTACTGGAATTGCCCTCACCCCAAGACCGCCCCGGCCCATGGGGAGCACACAATCTGCAGCCCACTCTGTGCCCAGTGCAAATCATCCCCACTTCAATAGTCTGTCAGGCAATTAGAGGGTGTGAGTCCTTTCCCTACCATAACCTCTGCAGAGGAATTTGGTTTCTCTCAACCTATAACACTACATTTCTGAGCAAGATCTGCACGTGAGGTGAAAGTCTCTAACAATCTACTCCCAAACACTGAGCCATCTAAGGTATGTTTCCTGGGCAGACAGACTCAAGCTAGTAAGCTAAATTGCAATGTGGGTGTTGTGGCTGTGACTCGGGCTAGCTATCTGAGTCTCAGCCCTTTTGACCCGCAGTGTCTGAGTTCAGGTAGGTAGCCCAAGCTGCTGCCCATGCTGCAACATCCATATGCTATTTTTAGCACAGTAGCACCAGTGCAAGTAGCACAAATCTGTTTACCCAGGCTGTGAGGCACATTTCCAATTGCAGTGTAGATAATCTCCTCAAAGAATGTCCTGCCAAAGTAAAACAAAGAATAATCAAATTGAGTGGCTACTACTACTCACATATAAAAGAAGCCCTAGATATTACTATAATTAATTCTTGGTGGTTGTTTAAGTGCTTTGTCCTTTAGATCAGCAGTGGACTGTGTAATTCTTGCAAACTGCTTCTCATCTATCAAGAGAGTGTCGGACAATTGCTTTACTGAGATCAGTGTCACATTGTTCTTCTCCTTTGTCAGAATTAAAGGAAAAATCTCTGAACACAGAGCACCTTAGATTTTTTGTGTGTTTAAATTATATTTTGTTTTAACATTATATATACACATTACATTTTTTTGTACTTACATCAGATCTTGAAGTGTTGAGATATCACTGCTCGGAGCTAGTGGTACTCAGCAGCACATCCAAGGATCAAGCTCTAAGGATTTATAGTAGTGCCATTATTCAGTGCAGCTATGGGTATATAATTGGTACCTGACCCTGAAGGAACCACAACCCTGAAGGATGTGCTGGCATCTTTTTCAGAAATTTGGTTCCCCCAAATCTTCTCATGCAGGTGTTGTTATGGGAGGAGGAGATCTGTGCTGCCAGGATCTGAGAAAGCTGTTGAAATATTTCTTAATAATTTGTGTAATTTCTTAATGAGTCAAATTCTGAAAACCTAAATCAGATAAAATTCCCATTAAAGCCAATGGCAGTTGTACCTGAGTAAAGATTGCAGGGTTGGACTTCTGTGGGAGACCAAAATTGTTTTGCTATTGATTTCAGTTGGAGCAGTATCAGACACTGGGATAACTGAAGCCTCTTGTTAACTAAAACTCCCAGTGTACTAAAACTTGGTTACTGCTCCAGAGTTTTCATTGCTAAGTCAGTTGAAGAGCAAGGAATCATCATTGCTGCAGCAGTCAAGGTCCTGGAACCTCATTGCCAGAGATCGCTGACCTTGGGGGAAGGGTCATCTTTGCAGGCGATTCAGAATGCAACCTGAATAGAGCCTCTAAAATTAGTCTTTAAAATCTGTGTTTCCATATCCTGAGTTTCAGGGAGCACCAGAAACCTTTTGTTGTAGTGATGACTATTTGATTAATTGTTCTCCTGAAATTAATGGGGTAACGAGTAAGTCTGGCAGCACTGGAGATGCATCCTGTTGGACAGATTTGGCACACTTAGCAGCAGTAGCAAAACAGTTTTTTTAAAACAAAGTGTTTGGAGACTTTAGCTCAAAGTCATAAAAACTCTCTTATAAGCTGTGTTTGACATTACATCCCACTGATGCTTACATAGATTTATGTACAAAAATAACATTTTTGTGGCTTGGGCTGAACCATTTGACTTTTGAGAGGAAATCCAGGGAGTTTATTATTTATATTAAAAATAAAAGATAAAAGTGTCAGGAAAAATAAATACTTTATGCGGTAAGAACTGTCCTCATGTATATTATACTAATTGCATATATCTATAGTTTTCTACTGTAAAGAAATACATTATTTTAAGTTGCCCAATATTTTTGTTACCAGTGCTTATTCTTTTCCTTTCTTTTAAAAAATCTATCTTTTATGTTTTAATATATAACCTCTATTCAGATCACTAACAGTGAATATCCATTTTAGTACACTTGTGCATGGAACAATTAACAGCAAGGAACCACTATTAAAAGACTATTTCAAATACATTTAGCTCCCTGAAGATGTGAACAGGTGCCTACTGAGATTTTCAAAACTGCCTACAAGGTGTTGGGTCCCTAGTCAATGGGAGCCATCAAGATCCTAAATCGCCATTATGGCCCACACTTTGCATAATTACCATAGGACTTCAGGGTAATATTTCATATTTTTAGCTTCAGATACAAGAATGATACATTCATACAAATAAGATGAACACTCAGTAAACTCAGCTTTGTAATGATACCTTACAAGAGACCTTTTTGCATACAGCATATTCCAGTTACATTCTATCTCACTCATCAGCATATTTCCATAAACATATGGAGTGCAGTGTCACAACGCTATTCCCAGTTCCCGCTCACCACTCTTCTGTTTACATATCCAAGGATTACACTAGCCCTTTTTGCAACAGTGTTGCACTGGTACCTCATGTTGAGTTGCTTGTCCATTTATGACCTCTATATCCTTTCCAGAGTCTCTGCCTTCCAGGGCCAATCCCCCATTCTGTGGATAGGGCCTGCATTCCTTCATCTTTGATATATAACTTTGCAGTTGGCTGTATTGAAACACATTTTGTTTCAACAATGGGCTCAGATTCCCATGTGATCACATAAATTCGTGATTATGTCTCATAAAACCCGGCCGGCAGCCCCCCCGCCGGCGCACTTGGCCCCCGGCTGCGGCTCCGGACAGCTCCGCTCCGCCGTCGACTTCAGCCCGCCGCCTGCTGCCTCCTCTTCTCACTATTCCTCCTTCTTCCCTCCTTCTCTCCATCCCCCCTTCTCTCCATCCCCCTTCTCCATCCCTCCCTTCTCTCCATCCCCCTTCTCCATCCCTCCCTTCCTCCCTGCTCTCTCCCTCCATCCGCTGCCTCCTCTCTCTACCTAAGTACTAGTATCAGATGTCAAAATCTCCGATGAGCGCAGTTTGCTCATTGGAGATTTTGACATTTGATACTTGTCCTTATGTAGCAAGATTCTTCACCTGAGCTCTTCCGAGTCCTGCAAAGAAAGAACCTCCCCCTAGAAAGCAGCTTGGGACCTGCCCCCAAAACGGGACAAAATTGATATTTTTGTCAAAAAGACGGGACGGTCCAAAAATATGTAAAAAACGGGACTGTCCCGTTCAAAACGGGACGTATGGTCAGCCTAGAAATAGCAAATTTTAATATATCTGTGATACAGAGTACTGTAAGGCTGGAACACAAAATATGATTTTATCTGATGCTACCAACTCTGATTATCATATGGTATCATATGGAGCAACGAAGTACATAATTTTATAGTTGAATTTTGCATGTTGCCTCTATTTTGAATTGAAAGCCATTTTCTCAAACTTCTATTAGAAAATCCCAATAATCTTTTCATTTGTAAATTTTCAAATGCTCACTATCTATCTACAAACAGCAGACTCTGAAAGTCTTTCTCAGCTTAGTATTTCCACAGCAGGAGTAGAATAAGAAGGATTTGGCCCAAAGGAAAGGAATCCCAGGAATATTGTTAGGGTTTTTATTCTTTGCTTCAGCGAGCACTTTCTGGAGCAAAAGAAAAACATACAAACAGGAACCTCCACAAAAGAATGGTCCCTTTAAACTCCTATTGAAGCCACTGGCTAAAGTCTAACTAACTTCAGTGGGAATGGGTAACCCTATTGCTAAGAATGGGTGGTTGTTATTCTGTGAACTATGGTTCAAAGTTACTATTTTATATTGTTCTTTCAGTCGGTGGAACTAAAAGTGGGATCCTGCATCCTCATCAGGGCTGAAAAAAGTCAAAGCACAATAGATCCAATGTTTCCATTTTTCAGCTTGACGAGGAGATTGCAGATAATACAAGTTCAATAAACTGAGGGTCCACAACTGACACATCTATAAGCTGACAAAACCATGTATGTGACGACTCAGAGCTCCTCTCTGTGCCCTGCAGTAGAGACCTTAGGGAGACACCGTTCCCACTACTGCAGGCTATGGCTGAGGATTCCATTCCTCAGCTTTGCCTGCACAACCCATTTACTCAGAATGTCTTGCAGTGCTATTTCCAGTGCATTCTCTGGAGAATGGTACTGGATGTAAAATTCAGGTCACATGTTATCTGAATTGCTCTGATAAAATGAGTTAAATTACTCCTAATTTAACTAGGAGGGGTAAGGTACAAGGGTCACCTACCTGCAGGCAGGAAATATTCTGCTTCTTGCTGCACTTTCTAAGCTCCTGGGGAAAATTGCTTTCCTGTGAATCAGCTGTGTGAAATGTACATCAGAAAGAGAGAGAAACTGCTGCTTCTTCTGTGAGTAGGAAAGGAGCAAATAACTTTTATAGCAGTTGTTGTTCAACTGTGTTAAATGTGTGGGCACAATTCTTTGATATATAAAGTGCCTTCACCTCCCATTGACTTCAGTGGGAGTTGAGGGCATTCAGCACCTCGTGGTTCAGGGACCCTGGCACAGCAGATTGAAATAATGGTGCTCTAACACCGCCCCCTTGCATCTTATTTCCCATGACCGGAGTAGCTTGTTTTACAATTTAAAACTATGGGCCAAAATCATTAAAGGGACACCTTGCAGGAGAAAGTATCCCAGGGAGAGATTCCTGCAACCTCCTCCCCAGAAGGTTTCCATCCATCCTCAGGTGAATCTCCCAGAGGCAATGGGTTAATCTGGGGGAGGGGAGGTGGAAGAGGCTGCAACACAGATCATCTTTCCCCAGCTAAAGTGAACCAGGCCAAGTGACTAAAATATCCAAAATACATCTAAAGTGAAATAATGTACAGAAAGGACAATAGAAAACAAATTTCTCCTTCTATTGTCGTATTTTATGTGGAATATAATCTTGTATACAGCCCATTTTGATTCAAAAGTTTACCTGAAAATATTCCATGGTATTGTGCCCTTCAGTAGAATATTATATATTGAATGAACCAGATAAAAGTTTATTTAAAATATCACAATGCTGCTTCAGTCCAAATGGATTTGTTTAATGGCTATTTAGTAGGAATCTATTCTATCTGGCACTATTGTAACAACAGCAGGAGAATCCAAATATAGCAGCAGCAGCAGGCTTTGGTGTATAAATTTTCTTCCAAATGCCATATTGTTTTTTAACATTGTCAGGGAGCTAGAAGGTGATGCTGTAATGATTCAAAGAAACTGTGTTACTTTTTATTTTTTGAGATTCTTTAATAGCTCAACACTACATGACTTTGTTTTCAGTGAATTCAACACCCATTCTCAGACCTGACATTATTTTATCCATGTTTTAAATGAGAATTAATTCTTATTATTTATTTGTTTTGTGAAGCACCTAGGAGCCTATAGTGATAGGCACTGTACACAAAGAGAACAAAAAGATGGTTTCTGCTCCAGCCATTTTTGCCCACAGCTTGATGAAAAATGATTCATTTAGCTTTGCTAGTGCTCTCGATTTTAACACTTGCTGCAAATTATAATACATCACAAGCTGTTTAAAATGGGGATTCTGCAAGGTGCTGAGCATCTCTGGCTCAGTTGCCGTTAGTAGATTTTTGGTGCCCAGGACTTCTGAAAATCAGACTACATTTAGTCACTGAAGGTTACAAATGGAGCTGGTGGAAATGGGTAATTTCCATTTAGTGGGAAATTTTGACATTTCAAATTTTTTCATTCCTAACTAATAAATAAGCAAGTATCTTTGAAAACTCCCGTGAACTGGAGACACTTTGATCCAGAAAATAAGGTATGATGTTTCAGCCAGTATGAAACAGCAGTTGCCCTTAGTCAAAACATTCTATTTATTTTTAAAATGAACATCATATCATGTGATGATATGTCAGTAGTAGAAGATATGTCATACTATCCCTTACTACTACTGACATGCCATTAAATAAAGTAAATATTAAGTAATATAAAAATGAAAAATAAATTTCTCAAATAAAAAAATTCATTTTGAAATGATTTTGAATTTTTTTCCAAAATGAAGGGTTTTTTAAAAAAATATTTTTTTATTTTGAAATATATTGTGTGGGAAATTTATGGAAATCGATAGTTTCATGACAAATTTAGGTTTTGTCAAAATAGCATTTTCCGATGGAAAATAGTTTTAACAAAAAGTTCCCAACCAACTCTCATTGCACTTCTGCAATCAGATTTCTGCGGGCATATCTTTTGCCTATGTGGAATCCCGTTAAGTCATGCATAGGATGCAAAGATCTACCTGCATGGATCTGTTTGTAGGACTGGGGAATAAATATGGTGCTGAATGCCTAATCTGAAGCATTCAAGTTTAAAAAGTTGGCCTAATAGTTTAGAACAGTTTGGAATGTTTTCAACTCTGGAACAAATACATTTACAGTACCACTTATGTGTCATTTTTATAAATAATTAACTTAGTTTGGATATTTTAAAATAGTGCACAACTTTCATAAATTGAAACTGAAATGAGTTATTCTGAAAGCGCTGAGCATAATGACAAATTATGATTACAATATAAAAGACAATTTAATCTGAATTAGTAATTTCATTTAAATGTTTTAGGAATATGAAGGTACTACAAAAAGAAATCTACTTATTTGGCTTAATAAAGATCTTTCTAATAAAGATCTAATAAAGATCTCTCCTGAAGATTTTAAGTCACCCTACCGTATGAAGTAGTCTTGTAAAACATCTTGTCTGCTGATTCCCTAACACTGGAAGTTTGTAAGTAGCTTAATGATAATGAATAATTACTCTTCAAGTAGTCCTTTCCATGGAAGGATCTCAAAGCAATTTACAAACATCTTGAAGTACAGTAGACACTTGTTATATCCAGTTTACAGATGGGTAAATTGTGGCACAGAGAGTTGCCATAACTTGTCCATAATCAGATAGTGAACAGGTAATAAGGGCAGACTGGGGACAGCTGACTTTGGTTAGAAAACATTGCCACACTTCCTGGGAGATTTAAACAGACATGTTCATCAAAAGCTGTTCTTTCCAGACAGTCGCCAAACTCCACCAGGGTCTATGCTAGCGGAAGATGATACAGACCCACACTGAGAACCTTGGTGATGAAAAGCCAACTAGTGAGAAAGATGCCACAGCAGAAAGGAGACACAACACCTTTCCGTTCACTACTGGGCCTCCACATTAAATAGCTAAGTAATTAACACAGCCATGCACTAAGCACTGGTTAATTTTATCCAGTATATATAGTGTCCTTAAATGGCTGGAAGTACTATGCCATTACACAAAATCTGTATTGTCACTTTTTATGTTCTCATTTGGTTAAAGACTTTTCTCCCTCTTTGGGAAGGACAGATTTGACTCCTGCCAAAATATTTCTGCTCAGTGAACAGAATTAGTTTATAGTTTGTCAGTTAATGTATCCTCGGGCTGTCATGAAAGTAGAGGGGAAAACACTTATTAGACTTAATCAGGTGGCAAGCTTTCATTATATCTGCTCTAATACACAAGGAAGCCGTACTCCTGGAATTGAACCTTTAAGCATGCTCTGTATAGGAGTGTTAAAAAGAGGGCTAGTTCACTGTCTTCAGGAGCCTCTAGTGTTGTTGAAAACAATTTTTTACTGGTGCTTCTCCTTTACCAGCAGTAGAAGATTTTCAAGTCAGTTTCACAATTGGGGCAAAAATTGTGATGTGGGGTCAAGTATTTTCTTAATGTAATTTGTATATTTCCAAATTGTATACAAGGCATCTTTTCTTGAATAGGGTGGTAATAAGGGTGTAGAAGCAACTGCCTCCTTGCAGAAACCTGGAGTCAGGCTCCTCCCCTATGCCTACAGGATGTTGCCTTGGGCCTCTATCTCTTTCCAGTGTCTCTCTGCTTCATGAAATATCCACTGTTTTCCCTCAGCCCCTTACTTTTTTCAGGGAAACCCTTAGTTCAAGGCTGCTCACTGAGATAGCAGGGTCTGGTTAGATGGGCCTACGTGCTTTCCTATCTGTTGTGGAGCAGCTCTCCAGACAAAGGAACCTCAGAGCTGTAACTGACAAATGAAGCAAAGAGCTTTAACTCAGACAATACCCTTAAGAACTCCCAGAATGTGGTTGCTGCAAGGTATCTTTACTTAGAGATTATTGATCTATAAACACGCTAACAGGCAAGTCATGACATTGAGGTCACCATTGAAAAGAGAGCTGCCTGACAGCATACAATTGGCCTGATCATAAACCCATTGAACACCCCCACCCCCCTGCCCGGGCACTTTTCCATTGACTTCAATGGCTTTGGATCAGACACAATATCTGAGATACCATAGTTACTTCCCTGCCTAATTATAGTTTTGGAGCATGGAGTGGAAGGGACTCTGCGTGGACAGCTCGCTACTTCCCACAAGAACGGGGGAAGTGAAATCCAATAATCTCTGCAGCACCATCCTCCGTTTCTCCAGAACTCATTTAGTTTGCTTCACAGGCCCAGAACCCATCAGGAAGGGAGGGTGGAGACTAGGAAGACTCTGAGTAGGGAGTGAGTGGTCTGGGGAGGAGTTGGCTATATTATATTTGCTATGGAGCCTCCACCCCAAATAGTCCTGGTCAGTTGCAGTGAATTAGAGCAGATATCTGCTGGGAGCTGGCTGGTGTGAAGGAACAAAGCTTCTATGAAGATGACCCTGAGGGTCCACGAAGTTAGCAGAACATTCCTTTGAGTTATTCTGTGAGGAGGCAACACTCCTGTGACTGAACAGATGGGGAAGGATTTTGAGGATCTCTTTGGTTGGGGGGAGTGGGGAGGAGCAATTTGGCTCAATATGAGAAAAACACTGGTGTTTTAATGGTGAACCATGTCTGTCATGTCTAATTAAATAGGATGTTTGATATTTAATAGCACCTATGTTTTTCATTGTTCTTACAGTAAATGGCAACTTGTAGACAATTTGCAACTCATCTTCTCCATCCCACTCTTGCTAAATATTTGTCACCTTCCAATTTTTTAAGCTATTAGGAAAAAGGTGAGGTCATTTAGTGTCAGGGAAAGTGACGTGCATTTCTGTGCCCTCTACTGACATATTCAAGGAGCTGCTGAGTCTGCGTTCTGTTTATAAGTCCTAATACAAGTCCAGAGTGAACCTCTGCATCAACTCAGCATCCTGCAGCTATTATCCTCATGGTGTGTTCAAAATGTTGATTTTTTTCCCCTTTCTATTACTATCTCCAGCACAGAAAAATATTTGCATTGGTACATTCATCTCATGTCATTTCTAAAACTGAAATCTCAGCAGTACAGACTGAACTTTGTTTTATGAGCTATAGCTGTAATTTATTGATGTATTTTAGGTTCTTGGATAGCACTATAGGATAGACATTATAGAACTTTCATTGGCATTCTGTAGTTATCTGCACTGTCTCCAGTGGTGTTGTACTTTTACATCTATATTTTTACACCTATATTTATGTATTTGCCTGCTGGGCATATTGCTGTCAAATGTTTTGATCTGGATTTTTCCATCTTGTTGATACTCCCACAGAGATTTAAAAGCACTTCCATTTCCTTCAGAAAAATCAAAACATTTTTATAAAAGTGTTATCATGCACAAGACAATTATTTAAATTCCAAAAAGCATGCTGAAAATATTTTTTATTAATGTGATTTTATAAAAAAAAATTATCAAATCCATCTTTTGATTTCTAATGAGTCAGAGTGCTATCCGCTGAGCCTGTAGCATCTGTTATGGTTTTTTAAAAAAAAATTATGACCAGACATGATCAAGTTAACAAAGTCTTAATTTGCTGAGATCTGAAAAGCTTGGGGTTCTCGGCAAATCCACTCATCTTTACTCAGGTAATATATCTTTATGTTCATAATACTGTTGTTCTGTCTCACTGCGTTCTTCCCAAGGTTTTACTGAATACCTGTGTTATAGTATCATTTAACATTTGTAATAGGCCTTTGCTTAGCTGAGCATCTGCAATTAAAGCTTGTTTAGAATTCCATGCAATGGTATTAAAGGTTTAGTGAAATGTGCCCACAAGTAAGAGAGGTGGTCTATTCAAGGACTGGGAGAAGGGCGGGTTATTCATTTTTTCATTTTCTTTCCATTTCTTTCTTACAGACCCAGAAATTTCTCTTATTAATTTCACTCAGATTTCTAAACATAAGTGGGGAAAATGAAAAAAAAATAGGAATTTTATTTTTTTCTGATTTTCATCAAAATTATGAAAATGTTCAAGTAGTTCTAGAGATTTGTTTGTTCCGTTGTCCCAAAACCTAGGACTTCAGATCTATTATTTTTGTAACATAGAAAAAACAGCTATTGCATTGCCAGTAGAGTAAAACTAATATGCTGCATGTATCCGAACAGTGCCAGCAAATGTCTTTTTATGGATCATTTATTCACAGGATAAATAGACTTTTAATAATACTTTCAGAACATGGTTCTCAATATATAATTAAAAGAGAAGTTTCAGGAATGAGAAACAACATCAAAGTGGGAGTGTATAAAAACAAATTATTTTGTGCCCTCCCTCCCCCCTCCCCCTCCCCCCCCCCCCCGTCTCTCACTAGAGTGTGCGCTCTCGCTCTCGCTCTCTCTCTCTCTCTGGCACATGCACACATGGGTGTTTTTATCCTCTCCAGGTTGAGAAGTTTATCCATGTGTCACATGAGTCACTGAATCGGTGTTTCATTTTAGTTTTTGTGTGTCTTGCTAACAGAACATAAAATGCTATAATGGAATTTTATATGCGGAATATTCTTTTCTTTTCTTTTGTATTCAGATCTGTGACACTAGCACTAAGGCAATCTTTCATTTAAATGATGTGCTAGAGGATCTGTTCCAGCCAGAACTACTTATATGGTTACCATTTAATAAAGAAAATAAAATAGGGACATATTCTCATGTAGCCCAATGTATACATATAATATCCATTATAAGCATAGATGATGAAGCTGGGGTGCTGCACCCCCTGGCATGAAGTGGCTTCCATCATTTACAGGGTTTACAGTTTGGTTCAATGGCTCTCAGCACCCCCACTGTACAAATTTTTCCAGAACACCTGATTATAGGGCAACCAAGTAGCAAGGGTGAAAAATTGGGACAGTGGGTGGGGGTAATAGGCACCTATATAAGATAAAGCCTCAAATAACGGGACTGTCCCTATAAAATCAGGACATCTGGTCACCCTACCTGATTAAAAGGTAATATTCTGAGATCCAATACACACAGTTTTTCCTGTAATTAATGCTTTTGTTAGCCAACCAACTAACCAAACACTTTACAATATATCAGAGAAGAGAGAGAGAATGCCAAATGGTCAGCACTTACTTGTTCAGACGATCCTTTATGGGTACACTCGAGAGTCAGTAGGTGGATGTTGTCCGTTTGTCTCATTCAGCACTAAAGCCAGGAAACATCTTTTATAATACGTTACTCTAAATCCCCTTCCCCCTTTATGTTATGCATATTTATAATGGTACCGATCCTTTATCCTTATCTAAATTTCCACAGCCCACTTTGCTTAGGGGCCCCCACATTGGATAGATTAATTGTGCATTTACGAGTTGACATAAATGCTAATGATTACTCATTGCTATAGTATTATTGTGATCAATATATGAGAATTTTGGTCACACACATTCCTTAAAAATCCCTTAACATGAATAATCCATATTGTGGTTTCTTGCTTCATGAAAGATAACACTTGTTTACTGTTACACTTCATCTTGTAACTTAAGGTCACTTGTTTTCTAGTTACTTGTGACAATCTTCAACCTAGGCCTTGATTAGTTTATGCTAAGCTATTTTACATTACAGGCCCTGGGCATTTTGGTTTTCTACTTGTATTATTGTATCTATCAATACTTAAACAGTTATGCCTTACCTATATATGTGTGTGGCTGACTACACTCAGATGCTTTAGAGCATTTTTGCTCTGCTTCTCCAGCACAAATCTTCCCTAAACCTGCCTCACTGGGCTCCTGGAAGCTCTAACCTGCTTAGTGCAGGGGAGGAATCTTCGGGAAGTGAAGAGTCACCATAGCAGCTTTTATGCCATCCGCCTCTCCCTGTGGCGATGCACCATGGGAGCATGCAGGAGGGGTCCTGGCATCCCAGCATCCTGGACACACACTTTGGTGTTACAGAGAGCTGGTGCAATTTTAGAACTGCCCTGCACCACAGACAATGTATCAAAACTTCAGTGGTCTACTAACATAAGTAAAGTTAAACAAATTGGTAAGCATTTGCAAGATTGGGGCTTTGCCATTGACTCAGTGGCAAAAGGACTAGATTCATTCATATTTGGAAAATATTTTTATTACACCAAAAACTATGATAGGCACATCACAAAGAGCATAGAAAGACATGGTGCCCAATGACCTTACTATCTAAATTTAAGTAATGTCTTGCAAGTAAGGGTGAAGCTGGGGCAAAGGACAAGGAAGCATATGTGTGTTATCCACCTACAGTTGGGTACTTAAAAAGTGCATTCTGATTCTAGATTCTAGGTGTTACTGATTATAGTGGAATTCTTCAGTTTAAGAATAGGATAAACCACTAGAACTGGTTACCGCTAGCTTTTTAAGTTTGCCCTGTGTATGCAAATATATACAAATTGTGTGTGTGTATAAGTGAAAATAATTAACTCCCTACGTGAAGGAATTGCAGAGAGAATGAGTTTTCATGGGAAATTTTAAATGAAAGTGTGTTAGTTGGGTGGTCCAGTTTGGGAGATTATTGCATGCATAGGGTTTCGCATGAAAATTTGTACAGAGATGATTTTTTTTGAGAAACAATTACACTGATTTTAATGGAATTGTGCTCATTTTCATCACCTGTGAATTTGGCTGTTAGACTTTGTAATTTTGTATAGCTTGAGCCATAGAAAAATATTCACCAGACCAAAATCTTCAGGGAATCTGCCATTTTTTGATGTGGACATTTCATCATGCTGTGAGCTCACATTTACAGTGTAGTCACTTTTTCCTGCTGGAGCATTCTTGGCAACAGTTGAGTCTCTCACATTTGTGTGCTGACCATGACATGTCCAACTTATTTTTTTTTAAAGACTGCCTATTCAATAACCGCATATTACAATCCTACTCCAATTATGACTATATGTGAAAAAGATAATAGTACAATTTCTCACTATTAACCCTTGTAGTTAAGAATTACAATGAGTTACCACTGTGTTTTATTACAAGCCTGCTCAGCAATGGGAGGCAATTTGGCAAATTGTTGAGGCAACAGCTGCTATGATGATCCCACTAGGAGAGACATAACAAATATAGATTGTCTCCATAGGCCACAAGTTGGTTCTTAGCCAGGATATCTGGGGCATTACATTCTAGAGTCATACTAAATTAATGCATCTTCCATCAATATCACTCTTGTGTATTGCTCCTTGTCATTAATTGCATTACTGTGGATTTTCAGTAGCTGGACTTACGTGCTTAACAATTTGGCTCCCAAATAAATAACACACCTCCAATCTTCTTTACCTTGGTGGTTGTTTCATCATTTTGCCCATTATAAAAATAGAAGAAAAGAGAATGAGCATGTGCTTTTCAGAAATAAGTTACTGGGGGACTTTAGATGGCTCCTCATGGCATAAATATCTTCCTCACACAGAGAAATAAAAATGGTTTTAATAAAGTGAAAGTGCAAAGATTATTGTTGGATATTTCTGTTATTTCCCCCAAACTTTGTGTTTCCTCAAGATAATGCTCTGAAGGTTACTGTGCATTTCAATAACTTATTAACAAAATGGTTTCATGATCTGTTATGCACCACAAGCTGAATATCACCATTTTCTGCACAAATTTCTTTATTTGATTAAATGTTTTTAGAGCAAATCATTCTTGGTGCTGGGTTATTTGAGAATATTTCCAACATACTATTTACATTGTAAAAGCCTATCTCTGGAAAAAAAAGAAAAATTCTTAATTCAACTTTAGGTTTGTTTTGTTTTGTTTCGTAGTAACATGTTGAACATGAGCTAGCACAGGTAATACATTCAATGAGACATATTCTTGATATAACTATGCCTTCTGGGCCTGATCTGCTATTCCTGGCACACACACACTACTCACACTGAACTGTGTAAGAAATGCTATGGTAGGCACTTCATTACTGCCCTCACATGATGAACCAGCAGTGCAAGATTTGTGAGGGTGTCTCACCAGGTATTTTGCCCTTCTGATTAGTGTTAAACCAAGCTAGCTTTTGCTTTCCAAGTTGGTGTTAAAAATATCATGGCATCTCCTGGGTATAAGATCCCTTCAGACCTGGTTTCTGCTAATGATACACAGCAGCAATAGGTGCATTTACATTAAAATCTTCATGACAGCAGCATTGTTTTGGCTCTGCAGCACCACCACTATGCCCATCCTGTCCCTCCAACATCTCCCACAGTATCTTACACCACAGCTCATCTCTTGTGATAGTAATTGCAAAGGACTCACTTCCTGGTAAATCCTACAGCAAAATGATTGTAGACCCCCAGGTCACCCTGTACAGAAAACAGGACTTGGATCATATCACTCCCCCCACTTCTCATCCTTCTCTCCTCCATATTTATTATTAAATCTATGTGAGAAAGTTGTTTCCTAGTTACCTCTCTTCTCTCCCTTATATTCTAATAAAAACATACATTGATAATTTTCAGTATGATCCTACTTCTGAGTCCTGCGGACCAGTACACCTGTGTGATTTATACCTTACACAGGACAGATTATAATTTTACAATACAGTCTATAAACAGCACAAAACAAAATCCATCACACATGCCATACGTGGCATGGATAATTGATATTCATTCCAGGTCTTAATCCTAGATCCGCACAGTCTACTTTGGAGCTTGATTACAATGGCATAAGTCAGGAGAAACATTAATAAGCAAATGAAGGTACTCTTGCAAACCTGATGTCACTAGTTTGAAAATCAGGCAGACAGATACCATATCTAATACATCCCAATTTAAAACAAAACCATAAGATGGATAAGCAAAGCTCCACTCAGCCTTGAAAAAGCTTTAAATAAATCTTTTCTCTTTTTTTCTTCTTAAAAAGTTTATATCATAAAGCTTTAGGTGCTTAAACAATTATCTATATATATAAAAGTCAAATGGTGTATGCGTGTATGTACGTGAACTTACTCCTTCCACACCGTTTGAGCTAGAGACTTGAAATTTGGTACAGTTATAGGTCTTAGGGTCCTAATCAGGGTAAGAGTCGAAATTTTTTCAAATCTCACCTCTGACGCCCCCCAGGCGTGAAATTATTTAAAAGCCAATCACATCAGCTGGGCAGCTGCTGTTCTCTGTGACATAGTTATGATGTCATAATACCCCCCTCCAACGGACCCCACACTCTCTCAGCTCTCTGCCCCCTCCCCCCTCCAACGGACCCCACACTCGCTCAGCTCTCTGCCCCCTCCCCACCTCCAACGGACCCGAGTTGGGTTTGGTCCGAGGGTAAGTGAGGTAGGGGTGTCGGGTTTGGTTGGGGGGTGAGGTGGGGGTGTCAGGTTTGGTCGGGGGGTAAGTGAGCCGGGGGTCTTGGGTTTGGTCTGGGGGGGTGGGAAGGTGTTGGGGTGGGTGAGGGGTGAGGGGTGGGTGTTGGGGTTGGTCAGGGGGTGTTGGGTTTGGTGGGGGGGTAAGGTGAGGGTGTTGGGTTTGGTTGGGGGGGTGAGGTGTGGGTGTTGGTCAGGGGGTGTTGGGGTTGGTAGGGGGTGACGTGGGGGTGTTGGGTTTGGGTGGGGGTTGAAAATGTGAGTCGGGGTTGGTTGAGGGGTGAGGTGGGGGTGTCAGGTTTGCTCTCTGCCCCCTCCCCACCTCCGACGGACCCGAGCAACACCGGGTATTTTCGCTAGTGTAAAATAAAACAAAATGGGAGTGAGTATCAAAACAATAAACCGCCAACCATCCAAGTGCATCCTGAATATTATCAAATCAAGGCCATGTCCAATCAAATGGATAGTGAGCCCCTATTTAAAAGATACTCTCTGAAGAACCCCTTTAGAAAGTACAGATTCAGCAACTTTCCCAGGTATTTGTGATTTTTACCCTCATAGTTTATCCCTTTGGGAACTCAAGCCTTGATTCCACAAAGTCAATGGGACTACTTGTATTTAATGTGCTGTACTGAAGTAGGACATCTGTGACTGCCTTCTATTATTTTATATCAAATAATTTTATGGCTATTATGTTTATAAAATTCCTGAGATTATATAGGCAGAAGTTTGCTGTTGATCAAATTATGGCAACTGTCTTAAAGCAAACAATATTATTGATTTTTAGGAAGGAAGATTATTAATTTAAACCAGGAGCTCAGTCCTAATGCTGTAATGCAATATCATGGCCCAACCACATACAAAAATCCATCATTGGATGTTTTTAAGAATAAGATGGTCAAAAACCTATTTGGGTGATCTAGATTTACTTGGTCCTGTTTCAGCACAAGGGGCTGGATTTGATGACCTTCCAACCCTACATTTCTATGATTCTGTATTTACTCACATGAGTAATCTTATTGATAGCACTGCAGTGGTTTGTGGGAGTAAGGATGTCAAGATCAAGTCCTTAGAGATAATACTTTCCAGTGTTCCATTATTTGAGCTCTTATACTGAGATACCATCTGTTTATTTTTGGAACGGTGAATGTTCAGAATACTAACAGTCTTCTGCCTTCTGCCCTACTCAGTGTAGAACTCAAAGATAGTCACCCCAGTGTCTTGGCTAACACTTTGTTTTTCAAAGCACTATTACAGATTAATTGGCAGTAATACAAATACTCACTGCTGGAGACAATATGTTACTGAGCACATTAGTGGGCCTTGACTACATATTATCACTTCACTTCTAATACATGCAGATAATTATCTCCTTAGCCGTTGGTTTCAACATGATGAAATATTATGTGAATAACTTAGGCTTACAGTCTGTCTGAAGTTCCCTTGTTTCATTCACTCACTTAGTCTTTCCCCCCATCTTTTAACCTATGGCCTTAATTACATGAGAATCCTGGATCTGATCTCCCTTCATCTTTGAGGAAATTCAGATGGGAATTTCTCATCTTAAGCTCATTTTTAAATATAAGGTAAATAGTCTCTGTATATTTTAGTCTCTTTTATTAATTTTCATCTGAATTAGTTTGAATTTATTTTACTTTAAATGTCTGCGTATTCTCTCCCTTGTCGGAATAAATAACACTATGTTAAAAAGAAAAAGAGAGTGATACAGAGAAATAAAAGAAAATGGGTAATCAACAAATAGGGATATAGACAAAGAAGAAGTGTCTTTGTCAAATCCCAAAAGCGGTTGTTACAATCTACCTGGATTTCTCCTACAGTTTCAATTGGTTATCATCCTCTGCTTCACTTATTTGTCCTGTCCGCTGCTGTTTGTTAGTAAAAACCTTTTAAAGTTTCACAAAGAGGTGGCAGAATTTAGGTAGTACATGAGGTGTTCTATATATAACTTATCTACAATGCCACACAGAGGAGCAGTACTGTGGAGTTTACTTCACAAAGCACTTTCAGATCCTCAGATGATCAGCTTTGTGAAATGCAGCATTTGCTAGTAAGAAATTGCAAAAATGCTGTTATTGTAGTTGAGTTAAATGTTTTAAATATCCATACAGATCAGAAGTCCAAAAAGTGCTTAATTGTTCCAAAACCTACAGCTCAGATATCAGAAAAAATGTGATATTCATAATATTTCTTGTATCATGTAACTTTTTATTCAGTATATCAAATACTACACTAATATAAGTGTGTTTCATATTTGTTGGGAAGACCAAATTATTTAGTAGCAGTGAATGAGCACTGAGCTTTCAAAATAAGGTGTAAATCTGCCATAGACTTTGTGCTGGCCTTCTACACAGGGGTGACTTTCACCCCAGGTGACCTGAAGCAGAATGCATGATTCAGAAATTTTCCATAGCAAAAAGAAGACAAC
This sequence comes from Sternotherus odoratus, assembly GCA_032164245.1. NCBI lineage: Eukaryota > Metazoa > Chordata > Testudines > Kinosternidae > Sternotherus > Sternotherus odoratus. The sequence goes on from JAVMKO010000011.1 coordinate 39,462,424, forward strand.
TTAAACAATTCCTCAGAATGAACCAGAAGTACTGCTGACAACAATATGAGTGAGTGGTAGAGATAAGGAAAAGTTCAATAACATGGTGGAGAGGATAGTGTGATTCAGATCAGAAGAGAGGACAATATAATAAGACTAAACATTCAGAACAAGATACTGTTGTATTAAAAAAGAAAATGATGCAATAACAGAGGAAAGAAGTACAGTGACCATACAGAATTACTGGAGAAAAATAGCACAGTGATATTCGGAAGGGAAAAGAGAAAGAAACACCATATTGAAGTTGGGAACTCAGACAATGAGGTGCATGAAAAAGAGGAGGCAGAATGGCATGCTTTGTTGAACATTTTACTTGATACAATATTGACGAAGAGTGAGACAGTATATTCATAGGTGAGGTAAATATATAGTCATTAGATAGACAATGTGAAAGGACTCTGCAACCTGAAAGTAGTTTTGGATTGTCTGTGGTTGCAGATCTGGCTACAAAGATCACAGTCAGATCTGAGGGGAAAGTAAGGGCATGGGGAATATTAGCTGCAGGTAAGAAAGGGGAAATATGGTTTGAAGTTTAGGAAAAATATTCTGCTCACTGGCCCATTGGAGACTGTGGCAGGGCAGGGCTAAACCCCTCTAGTGCCCTGCCAAAATGCTGGCTGTGGCCTGTTTTCTGGCCAGGAGGCCAGGGGCAGAGACTCAGGGAGCCCAGCTGCCAGCCCTAACAAGGGCTGGCAGCTGGGCTGAGACATCAGGAGGTCTATAAAAGCCCTGGGTAAATCCCTGTATGGGAGCTAGGCTGAAAGGAGGCAGGAGGGCTTTGTTACTGCCTCCTTGGTGAGTAAGGAAGCCTCAAGGGACAGGAGACCCTGGGGAGGGTCTGAGTGTCACTATCTGTTGGGGGATTTGGGGGACTGAATGAGCATTAGGAATAAAAGCACTTGGGTGAAACAGCATAAACAGTGTGCAGAACTCTTGATTTCACCAACCCAAACACAGGGTGCAGGCACCAGAGGGTGCAGACCTCTGTGGACCTTGTGACAGGGACTAAAACTTCAAATGTTGTTCTTCCAGGTTGCTCTTATTCTATAGAAACATTTGTCTGTACTCTGCTTGTGCTACTTTGGGTTCTTGTGCCAAGATTTCTCATTTTATGCTCTTGTTTGTTCTGTGTCTGACTCTTTTTTGTTTTAGGTTTGTCCTCACTTTAATATAAATGAATGCGCTATTGCCATCGGTGTAAGGCAGAACTGAGATAGTATAATATCTTATTTCAAGTTCAAGAGTTTGAATACAATTATTCTTGTCTCATACTCATCTGGTTTGAAATCTAGATCTGATTGTACTCAAAGTTGTTTACAAGCCTATCTCCCATTTGATCTAGATACCGCAGTAATGCCTGCACCCATACACACATTATGTACCTTAGGCAGGGACACTACATCATCAATATTAGTACTGGAGCAGGTGTAATCTAGTGGTTAAGACATTTATCTGGGATATAGAACACCTGGGTTCAAGTCCCTGCTCCAATTAAGGCAGAGTGGGGATTTAAATGTGGGTTTCTTATGTCCCAAGTGAACACAGGCACTGACTTTCCAAAGTGGTGAGGGTGCTTGACCCCTGGCTGTGCCCCAGGCCCAGCCCCCCACTCCACCACTTACCCCCAATTCCCCAACCCTGCTCAGCCTCTTCCCACCCCACCTCTTCCATCCAGTTCCACCCCTTCTGAGTGTGCCACGTCCTCGTACCTCCCTCTTCCCTCCCAGTCTCCTGAATGCCGTGAAACAGCTGATTATGGCAGGTGGGAGGCACAGGGAGGGAGGGGGGAGATGCTGATCCACAGAGCCTGGAGGCAGTGGCAGGGGAGCTGATAGGGGAGCTTTTCCCCTGGGTGCTCCAGCCCCAGAGCACCCATGGAGTTGGTGCCTATGCAGGTGAGTGTCCTAACCACGGGACTTTTGGGTACTATGGGAGACACTCTGAACAAACCTATTTGTTATGCAGGACCATGCCTAGTTTCAGAATCCCATCAGAGTTTAGACATAGCTGACACTTCTAAGCAGCTCATTAACTGTGACGGGTGTCAAGACTTAGGCAGCTTTCTACATGCCCACTGGCAAAAATATATGTGTCTATCAGAATGTAGATAGCAGCTGAGTGAATGTTTTTGTGAATGCTGGATTTAGGCATCTAAAGATGCAGGCAGATGCCAAAGACCCTTTGTAAATCTGTCCCATAGTCCTTAAATATTAGCATAGAGTTGTATCGGACTGATACAGTCTTCTAAACCTGTTTTCTCTTGATTCAGACAAGAATGATGCATGTTCTTTTTTTTCTGTCTCTCCCCGACTTGCTTAGTCACTGTATAGCTGCTGTTTCAGATTGTTATGCTAAATGCTATTATATCTGTTGACCTTAACTAGTAGTTTTCCCTCTTAAGTCACTGGGTTTAATTGGCATTCTGTTTACTGGGCTGTAAATAAAGTCTGCTGTTCAGAGAATTCTTTCTGCGTAAAATAGATGAACATTTCAGGCTGCAACGTCTGTTGATTATTATGATATAGTCATGGATTACTATCAGAGCACTGGGTCAGTGTCATCACTGGTGTTCAGTTCCACTGAAGACAACAGAGTTAGATTATGGATTAATCTAGCCCCATGTATTTTTCATGCATCAAATTAAAGGATATTAACCTGTTTATTTCAATAAAAAGAAGACAAACAATAGATGCATTCAATAGACATATGTAATTATAAAACTAAATGGAAATCCTTTAAAAACATAAAGATTGTGAACTTTTACAGTCAGGTTTCATAACTACATTCCTACAGCAGACAGTGCTGGGCGCTTTTTCAGATGGTAAAATTGCTATGTCTGAAAAAACTTTTTTTTTAAAATTCTAGAAAATGATTTATTTATTTAAGAGCTTTTTGGTTACAAAAACATTTGTATAATAAAATGGTTATTGATTTCAAATACACAAAGTCCACAGAGATGACAAAAAAGGACCTTCACAGAAGAAATGTTGTAACTGGCAACTGTACTCAACTGCCTTCCCCAAAACAATTCTCCCCACTTGTATCTTGAATTGCTGTAATATTGGGGCACACTTCCCAATGTCTGATAAGTCAGTGCTGTGTTAACCATAATTACTCATAGTTAATCAGAGTGAAATGTTAACATGTCAATTCTAAGAAAAACAAAAACCAAACATTTATGCTATTTTAGATTACAAGGTCCCAATTGACTACCTTGTTACCATTCGTAGGCCAATGTAACTACATTGAAAGCAATGGAATATGAACAATTGGGGGAACACAGTGAAGATTTACCCCCAAGTTACACTATGGACCCCAACTTGACCTCCCTGAACTCATTGATGAAACCTCTATAGATAGAGCTGTTCAATATTTGGAATTAAAAAAACAATTCGGGCTGTTAACTCACTCAATTTTAATCGCACTGTTAAACAATGGAATACCAATTGAAATTTATTAAACATTTTGGCTGTTTTTCTGTGTTTTCAAATATATTGATTTTAATTACAACAAAGAATACAAAGTGCATAGTGCTCACTTTATACTATTATTTTGATTACAAATATTTGCACTGTAAAAATGACTATTTTTCAATTCACCTCATACAAGTACTATAGTGCAATCTCTTTGTGTTCAAAAATAAAACAATGTAAAACTTTAGAGCCCACAAGTCCACTCAATCCTATTTCTTATTCAGCCAATTGCTCAGACAAACAAGTTGATTTAAATTTGCAGGAAATAATGCTGCCCACTTCTTAGTTACAATGTCATTTGAAAGTGAGAACAGGAGTTTGCATGTCACTTCTGTAGCTGGCCTTGCAAGGCATTTACATGCAGATATGCTAAACGTTTGTATGCCACCATTCCATTTCATGTTTTTGCAGTCTCGGATGATGACCCAGCACATGTTGTCCATTTTAAGAACACTTTAACTGCAGATTTGATGAAATGCAAAGAAGGAACCAATGTGACATGTGTAAAGCTGGTTACATCACTCGACCCAAGGTTTAAGAATCTGAAGTTCCTTCCAAAATCTGAAAAAGGCAAGGTGTGGAGCATGCTTTCAGAAGAGTTAAAAGAGCAAAACTTTGATGTGGAAACTATAGAAACAGAACCACCAGAAAAGAAAATCAACCTTCCATTGGTGGCATCTGACTCAGATGATGAAATGAACGTGCTTCAGTCTGCACTGCTATAGATCGTTCTCAAGCAGAATCTGTCATCAGCATGGATGCATGTCCTCTGGAATGGTGGTTGAAGTATGAAGAGACCTATGAATCTTTAGGGCATCTGGCACATAAATATCTTGTGACACCAACTACAACAGCGCCACACGACCTCCTGTTCTCACTTTCAGGTGACATTGTCAACAAGAAGCGTGCAGCATTATCTTATGCAAATGAAAGCCAACTCTTTTGTCTCAGCAACTGGTTATACAAGAAGTAGGACTGAGTGGACTTATAGGCTCTAAAGCTTTATATTGTTTTTGAATGCAGTTATTTTGTGTACATAATTCTATATTTGTAAGATCAACTTTCATGGAAAAGTGATTGCACTACAGTACTTGTATTAGGTGAGTTGAAAAACATTATTTCTTTGTTTTTACAGTGCAAATATTTGTAATCAAAAATAAAGTGAGCACTATGCACTTTGTATTCTGTGTTGTAATTGATTAATATATTAAAAATGTAGAAAACATCCAAAGTATTTATATAAATGATATTCTATTATTGTTTAACAGTGTGATTAATTGTGATTTTTTTAAAATCTCTTAACCCTAAAAAAAACTCCTTAAAATATTGTTGGTGGGTTATTGGGGGTGTTTTGTTTTGTTCTTGTTTGGGGCAATTTTTATTCTCACTATTTTTCAATGAGTTGTAGAGCTGCACAGAGCTTTTTTAATTTTGAATTTCAATTAAGAAAGAAAACAATCTGTTTTTCAATTCTAATTTACCCATCCCCCTCCCTTTTTAACTAACTTAACCCAGAAGCTTCCTAGTTTGAAGAACAATGGAGTTAATGCAATGTTCCCAATACCATGATTAATTTCTATTCTCCTTTCACTAAAAGTGAGACAAGAATGAGACCTGAAGTTCAAGTGAAACAGCAGGGCAGATTGTTTTTTCATTTGGGATATTAAACATCCTTCTTTTCTAGACTGACCCCTTAACAATTCTGACTTCAAAGACAACCTTCCAGAACAGAATTTTGTATGCCAGAAAAATAGTTATTTTCTTTTAATCTGCACTTATTATGTCAACTCCAGCAGAAGTGCATAGGTCATTTGTCTAACTGACTTAATTAAATTATTTTCAGTCTGTAAGGATGTGAAATTATCCTGTGTAGCTGAGGGCAGAAGTTCAGTAAATCTTATGTGTTTATGATCAATGCTGCTTCCACATGGCAAAATGCTTGATCTACAGTTGATTAACAATTAACAGTGAATGTTTCATAACTTCCTATTGTCTGCTGAATGAAAAATAGTTTGTGTCTGCAAGTGTAGCAATCAAATCTAAGCATAATGGGTAATGCATGCAAAGAATGCTACCAATCACATTTTTAGTGTAATATTTTGATTAGTTTATGAAGCGTAGAGAAACAAAACAGCAGTTTAATTTATATTCTTACTGTTAATCTTGTAATTATAGCATTATCATCTGCAATATCTTTGTCTAATTCTGATTAATGGACAACATTCTGTTTTTTAAAAAAACTGCAGAAGAGAAAATAAAATATGAAATGTTATTTTGCTAAGATTCTGGAACGCATATATTTATTATATAAATTGTTCACATCAGAACTATTCACTCTGAGATATTTTGAGTACAGCACTGCATAGTAGTCACTTATTGAAAAGTTCTATTCCATTGCATATGAGGAAAAGGACAAAAAGCTTTCCAACATGTTCCCTTGAACTTTGAATGAAGAAAAAATGACTTTTTAAGGAACAGACTTAAGAGTCATTCTGTAGCAGAAATCTGTTAACCCATACTCTTCTAGTTCTACTGTTTTATAAGGGATACATTAAACTATTTAAAATGTAAGAATAAATGTGAATTTAATTTATTGAACAAGCATAGATATAAGTAATTTTTTTAAAAAAAATAAGTTTCACTGCTATGTTTTCACTTTGCCAATGTTTTTTCAAGGTTCTCTCTATGTTAAAGAAGCATATATGGTTTCTTCTGTCAAGCTTTTTCTTCTTCTTTCTTAATGGACTAGAAAGTAATGTGATGAACTATGTCAAAGCAAAATTGGTTTAGAAAATCCATGACATTGGAGGTATCTGATTCAAAAAATAATTTACTCATTATTCAATCAAAATCAGTTATTTCCATGAAAGTGTCACAATCAAACACCTAAAACCTATTTCCCAAATTGTACAACCATGAATTTGATGACACAAGGGGGTGTCCATCCTCACAAGGTTTGAGCAGGTTAAAAAGGGTCCATTAACCTTATAGGCTGAGCCTAGAGGAGAGTCAGTCCAACTGATGTTGAAACCCAGGTGGGCAAGGGCTGGGCTTAGCTTATATAAAGCCAGCAAGATGAGCACAGGAGGGAGTTGCAAATAGGTGCTCTGTAGTCAGTCCCTAGAGAGAAAGGGAGAAGCTAGGGATAAGGAGGAGTTCCAGGGGGAGAATAAATCCTTAAATCCTGGCCTCGCAGGAAGTTGAGAGAGGTGATGGAACCCCTGGATCAAAGGTCTGATAAAGCCATTGACCGTCCAAGAAATAGAGAAGTGAGGTAGGACAGAGCCTAGGGAAACCATAACAGGGTCCGAGATTGAGTAGGCCCTGGTTGCTAGGCATAGGGTCACTGGACACACTAGTGGGTGGGTAGGCTGGGGTTACCCTGCCAGTCACTGGGAAAGTGTTACTGAATCTGAACTAGGACAGCAAGACTGCCTGACCCAGCATATGGACAGCTTATCTAGTAGGACTTTGATACTGGGAAAGGGGAGGATTAAATAGTCACCTGGCCAAAGGAGTGAGTCTCAAAGAGAGAGTGGGAGAGAGGCCACAATGCAAGCAACTGAAGGAAAGGGGTGCCAGACCAGGTAAGAGCTAATTCCCAGACCTAGCCACAAGGAGGTGCCCAGGCAACGAGTGTACCCTGGTGTAGGTTCTAAGATTCTCACAAACCATATGTTTGGACTTTTTCTTACTTAAAAGGTCCTCAGAAAAGGAAATCTTGGATCTCCACCAGTGGAGTGTTGTACACAAGGGTAAAATTAGATTAATCATCATTAAATCAAGGGCCAGTTTTCAGAAAGCATCTGTTTTCTGAAAAAGGCTGCTCTGAATCACTATTAATTCCTGGTACTGCGATGGAACAGGCATTACTGGCTGGGTTCATATTTCCTCCCCCCCACAGCCCTGGTGTTATGTAGGTTTGTTAGCTCTCATTTTCTGATAGAGATTGTACTTAATCCAACCCATTCTAGTACCTTCTACGTTAAAATGTGTGTAATCCCTAGCTGACCACAATGCTGTGCATATTTAAAAGGACAAAACTGAATTAGATATGCATAGCAGATCTCAACTGTCTTTCTGCTCTCCATATGGGATAAATCCTTCCCCAACCAGCCCTGACTGAGGAATGTGTGCGGCTGTACTGTGCATGGGGGCCTGTGTTCAAAAGGGCCATCTGAGTGTCAGTGTGTAGGAGGGGGTGGTGCAGAAAAGATAGCGTAGGACCAGAGGAGCTGCGGCTGCACAGGTTCTCTTGGCTCCTATGGTAAAGTTACATCCATTAAAATAAATGGAGATGTTTTGATAACTCCGCATGGTCAGTAACATGCTACCTAGAGTTAAACACCAGAGCCTATTGGCCAGAACTCCTAGAAAGTCCATGGTCTGGTTTTTAAGGTGGGAGGTGTAGGCATTGGGTATCTGCCCCAGCATCTGCCTTAAAATTATACATTGAGTTGAAAACAAAAGAATCCTAATCTCCAAGCCCTTGATGGTGTCATTCTACAGCAAAGATGAGACTCAGGAGCAAGACTAGTCTCAGGCCTTGAGCTCTCTGACAATAAGGACTTCTCCTACTTAGCACCAACAGCAAGAGGATGGAAGGATGGAGTAAAAGGGAAGCCATGACGATGAACACCTGGACTGACTAGCAAACCTGGGCCAATATTAGAAAGCACATGCTGCACCTTTTCAGAGAGCGGTGAAGTAGCTGCTGCATATGCACTCCGCCAGTGGGGGAGTTAGACAGAATTTCTGTAGGTTCTCTGCTGTGTCACAGTTCTTCCTTCTTTTCCCCTTCAACCAGTAATGGGAGCTGTGGTTTAAAGTGGGGGATCTGACCAGAGGATTTCGGCAGTGGCTATGATATCTGGAGATATTTCCCTCTGGTCCCTCTTGCCTCCCATGCTACTTAAGATACTAGGGCTGTCATTCAATAGAACACAAAGTAGTAAACTGCGCATCCACAGGAATAGCTACTATTTCTGTGAATGGGCACCAGGTCACAAGCTGTAAGTAAGCATTTTGCACTATTCTGATATTAAAAAAGGCATGTAGTTAGCTATCTAGAAGAACTATTAGGTTAGCAACACCAAACAGGAAAAAATAGTAGGAAAATGTAGCAATTTCAGTCTTAACAGTCCTGTTTTAAATAACTGACCATATAAATCTACGCCTCAAAAATCTTAACATACATGGCAGCATCCATGTATGAAAAGCCATAAAATCAGCTGAGATGAAAGTATTCTTCCCTTGCTATGAAGGACTTCTCCATCATATTGCTGTTAAGGCAGTTTAGAAATTGTGGCTGCTCCTTCTCAGAGCTTTTTGCGTGGCTAAAATCAAAATGGGGGAGAAATCCCTCCAATTCCATATTGGTGACCAGCAAAATAATTGTAAATGCTAGCTTCTCAGCAAGTTCATGGATAAAAGGATTGAGGTGGGCCTTTTTATTGAATGTTGCAGATAACCTAGTCAATATTCAGCTCTTTGCTAAGGACCAATACTGTGGATTTGTAGCCTCATCTAGCTTTCTTAAGATAGCGGTTGCAGTGAAAATAGAAATAGGACAATTTGTTTACAAAAGCCACAAAGGACAGTATTTCTGTTATTACTAACCTTAATACTCATGTGCTAAACTATTTAATGTAACTAATTACTTAATAATTGTTGATGTAGAACCAGCAGGGTAAATTCTATAACTTCATATTGCACAAGGGTCAATACAAAAATGTAAGTACCCTTGTGTAGATCAGCTAACCTCAGACAATACAAGTTCTTGAATGTAACACACAGCCTTTTGTCTACTGCTTCTTACTGGAAAATAATAAACACCCATGTGGAGTTGCACTCCCCCAAAGGCAGCACCAGTAGGTGCTCTGCCTCCGTTACAATAGCATTTGTTTCAGGGTATAAGTACTCTGTTAGGGAGTTGAATATTTATTTTCTGCACCTTCCTCTGAGGCACCTGGTAATGGCCACTGTTGAAGACAGGATACTGGACTAGATGGACCTGGGGTCTGCTCCAGTCTGGCAATTCCTACTTAAAGGCCTGATTCTGCCACCAGTAACTGCACTGATTTTGATGCAGAATAAAGTACTATTCAGTATGAATAAGGTCTCAGAATTGAACTCTTTTTTTATTTGTCTATTTTTTTTTAGCTAACATTTGTTCAACCAGTTAGCATGTCAGGCATTTTAAAAAGTTATTGATGAGGTCTTGCTCTGAAGAACTTAACAGTAGACAAGTGTTGACAAATGGTAGAGTAGGTAAGGCATAAGACAGCAAAGGTTACATCAATAATCAGACATGTTGGTAAAGATGAAGAAAATGTAAGGTATAAAAGAGAAGTGAAATGGCGGAAGGAATGAGTAATAGCAGCAAAAAGAGAGGTACATAACAAGGAAGGGAAGAAGAGATGAGGACAGAGGCAAGAAAGGAAAGAGGAGGTGAGGAAAAAGGGGGACAGAGTATTAGAATTGGGGCTTGTGCATAGTGATAGATGCTAGAGTCCAAGACAATCAGTGGATGGCATGGTACAAAAGGCTACAGAGGTAGGCCCCTGTTTCTGCTCTTGCTGCCAGTGGCTGTGTATCAGGGACTTACTGGGGCACAGACACTTTAGACACCACAGAAGCTCCTACCCTCTCTTCACAAACCATAGGAACAGTATGGGAATGGGAAGCTGGAGCTTGGTGCCATTGAAACTGGTTTCTGGTGTGTGCGAAGCAGCAAAGGGGCTTGTAGACCCAGCACTCACTCGGGGCTCCCTGGTGCTGCTGCTGGAAGTGGCTGAAACTGGATTTCTGAAGAGAAATGAAGCACCAGTCACTTCAAATGCACCCCTCTTTCAAGAACTCTCTCCTCGGAATGTCATTCTGCCTTTCATGAAAGAATAAAACAACATGGAAAAAATGCCAGGTTCCACTTCAAGGTGATTTATCTTATTATAAGATCAGCTCTCAGTAGAAATTAATACCTCTAGAATGTTAAGGAAATAAATATTGAGACATATCTAACACTAGTAGAAATTTGTCTTTCACTTCTTGGGCAGATACCTCCAGCCTGCCTTTTAAGTAATAGATGAATCATTTTCTTCTTCTGAGTGTCTAACTTGCGTACAATTTTTCAATTAAACAGACTTGATGAAGTTTTTTAAACACATTCCTGTGGCATGTAAAATTAATTTACACTGAACAGCAGATCCCTTCCTTTCTATTATGAAAGGGGTTTGTTAATGACATGTGTATTGCAGTCTGAGATCTGATTGTCCATGAGTTAAAGTAAAGTCTTGTGACTTGCAGGTGTTTCTTTTAAATCAAATTTGAAAGAATATTTCACTTTGGATATTGCCTATGAATATTCTCAGTGTTTTGTTTGCCTTAAAGCCCCAATTTTTTTAATTTTTTTTTACAAAAAGGGCTTTTATTTTACTATCATATACCTTCTAATTTACATAAGCATAAACTGGCCTAAGAATAAGCTTTTGAATGTGGATGAAATAGCTGCAAAAACACAAAACAAAACACAATTCTACCTTTTTTAAAACAAAAAAGGGAAGGAAAAGACATTTCATCTATCAGGTAGAGTCATAATTTTTAACAATAATGGCTCAGACTAAAGCACTTAATTACAGCACCATAAAACAGGAGAAACTCAATTGAAATAATAAAAAAGGAGATCAATAAAATTCCGCTGCACTGACACCAGTGTGATTAAGGGCCGGTAATCCAATCCTGATGGTTGGACTACTATGTCCTCACAAATTTCCACTGGTCAGTGGATCTTCCTGCATAGATGCCATTACAAGATTGGGTCCCAAAATCAAAATCTGCCCAGTTAGATTTCTAATTAAATGAGTAGCACCTAGGAGCATGCAGAATGTTGCTACAGTACAATAAACTTTACAGCTATCAAAAACTTTTGTTGAGAGAGAATTTTAAAAAAACCCTTTCAACTAAGTTAAATATCCTGAATTGTCTGAATATGCATAAATAGTTCCTCTAAAATCACATAACAAACCTCCATACAACAAAGCAATTTTTATTATTGCTGTTTTTAGAAACCCGGGAGACCTGATTCTTCCTGGCTATGTTGGGGGGTGGGAAGGAGTCTCTCTTTTTGCTTCTGCTTCAACACTGAATAATTAATTTCAAAATGCAAAATCCAGAACACAAGGGAGAAAAGGAAAGTTGTTACCATGGTATCCAAATGCCAGTCTCACTCTAGCACTGCTTACCCTTGCCTGCAGTACTAAGAATAGTCATGATATGGAAGATGATATGGAAGAAGATTTGGGGGCCAGTTCTGCAGTCAATTTACACCAGATGATGTGCTGGATCTTTTGTTGCACTTCAGGTATAGAATCAGAGGACTGGAAGGGTCTCAAGAGGTGATCTAGTACAGTCCGCTGTACTCATTGGAGAACTGAGTATTATGTAGACCATCCCTGACATCTGTTTGTGAAACCTGCTCTTAAAAGTCTCCAATGATGGACATTCCACAACACCCCTAGTCAATTTATTCCAGTGCTTAACCACCCTGACAGGAATTTTTTCCTAATGGCCAACCTAAACAGTCCTTGCTCATTTAAGTCCATTGCTTCTTGTCCTGTTTCTAGATCAACTTGTTCTCCTTAGTACAAGAAGTTTATTTTTAAAAAGAGCAGTTTGATCACTGCTTATCATCATTTTATTGTTGTTATCTTCTGCTCCTTCTGTTTCTTGCATCCATTCATTGCCTGTTTTCTTATGCTTAGGGCTGGGCTTCACTATGGGGGGGGGGGGAGGGATCGACCTAAGATATGCAACTTCAGCTACGCCAATAGCATAGCTGAAGTCAAAGTACCTTAGGTTGACTTACCTGACCATCCCCATGGCGGCGGGTCGACCACGGCCGCTCCCCCGCCAACTTCACTTACTCCTCCTGCTGAGGTGGAGTACAGGAGTTGATTTGGGGATTGATTTATCAGGTCTAGATGAGATGCGATAAATTGATCCCTGATACAATGAGCGCTATCCACCAATCCGGTGGGTAGTGTAGCCATACCCTCTGGGTCTGAAGCAGATGACCATCCTTGCCAGGTGTTTGTCCAATCTATTCTTACAAACCTCCAATTAAGGGGATTCTACAACCTCCCTTGATAACCTATTCCAGCAGTTAACTATTCTTATATGAGAAAGATGGTCCTAGGATCTAACCTAAATCTCCCTTGCTATACATTAAATGGATTACTTCGTGTCCTACCTTTGATGGACATGAAGAAAAATCAATGGCTGTTCCCTTTATAACAGCTCTTAACATATTTAAAGGTTGTTATCAGCCTCATCTTGTGTGCGACATTTCTATTAATACACCTCAGAATTATATTATATTTATAATATATATAAAATTACATATTATTTTTATGTAGACTATAAATATACAATGAAACAAAACATATTCAAATAGATTAAGTGGAACTAGCATATTTGTAATTAAGTTCAATGTTCATTATTTGAAAACTTGAGCAGAGAACCTTTGAATTTCCAAAGGTCATGCAAGATATTAATTACTAAAGTGACTAAATAGACAAACAAGTGAAAACATAATCCACAAGTATCAGGGACTAATATTATACTAAACTGAAAATATATGTAATAGTTCCACGTGTAACCAGACATCCTCGTACTGTTTTCTACGCATTTCTATTAGACAGTCACTTTTTCCATTAATGCAAAAAAAGAGAGCTCACTCAGCAGGTCTGTATATTAGGGAGGTTGTCCACTGATTACTTCCTTCACTTTCTGATACAAAATGTTGTCCCTTATATATTCACACAATTTATTAGACGTTTTGTTTTGCTGTATTACTTTTCCAACAGATGTTTGGGTAAAGTTCCCCCAATATCATCAGGCTTGTGTCTTGGATATTTGCTCTGGAAATGCCTCATCCACCTCCTCTTCCTGATTTGGTGTTCAATAATAGATTCCAGCCATGTCCATGACTTCCCCTCTTTTCATCTTTACCTAGAGACTTTCAACTGGTCTGCCTCTCACCTTCTTTTGGACCTCAGAGCAAGTGTGTATATATTTGATGTATAATGTAACACCTCCTTCCTTTTTTTTTCTCTGCCCATCCTTCCTGAATTAGCTGTGCTTTCATACCAATATTCCAGTCATGAAATTTTTCCCACTAAGTCTTTGTGATGCCATTAAGACATAATTTAACTTACTTACTAGTACTTCCAGTTCTTCCTGTTTATACACAAATGCAAGGAGTATGGGGAAAAGAGATCTAAGGTGTTCCCTCCCTAATTTTACTCTTATTACTCAGATGTCCCTATTCTAACTTTTTTTGTCACTCCCAACATCTAGCTCTCTGCTCAAGTCCATTTTTTATTCTTTACATGTGCTTTTTTAGGCATTTTCCCTTTGAATTTAGTTTAAAGCTCATCTCACTATGTTAGCAAATCAGCACATGAAACATGCTCTTCCCCTTCTTAGTCAGTCATGGGAGGGTCCCAGACCTCAGATGCTGGCCTGAGCACAGAAGTCTACACAGCAATGAAACAGCCCATAGCTTGAGCCTTGTGAGCCTGAATGAACTGTCATAAACTAGCTGTGGGTTTTTTCTTTGCTGTGTAGACATATCCATGCAGTCTCTCTTGATTCAGACTTGTGTAATGGAGCATAATTAAGCCCCCCCCCCCACACACACACACAATTCCTTGAGGAAGGAATTTTGCATTCTGGTTATCACAGTTTTATATAAGTTTTTAATAATAAAGAAAGCTTTTTTTGTTTTGTTTTGTTCCTCTGGTTTCTTTTTTTAAGTAATTACATTCCAATGTACTGTACCCTAATAGCTTTTTAACTTAATAGATATAATTAGTCCCCACCTCAAGTCTAAAATTTAATGATGGCATATTTGTGAGTGAATACTTATTTAGGTACTTATAGCATTATTCATTATACAATAATATTTTTATATAAAGGCATTACATTGTTTTTTCCAGATGCCACAATATGGTTTGCATCATTTAAAGTCGCTAAATAAAATGACCATTCTGAACAAAGCAGACAAAGGAAGTGGTTTCCCTAGCAACAGGCATCACAGAACAGATCCTGTACTCCTACTCAGATTTTGAGGTTCATATACAACTCCTGCAGCTAAAGCTGAATATAAGTCCCGCAGAACACATGCACCTTCAACTAGAAGCTGAGTGAACCTGGTGTTAAATGGAACACCAATTTAAGGAATTGCTTCCTAATCTCTTTAAAATGTGCTATTTTTGCTCTTAGTGCAAGTATACCCCAAGACTAGTCATGAATACTATATTTTAGGAATCAGAGAGGTAGCCGTGTTAGTCTGGAATAGCAGAGGTAACAAAGTCCTGTTGCACCTTAAAGACTAACTATAAAGTTTTGGTAACAAAGTCCTGTGGCATCTTAAAGACTAACTATAAAGTTTTGAAGCATGAGCTTTCGTGGGCTAATACCCACTTCATCGGATGCAAGCAGTGGAAGTGTCCAGAGGCAGGTATAGAAATGTAGGCAAGAACCAGGTGGGAGGTAAAAAGGTTAGTCCAATTAGGATGAACCAGCTTGTTATCTCCGATCAGGGAGGGTGGGTTATTCTTCTAGCATTTGAATGGGGGGGGGGGGTGGACATGGAGAGAGGAGAAACTATTTCTGTAATTAGCAAGCCATTGTAGGTCTTTGTTCAATCCGAGATTGTTTGTGTTGAATTTGCAAATGAATTGTAGCTCTGCAGTTTCCCTTTGCAGTCTGGACTTGAAGTTTTTTTGCTGCAGTATGGTGACTTTTAAATCTGTAATTGTGTGCCTTCAAGAGTCATCTCTGGCATGTACTTAGCCACTATGCGCTAAGCAAGCTGTGAAAATATCTCTTCAAAACCAAAACAGAGAAAGAAGCATAATTCTATATAACAAGGTTTTGAGAAAAATCTTGACAACTAAGGTAAAACATGTTTCAGAGTAGTAGCTATGTTTGTCTGTATCTGCAAAAAAGAATGAGGAGTACTTCTGGAACCTTAGAGACTAACCAATTAATTTGGGCATAAGCTTTTGTGGGCTAGAACCCACTTCATCAGATGCACAGAGTGGAACATACAGTAGGGGGGGTACCTAGTTATATAGAATTATGCTTCTTTCTCTGTTTTGGTTTTGAAGACAGACATTTTCACAGCTTGCTTAGCCTATAATGGCTAAGTACATGCCAGAGATGACTCTTGAAGGCACAGATATACAGTTCCTAAACTATAGTATTCATGACTAGTCTTGGGGTATACTTGCACTAAGAGCAAAAATACAGTAGGAAGGTGTGTGTGTGTGTATACACACACACACACACAACATGAAAAGGTGGAGGTTGCCATACCACTTGCCTCTGTCACCACAATATCTCTTCCCATTCTTCAGCTCCATTTGCCTATTTCAGCCTGGCTTCATCATCTCCCTTGTGATATCTCCTTTATTTTAAATATGCACACTGATCTTTTTCTTCCTCATGTTTCAGCAGAAATTTTCCTGTAATTGTCTTTGTTTGGGTGGCAACATGTTATCTACAGTGCCTACCTTCTAATTTCCTCCCTTTCAGACTGTCATGTTTGCCTGTGGGGCTATAAAAGATAGAAACATTTACTTACATCTGGATGGGGGAGAGGGAAGAACCATTATTTGACTTACCAGGCATGTTCCCTTGGTGTTTATTTTAACTCTCTCTCAATTCTTCTATTGGGTCAGTAGGGTTACAAACATTTGTAACCCTACAAATATTTGTATTTAGTTGTGGCTTAATGTTATAGCACTTGACCGGGAGCAAGGTAGAGCTGGAGTCCTTATGGGTAGATAGTCACAATGCTGCCCAGAGCCCAAGGGCAGGGTTCCTATAAGCCTCCCATAAATACATAGAGCCAGCTTTTCCGTGGAGGAGAAGATAGGCTCTATGGTCCTACCCACTCATTTCTCTCACAATCAGAGAGAGACTCATTATACCACATCCTTCTCATGTTAACATGCCTAAGCTTCATTGCTTATTATGCCCTAGTCTTAATACCTATTTTCACTGGGCCAGCCTGAGGTCCAGTTTACACAGCAGCTCCAAGTTGTAA
This sequence comes from Sternotherus odoratus, assembly GCA_032164245.1. Taxonomy (NCBI): domain Eukaryota; kingdom Metazoa; phylum Chordata; order Testudines; family Kinosternidae; genus Sternotherus; species Sternotherus odoratus. The sequence goes on from JAVMKO010000011.1 coordinate 39,479,050, forward strand.
GGGGGTTAAGATGCTTCCTTATTCTCTTGTGATGGCTACTCATACCATGACTTGCAACATGGGGAGGAGACCAGGCTCATGGACTCACTATATTCTTCCTGTACATACAGCCTGGGCTCCATCCCCGTCCCCCAAAAGCACTGGCTGGAAGTGTATTGTGCCTATTTTAGGCCTAGCACTGGGTACCTCTGCCTAAAAGGTTGTGATTCTCCTAGACACAAATTGCTTCCTTGTCTTCTCCAGGGGCAAGGCAACAATCTGCTGTCCTTTCCTTGAGATTTGTGGCAAAATCACAATTCAGTCTTTAATCAAGTCCACCATTTCTTAAACTAATTTGTGTGTAATTTGATTTACATATGCTATCTGATGGATTATCCATTACCTTTGTAGGAAATACTTCAACCTGATTTCCCTCTTTGTTGTTAATGAACCGCTCTGATACCTGTGTGTGAACATGGTTCATCATTATCAAACCTCCTCATAATGCTGATTGCTTTTATTCAGTTTTCTTGCACCCACAAAGTTTTTTTTTAAAAAAAATGATCCATTGTAAGAAAAACAACCTCTGAAAACCAGAAATAATTTGCATTTTCCAGTATTGAAAATTCCTCAAACATTTCACCCTCCCTAGGAAAAAAAAATAAATCCATTTTCCCAGGTAAGGCCTAATCTGTTTAGAGTCACTACCCTTCATTTGTATACTGTTCTTTGTTGCAACACCCCACTTAACTATTTCCTAATGTTTCCCACCTTAGACAGTAACTGTTTGTTTTATTTTGCCTCCCCACTCTGAACTCTATGGTAAAGATGTGGGGACCCTGCATGAAAAAAGAAATAACTCCCCAAGCTTATTTTACCAGCTTAGGTTAAAACTTTTCCCCAGAACACAAACTTCTCCTATGTCTGGGCTTGGAAAACACTGCCACCACCAATTTAAGCCCCCAAAACCATGGGTTAGGGTAAATTGGAACCCCTACTTTAATTACCCCCAAATCTCCTCCATTCACCTGGGAGAGGTTTGAGAAACAAAAATCAAAATCCTCACTTTCTGTGAGACATGCCCGATCCAAACCAGGATCGATCCAATGGAACCAAACAGTCAGAGTCTTAAAAGAAAGATTTTAATAAAAGAAAAAAAGAAATATAACTCCCTTGTACAGAAATTAACAGAGAAACAACCCACTAGTAGCACCCAATATAACTGATCCCTCCCTGGGAATTCTTCCCCTGCCAAAGCTTAACAGTAAAAGAACACCATAGATCAATTATCAAGTGATACAGTTCAAGCATACAATTCATTTACTACTGGATTTGACTTATTAGAAGATTATAGAAGGTAGGAAGAGACATAGATGTGATTCGTCCCCTAGCCAGGCGAACAGCAGCACGAGAGAGACAAGACAAGAGAAATCGAAATTAAAAACACTCTCTTTGTTCCCGAGTATATCATTCCCTCTCAGGATACTTGTAGATTAACCCTTTACAGGTAAAACAGTAATTCTAAGCTACTTTATACTTATGACACTAGGTCAGTGTATTATTGGATCTTTGTTCTTTCATAGTAACAATGTAGTATATGGATCGACCAAAGGCCTAGAAGATGGGAATGTCTGACTTTAATACCAGTTGGGCCAAAATATCACTTACCTTGGGCAAATCCTTTTACTTCATTGTCTCAGTTTTCCCATCTGAAACATTAAGAATAATAAATACTGAAGTTTTAAATGGTATTATAAGGATTAATTAGCTAATGCTTGCAAAGTGATTTGAAACCTGAGCATTAGATATTATTATTTGTTTGAATGTATGCTCTGTATCTTGTTAATGGACCCAAACTACTTAATTTCATCATTTTATCTGCTGGCCTTGACCTATCGTTCTTCTTGTGTTTGAGAAGTTTCTGTGCAAAAAGTGTTTCCTCCCCTGTAGCCAATAACCTGTGACATGGAATCTTGCCTTCTAATTAACTTTCCAGTTATTTTCTTAGATGAGTCTCTCTTACATTTACTGATAATAGGGCCTTGAAGGGCGTGATCTCTATCTATTATTGTCTCAGGACTGAGTTTGAAATGTACTTCATTTCTATAAATCCTATTTCACCTACAGCAATAACTATTACATTTTTATTTTTTCCACAGGAACAAATGAAAGATCCCTTTCTGCTTTGACACCACAGCACATGTAAAGCAATTTACTCATCTCAACCATATTCTCTAATGGCACTGAACATGGATGTATACAGCAATGCAAAATATCAGACAGGTATGGATAGCAGCTTGTGAATAGTAACAACAGCTTGATATTCTTACCTTTTGGCTTCCTGCACACAGACTATTTGTATCTCTCAAGGTAAGAAGGATGTTGAGTCATTTTCAGATGGGGTGGGATTTAAGCAGCAGGGCACAGCTTTATTAACTGACATGAGGGTGGGGTGTTAGATATCTGGCCCTCTTTTGGCCACGCATTAGACTACACAGGTATCCAGCCTTTGTTTCCCCAGGTTTTTTTAAACTTCTGTAAGTCTGAGTAGGCTGAAGCACTGTTTGTTCCCTTGGCCTCTCTGGACCATTTCCTGGGCACACACTTTGAGTTTCTCTCCTCATGGAAATAGAGTAACAAGTGTGAACTTCTAAAGCGCTATAACAGTCTTACCACAGAGTCACAGACGGTCCCCTTGGACATTCCAGTCTGTCATGCCACCCAAGCAGGCTGGACTTAGTGATAGATGGTTGCCAAAGATAACAAAGTCTTGTAAGCTATCTAAGGTTTATTAACTAAGAACAGAAATGAGAGTTATTACAAGGTTAAAGTAGGCAAATATGTATATACAAGTGAGTTACAGTCAATGGTTTCAGCTCCGTAAGTCTTTTAGGGCAAAACCAGATTGACCCCGGGGATCTCTGCTTCTGTTTTGTATTCACAGTATCAGAGCAAACATATTTTACAATTACAAAGCAAAAACTGAAATATTACCTAATAGACAGTGGTAAAGATATTATAAGTGAAATTAATGCAAGCAGCACCTTAGAAGCATTTCATAAAGTCTAAACACTAACTGCATTATTATAAGTCCAATACCCATCTTAACCACACTAACATACAGGTGAAACAGATTGGTTTCTAGCAATGAATTTGTCAGTGCTCGGCTGAGACCTAAAACCTTAGCAAGACATGGCACCTGGTTTGCCAGCATCACACACATATAATACTGTCCCTACTTGTACCTTGATAGTGCATGTTTGTGCTTATCTAAAATCGGCAAGCTGCCTTGTTTATAATCAATGATAATAATATCCCTTAAATAATTAACGTTAAATCTACCTTTTACCATATCTATATTCTGCTACCGTAATGAAATATTCCCTATTTTCTCATTGTCTATTTAATATTAAGCATAATTTAATTAACATCTGCATAAACACCATACCGATAACTAACTAACTAACTATCTATCTATCTATCTATCTATCTATCTATCTATCTATCTATCTATCTATCTATCTAGCAATTTCCAGAGCATTCTTATTTTATCTAAAACACTTGTAAAAACCAGTTAGGACCAAACCATGTTCACAACATGACCTGGAGTTATGCCTTAACTGGTCTCTGAATTGTCTCACTTCATTTTACTCATATTTCACCAGGCCTCACTTGACTTTTGCCAGCCGTATTTTTAGAGAATAGATTTTTGGGCCTACTTACATTTGAACACATTTCTATATAACATAAGCCAGCAACATCTCTCTAGGCTACACACCGTATAATCACCAATAACTCATGGGAAACCCTCTCAGTCTAGCCATGGATCTCAGCTTTCTTCAGCATCCCCTTTCTCGCCAATTCATGAAGGAGGCAAAGGGTGCCATGGTGGAGTTCATTTGTGAAGATTGCAGGTTTCCCACTCTCCCTACTTTACAAAAACAAGGTCCACTAGGGGGACACAGCTGGGAGCTGGCCCCTTTTTTCACCTTTATGTGCCCTGAACACCAGCTGAAAATTGCAATGAAGTAAATTTTTCTATATTATCTCCTAATAATACATCCCCCTGCTGCTGGAACATAGCTGATCCTCCACAATGTTGCAAGGAAGGCAAAAAAAAATTGCCAATTTTTTTGTCAGTTTGGCCTAATGGGAATAAATTCCTTCCTGAGCCCCAACAGAGAGGATCAGCCAGGCCAACAGCATCCTGAAAGCACAGAACAACTATAGGAAGGCAGGGAGGGCAGGGCAACCATAAAAGCAAGATGACCTTTTGAAGGCTTGGCAGGTTTTAAATTTGAGGGAATGAGGAATAATAAACAGTTAGTTCCTTCCTTCCCACTCACCCCACTTCCTGGCTGGTCAATGGGAGACAATACAAAACAACCCTTCCCCATGCATGTTCCTCACAGATATAGAAGTGGCCCCTTTGTTCCTTTCCCCATCCCCAATTTGGAAGTTTACGTATCATTCCTTTTAGTCCAGTCAAATATTCCTCCCCTCCCACTTGAGGATGCTGGAGTGGCACATTCATTCTTCTCCTGCGATGTTCAGGTACTTTGAACCATGATTTTCCTGCTAAAGAGCACATCTAAATCCTAATCCTGAAACAGTTTGTGCACATGCTTAATTTTGCACGAGTAGTCCCACTGAGTTAAGCACATACATAAGCCTTGGTAGGGTTAGAGACTTAGAGTTTACGTTTTAAAGGTGATCGGATTATTTTAAGATGTGATACCATGATATAGAGCTTATGTGTACATAGCAGCTTTATTGGCATCTTTGTGCAGGATGTACTACTGGATACACAAAGACACCACAGGATAAATTGTGCTTGAAATTACTGATGGCTTCTAAATTTTTTCAATTTTTTTGTGGGTTTATTTCTAGGACATTAAATTCACTGGCTCAGTAGAAATGTAGCTTTCCAAATATTCCCAGAATCCTATACTGTGGCGATTGAACAATTACTCTATTTATTTTGAAAATGCACGTGAGACAGGTGGTAATTTATACCATTCAAAATTTTAGCAGATTCAAATGTTTACATTATTATTACTATTATTTATTGTTTCACTACAAAATTGCCCTTTGCATCAGAGTGCTATGTTGAGAACCACATTAGGAAAGAGGTGTGAATTCTAATATTTTAAATAATAATGTTTTATACTGAGCACTATGTCTGCACTTAGTTTACATAATAATAAAAATATCACATGCCAAATCTTGAAGTTTTTAGTCAAGTATAGTGTGTGCAATTGGCTTCTGAGATGAAAGTATTTCATTTGAAATCGAGGAACAGCACATACAATTTATATAAGAGTGAACACACCCAACTCCTATGGACATCACTGGGAGCTTTGTATATATGTGGAGGCAAAATGTTTAGGTACTGAATGGGTGGATTAAGAATATGAATGGACTGACCTTTATTTCACCATGAAAAAGAAAAGCATACATGGAACACCACTATTCTCCTAAAGAGATGTTCCTCCAAGCTCTGTCTCCTCTCTGAGAAAATTATTTTATATATATGCCTAAACACAGCTGTTAGCCTTAGCCTCCCTCTGCTCTCTCTCCCAAATATCTTTTTTGTCACAGACCCAAAATCAGGGAGAACAAATCTAGTGGCAAGGTAGCCATTATGTTTCCTTCCAAGGTCATAGGTAGAAAAAGTTCACTTACATCAAAATCTTTTTAGTGCTTCTACCCAATTTGTGAGTCCAGAGACAAGACTAATTTGAGTGTCCTGCTAATCTATAAAGCCACAAGACATTTTAAGAAACTGAGTATAATAGCCAATTCTCACCATCCATGGGGAAAATCCCCTTGACATTGTCGAGAGTGGAATTAAGTCCTTATTGCATAGAGTGTAACTCATGCCGGTATGGTGAGACACACTGTCCCTCTGTCAGGGCCGGCGACAGAAATTTGGGGGCCCACTACTCTGATCGTTTGGGGGGACCCCAGCCCAGCCTGGGGCCCCCCCAGCTGACAGCGGCTGGGGGGGGGAAAGCCCAGCCGGGGGGGGGAAAGCCCAGCCAGGGGGGCCCCCCAGCCCAGCCAGCGCTCCCCCCCCCCAGCTGACAGCGGCTGGCGGCAGCGCGAGCCCGGGAGTGGCGTGAGCCGCCCTTGCTTTCTCCCCCCACCCGCGCCCTTTCTTTCTCTCCCCCCCGCACCCTTTCTTTCTTTCCTCCTCCCCCCCACGCCCTTTCTCCCCCGGACCCGGCGGGGGAAGCCCTACCATGCTGCGGAGCCTTCTCCCGCACTTTCTCCCCCAGACTGCGCCACTGCCGCCGGCCGGGCTCACTGCTCCTGCCGGGACACGCGCGCTCGTCTGGAGGAGAGTCGCGCCGCCTCCCCGCCCCTTCCCCGCTCTCCAGGCCCGGCGATAAGGGGGGACGACTACGGGTACAGCTGTGTACCGGGGCCCCCCTAAAGTCCGGGGCCCGGTACAGCTGTACCCGTAGTACCCCCCTGTCGCCGGCCCTGCCCTCTGTAGTGGCAACTAGGCCAACTAGCGATTGATGAGCCTTCCACAACCTGGACTAAGAGAAATGTGTCTTTTTTTAGCTCATGCAGTAGAGGCTCCAGCATTAAACTCCACAGATCCTAGGTTTGAGCCTGTGCGACAATGACAGGTCTGTCGACATTGCAACAGCACAAGTAATGGGGCATTAAAATAAGCTGATCTACAGCAGAGAAAACTCTTGAAAATTCACACGTCTATAATGAAAAAACACACACGCATGGAGGGCAGATGTGGATTTTTCAATTTACAGGTTTGTTAGTGATCATGGGATGTTTTTTGTCCCTTAGTCCTATATATTTATCCTACGTGATTCACAAGGGCCCAGCTCAGAAACATAAATTCATTTTCTATTTATTTCCTAAATTCCTAAGAGCAAGGCTGTAATTGCTGTTAGCTCTAATGAAACAGGCTATTACTCCCCTCTGCAGTTCTGTTACTGTGAGTCTTCACATGCTAAGGCTTGTTATGATCTCATTTTACTTTCAGGTTTATGATACTTGGGAAATAATGAGCTGTATTTTCAGTGATGATAATGGACACCTTGTTTAAACCAAAGTAGATGCAAGTCATATAAATGGATAAGATTTCACAAATAGTGCAATTTTATAAAATAGTTTACAAAATGATTCAGCTATTGGACAATTTTTATTTTAGAGCCCTTTCCATGTATGTCTTGTAAGAGGACTGAAGATGGCTTAAACTAGGCTGTAGCACAATGAAACCCAGAGATTCCACATCCATGCAAGCAACTGGGGTGGAGACCAGTCAAATATATGGTTAGCCAGTAAAGATTCATCCTCCTGACTTTCATTTAAAATTGGTAGATGATGGCTATGCAGCTCCCAGTGGATTCTTTCATTCTCTGCTGGAAATAAAACTGGAAAGAAATAAAACATCCAGCAGGTCGTTTTAAACTTTTTTTTTCTTCATTAATATTTAGAAAATGTGGTGCTCCCATTTCACGTCTAGCTAAAGATTGTAGTGCAGCTGGACCCTGCACTGATAACATTACAGCCCATGAAACGTATTTCTGCTATAAACCACACACTGAGAGGAAAGAAGAAGTACACGAAACAATTGGATTTCAAATTGAAGCCCTCAGACAAGGGCAATATCAAACTAAAAAGGAACAGATATTGTGACATTCAAAAAAGCTTTCTCCATCAGCTTGGAGTCTAGCTTGGAGGTGTGCTGTGGCCTACAACAAACTCTGTTTAAAATAGTGTTTCATGACGACATACCCCATGTGGTTAATAAACAGATCCCAGGAAAATGCAGGAAGAGAAGAAGTGGGAGGGACTTTATATCAGGTGCAGCTGCATACACACTAATAAAACTACTTTGGAAAATTATAGCCACACATTACTAATTATGACAGATTCCCTTAGGAGCTGAAGACTATGTGCTGGGTACATAATCTGCTACTCCACTAGCGTGACAAACAGCAAGTACGTTATTGATGATAATTGTCTGTTGATGACTGTAGCCACATTATGACAGGCAGCTGCTAAAACATCTATATGTGATTGTCTAAGCGGTGCATAGTGTGATGAACTGAAGACTGTGTTGGAGTTGCAAGCCACTGCTGGTGTGTGTGTGTGTGGGGGGGGTGTTTCTGGTCCTGCTGGCAGGCTATAGGGAAGCTTGCAGTTGGAGCTAGTCTACAAGAAGCCTGTCTAAAGCAAGATAGAATGCATTGTGCTTCTCTGCCTTAGGGAGCAGCCCACACTTGCTCTCTCTGTATTTAGTTGTTGTGGGTTAATGTTCTGGATTTTCAGAAAGAAAGCAGTCTTACATTGCAACCTTCTAGCAACAGCATTTCGTGTTTTTATCTCATTTATATGTTTGCATGCCAGGAACATCATCTGCTATGGCAATGCAGAACTCTTGTTAGCTGCCAATGATAAGTGCATGGACAATTTAGAAATCTAGATTACTGGCTAATTTTGTGTCTTAAAATGTATTCTAGCAGGAATTATGCCGAGATCCCTGAAAAGTTTGCTCTTTGTCAGTATTGCATTTCAAGCAATATTTTATTTTGTGTGGTTATTTCCATACAATCTCTCTCTGTTTTCTATGGCAATGGGTCCCAAACGTTTCACTAAATTGAACCACCAAACTCTACCCCACCCAAGGTCCAAATTCATGGTGGGGTGGGAGGAGGCAACATAGGCCTGCGTCCTTCTTCTCTGCCTCCTTACCCTGCCAGTGGAGCACCAGCCAGCCACAGCAGCATCTTCCACCCTGACATGGCAACCCCATATCCTGGCGTGGTACATAGGGGAGCCCTGGAGTGGGGGATGGGGGTTTGAGAGTGAGCACACCCCATGCTCACTGTGTGGTTGTGACACCTGTCCTATGGGACTGAGCCCAGCTCCTCATTCCTTGTGTTGAGACCTGGTGTGTGGCCTCACAGCACTACTCAGGTTTGGTCCAGCCCTCTTCCATCATGACAGAAAGGTGGCTGGGCCAAATTTAGGGGCACTGAGACCCTGAACTTCGGCATGGCCGCCCTTGTGTCAAGATAGAAGGGCAGCCAGGCCATACCTGAGTGGCGCTGCAGCCCCATGCACCAGGGAACAATGCCCAAATCAGGGTGCTTGGCCCAGTCCTATGGGACAAGAACTGCCACTGTTGAGTGAGTGCAGGGCAGGCTCACCTTCCAGCCCCCCTCTTTCCCGTTGTCCTCACCACAGCAGACTGCGACCCATCTAGGGCCTTCCCATAACCAACTGGTGGTTTGTGATCCACTTTGGGAAACACTGTTCTATGGTGTCCACCACTGTGGTATTTAGACTCTGCACACGTACATTAGGTCTGCAGTGCTAGTCCGTGTCAAAGTGTGTACTGTTTGTCTTCCCCAAGGGAGGGTTCATCTAAATTTGTGTGTGTTCCAAATAACATTCCTGGACTTTATTGTATGCCGTCACATGAGCAAGGCAACTCAATCTCAGCCATGGGTCACCATGACCAGTTCAATTAAGTGGCCATGTCGCTAAGGAATAGAATCTTCAAACTGAGATATGCAGAAAAATGTAACGATGGCGCAATATACTAAGCAGAATAAAGTTTAACTACCTGAAAATAATTCTGGCATCAGTGAACAGAGACAAGCAGTTTCCTTGCCTATTTGTTTGCTTCTCTGCAAGATTTAGTCCAGGTCAATTGTCCATTTATTTTTCAGTTCCAATAGCTTTTGAAAGAGTACATAAAATAGTTTCTTCACAACGTAGCTAAATGATAGATGTTTATTCTCCCCTTCTTATATGCATATCATTCCCAGTGCCATCTGAATGCAAGATGTGTGCATTGAAGAGATGATAAATTTTTATGTCTAGAAATGGCCTAACCCCCTGATTCAAAACCCTTCAGCAGCTTTGGAAAGCTGCAGGGAGTTTGAGTAATTGTGGGGCTGTGCACAACCTGCCAATGTGAATTGACCACAGAGGATTCGGCTCAAGACAAGACTTTCTGCTATGGTAAAAGACCCATTACTGCAAGGCGATTTCATTCCTCAGTGGCATACCAGAAACTTTTCCAGTTTCTCTCTGACAGTGAGGCAAGCAGCAGTGAAACTTAAGGCTAGAGGGTGTTTTTTTTTTTAAAGATACAATTCTTGTAACTGATCATTTAAGTGCTTTTAATAGTTTGTGGTGAGTACTGAGGGAAGAGCGGTCTCTAAACATTCAAGGTAGAGTAATTCACTGCCTGAGGGAGTAAGTAGTGGAGGGTAATGGAGGGTTGTCAAAAATCTAACAAGTCCTCTCTCTCATGCGCGCGCACACACACACACCCCCCTTTTTAGCTTGGGTGAACTATAAGGGTCACATTTCTGTTGTCTTGTAGTTTCCTTGGACTCAATGGATTTACACCAGTGAGGAATTTGTCCCTAAATGGTTAATGGCTGTAGTACAATATAAACCATATAGGACTATTCAACCAATTAGATTACTTGTTTTACTGAATGTAAAACATCTATTATGAATTAGCTGGTGCCTTGCATAGAGGAGCACATTCAGTAACAAATGACCTCTTTTTCTGCATGGTTGGTCTCCAGAACTGTAAAGGGGAAACGATTGCATGATTTTTTTCTTTAAAATGTAATTTGCATCTTGCATGCATGTTATATGGTATATACTTTAAGGTTGCTTTATTAAGAGGACACTCTGATCATGTTAGTACCCTCTATAAAGTTCTGCATGTGGTGCAATGCATTCCATGTCCTCCTTTAGAAAAGTAGAGCTCTTAGAAGGATTATTTGAGACTGTTTTTTCTGGGCAAGCTTTCTAAGGTCACATTCTGAGGCCCCTAGTGGACCAGGAATGGGGGAAGTGCTGATTGATTTTCTTTTTTATTTACAAAAGCATTACCTTTAAAATAATAAACATCTCCCTCTAACATTAGGCACTCATTGTTTACAGTGCTTCATTCAAAACCACTGTGGAATGTTTATAGTATATTGGAATTGTTCCCAAAGGCAGGTTGACACTTATTAAGTACACAGCCTCATAAGAAAATGGGATTCCTTAGAGACTGACACTGAACCAACACGTGTGGCTAACTGAGGCTCTGTTTCTTTAGGGAAATGCCAGGGCACACCATCCCCAAACACCTCCTCCCTTCAGGCCTCCACACCCAGCTTCTCAAAAGAATATATTTGTGTGAGCCCTCAGTTTAAATCTCCTAGTGCAAGTAGGCAATTCGGTGACAGGCATCCAAGCAGTCACAAGGGCAGAAGCACAGCACTGCATAGCTTTGTGTATTGGACATGTTGAAAGGAGCGAGCCTTCATGCGTGGTGCATGTTGACTTCCCTCCTAGGGCTTTCCAGGGGGCTGCTTCCTCTTGAACAGGGTCACTGCTAGGCCCATAATGTGAGTCCTTAAGTATCACTATGTTACTGACAACCCTATTGTGTCTTATTGCAAAAGCACTGAAGCTTCCAAATCATACAACTTGTCACATCATTTATTATGAAGACCCAAATCTAGGAAACCTTGAGTGGGGTTTACACAAGTGAAAGTCTGCATGAAAGGGTGATAGCAGGATCTATAAAGTGGCTTATGATGGCAAGGCTTCAGTGTATCCATATGTCAGTCACCATGAGGACATGTTAAATCTTCCAAAACAGTTTGTAAATTTGCTGAAAGATTTATTAAAATATTAGAATTCCCAATCTGGAGCCATAACATTTGTAAATGATAGTCCAAAGTGTGGAAACTGTCCCCCTGCTTCGTAAGAGTTGAATATGTCACCTAAAATGAGGAATTCAGAAATCCTGGCAAGTGCAGTGTACCCATACTAGGCTATGGAGCCTTTTACATCTGCATTGTGGGTTCATATGGGGCCCAATTAGTGCTCACTGAAGTCATTAATATTCGACGGCTGTACACGACTCCGTGCTCTCCAGTCCATTTCTAACAGATAGATGTTCGGTTAGACAAACCACCCCCCTTACTGACACCATGTGTAGTGGTTTCAACAGGAAGACCTGGGCTGATTGGGGTGAGAAGACAGCTTGATTCCCCTACCTGCAATTCATCCAAGTTAAGGGTGAGGCAGTGTATAGTAGATGGCTGCATCCCCTTTGCAACCTGTAATAGTTGGGGCCTTTGCAAGGGCTCGGCTTCCTGCTGGAAGAACAATTGGTGCCAGGCAGCGGGTACTTTCCAGCTTCAGTTAGTTATTTACAAATGTATGCACAGACCTCTTTACTTTTAACAGTGGTGGGCAAAACTGCACACAGACAATTCAGTTTGCAGCCCACTGAGCTGAGACACTAGTGAGTGAAACCCTGTTGCCAAGAAACGGCATCTTTTGTTTGCAGCCTTAGTCTGCCTCTCTCACTTTGAGCATACTGGTCCTCTCTCCCTGGAAGCCTTTTAGCCCAGAGTCACTAGCCTTTTACTGCACTGAACCCATCCGTGTATTCCAGGCTGGCCTGCCCGTTAGCCCGCCTTTTGTCCAGCTTCTCTGCAACACAAAGGCACCTTGGACAGGTTTGACTATGCAGTGTCCAGCAGAGCAGACTTTTACTAATCCCCATCCAGTGGTTGGCTTAGCCAGTCCGCCTGGGGGTTGTGTAGGCCAAACTGAAGGGTTAAATATAACTTAGTTTAATACTATTAATGCTCAGGCAACTCTGAGCGAAGGAAACAATTCTCATAATAAACAATCACTTGCAACCCTATGTACTGTACACAAAGGGAAAATATACCCCTTTAAGAATGACCATTCAGCTCATGCTGTTCAGAGAGGCACTGTAGGTAGCAGGAAAACAGTTCATTGCCATGGCTCTGTTTACATTAGAGAGCTTACAGCGCCACAGCAATACTGATGAAACAGCACCATTGTAAGATCTCTTGTATAGCCCCCCCCCCCCCCCCATGCTGACGGGAGAGCGCTCACCCATCGACATAATTACTCCAAACTCCCGCACACCCCCAATGAGCAGTGGTAGCTATGTGGGTGGGAGAAGCTGACCTAGTGTTGTCCACAATGGTCTCATGTCAGTAACGTATGTCACTTGGGTGTGTTTTTCACACCCCTGAGTGGCATAAGTTATACCGCATCAGTGGTAGTATAGCCATAATCTAAGTCTCCAAGTGAACATGTTTTTACATGGTACCTGGTTTTTGTTATGAGCTGCACAAAGGCAGTCATTTGCAGTGCACAAGAAGTTTTACTTCTCCTAGAAAACCCAGGAGTTGAGATACAGGTTCCTGGGCATCAGCTATGGACACTTCATCTAGCAACTATTTACATATACAGAGCACTCTTGTAACAGGCATACATAACCATAGGAAGGAATAGCCTCATGTTGGTATAGAAGCCATAGAATTTTTAAAAATGAAAAGCTAGATGATGGTCAGTAGGCTGTAGTCTATAAAGGAGCCGAGAGAGAAGTGTCAAATGCCTGCACAAGGGTATGTTACGGATTCAGAGTTTGAACTCTGAGTTACTACCTGATAGGTGCTAGAGGCAAGAAACAGCTCTGTGAAAGGGGGTTCAGCGGCAGCCTGTGAAATCTGCAGAACACCCAAGTGAAGGCATTGTATCTGCGGTCTATCTTCCAGCCTCTGGCATCCATGACATCCTGGGTCTTTCCAATACCTGGAGGTTGATAGCTCTCTGCTCGGTTCTTGCTCCATCCCTCCCCCCCCCCTCCCCCCCCCCCCCCCCCGGCATGGCTAAGAGGGTTGGTTGTGCACTGGGAAGAACCTCTGTAAGGTAGAGCCTAAGTGCACTCATAAAAGACTACTGAAAAACTCCCTTGCATTCAAATGGGAACACATGTTTTGAATATGTTTTGTCTGTACTGATTTCACCTTCAGAATAAATTATCTTACTCAGAAAGAGCTTTGTGGTAACTTATGAGCATGAGGCATTATGCGGTCCATAACCTTTGAAGAGAAAGCATAGCATAAACGCTTGGCAGTTTAGGCATGCTCGCTTGCTAGAAATATCACAGCGCAGACAGGGAACTGTGCAGCCTGCAAAAACACTGATCAGGAGACAGAGGGGAGACATCTAAGGAGCTGAGAGCCCAGTGTGTCCTCTGTGGACTGTAGAGGGGGTAATACAGGTGCAGTTGCCCTGAACTATGACTTCACTGTGTGATGACTCTAGGAAACTACTGACTCTTTAAGGGAGATAATACTAAAAGATTTCAGGGAGGTATCCCTGTTAGTCTATACAGTAAAAACATCTCTAAGGTGCCACAAGGATTCTAAAAAAGTAATTCTACTGTAGTCAGTGGGCTTTGGATGAGGGCCTAAGCACATAGAAATATTAAAGGAACAAAACTGCATCTGTCCTAGAAGAGTCAGCTCCTTCAACTATTTTAAACATGCTTACCTGTAAGTATATCAGTATTCTTACTTATGTCAATGGAATTATTCATAAAGTTCAGGATGGGCAAAAATCTTGGCAGGACAGGGGACATAGTTTACAAAGAGCGTAAGGATCATTTTCAGGTCAGTTTATGGTAGATACATTTCTTGTGCACTCTTTTTATTGTCTTTTCCAGTACCTTCCCCAAATAAATTTATCAAATACAGTTAGAAAGAGGACACCATCGACAATTCATGAAAGAAAAGTTTCATTCATGTTTGGGGAACATATTTCTGATAAGTCTGCTGCTATTACTAAAAAGTGAAAGTCATAAGAATTCTTTGACAGATGCTTTTCAGAATGAATGAGCAGCTCTTCATTTCTAAATATTTCAGCAAAGTGGTTAGTATGCACAAGAAAGAGACATTGTATTTGGTCTTCTTAATATGTCATTTTTACTGATGTTCCTAAGAAGCATCAGGTAAAATTTCTGAATATAAAAGTAACTCCGGATTTGTAAGTAAAATATGCATTACATTTCTCTCTTATTTGAACAAAGTCATCATCGCTTTTCCAGTTAAATATTCATAGTAAGATGACTATTGAGAAAAGTGACTGCATAGTATTCATACTGATTATATAAATCATTTAAAGCCTTCTATACTTTGCAAAGGGCAGAAAAGTAGTTGTCAACAAACTGTCAAGTAAAGTTGAGAGATTTTTGCACAACTCAAGGCAATTTGAGACTACATCCACGTCTCTATATGCATTTTGGTTTTTTTAAATTTGAATTTGAGCCATTATTTTCTAGCATTAGAGAATTCTAGTATGGGAATTCTAGGGCTGGCTAGTCATCTGTGTATGTAAGAGTGGGAAAAACCTTGAGCTTAATATGCCCGTGCCTCAGTTTACACATTTGTAAAATGGGCACAATAATATTCTTGAACCGAGAAAGGAACAGAACTTCAGACTCAAAAACCCCTGATGCACCCTGCCAGCTGCTCTCTCTGCTACATTTAGTGTGCTTCAAGCACTTCCATGGCAGTATGAGCCATGGAGGAAAGCAGAGTCCCAAATCAGGACTTCATAGATTAAAACTTACCTTGAACTCCCCTCAGACATGTATCAGAACTATTGGCATGCTGTAAGTATGGATAAAAACAATCAGGAGGTCTTGTGGCACTTTAGAGACTAACACATTTATTTGGGTATAAGCTTTCGTGGGCTAGAATCCATTTCATCAGATACATCTTATGCCCAAATAAATGTGTTAGTCTCTAAGGTGCCACGAGGACTCCTTGTTGTTTTTGCTGATACAGACTAACATGGCTACCCCTCTGAAATCAAAGTATGGATGTTACATGTTCCCTTCATGCTGTTTTCTACACTAAATTAAGCTTCCAAGTGGTGGAATCATCATCCTGTGCAAAGAACTCTACAGGAATCTCATCTAGCACTGGCAAAGCCATGGACAATACTAGCAAGATCCACCCAGGAAATAAACACTAAATTAGATGTAGATGAAAAAATGGCTTATCTGGCTGCATCTGATATTTGAATTTCCATCAGGAGCTGTGAGCTTCATAGAATTCCAGGGTCATGAAATTGAGTCACACCGGTAGTGTCACCCCTTCAGACAGGGAGGCAGGTATAATTCTTGACGGTTTTCCCCTTAAACGGTAGCACTGAGAAGTGGAGACATGATATTTCTAAATACAGTAATACCTACCCACTGAGTAACAGATTCAAGATTTGGCCCAAGTAGATTTGCTTGTTCTAATTTAATTTTGCATTCAGTCAGTACTAAGGGCCTTAGGATTTAGACTAAGAAGGAGTGCTAGCTTCAGTATAGTTAAAGAAGGATGAGCTTACTCATCAACTAGCGACTTTTCTATATTATAAACAAACATTCTTTACAGCGTGAAATTTTCAGTCTTCTGTTTCTAAATATTAGCTAATTTTAAGGTGTTAAAGCTGAATAAACAATTTAAAGTTTAAAAGGAAACTAGCAAGCTCATTAAATGCAAGTATGATATGCTAATGTAGAATTAGCTTTTTTTTTTCTGAATAGCATAGCTAGCATCAGAAAAATTATATCTTCAAATACATGTTAACAGTGGAAATTACAATACAAAATAGAGGCAGAACCTGTAGGTTTGATAGGGTGAAGAAAGATCCACAAGACCAATTGTTATAGAGAATGCTTTCAAACATGGAAAAACTGAGAGGCTTGTGGAGTATTGTGTAATGAAGTTTTAATTACACAATACTCCACAAGCCTCTCAGTTTTTCCATGTTTGAAAGCATTCTGTCTTCAATACTGAAGACAGAAATTGCTAATGACATCTCTTAGTGGAATTGAAAAACTAACATCAGTTCTTATTAAATCTGACACAGGGTTTGCTATTTCTACTTTTTTATGAATGGGTATAACAAATCATTCTTTCTATTTACAAAACACCAAAGAAAATATACTATAACTAATATGTATGTTAATCATGTCAAGTTAAGATGTTTGTAAATGTGTGATTTTGTTGGACTTAAGTGTTGTTTGAGCTAAATACTATAATATGAAATGCACAGTAACAGAGGAGATTTAACTGTAAAAGAAGTTTAACTAAGCCTTTATTGGAGATTATTCTTTCTTTGCATTATTCTTAGTTCTCTTGATGGCCATTAAAACTGGGGCTAGCTAGATTAGTTTAGTGTCCAGCACTAAAAACTTTTACCTGAGAAAAGTTCTTAGAACCATAGAAAATGGTTCATCATTGTGACAAGTGTTTGCCTGTTTTATGACAAGTATCTTATTTCAGAGAAATGGGATTTTAGAAGAGTTAGAGAGTCAGTTAGCTGTAGCGACCATTTTAAAGGAAGGAAGGATTTCTTTCACCCACACTGGAAACAAAAAGGAGATGCGACAAAAACTTCCAATACTTGTGGAGAAGAAGAAATGGGCTGGAGATTGGATGAGGGAGGAAGTGGAGAATCCATTAGGCCTGGTCTACACTACAATGGTGCTCCTGTTGATGTAAGTCACCTACTACATGACTTCATAACTCCACCTCTGTGGAGGCATAAGGTCAGAGCTGGGCAATCTACAGCCCGTGGGCCACATCTGGCCTGCGGGACCAGCCTGCCCAGTCCTTGAGCTCCTGGCTGGGGAAGCTAGCTCCTGGCCCCTTCCCTGCTGTCCTCCCTCAGCTTCAGCTTACCATGGTGCCGGCATTCTGGGAACCAGGGCTGCGAGCTCCTGCCAGGCAACATGGCTGCTAGTCCTGGTGCTCTGAGTGGCATGATAAGGGGGTAGGAAGTGTGGGGGGGGGGCTGGATAAGGGGCAGTGGGTCCCAGGGGGCAGTCAGGGGTCAGGTGGCGGTTGGATAGACGTGGGAGTCCTGGGGGCCTGTTGGTGTGTGTGTGTATAGGGATCGGGGCAGTCAGGGACAGGGAGCAGGATAGAAGGTGGGGGCCGGGGGGGGGCAGTTAGGGGCAGGGGGCCCTGGGAGGAGTCAGTCAGGGGACAAGGAGCAGTGGGGGTTGGATGAGTCAGAGGTTCTGAGGGGGGCAGTCAGGGGGCAGGAAGTGGGTGGGGGTTGGATAGGGACAGGTTGTTTGGCATAGCACAGCCTTCCCTATCTGGCCCTCCATACAGTTTCAGAACCCCAATGTGGCCCTCGGGCCGAAAGGTTTGCCCATCCCTGGTTTAGGTTGATGTTATTAAGACAACAGAGTGTCTATGTAGATACTGCATTACTTACATGCCCTATTGGCTGTCAGCCTAATGTGGGGCTCACAGCTGGAGACCTTCCTCCACTGCCTGGGGCTGACAGCTGAAGCTCTCCACACCATGAGGAGTGGGGCTCCAGCTGTCAGTGCCCCACAATTCCCCACTTCAGTCAGTGGAAGTGCTCTGATGAGGATGCACACTGCTGACAGAAGGAGCATAGTGTGCCCATGAACCCCCACTTTAATTACTGCAGTGGCTGTATGTCGACTTAAGTCAACTTCCGTTTGTAGTGTAGACAAGGCTTTAGTTTCAATACTGTTAAACAAAACTAGACCCGTTTTAAGGCTGCCTGGTACCCATGCTGGCATAGAGTTTTGGAGAGAAGTGTCCCTGCCCATCTCAGTCTAATATTATAGATTCTCAGACCTTTAATTATGATGATCATATTGAAGAAAGTACAAAAAAATGGAAAGGGAATTTTTATGCCATGATAATGCTAAAGCATTTATTAAAAAGATTTTTTTCTTGTGGGATGTTCAGTAGACAAGGACTATTCAAAACACTTGAATGAAATTCATACCTGATATAACACCAATGAGTTTTGTACACCAAGAATAAAATTTCAGTGATTAGTATTGTGGG
This sequence comes from Sternotherus odoratus, assembly GCA_032164245.1. NCBI lineage: Eukaryota > Metazoa > Chordata > Testudines > Kinosternidae > Sternotherus > Sternotherus odoratus. Next base: position 39,497,760 of record JAVMKO010000011.1, read on the forward strand.
AGCAGTTCCTCAAATTCTGCAAATTTAGAGCTTGTTTGTAAATCACTGAAATAAATTCACCTAATTTGACTCCAAGTGCCTGTATTCATATCTAGCTATCTAATTAGACCCGATGTCCAGTCACTATTACTGAACCTATGAATAGGTTACTATTACGGCTATAGTAACCTATTCATAACAATAGGCAACAACTCTGGTGTACCAACCTCTCACGTTTTTTGTGCTCTCTGCATTTTCATCATAAATCTAACTGTGCCCATTAGGCTGCTGCAAAATAATAAGCTTAACAAATGCAGATGAATGTCACTCGTCTTAGCCATCAAATGCTGTAGTTACAAGATTCACTGGTGCTGGTGAAGCAGAACTCAATCTGCAGAACAAAATCACTGCCTCGGAATCTTATTCTGGTTTTTTTTTAAAAAAAAAAAAGCCCAAGGGCAGAGTGATGTGCATCACATGGAGGGAGAGAGAAGAGAGAGCACTTCAAAATCAGTTGCTATTAGAAAGAGCAAAGCAACAAAGAGAAAGAGAGAGAGCCAGCCAACTAAAGCAGTATTCTGTTGTGTACATATAAGGAACAAGGATTGGGGTGCTGCTTTAATGTGGCAACAAATGACATAACTGTTACACAACCTAAACCCATAAACCCTTTTAAAATATTTCTTCTACTTTTGACTTGTTTTGGCTTCCGAGTATCAGACCACTTTTAACCTCCCGTTCTATTAATTTCAATCTTAAGCATTATAAGAAGCTTACATTTTATAGTGTCATTTCTTTCATATTGGCATTCTAAAGGTTTTATAAAATAACCATACACACACAAGTATTTAATATATCAATGTGGCATAATATAAAAGATTTTATTGGCATCTATTTGGGGTGTCAGGAATGAGTTATGCAGATAATACCAAATGAAAGTTGATAGAAGCTTAAAACCACACCAAACTCTCATGTAACCTATCCATGCCACATGTTACATTATGCTTCCAAGTGTTTTTAAATAGGGCTGGTTAAAGAACATATTCCTATAAAATGTTGAAAAATTGTGATTATAGCTGGGGGGATCCAAGAAAACAGAGCTAAAGTGACGTTCTTTAGTTACTATGATGAGTGAGGCTCAGAGACAGAGTAAAAATGAAAAAAGACCTCTAACTAGTCTTTCTAAACATAAAAATGTTCCAAGGCTAGAGGTAAGTAATAGGTCCCATAAGAAAGAGGGGAATCTGCCATTTCCTGGAGATATGTAGCACTCCTCTGCAGCCTGTAGGGTCATGAACAAAAGGACTTTAAAGCAAAGACCTTTTTTGTATCCAAGGAAGCTCTTGTTGGGCCAGGACTGAAAATTGCCCAACTTGTGTATTCAGCAGGGGTAATTTGGAGGTGGGGAAAGTCCATGTTTTGAGATCATCATCTTCTTATTATGCCTATAGTGTTTAGGGTAGTGTCGAAGCTCCTCCATTCCTGTCTGTTTCTACAAGTCTTTCAATGGTTCCCTAGCTGTGCCCCAAGTTTTTCAACTTGGCTTCCACAGCTCTTCACCATGTTGTTTTCGGGAATCCTCATTTTTGCTTGCCTTCAGGCATCCATCTTATTGTTACTGTGATGGAATCAGTTTCCATCCGAAGCACATGACCGATTCATCTCCAACACCACCTGGCAATGATGGTGCTCAGATCCTCTCGTCTTCACTGTGTCAATAGATCTTGGTTTGAGATTGTTCTGGGACAAAAAATACAGAGGATTTTTCTGAGTCAGGTTGTATGGAATGATGACAGTTTGGACATGTTATACTTTCTCATTCTCCAGCATTCTGCACTACAAAGTAGTGCTGAAAGTACACAGCTCTAATAAATCTTGAGTTTGGTTTTGGTGCTGTATTTTGATGATTTCCGGACTGTATTTAAGCTCCAGAAGGTTTTCCTGGCTTTATTGATTTTGTTCTGGATTCTTATTATGATTCTGCTTCTTCCACCATCCTGGCTGATGGTGCTGCCCAAGTATGTGAATGTTTCTACATTAGTGAGAACATAATCCTCTACACCACAAGCAACTACATCCTCTGCTTGTGTTGCCAGATTATCAATATAATGCTGTTTGTCCTCTCTCACAAGGCATTTGACCTCCTGGATGTGCTTTGCTATACTGATCACGGTATTTGTCCTTTAGCTTCTGGAATTTTGTGTCTAAAACTTTTTTCTTCAGGGCTCATTCTGGTTTCTATGGCATTCCATGTGCTGGGTGTAATCCCTCCTTCGTTCTCTTCTGCCTATAGCCTAGACAGGCTTCACTGCTCTATTTATAAATTGCTGTTACTTTATCCCACTTCTTGTTGACTTCCTCATCTGCATTCCCCTCCTCTTCATCAAGGCCTGCAAGTGCTTGAAACCTGTTCTTTAACTGCAGAACAAAGACTTTCTGTATTTCAAGGGACATTAGCTTGTCAATATCATAATGCAGGGGTAGGCAACCTATGGCACAGGTGCCAAAGCTGGCACATAAATTGATTTTCAGTGGTACTCACACTGCCTGGCTCCTGGCTGGTCTCGGGTGCTCTGCATTTTAATTTAATTTTAAATGAAGCTTCTTAAACATTTTAAAAACCTTATTTACTTTACATACAACAATAGTTTAGTTATATATTATAGACTTATAGAAAGAGACCTTCTAAAAACATTAAAATTTACTAATGACACGTGAAACCTTAAATTATAGTGAATAAATGAAGACTCGGCACGCCATTTCTGGAAGGTTGCCGACCCCTCTTAATGTCTATGTCCCTTGTTTGGTGGACCCACACTCCTCAGTTTTAGCTTGATGGAGACTGTCACAAAGTGATGGGCACTGCCAACATCTGTACCGCTTCTCACTTTCACATGTTTGGTGGTAGGAGGAGGAAACATTTTTCTAGAATGTTGGTTTATTTTAAATGACTGTAAAAAAAGTTGGTATTGGTTTGGGAATGGTAGACTATGTTTTTTCAGAGACCAATAAATGAACAGTTAAGTTACCTTGATTTATCATAGGTACCTGTGCAATTTATCACATGGATACCATCTGTATAACATGTGTTTGGTTTGTGTACATATGCAAAGAACAGTATACCTTGGCTTCATTGTTGGGTCAGATTCCAGGGAAGGTTTCAATTACCTAAATAATAAATACTACTCCCTACTACTCCCTCAACCTGATGGGATGTATATGGAAGTCTCTTACCCACTTACTAATGAGGCCTAACTTCATAGCAAGATCACAGACTTAAGCCTGAATCCTGCAAAGGGTGCCACATGGACATAAATGCCTGCCCAGGTCAAGTTCTTTGCACTACTGAAGAGTAAATTGTCCTGGTTGCAGACCACAATAAGTCAGTCAAGGCTCATAAACTTGGTAAGCTTAGAACATTTATCTTCAATGTGAGCTTTGTCCAGTGAGCATATTTCCCCAAACTTACATCCCAGCTAATCCTAATATATTAGAGGTAACTTTCCACCTGTTTTCAACTCTTTGAGAATACTGTCACTTTTTAGTTCTGCATATACAGTAGCTTGTAAAGTGTCCAGCTATGTAGCATGCAACATTAAGATCATGACATGGCCTTTAGCTTCAGTGCAAACTCTGAAAGTCTGCTGCTAATTTTTTTTACATTTGCTAGAAAATAACATCACTATTTTTTTAATTGTAAGCTTCAATAGGATAGCATGATAGCAGCAGGACAAGACAGCAGCTAGTTGTTTTTGATTAATTGCTAGAAAAATTAAACATACAAAAGCTCCTCTACCCTGCACCACTTGTAGTCAGTTACAAAATGAATCTGAAATGCTACCAAATAAGAATTTTCTACTAATTTACATCAGTTTTAGAACACTTTGCCCAGGGTACATGAATTCATAAGGTGAACAGCAGTGGAGAATCAGGCCTGGTGCTTTTTTGGAGGTGTGTTTATATCTTAGAAATTTATTCCAGATGTGCCTGAACTCTTATTGCTGAGATTAAGGTTGGGGCAGGGAAAGTCTTCTATTTTTAGAAGTTGTGTTTTCTGAAACAGATCTTTGTTCTTCTTTTCACATATGTACTTACAGGTTTTTGTCTTATGTGGTATTGCTTCACTTTTTACCCCCAAATATGTTTGCAAGTGGAATGAGCATCATATTTAAATGTCCTCAGGCTGGTGCAGCTTAGTCAGAGACTCCTGTCATGAGTTCAGAAGATTGCTGTATCTGTTTTATAATTCTAGCAACAAAACAATGAACTTTTAAAAAGTGTTCATGCAAGATAGCTCACCTGCTCTGACAATGAAATTAAACTGTAATGACAGTTGTTAATTAGAGTATTTTTTCTATCCTAGCACTCCACATTTAGTCCCAACCAACATGCCTCAATTTACAAGCCCTAGGGATTTTTCTTATCACCAGTACTGAACCAAGAGGGGAAACAGAAGTTAATTGCACACCTTCTAATCCTCCTCAGGAGTTTTGAGCTGAAAGGAGAATTTGCCTCAAATACTTTATTAGATTAATTTATCTCTGTTGAAAAAACGTTGAAACATTTGCCCACTTCATAGAAGACTGAAACACTATCATTGTACAATTTGAAAAGCAGAAAATGCTTATTTTACTAGCTAAATATAGTGAGCCTTTTTTACTTGTTAATTTACATTACAATAAAGTTAGCTCTTAAATACAAATGGATTTTCTGGACATTGTGCAAGTTGATTCAAAGTTTATAGATGTGGCTCCTTCCCAGAGTGGGATAGGAAGGCATACTAATTGGCAGGTGACGTTCATCTTGAGGCTTAGAGATGACAACTGCAGGTTTTAGTTGGTCAGGTTTAATTCCTGGTTTTTAGTTTTAGAGCCTTTAGGGAGAACTTCTAGTTCAAGATGGAGGTCAACAGACAGTATGAAAGTAAAAATCAGCCTTCCATCAAAATGGAGTTTTCAGTCTGGCATAATTTCAGTACTGAAAATTCTAGAGATGATTGTTCTAGAAAACAATAGATTCATCCCCAAATGAGGTACAGGCCCCATGAGTTGAGATTTTACTTTTCTATCCTATTGCACCTTGGGTTTAAGTAATTGTGGGGCATGCTGATCTGTTCGAGTGATAAATGAAGTGGATAACAGGTAAATGACTGATATTAAATAAATAAAACAGAAGAAGAAACAACTACCAGTAAATAACTAGGTCCAGAGTAAAATTCTTCTCATCAGTTGGTTTCCAAAATAGCCATATAGAAATGTATGGATAATAGACTATAAATCCAAAAGGGATCAAGTACTGATGAATACTGAAACTGCCCAGTCCAGAGGGGATGTTAACACAGTGCACATTAATTAAGCAGTATGCAGCTTTAAAATCCTATATATTTAACATAATAATAATAAAAGTCGAGAAAAAAATTCCTTGTAAAAGGAAATTGTGTAATTCAGGCTGATCAATATTATCTAGAGCAAATTAAAAAGCTGTAGCACGCATAGTATGAAGCTATACATGATTTAAGTACAAGATTTATTTTCCAGTAGAATACAATGAAATCTGTTAAAGACAGATGACTCCACATTTTTATGCCATTGTAATAACTTTTAATACATTATAACAAGAGATCATTCAAGACAACTTTCACTTTTGCATGCTACCGGTTTTACAATGCCCTTTCACACAGGCAGAAATTAAAAGATTCTTAACTAGAATTCTTCACATTTTAAAATATCCTTTCCAACTTTCCTACCCGGTTGCTTGCAGTGCACTTTACACCGCTGATCAGCTCTGTATGTAGCTGGGAAAAAAATGTTAGGTTATTTCTGTCTGAATGTGAGTTAAAATGAAGATGATAAAGTTCTTAGGACAGAGATATTGTCAAGCCATTAGCACAGATGACTGTTGGGAGCAGGCAGCCATGAGTATAGGTATCTCTCACTGGAGACAGATATAAAATACCGTGTTTATAAGTCTTAAATTTTGCTCATATAAAACATACAGGAATTCATTAGCATTGTTCTTTATTAGCACATTTCGGTGATAGTTAAATATCATGTGATAAAACAGGTTACCTGAAGTATGATATTAAGAAAAGGTCATTCTACTTGTATGAGGGGAACAGTGACACATTGTTTTCTACAAATGGCTATGACTGGTGAGGGTCAAAGTATACCTGGCACCAAAAGTCTGAACTCACCTCTAACAATAGATGATATTTAACCAGTCATATTTATAAAGTCAAGACCATGACTTCTGTAAAACATGATAAGCCTGATTCAGAAAAATAAGTAAGTTACACCTGGTGCTCCTGGTTCCCTGCACAAAGCCCAAGTGACTGGGCAGAAATGGCAGAGAAGCAACAAGTGTTGGGGATAGTTTAGATGTTAGGGGAGGGGTAAAAATGACACCAACATTTAAATTTTGAGTGTTTGGAAAGTTAATGGAATTATCAATTGTGATTTGGAATGTGGGGCGATTTAATAGGGCACTGGGCTTTAGAGTGTCTGGATGCATCCCACTCTGCCTGTCACAAATCTGAGGCCATTTCAGACTGGAAGCTATAGTTGCGGGTCACTTGTTTGCTCCTAATCAGGTGCCCTACACCAGTCAGGTGGAAAACCTTGAGAGGGAAACACCTGCAGGAGAACTGCTTGGGGAAATGTCAGCCCTGGAAGAAGGGCTGTAAGGATGGTGAAGCCCTGGAAGCAAATGCTAAGAGCTGAGGGGTAGTCAGACTGTTCCGTATTGTGGTGGTCTCAATATTTCCAGTAAAGAATGCCCAGTGAAGAAAACTGAAGCTGTGTCATGATTTCACCTTCTCCAGATGGTGAAAGGAAGAGGAAAGTGGTTTGAGTATTGACTTCAGTGGACCTCGGGTCAACCACTCCACGCCTCCCCAATCATCTGGTACAACCATTTATAAAACATCTTTACAGTGGGGAAGCTTACAGTCTTAAGGAATATGTAAAAAAAAAAAATCTTGCTACCCAGCTTTATGGTTCCAGGACTAGGTGTATCTTTGACTTCCCTCTCAATCTCTCTCTGGGCATCCTTTCCAGCGGACAGGCCTTCACCTGCACCTCCACTTCACAGTGGAGTTCTGAGATTCACCCCACTTTTAGAATGAATCACCAGGCTTCAACATTCCTTGCTTACCAACTGTATCACCTCAGCATTTCCAACTGCCTTTGGACCCAGCTATCTACTTAACTCCAGGAGCCGTGACCAGTTTGAAATGCAGTGACTTAACAAACAGAGAGAAAAGGCTTAAACCAAGAAAAGACAATATTAATATGCATTTAAGGATTATCTAAATTTACAATTTACCTAATGCGGTTAGATAGTTTTGGTACCCCCAATCTATTCAACGTGCTATCAAGCTGCCAACCTTGTCTCTTCATAAGATCTGCTTTTTAACTGCTTTCAATCTCCACACATCCTGACTGGACCAACCACATGCTACTTCCATATCAGTGGAGGTAAACCTCAAAGGAATTATAACATTCATGTCTGAGCACTAGCCATTGCACATTCTACGGCCACTGATATTTGGTTCCTGCAAATTTAACCGAGCCTGATTTAATTCTCATTTGTTCTTTAGACAGAAACATAACCACCAGCAAGCCCACAGAGATAATTTTATGAATGTTATAAATGTAAGACAGATAGCTCCCACACTCATCACAGCTGAGCACTATTGATTATCTTGCTAAATCTAATATATGCTTCAAAGTCTATTGCCCTATAATCTCTATGAGGAATTTATGGTGTTTAGATACATCTTTTGTTTTGTCTGCATGTGACTAATTATTGTACACCACTTTCTTTGTATTTTGGTTTTTTTAAAAAAAATAACTTCAGATTTCCTGCTGTATGATTATGGAGTTTAATACTTGTGTATCTATAGAAGGTGGTAGGAAATGAGACATTTAACAGAAAAATGTCTGACTATAAACCTTTGCTTTAAAAATTACTTTCATTAGAACCACAACTTAGAAGTTTACTGCTCACTCCATCAAGAAGGCGGCTGTCCCAGGATTCTGATAATAAAATTAAAGACCATTAGGTTTATTTATAAGGAGTCATCCTGCTGGTTTTAATACCATACCATAACAGAGTAGGCTGGGCCCTTTCACCTCTCAATAAGAGATAATGCACAGATGTTTATCTTTGGAATAATCATTCAAGTGCATTTTCATAGCAATCAGAATACTTGGAAGTATTGTAAACAAATTAATAAAACCAGTACTGCACTTGTATTAAATAGTACTTATAATCATACAAAAATTAGGCTGTCATAAAAGGATTGTTTTTTCTCTCTCTTTCTCTTCTTGAAGTGGAAATGTGAAATGCATAAACATAATTTACCTTGTATCAGCGGGGTAGCCGTGTTAGTCTGGATCTGCAAAAGCGACAGTCTTGTAGCACCTTATAGACTAACAGATTTTAGGGATCATGAACTTTCATGGGCTAAGACCCACTTCATAATTTACCTTGAATCTATGAAAATGGTAATTCTGTTTATCATAAAAAAATAGTGAATTGCTCCCCCTCCCCCATTCTTCCCCTTACAAACTTAAGAACATTAACACAGTGTGTAGCATATGCTGGGTCTGGGTATCACACACATTATAGAATGACAACTCATGATTTAAATGTTTTCAAAAGCATATGTCTCTACCCACCTTTCCCTGAATAACTGATCTATGAACACATGCAGTGCTTGGGGGAAAATTGGTACTGTCATGGCTACACATTGATATGCCACTGGCCTCATGTGGGGCTCAATAGTATCCCAGAAAGCTAAATCACCCCCTCACAGCCTAGAAGCTATCCTATTCTCTCTATTCTAAGCTATCCTAAGATCCCTATTCTCCTACACAGAATCAAACTCGTAGCCCTTATTTAAAAGTTGTTGGATCTTTTTTTCTCTTTCTACCCTACTCTATGCATCATTACACTCTGATACCAAATATGAGCGATTGTACAGATTTATTAAAAAAAACCAAATGATTGGATCCTAGAAATATTTTTAAAAATATATTTTAACATCAGCATCCATAGGATGATCTCTTATTCAGCGTGCTCATTTAAACAAATATTAGATCTAAGGTCAAACGATTGGGCCTATAACCTAGGTTTTGGCTTACTATTTTACCAGATTCTGTGATTCACTTTCACTCCAATTTCCTTCACATTCACCCCTCAGGCTGTACTCTTCTGAAATAATTATTATTAACCCATCAGCATTTTCTGTTTTGTTTTTTTTAAATATGTCTTCGGTTCACTTGGTTACATACTTGGCTAAAGAAATAGATTCCAGCATGTCTTATGTTTTATGACACAAAATGACTGATTCCATTCTGTAGTATCTTTTTGTCAGACATCTGCCTATTTCAGCAACAGATTTTGCTACAAAAATAATCTTGATAGTATCATGAAATGTGTTTTTCACTTCATTCATAATGTTACTTCAAAGACTCTTTTCTAGTTCCACATGTTTGCATTAGATGCCTCAGCTCCAATATTTTTTTCCTAAGGTATAGCTGGGCAGATACCTATGAGACATTACAAAAAAGCTCCACAACACACTGATCATCAGATCTTATCTGGTGAACAAATGAGCTTTAATTGATTTTGTATTGGGAAATATCAGTAAATAAAATAATGAAATGGGTACATTCCATTCCTGGTGTGCCCTGCTTTATAAAATTGATGATTTACCCCAGGACGGGGTAGACCATAGTATATACGTTATTCACATGGGCCAAGATTTCACCTTAAATTAATGGAAATTTTGTCATTAGCTGTAACAGGATGATGATTTTTACATGTAGTATTCAAAGATTGGGATCCTTAAATTTGTTGTACCCATAATTAGTGCACTGTTATGGCTCAGTGTTTGCCTAGGAATTGACAAAGTGGGAATTTTGAGCATATCTTCTTTTTTTAAAAAAATACAATAAAGCAGACACCCAATGTTTGCGTTGTAACTACATCTGCCTACCTCTGTTACCATCATGTTCAGTTTGTTTATCACACCCTCTTGTTGGCTCTTGTTCTATGGTGAGATCTTCAGGACTGAAACTTTTTCTTCTAATATGTTGGTACAGAATCCAGCACACTAGCACCCCAATCCCGATTGGGGCCAATGGACTCTAAATTAACACAAATAATAAAAACTCTGAATCTGGGAGGACAAACTTTCAGTTAAATCAAAAGGGCAAAGAACATGTTTTCCCATTGAAACCTTACTCAACATCACTAAATTGGAAATGCCTTCATGAACCCAGTCATTAATATTGTGAATCAAGCAAATCCTTCAAATCAGCTTCTCAACATATACTTCTTGCTACCCAATTCCCATTTTATATTTATAAAGAGATTTGGATGAAAGCTTTACTAATGACAATAATTTAATTGACCAGTGACTTGGAGCAGGGATTCATCTTCATTTATAAAGCACTATTTGTGTCCATGGCAATTCACCCACTGGATCAATTCCTGCTCCTACTAAAGCCACTCAAAGTTTTGTCACTGGCTTCTGTGGAAGCAGATTGTATTCACCGAGGCCACAGCAGAGATTTCTAGGGCCTGGTTTTTAAAAATGGGCAAGTGCAATTGCCACTTTCAGGGACTTGTGTGTGCAACTATGTATCTAAGTGACCAGGTCCATGAACAATTTTGTTTATATCCACAAATTATGAACATGTTCTCTCTAGTCTGTTCAGGTTCCCAGACTGGATATCGCCACGATATTTATTTTTGAAAATTAGGCAGGCTTCAAATATTTCCAATTGCCCAATGTTGTTGGCTGTCTTAGAACGTAGGGTTAAATTCTACTTTCGGTTCACCAGTGTGAATCCACAGTAACTCTACTGAATCTAGCCCAACTATCACTCTAGGGCAAGACCGTGTCTTTTTATTTGTTCTGTAATGCCCAGTGCATGTTTCCAATATTATGTAATTACTAATGGGTAAGTCATAACAACAGGAGTAGAAATAGCAATGTAAAGAAAAATATTTCCGCCTTTTCAAGATGAAATTTAAATGTAAGACTCTCTAAAATAGCACATTGTGTGAAAACATAGTTTTTTTCTGGAGTCCATTCAATTTCAAAACACTACAAGCACACTTGCTACACATCAGATTCAGCTGTCGGAGATGGTTAACGTAGTAAGTATTGCTGGTATACTAAAAGATGCTATGGATTATAGGATTCCATTTTCAGTTCAAAGTGGACTCACAATGGGAAAAAATAATGTAAAGGAAGTTTGTATACAAAATTGATTTTCTATACATAACACTATGTATATAAAATCAGGGTATTGTTCTAATTTAAATGGAGAAAGAAAATTAATCTTTTTTCATTTATAGAAAATGTTTATCTTCAGATACCTGGATTTCTCAGGTCATTGAGAAATTTGGGGAAAAAACCCACTGCCATATGGCTTTTTAAAAAAGAATTACAATAGTGGTAAGAGGTATTTTGGTTTAGAATATTTTTATTAAAATGAAACAAGAGTTCTAGAAACTAAGGTATATCATTCCATCTCAGAAGAGAAAATGAACTATGGAAATATCTGACATTCAAAGAATTTGTTTGAAATAGACCTGTATTAATCAACAGTATCTAGGTTTACTGAAATCACATCTTGTATCTTCCTAAGTAAACAGCTTTATTAAGAAGGACTGCATTGTAAAGAAAAGCCAATACAAATATGTATCAGGAATCCACTTTCAAAGAGTATTTGACTATTACTAATGCAAGTTTGGGGAAAAGGAATTTTCCTTCCAGAAAAACCTTAAAAAATACATCATATGTGGGACAGGAAGGAGCTTTTAATAATGTTCTTAAAGAGACATGATACACCTATCTGTGCCAAAGACAAGAAAAAGTGAGGTGACAGCCTGTTGCTGGTTATATGTTTAGAACTTAATTTTGATCTTGACTGGTATGAGGTGCCATTGAGGGATGCACGTGGGTACAGAAGGTAAAATTACCCAGAGGCAATATCATACAATTTATGAAAACAACTATTACTGAGTATAGTGTTTCCTGAGAACTGATGACAGCCTGGAATTAATACAGTCATGGGCCATCAGTTCTTCCCAGCTAGTCAACATGATCATGATCCAATATCCACTGAAGGTAGATGTCTTTCCATTGACTTCAATAGGAGATGGATCAGGCTCAATGCTCCCTAGAAATGTCCTTTTCCGTGATCACTGTTGCTTAAAAACTGAATCACCTGAAGCCCCATTCTTGTTTCCTGATTTGAAGTGGACCACTCATTTTTGTACAGCATATGCCAAATCATAAGGCCAGCACCTCATCATTTAAATAATTGTATAAAAATCAAAACCCTAAATATTTATTCATTTGTTAAAAATATATGTAGAGTACATTTGATAAATGACAAGTACACTATGATGTTTAAACCCAACTTTTGAAAGTTTAATATAGCTTTAGATAAAACTGAGCTTGCAGTATTAACGAATACAAGAGTTTGTAATTTTGTATAATCCAAATAAACTTGTACATTTATACAATATAGATTGCATGCCAGAAAATGCAATTAGTTGATTCTAATTTGAATATATACAATTTACAATATAATTCAAGCATAAATTCAGCAGTAGAGAACACAGACCTGCTGTGCAGTCAAACAGAAATACTTTTTTAGCTTAAGCACTAGGGCTGGGCAAAAACAAAAATGATGAAAAGAGAGAAGTGGCTATTCAAACAGAAATGAAATATTAACTCAGAATAACTTCAGTTTCTTTTTAAAAATTACAAACTAATTCATGTTTGTATTTGTACTTATCAATATTTTAGTCTTAACATACATTACATTCCAATACACGCCAGAAGACTCAGCAGCCTTATTCCCAGCAGGGAAGGGTGAAAGTTTTGTGCAAAAGGTTAGGTATTTTGAATCAATCATAACTGAATATCAAAATATTTTGCAGCAGCAAACAACATAAAAAGGACAATAATTTCCAATTTCAAAGCATGGTTTCTTCAGATTACTAAGGCCTGGTCTACACTACAAAGTCCACTTGTGTTGACCTAGTTGTGCACATGTCTAAACCAAAGCCCATCACACAGCACCATCTCCTTGAGTGTCAGAGAGCCATGGTTGGCCTACTTAGGTCGAAGCAAGTGTAAATACTGAATTACCTCTGTCGATCCTAGCAGTCCTTCAGCAACTGTCCCATAATATGCCTGTCCCCGCACAGAGACTGGAATCCCTTAACCATCCCACCGCCCCATTAGCACCTCCCATGCGATTCTGAAATGACTCTTCCTGATTGCCTACCTTGGCAAGTATATCTACCAGCTACCTTGTTGTGTGCATCTGGTGATGCTGGCTCTGCACACAGATTGCTACTAGACATGCTCCCACGTGGAGTAAACAAGAAGTCTTGCATTTCCTTGGCCTGTGGGGAGAGGAGACTAAAAACACAGCTATGGAATAGCTGTGGAAATACAGGAATCTGTGTGCAAATTGCACAGGGGATACTGAAACTGCAGCACAACAAAGATGACCAGCAGTACTCTATGAAAATGAAGTAACTTTGCCAGGGATACTAGAAGAAGGAGGAGGCAACAAGAAATCTGATGCTGCCTTGTAGACCTGCCACATTTAGAACGAACTTCAGGTCATACTTGGCAGCGACCCTGCCAGCACCCTGCATTCTACTGTGGACGTTTTGCAGAAACCTGAACTGCAGAGCTGTTGAGTGAACAGTAAGGAGAATGAGACAAACCATGCCACGAGCCAGAAGCAGTTTGAATTTCCATCAGACTCAAACCAGTCCCACCATGCGAACGCAGATGAGCTGGCTGATGGGAAGGGAGTTTGGGTAAGAGTGCACAGGCACTATTCTTTATAATCATTTGCCCTTTTTCATCGTCATTAATCTCATTTCCCTCTCCATCTTGCTCTTCTTCGCCATATATAAAATGGTGCCCATCTCATCAGCAAACTCAGAGAGAACAAAAGCTGGTATAATGTTCGAAAAAAAGGTAGAGAATAAATTCAGAAAGAGTAATATGGCACTCTGACTGCACAATTCACATCAGATTATTGCCCTGTGCTCAGGCAGAGGTAGAACAAACAGAGGTAGAATTGGCATCTGCTTTTCTATTCTTTGGTTTGTTGGGCTGGGCAAAGGGCCATGAAGAGAACAGTTTATCTGAACAGGGATGTCCTCCTTATTCTCTTGAGCAATCTCAATGAAACATCCATGGAGAAACTCTGTGATCCTCTCCCAAACCTTTCCAGGGATGACAGCCTTGTTTCTCCACCCCGACATAATTTTTTTCCACAACACTATGTGTTGCATTTGGCTGGCACCATTGCAGTAAATAGGCCCGTTGCGCAGCATATGGGCCCAGGCAGCTTTGGGATGCTATTTGCAGTGGGGATGTCTGTGCTGAGATATCAGCCAAAGTTATCACTGCATGTGAAAATACTGCCAATATTCACTGCACTTCGCCTGTACCCACACCCAAGGGCACCTAGCATTTAAACCTTCTATACAAAAGAACACCCCCACAGCCCTATGCACCATGGCTTGAGCTGTAGCGAGATGCTCCAAAATGAAAGTGACAATTAGCATTTCTTGTTACAGGGAATAACCTATGAGAGATTTTAGGCTTATCATTCCCTTTCCATTGTGGTTATAAATCTAATGCAATATCGATCTGTTTTAATCAGCAACCTCTGACCTGGTGGTCTGGAGAGGTGCCCCCTCCAGATCTGCTTAACATTTGATGATGATCAGGAGGAGAAAGAAGCGAACTAGAGAGAATATGTTCTGAGAGATCTTCCAATCCTCTACAAACTCAGACTGTAAACACAGGGCTTGGAGAGGCCATATGACCATGACAATGGGGAAAGATCTAGAATGGAGAAAACAGTTGCTGCAGGAGAGGGAAAAGGACCAAAAGGCATACTGGGAAATGCATCAGGACATGATGGGTTTGCTCTGACAACAAACATAGATGTCACAGGGTATTATTGCCCTATACCTCAGACTCAGTAGCTTTTCCAGTCCTTGGAAAACACCATGGTCTGATATCCACCTGCCCCACGTAATAAGGGCATACATCTTTACTGCTACCACTCCACACTGGGAGAAAACAAAGAGAACCATAGCTACATATACACTGACCCGTGAAAACCACAGGGTCAGCCACACTTAAAAGTATACCTTTCTGTTGATGTATTCACTAGAAAGATATACTGTCCGTAACCCCACCACACTTTGGAAACCCCATTGCTGAAAGGCCAGCCACTATTTCCTGCACATTGCCAAGAATCACAGGCCTGTGCAGCAGGACACACTTAATGACCTTATACATTTGGATGACAGTGGCTCCCACTGTGGATTTTTCAACTGCAACATGATTGGCCAGTGGTTGATAGCAATCTGATATTGCAAGTTTACAGAGTGCAATTGCCACTTGCTTCTCTACTGTCAATTCAGCTCTTTTTTGGTGTCTGCATTGAAGGCCTGGAGTGAGATTGGCCCAAAGATCCAGGAACATGGTCTTTTGCATCCAAAAGTTCTGCAGCCACTGCTCATCATCGTAAACCTGCATTACGATGCAATCCCACCAATCAGTGCTAGTTTCTCAGGGCCAGAAGCAGAGATTCACCATGTGGAGCTGCTCTGGATATCTCCCCCCATGCTGCCCGCTATGTCTATCTGCATCCAGTTTTTGTGCTTAAACATCTTTGCATCTTCCTCACTGCATGACCAATTGCAGTAGTACACATTCAAGTTCTGTAAATACAGGAGAATTGTTCATCTTGCATTAGCAACGCTCATGAGAATTGTGTGGAGCAGTGCAGGGTCCAGGCTTCTACCAGAGATGGCAGAGACAGGAAATCTGTTTGCACGACTGTGAGAGTTTTAAAAAAATTGTGTAAAAATTATGGGATTGGGGCAAGGACTACAGGATGAAGAAAGTGGCCTGGTGGAAAATTGACCCCTACACTTCCCCAGAAATCCTAGGAAATTGCACCAGATGGTGGCATGGGGCATACTGGGATACCTAACTCTGGTGCAGCCCCTTTTTCCCCTGTGGTGAGTATGCACAGCACCAACACAAGCACCCAAGTGTGCACATGCACAAGTATATTCAAGTCTGCAGCTGCACACCGATCAAACCTTGTCATTTAGACATGACCTAAGTAATTTGTGGTTCACTTGCACTTTATCAACAGTTCTAATTTTTATATCATTTGTATTCAGGTTCCACTACCATAATTCATTTTTTTAAATATACTTGATATTCTTGCACAAACTTATTCCAAAGTTTCCCAAAAGCAAATACTAAAGTTAATATCTTAAGGGTAAGTAGTTGTTTTTTTTTAAAAGCCCAACTTGCAAAAACTTACACAATGGAAAAAGATGATAAAATTGCTTTGACAGGACTTTTTCAGACTTGTATGGCACAGATGTCAAATGTATTTTGTAAGAAAGCCTGTCATAAAGTATCAACAACAAGGGGACAATGAAGCGGTCAGAAATAATCTTTTAACACATCACAATTTTGCTCATCAGGCATTTACAGCATGGTACTACTACACACCTCAAATAATGTGCAAAAGGTTGATAATTTAGTCAAAGGACTAACAAGCATGCAATGTAGATCACAGATTATAAACTCTGAAAAATTCTATTAGTAAATGTGAAATCCATAAGTACATAATTGGGAAATGGTGAAAAGTGCTGAGTATCACTTGTTATATTTGAATCAACACTTCTAGCAATGTAGGTTCCTTCCCTATTTTTCATTCCTTGCAACCAATTACAAAAAAAAAAATTAAAAAAAATTCCAGATATTGGTAAATCTGCTATTATTATTATTATTAATTATTACTTCTTTACACAGTACTACAACTTTTCGCTCTCTCACTTTAGATGGTCCAAAGCCCTTTGAGTCAAAGCTGCCAATACATGATTGAAGTCAGTTAACACCACACAGCCTGATCAATGAATGTTCTGAAAGTCAAAAGATTCTTGTTCACTATGGTCCCAAACTACTTTTGGATAATTACATAAAAATCACATCACACACTCTGAGTTCAGAATTAGTAGTAATTATTATTTTTGATGTTGTCTTATTTAATTACCCTGTTTCCAAAAGTGCACCAGCTACACATTTATGGTCCAATTAATTACACTGGTTCTTTTATGAATATAATAGAGATGAGCCCACATAGAAATACTCACTGCTTGAAGGAAATCCAGGAAATTTCTGAAGGAAAGAAATCCAGACCTATTCCTGAGACTCCATCCCAGATGCAGGAACTGTGCCAAAGCACCACTTCTAATACTGATATCATAGCATCGATTAATGAGCATTTTCAGATGCTGTGATGTACGCTATATAGAAGTTCAACTTTCAGTGGAAGAGCTGAGACAACCCCAAGCAGAGGCAGAAGATAGGTACCAGAATGCTACCTACCCACGGTTGGCTGGAGGCACCTATTCTATGCCATATCAAACTGGCTCATCTCTGCAAAGATAATTTAGAACGAAGTGAAATTGAAAAAAAAAAACAAAGTTCAAAAATACATTTATGAAGAATTGCCTTTTTGCACCCCAAAACACATCTAAATGTATTTTTTAATCAGTTTAAGATATTATCACCATATAGAAGCAAGAGTGAAAAAAATCCCCTAAAGAGAGGGGAAACTTGCCTAGATGGACTTTGTGGGAAATAAGAAAGCATTTTCATTTTTTGGCATTTTAGTAAATGATTTAGGAATTTTTGAAACTTCAGACAAATAATTCTGATTCAGATTCCAATTTGGTTGGAAAACTAAAGCAAAAGATCCTGCAGACTCTTACTCAAGTGAGTAGTCCCTAATCAGACAAGTAGTCCCACTGATGCACAGTTTGCATGAATGGGTCCTAAATGTTGGGGGTGATAACCCAGTCCAATTGAAGCTCATTGGTATTTTGCCTTTGATGTAATTGGACAAAATTTCACCCAGAAAGCCTAAGTAATTGATTTTACATTTTCCTATTAGACTGATACTCAAGACATTAGAAAATCAAGCAAATGTGCCCATTCTGAATGTTGTGTTACACTAAAATTAGTCATGAAAAAAATGATCTCATGATTTCATTTTTAAAATGTTGTACTTAAAATGCAGATATTTTGCCCAACCCTAAAAATTACAATTTTTTGCTAACACCTCTTATGAAGTATACTTTAAATTCTCCCAGCATTGTAATGACAGAAAAAAATGAAGAAAATATTAAAACAAATTATAAAATGGCAAATAATTTAAGGCTAAAAAATTTGGTGTTTGGAACTGACTAATGCTTATAGCCTTATTGTAAGAAAGAAAACATGCACCATAATAACTTTGTTTGAACAAAACATCACAATCTACATCAGAAAAAATAAATACACTTTAAATTAAATTATAACTTGCCCTGAAAATTTCCTACTCATATTTTACCTACTACTTAACCTTAAGAAATATAGGAGAGAGTAACATCCCCATTTACATATTTTCAGAATATACAATATAAATATAGTAAGAATCATGCCAGAAAACTATATGCAAAAATTGCACACTATTATTGCATGCTTGTTGTGATACTACATGCCAATTAATATTAGCTCTCCTATGAACTCATTCAGTTCTTCATGTCTTTTATCATAATATCATACTTACAGTACATCATTATCTGGGAAGAACACTGCTGTCCCAGTTAGCATGTAGTGCTTAGGAAACTTTCACCTTTTAGCAATAATACTCTTTCCAGAGGGTCTGTTTTCCTGCCCAAATTGGATTGACTAATAATTCAAATTTTAAATAATATCTAAATGTCTATTTTTGTTATGTAAAGCGATCAGAATTCATCTTCCTCAATTTTGGGGGAATTTTCCCCTCCATTCTAGCTCCTCCTCCTGACAATTTTTGAAGCTTTGGTGGCAAATCGGCCACAGACTGACTCATAGGATCTGACATCATCTTTGTAGTTTTAGATACCAGTTTCTCTTCTGAGTTGCCAGGAACTGAGCTTATTCGCTGAAGTTTCATAGGTAAATCCCCGATGCTGTAGGCCTTTTCAGAGGTTGTAGAACTCATCCTTAGTAGTTTTTTGGGAAAGTCCTCCCTTCCAGTTATTTTCTGCAGTTTTGAGGGTATCTTTGTACTAATGTCATCTAGACCATCTAGACATTCTACAGAATTATTCCGTTCTTTACTGTTACTTACAGCTGGTCCTATTAAAGGGGAAGATATAAGAAGCATTTCTTCCTGTTCTTTCACACTATAGGGTGTAGTAGGGACTTCAAATGTTGCATGGAACTGGGAGTAGTCTACTTTAAAAAATCCTTCCTCTAAGGAAATCACAGGGAAAAAACGGTGACCCCAGAGAACTTCATCTTCGGTATATGAAGTTCGGGCTTGACATGTCATCCCTGCAACAAAAAAAGGAAATAACAATCTTGATAAATTATTAAGAAATACAGTTGCATAAGTCAAATTAACTTGATTTTGGATGTATAGAATCTTGATTTGTAATATGTCATATAAACATATGTTATGCTTTTTTTCATACATTCAACACATACATTAAACTCTGAAATCACTGACTAGCTATTTTTGAGATATGTTCCTGTATCAGAAAGATTGCTACATAGGCCTTTTGTTGACACTTACCTGTACGTTTTGCATTTCCCCCATCTAATAATTCTCTTGAATCAATATTACTCCAATACAGAGCTGGTCAGAAAATGGGGGAGACGGGATGTGATGGGTTGGATCACAGAAACTCCCTTGGGGACTGCCACCTGATGTGCTGAGACTACCACTGAGCCTGTTTCCCCTGGCAGCTTAGGACTTCAGTGTCCTGCCTGGTTTGAGCCAAACACGCTAGCCTACTGCAAACACAGGCCCAGGTCTGAACTACATCTCCCAAAAGCTGCAAACTGAAAACAGCTTAAGAAGTGTTCCTGTCTCCCTCACTCAGATGTCCAACTTCCAATGGGGTCCAAACTCCAAATAAATCCATTTTTCCCTGTATAAAGCAGGGTAAATTCAAATTGTTCACTCTCTATAGCACTGATAGAGAGATATGCACAGCTGTTTGACACCCCTCCCCAGTATTAATACATACTCTGGGTTAATTAATAAGTAGAAAGTGATTTTATTAAATACAAAAAGTAGGATTTAAATTGTTCCAAGTAATAACAGACGGAACAAAGTGAATTACCAAGCAAATAAAATAAATCAGACTTCTGTCCCTTGACCCGAGCATCCCAGCACTGTGAGCTCTGGAATTAACATCCCATTGAGACGCAAGTTCAGACAAGTCAGAGCTACTGTTTCTGACTGCTATTGTTTCTGATTCTTGGTTCACATTTTTAAGTTTTCTTTGCAACCATGAGGGCAATCAAAAATGAAACCATATATTTTAATATTATCACATGACTCCTCAATGTTGGGCCTTAGGCCTATAGTGCCTAATCCATAACCCAATCCTGTAAAGACCCCAAATATATGGACTTTATATCAGTAAAGTAAATTTGGTTGTTTATCAGGATAGTATGGCTACACATACACATACACAGGCATGCAGCAATCCCATAGCTCGTTTAGGAATGGGTATAACAATGTGGAATTATGTTATGTATTTAAATTTGGCAACCCATCTAGCAGGCAATTCAGGCACAATACAAGACCCATTTATTTTATTTAACAGTTGACTGAGTTTTGTTCTTAGTTGTTTTTGCTCATTTCTGTTTTGATCTCTGTAACTGAAGTATTTAGCTGCCCCAACAGTGGACACTAACCAAAAGAACAAACTGCACTAAACATTGTTGTTTTCCCACAAATACCACCTGCCAGAAGGGCAGATAACACTCTGAGTTTGGATCATGACTATTAAAGGATAAATGGATTTTAAAGGTTCAGAGACAAGCTGCGAGGAAAAAAAAATCTCTAATGCTGCCAATCATGTTATTTCTATGTTATTTCTTTATATTGACCTCAAAGCAGTGTACTTCAGTTACAATGATTGTTTATGTGGTGACCGTTCTGTTTCCAAATTTGTAGACAACAGTAATGTAGTTTAATGACCAATTATTTAGATTTGAAATTAGAAAGTGACCAATATTGTTACATTAATGTTTAGCTGCTACTTTGGGGTTTAAATGAATAGTACCAACTCTTGAGGGCTTAAAAGGTCTTGTTTACTCCTCTCTCAGCATAGAAGAGGTTTTGTTTATATTTTAGGGAGCAGACCATCTGCAATGTAGAACTAGACACAGATTAGTCATCTTGACATTCAAGGAACACAACCTTCACTGGGAGCCAAGAACTCCCAGGTTTTACAATGACATAGAATGTGGCAGGTCATTTAACCGCCTGTTGTCTTAAATCCACAACAGGTAAAATGAAGATAATCCATTGCCTAAAAATGTTTATATTAACTACTAAATGTGATGATTAATCAATTCATATTTGTAAGCATCTTGACAATATAATATGCTAAATAAATGCCAAATAGTCTTATTACTATTTCTCTGTAGCATTTTACAGGCCATATTTTTAACGTGTTCCCCTTTGTGTGTCACTTGCAAGAATACATCAGCATGATCATATGCCCACACAGATAATGGGTTTTGCATATGTAAATTCTACCAACTGCACATACAAATGATAAAAGCCATATTTTTCTTAAAGAAGTTTTATATCTGTAATGGTTTATAACATATTTTGATGTATTGGCATATCCAGCATGATATATGATGATGTTAGATTTCGAAATTCATTAAAAAGAAAGTTAAACAGCCCTCTCTCACCAAACTGACAAATTCTTAGTTTTTTTCCACAGAAGTTATAACACACACACATACACACACACACACACACACACAGTAGCAGGGATTTAAAGAAATACCTGCACTTTTGAAATGCATATTTGGCCAGATTATTGGCTCTAATATTCACTTAATTTCAAACACTGCTATCACTGAATACTTGCCTGCCCTGCTCATCCAACTACAAAATCCAAACTACCTTTAATAATAAATTCTTGTTTCAACTCCCCTACTTTACTTAGAGACAGCATTAACTCTCCACTATGTATTCTGCAATTTCCTTCTGTGAGGCCACAGAGAGAAGTGTGAAATAGTGAGCAACTAGCGGCAAGTGATGTGGAAGGCAATAGCAGAAGGGGAATCAGTCCTGGAACGGATTCTCCAGTCCCTTTTCTGGGTAGCAGCTGTATGTTTTATAACAAAGACTACATATGAGCCAAAAGATATCCCAGGTATGAAAACCCAGTTAGAGGTAGTATAAAAAGAGAAGCACAAGTCATGGAGAAACTAAAAGATGCAAAATTGACTCAAGGCTGCTAAAGGGTATAGTCACTTATATGTTCAAGGAAGAAAAGGCCATCATCTGCTGAAACTCATTGTTCTGTGAAAAAATGCAGATCATCATTATATACGGAGTTATGAAATTTTGCTATATGGTTATTATTGAGACATGTTGTGAGTGTAGGAGATGCCCACAGCTAGCTCACCAGTGGCTACAAAGGAGGTGACCCACATCCAGGTGGGTGTTAAACAACCCTCACCAGTCACTGAGCAGCAGGGAAACTATAAACAAGAGATTTACAAGTTAAGAAGAGACAGTTATGCAAGCACACAATGGGGATTGCTCAACTCTGTGACTCACCAAAGCTGACAAGAACATGCCTGTGCCAGTATTTTTCCAGACACATGAACGGAAAGTAGAAAATAGGGGATAGCGGCATCATGAAATCACCTGTCCCATCTACTCTGAAGGCAACAACAAGGCTGGGAAGACAGAGATTTTGAACTGGTGAGATTGGTCCCATGCTGAGAAGGGAATTCAGCCTGGGTATTAAGAACAGTAACATCCACTGGGGTGAGAAAAGCTTGAAAAGTCTAATAAAGTTTAGGATTTAGAATGTGTGTTTACTTTTTATTTCTTACGTAACTATCTCTGACCACTTATGCCTACCACTTATAATCACTTATAATCTATCTTTCTGTAGTCAGTAAACTTATTTTAATGTTTTATCTTTACCAGTGAGTTTGTCTACCATGCTTGGGGAATTTGCTCAGATTATAAAGGCTGGTGCATGTCCACTATGAAACAGCAAAATAATTAACGAGCTTGCATTGTTCAAGAGAAGGCCTTGAAGAGTGTAAGAGAGTACATTTCCAGGGTGCAAGGCTGGGAACTACAGGGATTTTGCTGGCATTTCCCTCTGTACAGTTCATGAGTGACTTAGGGAGCATTCATACAACTTCACTGGCTGGGTCTCTGTATGCCCATGGCCACATGAAAAGAGCAGCTGAAGGAGTTTGCTGCTTGTCACTGGCAAAGCACTGAAAGAGAGACAACTCTCCAGACTGGAGAGTTAAGGGGCATAGTGGCCCCACAGTTCCAGGCTATATGCTGGGGGGCTGGGCAGTGTAAGGCAAAGAATTTTCTGGGAACCAGAACAGTGGGGAAAATAGTTCGGTTCAACAGGGGCTAAATTTTATTTTGTAATATTCACTTTTATGCACTGTACAGTACTATATGGTCATTCATTCTTATGTAATGAGCAAATTTTGCTAATCTCAAAACATTTGTATTGAGATGTTAAAAGTTATAAGCAATTGTTTAAAAATGGGGTTCCTCCGCTCATTTTTTTGCTGCTAATGTTGATCCAACACCTGACATCAGCCCAATGAAAATTTGAAATGAAATCAGTTTTCAACCATAATACATTTTTTAATCAGGAGATTTGGGAGAAATAAAGAGAATTGACTGTAAGGAACAGGCTATGTTTTCAATAGCTACATTTTCAGATCTGTCATTGCAACTGCGTGCCATGGTGGTTTGATTTTACTTTTTTTTTTTTTTTATTTGTGGTAATCTGTGAACATAATTACATTCTAAATCTACCAACATGTTTTGCAACTGTTACTTGCAATTTTACACTATTTATTATTACAAACAGTAGGAATGGCTAATTTTTTTGGGGTAAGAGACACATATGAGCATGTATCCTTGTTTTAGACAGCAACAAAGGACAACACTAAAAAATGAGAAATAAAGTTAAATGAAGCCTTTGAAAGGTTTTAAAAAAACACTATTGTCAGAGCATAATCTTTGACTTGTAGACTTTAAGGTCAGAAGGGACCATTATGATCATCTACTCTGACCCCCTGCACAACACAGACCATAGAATCTCACCCATCCATTCCTGTAATAAACCTCTAACCTGTGTCTGAGCTACTGAAGTCCTCAAATCCTGGTTTAAAGACTTCACGGTGCAGACAGTCCTCCAGCAAGTGATCTGTGCCCCACACTGCAGAGGAAGGCGAAAACCCCCTAGGGCAGGGGTCTCAAACACGCGGCCCGCGGGCCACATGCGGCCCTCAGGACCCTTTTGTATGGCCCGCCAAGCTGTGCGGCAAGACTCCGGGCGCCGGGGCTACACGCTTCCCCCCTCGCCCTGAACCATGCTGGGTAGGCAACACTCCCGGGGCCAGGGCTGCGTGCTCCCCACCTCCTCCAGTGCCGCGCCGGCAGCACTCTGGGGGCTGGGGCTGCATGCTGTCCCCTGGACCCACGCTAGGGGATCCGCGTGAGTCTCTCCCAGGGATGGGGGGGGGCGAGACTTGTGTCCCTTGTGACTCTGGGTTAACGGGTCGCGAGGAGGGGGGTGCTTGGCAACCCCCCCCCCCCCCGGCCGGGGTTCTTTGCATGAGCCGACGGCACGTGTGCAACAGGTGCCCGGAAGGGGCGAGGGGCGCGTGCCTGGGCTTCCACGCGCCGCTGAAGAGAAAGTCCCTGATTTCCGGGAATCCCTCCAACCCCCCCCCCCCGACCCGTGCACGTGCCCGAGCCCGGCCCAGCCCCCGGCGCTGCGAGCGGGACCGGGAGTCGCAGACCAGCCCGGGAGTCCTGCATGCGCGAGACGCTCCCTGCCCGACCCGGAGGCGCCGCCAGATACCGGGGGGGGGGGGGGGGGGGTGTTAGGGGTACCCCGGGGGGGGGGGTTGGAGGGTACCCGGGAGGTTAGGGGGATACCCCAGGGCAGCAGGGGTATGCACGGGGCTCAGCCCATGGAGCTGTGCATGTCGGCAGCACTCCGGGGGCCAGAGCTGCGCGCTGTCCCCCTCCTCTGGAGCCACACGGAGCAGCTAGGAGCCTCATGGTAAGGGGGCCCAGGACGGGGGAGGGGGAGTTTAGATAAGGGGCAGGTGCAGTCAGGGGACAGGGAGCAGGGTGGGGTTGTAGGGTGATGGTTAGGGAGCGGGAGGGTGGATAGGGGGCAGGGCAGTCAGGGAACAGGGAACAGGAGATTGGGTAGGGGGTGAGGTCCTGGAAGGTGGTCGGGGGTGAGGGATCTCTGGAAGGGGCACTCAGGGGACAAGGTCAGGGGAGTTGGCTGGGTCAGGGATTCTGAGGGGGCAGTCGGGGGTGGGACATGGGAGGGGGCTGGATAGGGGGCAGGGTCTTCACTACCCGGCCCTCCATATAATTTTCCAAACCCGATGTGGCCCCTCCGCTAGAAGACATAAGGCAGCTCCCCCACCCTCCCTTGGGTCCTTTGCATAGGTCCGCTCCTCTGTCCCTTTCTTCCCCTCTGAGAGCCTTTTTCAGCCTCCCCCGCCCCCTCCCGCTTGATGCTGGGTAGAAACCTGTTTGCATTCCCCACACCCCGCACTCCTCCTGCACTCCCTGTCCTGAGCCACCTGCTGCCGCACCCCTCGCCCCTCTTGCACCCCACACACCAACTCCCTACCCCCTGCCACATCCTGCACACCTCCTGCACTCCCTGCTGGCAGGAAGGGGACAGCGTTGGGGAAGGGGTTGGAAAGGGGTGGGAAGAGGCGGGGCAAGGATGGGGCGTCATGGTAGGGGTGGAGTGGGGGCGGGGGCGGGAACAGCGAGGGGGCGTGTCAATGATGCGGCCCTCGGGCTAATGCACTTGTCCTTATGTGGCCCTCGTGTCATTTGAGTTTGAGACCCCTGCCCTAGGGCATCTCCCAATCTACCCTGGAGGAAAATTCCTTCCCAACCCCAAATACAGTGATCAGATAAACCCTGAGCAAGACTCACCAGCCAGACACCCGTGAAAGAATTCTCTGTAGAAACTCAGATGCCACCCCATCTAACACCCCATCACAGGCCACTGGGCATATTTATCGCAAATAGTCAAAGATCAATTAATTGCCCAAATTAGGCTATCCCATCATACCATCTCCTCCATAAACATATTAAGCTTAGTCTTAAAACCAGACATGTCTTTTGCCCCTCCCCCACAGTTTCCCCTGGAAGGCTGTTCCGAACTTCACTCCTCTGATGGTTAGAAACCTTTGTCTAATTTCAAGTCTGAAGTTCCTGATCACAAGGCCAGTTTATATCCACTTGTTCTTGTGTCCACATTGGTACAGAGCTTAAATAATTTCTCTCCCTCCCTAGTATTTATCTCTCTGATATATTTATATAGAGAGAAACCATATCTCCCCTCAGCCTTCTTTTGGTTAGGCTAAACAAGCCAAACTCTTTGAGTCTTCCTTTATAAGACAGACTTTCCATTCCCCAATTCATCCTAGTAGCCCTTCTCTTTACCTGTTTCAGTTTGAATTCATCCTTCTTAAAAATGGGAGACCAGAACTGCACAGAGTATTCCAGATGAGGTCTCACCAGTGCCTTGTATAACGGTACTAACACCTCCTTATCTCTACTGGAAATACCTTGCCTGATGCATCCCAAGCCCGCATTAGTTTTCATGGCCATATCACATTGGCAGCTCATAGTCATCCTGTGGTCAACCAATACTCCAAGGTCCTCCTCCTCCTCTGTTACTTCCAGTTGATATGTTCCCATCTTATAACTAAAATTCTTGTTATTATCCCCTAAATGCATAACCTTTCACTTTTCACTATTAAATTTCATTCTATTACTATTACTCCAGTTTACAAGGTCATCCAGATCTTCCTGTATGATATCCCGGTCCTTCTCTGTATTGGCAATACCTCCCAGCTTTGTGTCATCCGCAAACTTTATTAGCGTACTCCCACTTTTTGTGCCAAGGTCAGTAATAAAAAAATTAAATAAGATTAGTCTCAAAACCAATCCCTGAGGAGCTCCACTGGTAACCTCCCTGCAGCCTGACAGTTCACCTTTTAGTATGACCCAGAGTAGTCTCCCCTTTAACCGGTTCCTTATCCACATTTCAATTTTCATATTGATCCCCATCTTTTCCAATTTAATTAATAATTCCCCAGGTGGAACCATATCAAATGCCTTACTGAAATCAAAGTAAATTAGATTCACTGCATTTCTTTTGTCTAAAATTTTTTTTTACCTTCTCAAAGAAGGAGATCAGGTTCGTTTGGCACCATCTACCTTTTGTAAAACCATGTTGTATTTTATCCCAATTACCACTGACCTCAATGTACTTTCTCCTTCGAATGTACGTACTACAGATGTCAAACTAGCAGGCTTGCAGTTACCTGGATCTTTTTTCTTTTTCCTTTCTTAAAAATAGGATCTATGTTAACAATTCTCCAGTCATATGTTACAATCCCTGAGTTTACAGATTCATGAAAAATTCTTGCTAATGGGCTTGCAATTTCATGTGCCAGTTCCTTTAATATTATTGGATGATGATTTTCTGGTGGCCATGATTTAGTCCCATTAAGCTGTTAGAGTTTGGTTTCTACCTCGGATGTGGTAATATCTATCTCCAGTTTTGTTTTAGTTCTTTTCATGGTCATTTCAGTTTTTTATTAAAATGAGAAGAATGCAAGCATGATATCAAAAAGTCCTGCTGCACAACAATTCTTCAACCATAGACATCTTCCACTCAGGTAAGATACATTATTTATATGCTGTGAATTTCTAACTATGCTTCATGTATATAAATTAGATTAATGACCTGCTTTCTTTTTATCCCAGGGCCTTTCAATTTTGTTATGAAATTATTGTGGGAAAGAATCACATCACACAACAGATCGTGAAATAAATTTTAGAAGAGTGTTAATTATGTTGAGTACATGGCCCATCTGTGTCCTTTATTCTGCAGTTGTTCATTATCTATAGAGGCACAGCCAAAGAACAATCCCAACAACAGGACCTTCAACTTCAGCTTCTTTTTATCTCATGTTAGCTAGGGAACTCATTAGTAGATGGGTGTTTGTAATCAATATATGGAAAATGAATACAGCAGCATTGGAAATTAGATCTATGATTACTGTAAACATCATGGTTGTTTAGCTCTGTTGACCTTTGTTTAGTGTAGTTAACAAATTACAAAAAGCAAATAATTCTTTACAAAAGAGATAATTGACAACACACCCAAACTGTGGGCTTTGATGATGCAGTTAAAATTATATCTAATTCACTGGGAAAGAGACACCTTAGTGAGATGCAAAGTAGGAACAGCTCAAGGGTTACTATCTAGTGTACACTGATGACTAGAAAATAGCATGAATATTACAGCATTCATTATTTTTGTAAGATAACTTGTATAGAGCTTTTGTGAGTCACCAACTCGTAAATTACAAACACAAAAGTTTGTGCCATCAAAAATGACAGTGTCATCTATCCAAGAATAAAACGAGGAAGACTTTGTAGCACCTTAGAGACTAACCAGTTTATTTCAGCATAAGCTTTCGTGGGCTATATGCTGAAATAAACTGGTTAAGTCTCCAAGGTGCTACAAAGTCTTCCTCATTTTACAGACTAACACGTCTGCTAATCTTAAATCTATCCAAGAGTAACTCAGGCTTGGCCTACACTAGCAGTTATGTCAATATTACTAAATCCACACCCCCTCAATGACAGTTATACCCCTAACTCCATGGGAAGACAACACTATGTTGATGGGACGGCATCTCCCATCAATACAGTGAAACCTCGATATAACGGACTAATTCGGGCGAGGGGGTGTCCGTTAAAGCCGAAAGTCCGTTATTTAATAATTTTTTAAAATTATTAAATAATGGACTTTCGGCTGACAATGGACACCCCCCTCGCCCGAATTAGTCCGTTATGTCCAGGTTTTACTTTTATCACCGCCGGGAGCCCGGCTGCTGGGACCCTGGCGGGAGCCGTCAACCCGCCCACCCGGGTCCTGGCTGGGTGTGGGGGGGGGGGGGGAGTTGACAGCTCCCGCCGGGCTCCCCGCTGTGGGTAGCCCGGCGGGAACTGTCAACCCCCCCCCCCCCCGCCCGGCTCCCCCTGCAGGGAGGAGCCAGGCGCCCGCCCGGCTCCCCGCAGAGGTTGACAGCTCCCGCCCGGCTCCCCGCAGCGGGGAGCCGGGCGGGAGCTGTCAACCTCTGCGGGGAGTGACAGCTCCTGCCCGGCTCCCCGGGGCGGGAGCCGGCAGCCCCCGAATAACGGATTTCGGATGCATCGGAAATTTTGTCCATTGCATCTGAAGTCCGTTAAATCGGGGTCCGTTAAATCGAGGGTTTACTGTATAGGTACTGCATCTCAGCAAGATGAAGTAGCTATGCCAGTGACAGAAGCCCTCCCATCAGTGTAGGTAGCATCTCCACTGAAGCACTAAAGCAGTGCAGCTGCACCTCAGCAGCCTTTTAAGCGTAGAGGAGTCCTAAGTGACATGCTAAATAAATAAATTTCTCTAGCCTGCGCATAGTCATCTAGCCAAGCGATGGCATCTTCAGTGGCGTGATGCAGTTTCTTCTAAGTCACTGCAGAACCTAGTCGGCAGGCATTCATTGACAATGTGTGTTGTCTGTATTGTGCCACAACTGCACAAAGGGCTGTCACAAAAGGCCCATGATACTGGTCAGCTGCACAAAGACCTTCCCGGGTCTGGAACCTGTTCAACAGGGATTAAGAGATTGCCCATTGCTCCCTGAGAGATGAGATCTATTCAGGGGCTGGTGCAGGAGAGCATGGGTGAGTTATCACTCAGTCCTACTTGGGAAGTAGGACACAGCAGGGGATTGCATGGTAATTTTTCAATGAGACACATATTTCCCTCCAGCAAGCTATACCAACAGTGCCCCTTGAAAGTTATGAACATGTTAAAACAAGGAGTTTTAATTGGAGTAAGGATTTTTGGCTTAAGTATAGCTATAGCATTTATTATCGAGCAAATGTGATAAGGCTTTGAACTGTTTTAGCACCGTTCATTCATACAGCCCAGAGAGCTTTAGAAAAACATTAAACTCAATCCTTAGCATCTAGTTCTTTAAAAATTATTTTGCAAACATGGTACCACAGATTACAGGTTTGATTATCACAGATAGTTATAACAAGTGAGTTTATTTTACAAGTACAACATTTCCCCCCCAGCTGTCATCCCTGCAAACTGAAGCCGAGCTCTATGGGTTCCGCGGAATCTTTTCCATTTAGCTTATCATCACCAGTAATGATGATTCTAAGGCTCTCCGATACACCTGTGTAACGCCACTGCCATCAATAGCACTACACAAGGATAAAAGAATGGAGCTAGGATCAGACTGAGGAGGAATGGTACAAAGAGACACATTCTCATTTGTGTAACCTGCGTAAGGACCATCCACAATTGTAGTCTCCACCTGATCACTTTCCTTGTACGCTCTCAGGTGCACCATGACAAAGAGGGTGAGGAAAAGGTAGGACAATGGTCCTGTCCTCTTTTGGAACCCGGCTGCCAGAGGTGTGAGGAATATGTTGAACCCTATTATCCTGGTTAAGGCGTATGTAGGCAGTTTCTCTCCTGTTGAAAATAACTTCAGAAACACCAACAGAAGTGCAAAAAAATCCTCACTTTTTAAAAAAAAAACGTGAAACACTGAACACAAAATAGGGGTTTGCATGTGAGAGAAACTGAACCAAGCTTTAACATAGAAAGGGGTTCCATACAGAGAGAAAGAAAACTGATGCTTGTGGTTCTGAATTTGTTGTTTATTGGCTAGTTTAATTTTTATTTGTTTTTAATAAAAATCCAAAGTAAAAGTTCTTGAATGAAAGTAATCCACATAACTATGAGGGAGTTCTATCTTTCAAAGGAGACAGTTCACAGGTAGCAAGCTGAACTGCAGAGAGTTAAAAGACTATATGCAATATTCACTGATTTGTACAGGCAGAAAGACGTCGATAAAAATGTGTAAGACTGTCAACTGATAGGTATCTTGGCAAGCATGAATTTAATCTAATCGCTTAATGTAATCTGTTTTGCAACACTTGAAAAATTATATTTATTTTACTGCTACAATTAATAAATGTTTATTGCCTATGACTAAACACAAAGTTTTCACAACTTCATTGGACTATAGCTACTGACGGATGCTGAAGAATTATGGGCTAAAAATTCATTAATGAATTTTCCCCTGAAGTATCTGCAGCTGCAATCACTCAAGACTGTAACTGAGCAACTAAAAAGAACATTCTAAATGAAATATTTAAGTGACCCAATTATAACCAAATGCATTGTTTTTCAGAATTTCCTGCAGCTACGTTTTTCCCTTTGCAGTCAGATGACATTAAAGAAAGCTGTGGTTGGATGGCATAAAGGGTTCTTCTCAATGGTTTCTTTTGAGCTATTATATTATTCAATTGTGTTATTGCACACTCTGTTCAGTTGCTTACATGGTGTGACAAAGTTTTATACCAGTACATAAAGTGGCTAGATGTAACTTAGTAAAATTCCAGTTATCCCAATTCCTTTTATCTAAAAATCCTCGTTATCTGAATCCATCAGAGCGTCCCCCCCCACGTAGCTATATGTTAATTAATCAATGCTGTTAATCAGAATGCCTGAATATGTGAAACTTGTTGATGTTTCCCATGACATTTGGATAAATGGGAGTTTATTGCAGTGATTTTGTTAGAACTGTTCTACAGGACAAGGAAAGTAATTATCGTATGTAATAGAGAATCAAAAGCAACCAGTATTTAAATGTGAAAAAAATGGTCAAATAGTACATTTTGTAAACTAGCTTTAATAGCCATCTTGTTAGTACAAAATGTTTGAATCTGTTCTCTCATGCAGAGTGCTAACAGTGTCACCAATGTGCAGAAATCTTGGCCAAAGAAATCATCCCATTGGGTTCCTGTAGATGTATTAGATTCTTTGTGTGATAACAGATATCTAGACCTGAAGTTATTTTATACTGAAGGGGCAAACATCATCCCTGTGTCGAGAGCTGGCACATGCCCTTTGTATCATTTAATTCCCTCTTACATGGGACTAATGTATGTGCACTAGGCCTTGTGCTGGCCTACTGCACAGAAGTGAACTTCATTCATAATGAAAAAAGACTCTAATTGTTTATGGACAACATGATATAACAGGAAAACAATATCCTGAGATGTTCTGTGACTCACAGCTTTAAAGAGTACAGATACCTTGAACATAAAACATATTTCTCTTGCATTTGTACACAAAGGGAACATTGCAAAATGCCATTTCCTTGAGTTTTAAACAACAGTTTTACATTGTTAATATTTGATTATATTTGCACACTGTTTGAATATTTATTGACATTGATTCTCCCTCATATACAGCTCTATTTTTACATGTAGGGTAATGAAAAAGCCCAGCTAAATCATTTATCTCAATTCCATTTTCCTGCTCTCTAAACTAGGATAAAATTTGGTTATACTTATTGTAAGGAAAAGGGTGTTAACAACAACATGTTATCAGGGTAGCGTGAGGACAGATACAGTAACTCCTCACTTAACATTGTAGTTATGTTCCTGAAAAATGCTGCAGGGGAGTGGGAAGGAGCAGTGGTGCTGTCCTGCCTCCATTGCTCACAAGAGAGGAGCTACCCTGAGCTGTAAGAGTCAACTCGCTTCTGCCCCTGCCACTCATCACTCCAGTCAAAAAAACACATCACTGGAAAAGAAATCACAAGAGTTGGCAACACTACTTTGTTTTCAAATTGTCATTAAATTTAAATACATTGTAATTACTATTTTTCATCACTGTCAAAGATTTCTTCTAGCCTCCTCCACTGACAGAAATTCAGATACTCTTAATATACATTGACAGACGGAAGAGAGATTAAATAAAATGTGAAACTCAGCAGTTGTTTAGAATAGACCTTTTCCTTTCTAAAGTCACAGGCAGTAAGCATACTAGTTCACTGCTGTATTACTTGTA
The DNA here is from genome assembly GCA_032164245.1 of Sternotherus odoratus. Taxonomy (NCBI): domain Eukaryota; kingdom Metazoa; phylum Chordata; order Testudines; family Kinosternidae; genus Sternotherus; species Sternotherus odoratus. Next base: position 39,530,889 of record JAVMKO010000011.1, read on the forward strand.
CACATTTGAGCTGCAAATAAACCATAGCAGGCAATTTTCTACACTGCTTCAGAATTTCTTGTTGCTATTCACAGGAAACAAAATATCATGCAGAGACTATTCTGTGTTTTTAATATTTTCACTCCATCTTAGAGACTTAAATCTAACTGCCCACAGAAAAGTTTCCATGATGTGCACATGCATACACTGCAAAAACCGCATTTACAAGACTATCTTGATATAGAAGCATTGCTATTGAAGTGACAAAGATGTAGTAGATTATCTTGCCTTTGTACTGTGCAGGACTGTCAGTTCTGGATATTTGAGAAGTGCTTTGTCTATATTACCTTTGGATATCTCCAGTGGAGGAGTATCTTCAACTGAATTCAGTAGCCAGTTTTTTATATTCACTCTTCTTACTATTAAGAATAACATTCCTGAAGCCAAGAAGTCAATAGACAGAAGGCGCTCATCACCTCTTGAGATGAATCAGGGTTGCAATGTGTACGTTTTTCTTCAAGCTATTTCAAATTGTAGTTATCCCTACTGGCACTACTATGAACAGTTTCTTTCACCTTTGATGTTGACACCTTTCAGATATTTACAGATGGTTATGTCACATTTTAATATGTTTATTTCCAAGCTATACATAATCACTTCCCTTTATCTTTCCTAACACATCAACTCCTAGAAATCCTTTATCGTATACTAAATAATGTAAGAGGAGCAGTCATGTTCACTTAGAAGTAAACCCACGATACCAGAGCTAGCCCCCCCGCCGCCCCGTCTTCTCTCTGCCAGACTAAACAAATCCAGTTTTTTCCCCAAATCTTATCTGTGTTTGAGACGAAGTACATAAAAGGCTGTTAGCTTGTGATCCACTAAGATCCACAGATCCCTTTCTGCAGCACTTCTTCTTAGGCATTTCCCACTTTGTATGTGTGTAACTGAGTGTTCCTTTTTAAATAGAATACTCTGCATTTGCCCTTATTGAATTTCATCTTATTTACTTCAGACCATTTATCCAGATCATTTTGAATTTTAATCTTACTCTCCAAAGCACTTGTAACCCCTCCCAAGGCAGTCAGTTGAAGCCTAATCAGCATGTAGGAGAGTGGAAGATCATCGAAGATTTCCTGGTTAAGCCAGCGTGGTCTCTTGCCATACTTCCTGTATTTCCTACATAGTGGGATAATTTGCTCTTGTGCCCTTAACTGCCAAATCCCTTGAACTATTTTTCTCTTTAGATTTGCTTCCCATGGGAATTTACCTTCTAACTCCCTGATTTTGCTCAGGTCTTCCATCTTGAAATCCATTATTTTTATTGTGCTGTTTTCCCTCATACCATTTCTTAGAATCAAACTCTACCATTTCATGATCACTTTCATCCAAGCTGCCTTCCACTTTCAAATTCTCAACCAATTCCTCACTATTTATCAAAATCAAATCTGGCACAGCCTCTTTCTTAGTGTCTCTCTCTACTTTCTGAAATAAAAAATTGTCACCAATACATTCCAAGAACTTGATTACCTGTGCCTGCTGTGTTATTTTCCAAACAGATGTGTGGGTATTTGGAGTGTCCCATCACCACCCAGTTCTATGCTTTAGATGATTTTGTTAATTTTTTATAAAAAGACCTCCTTCACCTCTTCTTCCTGTGGTAGGTGGTAAACTACTACCAGGACACCATTCATTGCTTGAACCCCGCACCAATCTAATTGATTGAGCTCCGACATCTCTTTCATTATAAATTAAGCACTATAACTATGTCATAGTTGTTTATAAACCAGCATTTCTAGTTCTTCCTGCTTATTCCTCATCCTTCCCTCATTAGCATATAGACATCTAATATACGGATTGATTCCCTCCTATATTCTCTCATCCCTGCTATAACGGCCCATGCTCCCCTCAGATTCCCACCCTTTGTTTCCTGACCCCATCGCACCTAGTTTAAAGTCCTCACTAGCTTAGCCAGTCTGTCTTCAAATATGCTTTTCTTCTTGATGGGTGGACCCCCATCTATGCTTAGCAGTCCTTCTTCCCAGAACAACATCCTGTGGTCAAGGAAGCCCTTCTGGTGACACCGTCCTTTCAGGTGGGCATTCAACTCCAGGATGCATCTGTCTCTGCCTGGGCCTTGACCAGAAGAATGAAAGAGAACACTGCCTGCACCCCCAGCTCCTTCCACCCTTAGTCCCAGAGCCCTGAAGTCACTTCTGATCTACTCAGGGTCATACCGTGCAGTTTCATTACTGCCCACATGAATGAATAATATGGGGTAGTAGCCAGAGGGCTGGATGATCCTCAGTAGTGCCTCCATAACATCTTGGATACAGGCTCCTGGCAGGCAGCATACCTCCTGGGATGCCATGTCAGACCAAAAGTGCCTCCATCCCACTCAGAGAGAGAGTCACCAACCACCACTATTCTATGTTTCCTTCTGGGAGTGGTGGCTGTAATCCTCCCAGCCTTGGAGGTACATGGCTTTTCTTCCTCTATCTTTGGGGGCAATTCCTCATTGCCATATCTGCATAATCGTTCTTCATTACTATGGTGATGAGTTGGGAGTGGGGGTAGAGCACAGCCTTCTGCCAGAAATAACCAGCAGTCAGTCCTTCCCGTGACAGAGCTATATCATCCTTCTCCGGTTGTGTGACAGCAGTCCTCTTTAGCTGGATAGCTTCTTCATCCTTGGCCATCATTGAGAATATTCATATGGAGAATTCCTCACATACATGGATGCTTCTCAGCCTAGTCACCTGCTCCTGTAGCTCTCCCACCTGCATCCTAAGATCCCATCACCAGACATCTTTCATACAGGATGGTTTCCCCAACCTGGCTTTCCGAGGGTGAGAAATGCAGTTCACAGTCTCTGAAAATCAGGATTCGGGTAGATGCATCCACGGTTAGGCTGTCTGTCAGGATGCAGATGCAGGTGGAGGAGACAGGAGCAGTGTTGGCATTGGCGATGAGACCTTTCCTAACCATAGTGATTATGTGTGTACTTCCCCTTTCTATGTCTGTTACACTTACTCTGACAGAAGAGAGCTAGGATCTACTTTTCATAGAATCATAGAAGATTAGTGCTGGAAGAGACCTCAGGAGGTCATCTAGTCCAACCCCCTACTCAAAGCAAACCTTGACTCAAACTTATCACTGGTGTAACTCCATTTAATTAAAAGTAAATTTGCCACAGATTAATTGAATCCCTTGTGCCCAGTCACACTGATCTTTTGTCCCTTTGTTCAGGCTCGCCTCCCTGTTACTAACAAAATGGTTAGTAACAGGGAGGCCATGCAGGAAAAATTATTATTCATATTGAACAGAATTTCCAGTCATGGTTTTAATTGAAGAAAATAAAAACACTTCTGGAAGACTATTGTGGGGTTTAGATTAGCATTTTTGCTTCATAGACGATTACGTTATTAACCTTCCCGGTAATATTTATGTATTTTTATGTTTTATTTGTAAGAAACAGTTTCATTACTAAATAATGCATATATTTGCCAAATTATAAATGATTAATTACAAATTATTACATCTAATGAGGTAGAACTTTTTGGCTGCAGAACAGAAGATCTATGAATCTAGTCATGACTGAAAAACTGAATGTAATTGCTTCAACCTCAGCCAGGCAGTAGACTGTCTAAGCCTTTATCTTAGGTTTAGCTAGTTAAGATTTCATGGCATTTTGGCACCACTGAGATGCAGTCTCTTATTTCCCAGAGGCACCAATGAACAGAAAACAAGTTAGATTATGCAAATACTCCAGCACAGTATATTAGAATAGATTTCACATGACACTTTATACAAACAATTAAATAAAAATAGAAAATAGAAGAGGTAACTTAGACCAAAGTCTTTACAGTGTATCCATCCTAATCGTGTCTAAGTAAAATATGAGCCAACTGCCTAATAGAAAAACAAGAGTTTCAAAATTATTTGGAAATTTAATAATCGTTAGATTTTAAAATGACTGTAATAAAAGTGACTGCTAAGAAAATAACCTAAGAGTCATTAAGTTTATATGAGTTACCATGGATCATCAATTTTATGAGCAAATCTAAAAAGTTTTATACTGTAAGTGGATCTAACCTCAGTGACCCTAATGGAGTGGCACCCACTTAACTGAGGGTCTGATTTTTGGCTCAGCAACTTGTGCTAACTCTAGTTAGTGCAGTTATGTTAAATGGTGCATTAGGTGGGGTCACTACAGTGATAAGTACTTTACATGAACTGATTAGATATGATCCCCAATTAAAATGTCCGGGAATAAGTATTGAAAATCTTAAGGTGGCTGAAAAAAATCTTAATGCTTTCCTCTAAGTATTTCTTAGAGAAAACATTTCTACAAATGATACCAGTTTTACTCACTGTGCTATCGTTCAGCAAATACCATTTTCAGATGCAGTAATTTCTTGGAGTGGCAAAAGAATAATAAAAAAAAGCAAAATCCCAAAAGTTTGAATGGAGTATCTGGAAATTTGTCATTTACTTCGAAGGGGGTAGGTAGGATTACGCCAAAACGTGTAGGTAAGTTAAGTCAAAATGCTTGTCTTACTATGAGCCCCAAAATATTCCTGAAGTATCTATATGGAGTTGAATCTATTCATCAATCACTAAAACTCATAATACATTATTATAAGGATGGTATATGTATACCCCATTATTACTGAATTTAGCCAATATCCTATCATTCATGAAGTGTCATTTTCATTTATTAATATGTACTATCTTTCATCAGGGTATGTCAAAACACTTTACTAAGTTGTCTTTACCAAGATTACTTAGGCAGAAGCATACTCCTGATGAGGTAGCTATGCCCATTTTATAGAGGAGTTTCCCAGTGCTCAGAGATATTAAGGGACTTGAGTAAGGCAAAACAGTATGTTAGTGGTGAAATCTGGAATGGATAGGAGTTCCAACCCTAATGCTTTGTAAGACACTTTGCCCCATGATACATTGTCCCCTCTTCAGCTACCACTTTCAACTATGCCTGTTTTGCTTCTCTCCCCCACCCCCACCCCCACCCCCACTCCAATTTGTATTTTTGGTATTTCATTTATTAAACCACAGCCTCTGTTTCTCAACGTACCTTCAGACTCAGCACTTGCTTTGCTTCAGCCAAGTACTAGGATTGAAATGCATCTAGTTACAAATGTTTGCCAGGTCCCCTTCTTGCACACTAAACCCAACAATCAGAATCATCTGACCATGCTCACATTCTCATACATTTTGAATCAATTAAAACAGACAGAATTTAGGTATTGAAGACTGAATTGTGAGAAACCAGGAAAATGCATGGAGTTCATTTTTTTCTTTTTAAATTTCAGGTGTGAGCCTTCACTGCTTGCAATGCCCTAAGATGACGTATACTATACTCCTAAGAAAATAAAACCCTACAATGGCCTATCATAACTATGCACATATACATGGGGAAACTGATTTGGAAAACAAAATTATGGAACTAGATAAGAATATTGTCACAGGAAAAAGTAAAAAGGCAGGTGACGTATTTGGCCTTTCCCACCTGTGCTAAGTAACCATAACTGCAGCACCCAGAAACAGACTGGTGATCTAATTACAATTCCTCCTAAATTCCTCCCTTGATATGTAGAAGAGGGTGAGCTGCTTCTAGAGCTATTTATTGTCCTCTGGCTGGGGAGTGGGCATGGCATTGGGAAGGAAAGAGGCCAGAATCCCCTACCTATTCATTCACTTGCAGGGGAACATTAGGTGAGCACAAGTCATAATCTCGACTGGGCTGAATGGGACAGTAAGGTTTAAAGCAGGGGTCTCAAACTCAAATGACCACGAGGGCCGCATGAGGACTAGTGCACTGGCTCGAGGGCCGCACCACTGACACACACACACACACCCTCGCTGCCCCGGCTCTGCCCCCACTCCACCCCTTCCAAGAGGACTAGTGCACTGGCCCGAAGGCCGCACCACTGACACACCCCCCACCCTTGCTGCCCCGGCTCCGCCCCCACTCCACCCCTTCCAAGAGGTTCCACCCCTGCCCCACCTCCTCCTCTGAGCACGTAGCTCCCGATTCCCTCCTGGAAAGCACTAGGCACCACCAACAGCTGTTTGGCAAACAAAGCAAGAGCAATCTAGGAAGTCCAGAGCTAGAAACACGCGCGGCCCAGCCAGGCAGCAGAGAAGCCTCCACTTCTGGCCCTTCCGTCCTGCAAACTGCTATGGGGAGACGGGGGGGAGGGGGGCGCCAGGAAGCTTGGCGGGCCGCAGGGAAGGGCTTGGCGGGCCGCATGTGGCCCCCGGGCCGCATGTTTGAGACCCCTGGTTTAAAGTCCTGCATTCCCAAATAAGATCTCCAACAAGCTAGCCCTTAATTTCAGTATAGTATTTGGTTTACAAATAAATAGATTGGATTCCATGTTAACAAAGTACTTAAAATTCAAACAATCTTGACTCAAAATTAGAACTCTCCCTTACACTCAAATACCAGAATTTCTGAATATCATCTAAATATTCTCAAAGATTGATATCCATGGTGGACTCTATGGTGAGCTATGCCCTTTGCTTCCGCCAGCTATGGCAGTATTCACTTATTGTATATATTTTGTTTTGTGTTATGTGTTGTTGTTAGCCACAGAAAATAGAGACATCGTAAAGAGAGGTAAAGAAATGTAAATTGAAAGTCCCTGATTACTCAGTTGAATATGAAAATTTTCTATAACCAAGAGAAAATTTTAGTAGGTCAAAAACTTTTCAAAGAGATTCACATTGTGGATCTTTTATGCCTTTACTTTTTATTTTAACCACTAACCCCTTGAAATTAAATTTAGAATGGCAACCCATAGAAGGGGTTATCATGAAGAATATGTAATATGTCTATCTAGGCAAGGAATTCTAAGGTGCTAGTCAGTATCTAAACTATAAAAGTTTTCCATTTATTTTGGTGAAGGTTTGCTATTTTGAGCATTAATACTTGATTATAATATGTTATCAGAACATGCTGTGTATTAGATTGAGAATAATCAGAGCCAGCGCTGTTAAGTACTTGGGGTTAAACTGTGACACTTAGCGTGTGCTACACTTTGTTAAATGTATCATCTTGCTGTGCTTTCATTTTTGTAACTTGATTCTTTTCAGCAGGACTGAGATAGGAAATCCATCCTCACGTTGATGGCTCTCTACCGTATGCACTGTGTATGAATCTACTGATTACAACTGGAATAATTTTTCAATGTATTTACAACACAGACTTTTATAAATGGAGAAGATTTAAGAGGTATACTGAAATGTAAGAGACAAGTAATTTTAAAGCTAACAGAAGCTATCAGATAACTGTACCTAGTTATGAGATAATGCAAGGGTGGGCAAACTGTCACGGCTTTGGATCCAGCCAGTGGAATTGCCACCCCGTGGCACCGTGGGGCTAAGGCAAGCTCCTTGCCCCGCACCGCTCCAGGAAGTGGCCGGCACCATGTCCCTGTGGCCTATGGGTAGGGCAGAGAGCTCCACATGCTGCCCTCACCTGTAGGCACTGCCCCCCGCAGCTCCCATTGACCAGGAATGGGGAACCAAAGCCAATGGGAGCTTCAGGGGAGATACCCGCAGGCAAGGGCAGTGTATAGAGCCCTCTGCTCCCACCCCACCCCCACGGGCCACAGGGAGCAGTACCCGCCACTTCTGGGAACAGCGCGGGGCCAGGGCAGGCAGGTAGTCCTTCTTAGCCCTGCTCCGGAACCACTCAAGGTAAGCAGTGCCGGGCTGGAGCCCACACCTTGAACCCCTCCTGCACCCCAACCCCTTGCCCTGAGTCCCCTGCTGCACCTCGCACCCCTCCTACACCAGATTTTTTCACTACAGCATATAAAATAAAACAGTAAGTAAATGATTCAAGTTAAACATGAATTCTGCTTACTTGGAGGCTACACCCACCTTTGAGCTTCATAACCCAACACTTGTGTTTTGCTAATACTAGGGTAGCTAGCCTTCATTAAGGCAGAGTATTCGTTTCTCGGTTATATGACAGGGAGCATTAACTGCATTCACTACTATGTTGCAGCTCTTTGCTGGTACTAAATATAATTTAAATCATATCACGTGATATACAAAGCTGTTCTAATCCCCATGTGCCTCCAGATACTCTCTCAAGATTTAGAGAAGAAGGTGAAAACACTGAAGTAGTTCCTTTTTCATGTGCCTGGTTTCTATCTAATATTTTTGTTAAAATCAGTCAGCAATTTGAGAGGTATAGCAGAGGGTAACAATTGTGTATTGTGATAGTCTATAAACAGGAATATAACACAGCAAAGCCTTTTTATGTTGTCTTACTTCAAAGGGATATGCATTTTATAAAATTCATAAATTATTTTTTATGCAAGAAGGTTTATATGTAAGCTATAGGCAGACAATCCCTGTACCACTGTCAGGGAGAGATGCAAGAGAACAGGAGACTTGTATTGGCAGTCTGGAATCAGGCATTTGAACAACATAGCCTGCTCAGCATAGTTGATGATAAATAATTATCACCTCAATGTTTGTAATATTGTCTTGCAAGAGGACACTGATGTTAGTGCATCTATCATCCCATTTGATTCAGAGACTCTTAAGTATATAATGTTGATGATGCTTCTCTATTGCTTTAAGATGTCTTCTGTATGTTGGCCATGTTTCAGCCCCATAGCGTAGGGTAGGGAACACAATAGCTGTATAGACCATGAGTTTCATTTTGGTTTTGATGTCGTAATCTTCAAACACTCTCTTTCTCAAATTACTAAAAGCTCAGCTTGCACATTTGAGCCAGTATTTTATTTCTTTATCAATACCAGATGTCTGTAAGAGGAGGCTTCTAAGAGATAGAATGTTCTCTACAGGGTTATCGTGGATCTGTATTGCTGGTGTTGGGACCGGTGCACCAGGAGCTTGCTGATAGAGGACCTTTGTCTTCTGAATGTAGGCTGACCATATTTCCTAGAGACAAAAACGGGACATTGGGATGGCAAAAACGGGACGGGGTTATGTAATATTCTGTATTCATGAAAAAGTAAGATACATGATGGTGATTTACAGTACGTGAGGCCCTTTGTTTTGAGTCATCCACTTAAATCATGTGTGTCTCAAAGCAGGACTCTGATTGGGGAGGGGGGTAGGTACTACAGTGCCTAGTACGACTGAGTCCCCATGTTAGCCAGGGCCGCAAGGCCCTACTGTAATGTTACTGATAATAATAGAATGAAACAAATGGAGACAAAAATATTAGCGATCGTCTCCTGGATGCTGAAGACCATGGACCTGATGCAGCAAACACTGATGCTTAACTTTATTGTTGTAATGCATCTAGGGAGACCAGATGTCCCGATTTTATAGTGACCGTCCTGATTTGGGGTCTTTTTCTTATATAGGCTCCTATTACCCTCCACCTCCTGTCCCGCTTTTTCACACTTGCTCTCTGGTCACCCTAAACGCATCCCCTTGATTTCAGTGGGATTACTCGCAGTAGTAAAATTAAGCATGTACATGCTTGCAGGATAGGGCCCCAAGAGAGGAAGACCGTTAACAATTGCCCAAGGGGCTACTGTGCTTTATGACAAAGTTAGTCGTGAATTTCCTTTAGCACAGTACAAGTGAATCATTCCGAGACAGTGCTTACTGTTTGGATTGCCTGCTAGCCATACATGCCTGATCTTTGAATTCCCCGTCTCTTTCACTTACCAATGTATCTAGGCTATAAGATAACAAGCTGATCGCTCACTTCATTCTTTTTCTGATGGAGGGGACTTAAACTAGCACTTCCATTTTAGTCCTATCTCCTGAATTGACCTTTAAAGACTTCTTGAAATCCAGCTAAAAGTGTACAGATAGGTTATGAAAGATACTGCTGAGATTCAATTGCATCTTGGTTTTAAAATGTAAGGCCCCTTTATTATTAAAAGCTACTTTAAAACAAAAAGAAGTGTTGCATTTGTTATTTATATTTGTAAATATCCTGTTTTGGATTATTAAGGGTTACTTAAAGAAAAAAAACATATCCTTTGCCAACACAAGGTTAAAAACTAGAAAACATTTAGACACTACGGTAAATGAAGAGAATAAAAATAATAATAAAATTACACAGGGAACAGTCTTGAGAAAGGAAGACTAAGGGAGGTGGGGGGGGGAACGGATAGTCTTCACTGTCCTCTTTATAACAGCTCTTAACATATTTGATCAATTGTTCTCTCTGAAGCAGGACAAGTCATCACAGACTTGCACTGCAAAGGGAGATTTAGGTTAGATATTAGGAAAAACTTTCTAACTATCAGGGTAGTTAAGCTCTGAAATAGGCTTGCAAGGGAGGCTGTGGAATCTCCACCATTGGAGGGTTTTTAGAACAGGTTGGACAATCCCTGTCCGGGATGGTCTAGGTTTATTTGGTCCTGCTGTAGCACAGAGGGCTGGACATGATGACCTCTCAGCTCCCTTCCAGCCCAACAATTCTATGATTCTATGAAATTCCAGTTTGTGGCTTGCTCATGACTGTTACAAATGAGACATGTCTACTAATGAATTATAGCCAAAGAATGGCCTGATCAAGTGCTGTCTACCTGACCCTAGAGCAGGTCATGCTAGCATGTACTGTCATAGTCAAAAGTAAATCCCAAAACAGAGTTAATCATCAGTTCTAAGTACATTTTAGTTATTCCTTGGACTTGGTTTATGTATCCTTCTACTTGCCTACTATTCTTAAGTACCGAGAACCATAGTACCTGAGTGCTGGGTGACTCTATTTAACGCTTATATGGTACATTACATTTTCCAAAAGCTGTAAAAACAATTAACTAATCTTCAATTCTCTTATATTGTTACATAAGTAGTATTCTCAATGGGGAAACTGAGGCAAAAAGGTTTAATGATTTTCCCAAGACCACAGAGACAATCATTACTGAGCACGGATAAGAGCTCATGTCTGAGTGATTCCTGGCTCTCAGATTTGTGGTCCGTCTACCCAGACAGCAATTTATTCTGTCGCCTCCCCAACGCTTTAGCCCGGGCAAAGGGGCTAATGCAGGCGCAGTGGAACCGGAGTGGATCCGGTTTTTGGCTGCGATCTCCCAAGCTAAGGACATTCCCTGACTTTGGAATCTCAGTCCCAGTTGCCAGGCGGGAACCCCACGAAGTCCTTACCTGGGCCATGGCCAGCAGACAGCCGCTCACGGCCAGCAAGCCGAAGGCGGGGCACACACCCTTCGCAGCTATGGCCGGCGTCTCCCTTCCCCGGGGCACGTCTCTGCTTCGGAGTGACTCCAGCCCCGGCGTGATCCCCAAGCCGGGGTGGGAGGCACCTGCCTGGGCAGCTGCAGCCACGTTGCCGCAAACTTTATAGCTCGGCTCCAGCGCTGGGGGGGGGGGGGGGGGCGCGGATCAGGCTGGGAGCCAGGCTGCACCCTGCTTCACCCCACTTCGCTGCTCCCCTGCCGCTCAGGGGCACATGGTTCCTCTCTGGCTCGCCAGCCCAGCGCGTCTGCACATGCGCCCTGGGGAAGGGGAGCCTCAGAGTTCATGCCGGCTTCCTCCGCTGGAGTCATCTCCCCCTTCCGGGGCCGCCTTTTCCCCGGGGGAGGAGCAGGCAAAGGTGCCTGTCGACTACCGCTGTCCCATTTTCACTCCCAGCGCCGCACCACATTTTTGCTCATATGAGAAATAAATAATCCCCGTTCAGTTTTTTACCAAAAACCGGACAAAATTGATATTTATGTTAAAAAGATGGGACGGTCCAGAAATATGAAAAAAATGGGACTGTCCTGTTCAAAACGGTACGTATGGTCAGCCTATCTGAATGTTACGGGTTAGTCCTATTTTCTGATATGCTTCAGCAAAAAGGTTGATGATCACGTGAAGTTCTATTGCCAAATGAGCACATGCGACAGCGTTGTCAGAACATTGAAGCTTGATGACTGCATGTTTTGATTCTGAATCAGAAGTGGCCTCCATTCAATAGATTAGCTGCACTCTTACCAGGATCTTATCAGTGATCAAAATAGAGCATCCCAGCAAAGAGTATCAGGGCAATGAGAGAACCCTGCTTGATGCCTTGCTTAACCATAAAAGGAGATGTAGTAGGTCCATTACAGAGGATCACCTCTTGCATGTCATCATGAAAGAGATGAATCATCATGACAAATTTCAATGGCCATCCATACTTCAGAAGGATTTTCCACAACACTTCCCTGTTAATGGAGTCAAAGGCTTTTGTGAGCTCAATGAACCCCAAGTATTATGGTCTGTGGTGTTCTCTACATTTTTCCTGCAGCTGAGGAGTAGTGAAGATCATATCATTAGCACTTCTAGATTTCTAAACCCACACTGAGATTCAGGAAAAATGTCTTTGGCAAGAGGAAGCGGACGGTTCCAGAGAAGTCTTGCGAGGATCTTTCCTGAAGTTGCTCTATAATTTCCATAAGATTTGGGCTTACAACATAGTTGTAAAATTCTATGTAACTAGTTAGTAGCTCAGTTGAAAGATTTTAAATTCATTGTGAGCTAATAAGGAATAGCAGAGAGCTTTCAACTTGTTCTTCAGAATTCAGTGTTGATAAGATCTCTCTGTCAATGAGATTCTAATCACTCTACTGAAATCCCCTAAAAACCCATTTATTACAATACTCATTATGTAGAATTCATACTAGACCCATATAGTCATTGCTGATAATAGATATACTATATTTAAATTTAAATTCAGCTTTACAGAGAGATAAAATGATTTGTGATTAATTACAATGTTAGGGCTACTGGATGCCTTATGAATCTTTGGGATGAAAAAGGAACAAATCGTTAAACCTAAAAACATGGGAAACTGGCAGTTTCCAGATTATCAGAAAAAATGTTGATTTTTAACTGCAGTGAGTGGATCATGTTTTAATTCTGCCTCTTCCCATGAATCAGTTTATCATGTCTCAGGCATGGTGTTGACGTGGCGCAATGCCTCAAGTAAAATGGCTTACTGTTTGATAAAAGAAACCTTATTAGTTTTCTTTGGAATTTAAATCTCCAGCATGCAGCTCTTAGAAAGCCCCACCTAGCCTAATCACTTTTTATTAATGAAATCTGTAAAATACTCTAATAATTTAATTTCCTACCACTTTTTAACTGAATAAAGTGTAAAAAAGGAAGACATACAGTTCATCAAGAAATAAAAATACATACATTCAGATTACTAACATTTAAACATCACAGTATACTGCTATACTTTACTTCCCAACATGCTGCATAGCAAATTGAACCTTTTATTTTGCAGCTCAATTTAGATGCTTTGTTTATGCTCCACTATTAGGAATACATTTCCAGCTTGTTCAAATGCACTGTTCTCCCAGGAGTTATCTCAGTTCTTAAAAAAACCCAGCAGTGACAGCCAAGATATTTTTGATCAAATATATTATCCTCTTTTTAGGACCATTTTTAATCACTCACTAAATATAGCTATCGTTTTGGGGGCTCTGAAGATAGCTAGTCTTGATCCTTATTAGGGAAGTAACTAGCTATTATTAGTGTTTATTATAATGTAATTTTTAACACATGCATGGTGTGATCTGTAGTGTCTAGGAAAGCCCACACTGGAAATGCCAAGTTCAGGGCAGGCTGCAAAAGGGAGAGCAGATACTCCCAAGACTGGTGGGTAATACTGAAATTAAACAGCCAAACCAGTCACAAATTGTACTTCTGATAACCCACCTTGTTATCAAGAAGCAAAAAAGAAATCAGACAACCCCCTTTACTACATTCTAGTTCTCTGGCTCCCAGTTCAGTAAGAAGTTATTTTAAAACTCTACTCACATATACAAAATGTTCTTCTGGCCTCAAAGGGTCAGTCATGTTACCAGGTATAGTTTGGATCTTACCCAAAATACCACACTGCCAGCCACTCCTTTAGTATCTAAAACTAAAGGTTTATAATAAAGAGAAAAGAAAAAGCAAGAAGAGAAATGTTAAATGGTAAAACAGTCACATAGATACAAAGATTTCAAAGTCCATATATCAGGTTCTTAGCAGTATTGCCGAGTTTGCTGGCTTGAAAGTCCCTCTGGAACTCATCCACAGCCTGGATGGGTGATTCAGTCCTTTGTTCAGAGCTTCAGTTTGTAGCAAAGTTTCTCCAGAGGTAAGATGCAGGACAAAATGGAGAAGATGCAGCTGCCTTTTATACTCTTTTCCCATGGGCCTCTGCTTCCTTTGTTTCAACCAAAAAGTTGCCCAGTACATGGCTTGGAGGCCTTAGTGTTCTTTCCATAGGCTTCCCCCTGCATGCCTTGATGAGTCATAAACTGTAGGTGCCTTCTCTCAATGGGTCGATTGTATAGCTGATGGTTCTTAATGGGCCATCAAACAGACTAGGCAGTGCTGATGCCCAAATTGTCTGGAGATGACATCCAGAAGCATAACACAAGTTTGAAATACAGACATACATACAGTAAAACCTCCAGTTAATGGACTAATTCGGGCGAGGGGATGTCCGTTAAATCAAAAAGTCCGTTATTTAATAAAAAAAACCAAAAACGAGCTGTCGGAGCAGCAGCCTGCCCGCCACAGGGTCGGGGCGGCAGCCAGACCGCCCGCTGCCGGGACCGGGGCGGGAGCCGGCAGCCAGACCGCCCGCTGCCGGGACCAGGGCGGGAGCCGGCAGCCAGACCGCCCGCTGCCGGGATCTGGGCGGGAGCCAGCAGCCAGCCCGCCAGCGGCCGGGACCTGGGCAGCAGCCGGGAGCCGGCAACCAGCCCGCCAGCGGCTGGGACCGGGGCAGCAGCCGGGAGCCAGCAGCCAGCTGCCTGCGAAGGGGACCGGGGCCGCAGCCGGAAGGGGTCGCGGTCTGATATGGATCAGAAATTTTGTCCGATGCATCCGAAGTCCGTTAAATCGAGGTCCGTTAAATCGAGGTTTTACTCATAATACAAAGGGGATACAAACACATAAATGAGATCATCATATCTGGCAAGCTATACCTTACATGGCATATCTGGCGTAACACATTACAATTTTACAATATTAATATTCATAATATCCTCAAGTGTCCATGAGATTCCAGACAGTCTGAAAGCCCCAGTGCATATTTAAGTATTGTTCCTACAAAAGAGAACCCCAGATTGGTTATTATTGAGGCTATGTTATGTCACGAAAGTCATGGAATCCGTGACTTCCAGAGACCTCTGTGACATTCTCTGCATCAGCACCAGGGGTTGCAGGACTCTGGAGCTGGCAGCCAGTGGGGCCCTGGCAGGGTGACAGACTCCTAAGGGGGCCCTTCCCAGGATTCCAGCGATGGGAGAGAGCAGGTGGGAGGGAGAACGGGGGGTGGGGTGGGAGGGAGAATGGGGGGGGGGGAGGGAGAAGCCTCAGGCGAGTAGTTGGGAGTGTCCCATTTTCTCTTTGGGAAATATGGTCACCCTGCAGCTCCCAGCCACTTTGGTGGGGGGTGAGGTGGGGGGAGCCTGCAACTTCCAGTTGACTCAGACAGAGGGGGAATGCCACAGCTCCCAGCCACCGTGGTGGTGGGGGAAAAGCATGAAGCTGCAGAAGCAAAAGTCATAGACAAGTCATGGCTTCCGTGAATTTTTGTTTATTGCCCATGATCTGTCCGTGACTTTTACTAAAAATAACAATGAGAAAAATCTTTACCGTAGTTATTACTCTCAGTTACCCTCACATACCACATAACTAACAACTGTAAAAGAACACACTGTTTTCAGGACTGGCACTTTTCAGTATCACTTTCCTCACTTCCAAGAACAGAGGACCATACGCACTCAACTGGTGTAAAATGGCATAACATCATTGGCTTCAATGGAACTACACCTATTTATACCAGCCGAGAACCTGTTCCATCATTCCTCTTATGTAGAACGTATTAAGAAACACAAATGTTCTCTGGGCAATTTTATTGACTTCTCTGGTTTACCCCTCACCTTCTGTGTATAGGGTTAAGTGTAGGTTGAGATTCAAGGCTCCTTCAATCGCATACTTGAGCAGAAATGTCTAAAGGTCCATTTGTCCAATTTTTGCACTGTTTCCTTCCTACTGGTGTGTTACTCAAATGAGTGGCAACACCAGAGTGAAAAGTAGTTAATGTCCTGATCCATAAATATCTTCATCATGTATCCCTCAGAGAAAGATATCTTAGTTTCTTCCTGCTAGTGCCAATAGCAGACTCAAAGACAGCAGGCAGGTAATGGCAAGGCTAGTAGAGGGGAAGGGAGAAAAGAAAAGGAACATGGAGAAGACAATCCATATGCCCGGGGTCAGAAAAGAGCCACTATCAGATATATCCATATGCCAGATAATAGGCAGGAATTACGCATACTGTCTTACATGATTTTTATTTCAATCGATGACTTCTTGGTGATACTCTGAAAGTGCTGTTCTGTGATACAAAATGCAATCAACTATGGTATGAGATGAAAAGCATTTAACTTTGTATCCTGAATCACTCTCACCCAAATGATAATGATATCTGGAAGTATTAAGAGTGGATCTTTCTTTTTCATGTATCACTCAAATAAAATCTCTGAAAATATCTGTTCTCATACTTTCAGTACATTTTAAGATCATGATATATAACTGATAATGACATATTGCTGGCACTGTCCAAATAGTCTGACACATCCATGGCACCAGCACGATGTAATTTGTGAGATATGCACTTCATAGTCCTTACTTTGACTGATGAACACATGCTATGTAAAAAGCGAACAAATCTGCACATTTTCATATGCAACATATTGATACTTTGGAGAGCTTAGACATTAGGAAATAAATTCAGCTTCTTGACAGATTACCGGCAGCATTCAGCCCTTTGTTATTTTTCAGTCATTTAATGGCACTATCATTAGGAATCATTGTATGTAGAGTAATAGGAGTTATAAATTATTTACCTCTACAATGCAGTTTATATTACATAGCATAATATTTTCTCTCAAGGAAGGTCCACTCAGCTAGGCACCAAAGGAGTGTATTATTTCAAAAGGACAGAATCCCTCAAAAAGGAGACTTTCATTGATCTAAAAGATAAAACATACTATATAGAGTATGCTTCATTTAAAATGTATCAAAAAGATGACTGAGTAAGTTACTGAAGCAGTGAAAAAATAAATTATTATGAACTACCAAGAAATGGAGGGCTTATAACTCGATGCATGGAAGGGCCAAGTACTCACCAGAATTCTTATTTTTATTTTGCGATAGTTCTGTCCATAGCTCTTTTCTAGTATTACAGTAGACTCTCGATTATCCAGGATTATAGGGAAAAAATTAATCCTGGTTAATAAAATCCTGGATAATCACCATCCATAGGAAATATGGGGAGGGGGGTTGGTTCACCAGCCACCCTGCGCCGGGGGAAGGGGGTGTTGGTTCACTGGCTGCCCTGTGCCCTGGTGAGTTTTTTTTGTGTGTGTGCTTAGGGCGGCAACAAAGCCAGAGCCGGCCCTGCAAGTTGCATGTATTTTTTTGACACCCTGGTTAATCCATATTCTGGTTAATCCAATCCTGGATAATCGAGAGTCTACTGTAACTGCAAATGGACACAACAGCTAAAAGATGGCATGAACAAAGGCATTGTTTAGCATAAATTATAATGGATTTCCTTCCTCCTACTTCCCAGACAGCCAATTTCTATTTTTATTTATAATCGAACTAGAACTGCCAGCGTGCTATCATATATCCAGAACAGAATTAATGATACAGGAACTTTTGAACAGTGTTAAATACATATAAGGTTTCTTCTCTTTAAGCTATTGCATGTTCAGTCACATAAGAAATCCAGAAGTAAAAGAAAAAGGGGTAAAAAATACATCTTTTAAATGTGAGCAGGCTGCATTCACTTACGTCACGTAGGAAAATAGTAATCGTGAGCGCTCAATAACAAACGGCAAGGCATAAGATTATATTATGTGCTGCATTGTTTTTGTTGGAGTAAGGATTCATGCATTATTTTTTTAAATGCATCACACACTAATGCCAAAATAAATACAAGTATAATTATTCAAGACAAGTAATGAAAAATAAAGCAGGAAGATTAGCTTATCTGCCATATTCCCTTATAAACTGCAATGACCCTGTGCCTGTACAGTTATTTACAGTGCACTCCGTGGCCACAGTGTAATCACTAGCGATACATGAACACAACTCTTGCTTCCATTCAAAAAATCTCAGATCTTTAACTGCTAAAAGAGAAGACTTTTCATTAACTACAGTGATCGTAGGTCTTAGAGCTCTATAGAATCATAGAAGATTAGAGAAGAGAATTCAGAAGTTCATCTACTCCAACCCCCTGCTCAAAGCAGGACAAATCCCTACTAAATCATCCCAACCATAGCTTTGTCAAACCAGCCTTATAAAAGCCTCTAAGGCTGGAGAGTCCACCACCTCTCTAGGTATCACATTCCAGTACTTCACCACCATCCTAGTAAAATAGTTTTTCCTAATATAAAACCTCCCCCATTGCAACTTGAGACCATTTCTCCTTGTTCAGTCATCTGCCACCATTGAGAACAGCCCAGCTCAGGGCTGGCCAACCTGAGCAGGAGCCAGAATCTATTAACGTACATTAATACATCAGTAATACATCAGTAGTCCCCCATCAGCTCCCCCCTCATCATAATCCTCCCTCATCACTCATCATAATCCTCCGTCCCTCTTGAAGAGATCAGGGGAGGTATCAATATCAGTTCTGGATTTTCTCCTCTGTGAGGGATGTAGCTTCTTGTCACAGTGGCGTGCTCTGAAACAAGCCCAAGTAATCTGAAACAAACTTGATGTGAATAAAGAAAAATACCAATACATTTAACATATAGAGAGGAAGAACAGAATATAGAAAGTAACATGAGGTATCCCAAATATATAAATAGCACAAGCAACGCTGCCTCTGTATAGAAGAAGCAAAAATCTTTATGATGTGACAAACCATTTTTCTTCTCTTAAATTTTAGGGTCTTCCCCCCCACCCCACCCCACGCCGACTAAAACATCCTGTATTTAGCCTTTTCACATAAGAGGAAACCGAGATACTATTATATTCCAGGCCTGTTTTTCCTGAGAAAACCTAAAAGCTTTAGGCTTCAGGTTTTTCACAAACAGGATTTCTCTGTAGATTGTACTGAGTCACAGTCTCAATGGAAACCCCTTGCTTTCAACCTGAGAAACTCTTGGGAAAATTAATGCAACTCTTCAAAGAAAAGTTACTGAAAAAAAATGTTACTCAGGGAAGAGGTTTAAGAAAAAATATGAATTGGTTTGAAATGGGGACTGGACAAATTCTTTGCGATAAATTTTGAACCCACATAATATGATATTAGTTTTGATTCTGAAACACTGACAGCTTTGGCTGTCGTGCAAAATAATTATTTAACTACTTTACATTAAGAGGACCTATGCACTGAGTCCCAAGTTATCATTAAGGTCTGCTCCATTGCCTCTCTAAACCCAGGTTTGTACTAAATCTTTTACCATTCTAAACGACACTCATGCATGGTTTACCTGTTTATGAAAACCCTATGTAGTAAAACATGCTGGATAAGACTCTGTATGATTACAGGGACTAGTTACAGTAGCAAGCACTATGGTAGAAAATGCTTACAGGATATAATCTGCTGCCGACTAATGAGAAGGTGTTAGAATTCAGGGACATACCGCCTTGTGATAGCAAAATACTGTACATGTATTTCAACTTTATATTTTTTTAATTTACAGCTGCTCTTGAATTGTGTACAATCTACATTGGCTATGAAAGGCAATCATTATACCAGTAACAAGAAGTTCTGATTTTAGCAGTGAGCAGTTTTAAATTGCCCTTGATCAATATCAGAATATCTGGAGGGAATAGCCTAAATCACCTTCTTAATTTAATATTGGAAGTGAACTCCCTTTATACATGAAGCCTCATAAATCATTTGTTTTCTTTGACTCCCCAGAGGGAAGCTAAGGGAGTATGTAATTCTGTGCTGCATGTCCTTGTACTCTGTTTTTATTAAGACATTTAGTTGGCCAGATTGTGCTCTGCAGTTAATAGTTACTTTGGATTTACACCAGTGAAGCAGAAAACAGAATATGACCCATTACAGATTAGCAATGCAGTAGTTTTCTGTGCTTTTCCAGATTTTCCATCCAGAAGAGTTTTTGACCAGAAAATGCTGTTTCAGGTCAGTTAATTTGTAAATAACTTTGAAACAGATAAACATGAACAGAAATTCAGCAAATAGACATTCAGAGGGGGAAATGAAATAGAAGGTTTTTTTAAAAAAAACCATGCACTAAAAAAGAACAGTTACTTACTTGTAACGTTGGTTCTTCGAGATGTGTTGCTCATGTCCATTCCCATATGTGTGTGTGCGTTCCGCGCATGCCCGGTACGGAAAGCTTTTCCCCAGCGGTACCCGTAGGGTCGGCAGGGGCGACCCCTGGAGTGGCGCCGATATGGCCATGCATATATGCCCCTGCCGACCCTCCCCCCGCTCAGTTCCTTCTTGCCGGTACTCCGACAGAGGGGAGGCGGGTGGGATTCGGAATGGACATGAGCAACACATCTCGAAGAACCAACGTTACAAGTAAGTAACTGTTCTTTCTTCTTCGAGTGCTTGCTCATGTCCATTCCCATATGTGACTTACGAGCAGTCATCTCGGAGGAGGGTGAGGAGTACTATGAGTACCTGCTGACAGGATTGCTTGTCCCACAGCTGCGTCCTCCATTGACTGCTGCACGATGGCGTAGTGCGAAGTGAAGGTATGCACCGAAGACCACGTCGCTGCTCTACAGATGTCGGCGATCGGGACATGTGCCAGGAACGCTGTGGACGCGGCCTGGGCTCTAGTGGAATGCGCCGTCAGAGCTGGCGGAGTAGCATCCGAGAGGCTATAAGACAATTTAATGCAAGACGTAATCCAGGCCGAAAGGCGCTGGGTAGAGATTGGTGACCCTTTCATTCTTTCTGCCACTGAAATAAAAAGTTGTGGAGATTTACGAAAACACTTGGTTCTCTCTATGTAAAAGGCTAATGCCCTCTTTACATCCAATGAATGAAGCATTCTTTCCCTGTTATCCGCATGGGGTTTGGGAAAAAACACCGGTAAGAACACTTCCTGGTTCAAATGAAAGGGTGAGACTACCTTGGGCAGAAAGGCCGGGTGTGGGCGCAACTGAACCTTATCTCTATGGAAGATCGTGTAGGGCGGTTCAGAAGTGAACGCCCTAATCTCAGAGACTCTTCGTGCCGAAGTAATTGCCACTAAGAACGCGGTCTTCCATGAGAGGTAGGACAGAGGGCAGGAAGACATGGGCTCGAACGGAGGCTTCATTAGGGCCGTCAGAACCAGATTGAGATCCCATGGGGGGGTTGGTTGACGTATGTGCGGATACAGCCTCTCCAAACCTTTAAGAAACCTGTTAACCAGAGGGTTACTAAAGACCGAAATATCATCGGCGCCCGGGTGGAACGCCGAAATAGCAGCCAAGTGTACCTTGACCGTGGAGAGCGCTAATCCTTGTTGTTTCAGCTCAAGGAGGTAGTCAAGGATGGTAGGGATTGGACAAGACAGGGGGTCCCCCCCCTTGTTCTGAACCCACATTGAGAAGCGCTTCCATTTGGCAGTATAGGTTCCCCTCGTGGAAGGTTTTCTGCTACCCAGGAGGACTTCCCTGACTGAATCTGAGCACTGAAGCTCTGCTGGTTTCAACCACGGATATACCACGCCGTGAGGTGGAGGGACTGTAGGTTGGGATGTAGCATCCTCCCGTGGTCTTGGGAGATCAGTGTTGGCGACAGGGGAAGTGTTATCGGTGTCGCCACGCAAAGAGACAACAGGGTCGAGTACCAGTGCTGCCGAGGCCAGGCTGGCGCCACCAGTATAAGCGACGCTTTGTCCTGACGGGCCTTCGCCAGTACCTTGTGAACCAGGGGAAACGGGGGAAATGCATAAAGCAGGCCCCCCGTCCACAGAATGTGAAATGCGTCCCCTTCGGACCCCGGGCTGAGGTTGAGGAGGGAGCAAAACCTGTGGCACTTCCTGTTGGCCCTTGTGGCGAACAGGTCGAGATGGGGAAACCCCCACCTTTGGAAAATCGAGTGGGCCACATCGGGTCTGAGGGACCACTCGTGGCCCCGGAAGGAGCGGCTCAGGGAGTCCGCCAGCACATTCTGGTCTCCTGGAAGGTAAGCCGCTGTGAGGGAGATCCCCCTGGGGATGCAGAAATCCCAAAGGGCGAGGGCTTCCTTGCACAGGGGAGAGGAGCGAGCACCACCCTGTTTGTTTATATAGAACATCGCGGCCGTATTGTCTGTTAGGACCGTGATGTTCTTGCCCTTCAGGTCCAACTGAAAGGTCTGGCATGCCAGGCGAACTGCTCTGAGCTCTCGTACGTTTATGTGGAGAGACAACTCCTCCTGAGACCAGAGGCCCTGTGTCGTGTTCTTTTCTAGATGCGCCCCCCAACCGAGAGCCGACGCGTCTGTTACCAGCGTCGCAGATGGTTGGGGTTTGTGAAAGGGCACCCCACCGTTCAGAGATGTGGGTTGGAGCCACCAGAGAAGTGATTGTCTTACCTTTACTGGAAGAGTCACGACCAAGTCGAGGGGGTCCCTGCGTTGGTTGTACACCTTCGCGAACCAGGCTTGCAGAGGGCGTAGCCGTAGCCTCGCGAACGGCACCACGTAGGTGCATGCCGCCATGTGGCCCATTAGGACCATGCAGTTTCTTGCCGTGGTCATGGGGCCCCGAAGTAGCGGGGAAATAATGTCCGCTAAAGCCTTGGCTCGAGATGGAGGTAGGAAGGCTCTTGCACATCGAGAGTCCAGTATTACGCCAATAAACTCTATCCTCTGCGTAGGAATGAGAGTTGACTTTGGTATATTGAGGATAAGGCCCAGCTTTAGGAAGATGGCCTTGATGAACGTGATTTGTCTTAGGAGCAGGTGCCTCGACTTTGCTCTGATGAGCCAATCGTCCAGGTAAGGGTACACATGGATGCCGTTCCGTCTGAGGAACGCTGCGACTACCGCCATGCATTTCGTGAATACCCTTGGTGCTGACGAAAGGCCGAACGGAAGGACCGTGAATTGGTAATGTCGGGAGCCTATCGCGAACCTCAGGAATCGCCTGTGGCTCGGGATGATGGAGATGTGAAAGTAAGCGTCCTTTAAGTCGAGGGCGGCGAACCAGTCCCCTTGATCCATAGCAGGAATTATGACGGCTAAGGAGAGCATGCGAAACTTCAACTTCTTTATGTAGGAGTTGAGGCCTCGCAAGTCCAGGATGGGCCGGAGCCCTCCTTTGGCCTTCGGGATAAGGAAATAACGGGAATAGTAACCCTTGCCCCGAAATTCTTGAGGAACCTCCTCTATGGCACCCAAAGACAAGAGGGTATGGACCTCCTGATCTAGGAGTTGCTCGTGAGATGGGTCCCTGAAGAGGGACGGGCACGGGGGGTGGGTGGGAGGGAGAACAGAGAACTGGATAGAATATCCCACTTCTACCAGGCTGAGAACCCACTTGTCCGAGGTGATAGAGGACCATGCCTGGTAGAAATGGGATAGACGGTTCACAAACGGAAGGGAAGCTATGGGCTCGGAGGCTGGCTCGGCGTCCCCGGGCGCAGCTTCAAAAGTTCGGCCTGGGGCCAGGAGGGTGGTTATTCCCTGGCCCCTGAGGCTGGTGAGAGGAGGGGCGTTGTCGTCCTCTACTATTGCCTCTCCCGCCCCTTCGGGGTTGGTCCCTCCTATAAGGTGGTGCCTGATAGGGTCTGGCTGGCGGGGGCGGTGGAGCCCTAAAGGGTCTTCTTTGGCCCTGTGGTGTATGTAGGCCAAGGGAGCGGAGCATAGCCCTGGAGTCCTTCATGGACTGTAATTTCTTGTCCGTATCGATAGCAAATAACCCTTGCCTATCGAATGGCAAGTCCTGTATAGTTGCCTGCACAGGCGGGGGAATACCCGACACGTGTAACCAGGCCCCCCTGCGCATAGCTACTGCCGTGCCCAATTGGCGTGAGGCCGAGTCCGCTGCGTCTAATGCGGCCTGTAGGGCAGCTCTGGAAACCACCCTGCCCTCTTGCACTATGGCCTTGAAGTCGTGGGCCGATTCCTGGGGTAAGGTGCCCTCAAATTTGGTCATTGTAGACCAGGTGTTATAGGCGTACCGGCCCAGGGCGGCCTGCTGATTCGCAATGCGGAGCTGTAGGGCCGCCGACGAGTATACCTTCCTACCCCAGAGGTCCAATTTCTTCGAATCGTGTGACTTTGGGGTAGGTCCTGTCTGGCCCTGACGCTCTCTGTGGTTCACTGCGTCCGCGACCATGGAGCCGGGCGGTGGGTGCGTGAACAGGTACTCGTACCCCTCCCGTGGTGCGAAGTACCGGCGCTCCACTCCTTTAGCCGTAGGTGGAAGCGATGAGGGGGTCTGCCAGAGGGAGTCCATGGTGGACCTGACCTTGCGCATGAAGGGTAGCGCTATCTGAGGTGGTGAGTCGGATGAGAGGATGTCTACATTAGGATCTTCCTCATCCCCTTTGACTTCCTCAGGCTGGAGGTTGAGATTTTGCGCCACCCTTCTCAGCAGGTCCTGGTGACCCCTAATGTCCATGGGTGGCAGGTTGTAAGAGGAGCCCGCCACTGCGTCGTCCGGGGACGATGAAGAGGAGCCAGGTTGGGGGTTCTCCATCTGAACATCCTACCCTTGAATCTCCCTGATTGCAGACTGAGTGTCCGACGTACCAGGCAGAGGGTCAGCCACATGTTCCTCCGATTGAGGCCTAGTGATGGTGGCAGACACCGGACCTCTCGGCACCGAAGGCCAGGAGGCTACTGATGGAGGTCCCTGGGCCTGATGGTAGGTAAACGGGGTCCAAAACGGCCATTGGGGAGGGCCTTGCTCTACCACCACGGATGGCTGCCGGTGCCGTCGATGGGAGGAGTGACGGTGCCGCGAATGGTGGTGCCGGGAACTATGGCTATGGCGGGATCTGGACCGTGACGAGGAAGCATCCGACTCCGATGAATAGTCGGACTGCGACCAGGGCGGTGCGGTGCCCTCCGGCGCTATGCCCCGTGAGTACATTTCAGGCTTCCCGGGAAACCTCGGTGCCTGCGGTGCGGTGGGAGCCGGTGCGGGTATCGGCGGTGCCATCGAGGTTGCCGGTGCCGCTAGAGCCAAGCTTGCCGGTACCGAAGTCACCGGTGCTGGCGGAATGATCTGCGCGACGGTGCGGGTGACCGGTGCCGGGATGGCAAACTGCGGTGCCGTGTCGACCGCGGTGCCCATGAGGTCCACCGCCGCGTCGAACGCCTCTGGGGTCGAGGGCGGTTCCAGCTCCGGCACCTCGATTTCCCGAGAGGGCACTATCTCCGGGGAGATAGTGATAGGCTCCGGTGCCGCTATCGGTGCGCGCTCTGGACGGGGCCGTCTCACGTGCCCCGGAGCTGCTGGCACCACCGAGGGATCACCCGTGCCCTTGCGCACCGGGGAGCGCCCTCTAGATTTTTTAGAAGGGACCGGCGACTGAGACCGGTGCCTTCTAGATAAGGAGGAGGATCCGTGCCGTGGCGACCGGTGCCGAGGTGTCTTCGGGCCCTTCGGGGTCGCGGTGCCGCGCACCGACGCCGGTGCGCTGCTGGAGGCGGACGGCTCCGATGGTGGCTGGAGTGCCGACTCCATAAGGATTAACTTTAAACGGAAGTCTCTCTCCTTTTTAGTGCGCGGCTTAAAGCTCTTGCAGCTCGAGCACTTCTCGGTCTGATGGCCCTCTCCCAGGCACTTAAGGCAACGGGAGTGAGGGTCACTAATCGGCATGGGCTTGCCGCAAACTTTACAGGACTTGAACCCTGACGCCCCAGGCATAACCCGGCGTCAGAGATCTAACAACTACTTAACTACTATCTAACACTAAAGAACTCGAACAATAAGAACAATTAACCTAAATACCTAACTACTAGAGAACAAGATACCGCTCTGTGACAGAGGAGTAAGCTGTTCCAGCTACCGCCAAGGACGGAAAGAAGGAACTGAGCGGGGGGAGGGTCGGCAGGGGCATATATGCATGGCCATATCGGCGCCACTCCAGGGGTCGCCCCTGCCGACCCTACGGGTACCGCTGGGGAAAAGCTTTCCGTACCGGGCATGCGCGGAACGCACACACACATATGGGAATGGACATGAGCAAGCACTCGAAGAAGAATGTTTTAATTCTGAGGCAAGAAAAACAAAAATGAAAAACAGCCCTTTATGTTTGAATAAATTGATTCTTCAGTCATTCTATACCTCTCTAACACCCACTGCCCCATATGTTCCTGGGACAATGAAATACATTGATTTTAATATGCAGCTCTTTTTGGGGTTTAAAAAAATCAATTTTGAAGAAATATTTCACACAAGTGATCACCCTTCTGGGAATGACAGACTCTATATACCTATACGTTGAAAATTGTGATTTGCCAGTACAGTAAAACCTCGATTTAACGGACCTCAATTTAACGGACTTCGGATGCAACGGACAAAATTTCTGAGCAAGTCCGATGCATCCCAAATCCATTTCTCGCGGGCTGGCTGCCGGCTCCCAGCTGCCGCCCGGGTCACAGCAGCGGGCGGGCTGGCTGTCAGCTCCCGCCTGGGTCCAGGCAGCGGGAGGGCTGGCTGCCGGCTCCCGGCTGCCGCCCGGGTCACGGCAGCGGGAGGGCTGGCTGGCGGGCGGGCTGCCTGCCTGCTCCCGGCTGCCGCCCGGGTCACAGCAGCAGGCGGGCTGGCTGGCTGACGGCTCCCGGCAGCCGGGACCCGGGCGGGCTGGCTGACGGCTCCCGGCAGCCGGGACCCGGGCGGGCTGGCTGACGGCTCCCGGCAGCCGGGACCCGGGCGGGCTGGCTGACGGCTCCCGGCAGCCGGGACCCGGGCGGGCTGGCTGACGGCTCCCGGCAGCCGGGACCCGGGCGGGCTGGCTGACGGCTCCCAGCTGCCACCCGGGTCCCGGCAGCGTGTGGTGGTCGGGCTGCTGCTCCGACAGCTCGGGTTTTTTTAATTATTAAATAACTGACTTTTTGATTTAACGGACACCCCCTCGCCCGAATTAGTCCGTTAAATGGAGGTTTCACTGTACCGTATAGCACTGCCACCTACTTAGCACTTTTTTCAGGTCAGAAAAAAATTATAAATTTGCTTCTGAATTGCTTCATTGCAGAGGAAGTTTTTAGCACAGGAATAAGGAGAAACTGAGGTCTATTCATGGCTCTGACACGAATTCTTTGTGAACTTGAACAAGTTAAGGAAATTGAGAAAGAAAAGCTACTTGCAAAGAGAGGCATGATAGTACTGTACTTCTTCAGTGTACTGTTGTGGGGCTTTAATTAGACAGTGTTTAGAAAGAACTCTGAACATGAAACACACTATGAAAGTAGTATGTATTATTAGAAAACAATCACTAGCATAATAAAGTATGTCCATAGAAGGTATTTTCCTTACCATGTACTTATGTCCAAAAATAAGCTTCCCTTATTTAATGTAAACAGAATAATTATTTATATCTGTTAGCCAAATTTCTCCACAGTACTGCCAACCTTAAGTGTCCAAAACATGAGTTACATTCTCCCCTCCCCCCCAAAAAAACCCCACAACACCACGTGAGATTTACTTTTTAAAAACTGCACATATTTTGGAGCTGTGTTAACTCCCACCCCTAATTTGTATGTGCCCATTACAGGTTGAAAATTCAACGTAAGCATGCAAGCCTCTATCTATCCTGGCCGATGTAAGACGGACTCCACTGACCCTCTCTTCTCTCCAGTGGTGGGGAACTGCAAATTTATTATTTATAGCAACAGTGTGTTAGTTGCCTCCCACTACAGAGAAGACATGGTTCTTGTTTCAAGGTGTTTGCGAATTAATTTAAGACATAGAAGGTAACAAAATAGTAGGGAAAGGCAGAAGAAAAAGGACAATGAGCTTGCTCTTGGCAAAGGCTAAGAAATAGCATAATGCAGAAAAATATATGAGATATTTAATTTAGCAAGTTTTGGGTAGGCATGTGGAAGGGAAAGTTAGGGGCTTTGAGGACTGGCTTAGGAAAGATGATTCCTGGGGAAGTGAAAACCATGTAAAAATTGTAGAGATGGTCATGGAAAAAGAGGACAAACAGGACACTGAGGTTAGCATTATTCTGATGGACCAAGTGATCAGGATTGGGAAGAGTAGTGAACTTGGTCCCTATGCAGAGAGCCAGCATATATTTACACCTAGCAAATAATCCAAAAGATTGTTCTATTGTGAATTTACCTTAAATGTCCGATACTCCATGTATGAATTGGGTCATGTCCAACCTGCAGAAGAAGGTATATTTTTACAGAAAGTTTATCAATCTGAGGTTGAAGTAAGCAGAGCACAGGGCTGACCTAGAATAGGATTTGAAGAGGACATTTTGAGAGATTTCAGAAGCCTAAATCAGTGGTTCTCAATCTTTCCAGACTGCTGTATCCCTTTCTGGAGTCTGATTTGTCTTTCGTACTCCAAGTTTCACCTCACTTAAAAACTACTTACAAAATCAGCCATAAAAATACAAAAGTGTCACAGCACACGATTACTGAAAAATATGCTTACTTTCTAATTTTTACCATATAGTTATTAAGTAAATCAACTGGAAGATAAATATTGTACTTACATTTAAGTATATAATATATAGAGCAGCATAAACAAATCATTGTATGAAATTTTAGTTTGTACTGACTTTGCTAGTGCTTTTTATGTAGCCTGTTGTAAAACTAGGCTAATATCTAGATGAGTTGATGTATCCCCTGGAAGACCTCTGCCATACCCCAAAGGGTACATGAATCCCTGGTTGAGAACTACTGATCTAAATCCTCCCATTCCAACTCTTGCTGAAGACAACTTGCAAGGCACCATTCAAGATGGAAATCCATTTTGCGTGCCACTGAGGTTGTGTGTTAGTCAGGTATTTTTAGTAAAAGTCATGGACAGGTCATGGGAATTAAACAAAAATTCATGGCCTGGGACCTGTACTATATACCCGACTAAATCTTAGGTGCTCTGGGGCAGGAGGCACTGTGGGCACTCTAGGGAGTGGGTAGCCCTGGACCCTGCTGATGCTGGGGTAGGAGCAGGTGGTGGTCCACAGCCCAGGATCCCCACTGCTGATGGTGGGGAGGGGTTGGCGGGACTGGCAGGCTCCCTATCTGGCACCATCCAGCTTCCCAGAAGAGACAACCTATTCCTCAGCTCCTAGGTGTAGGCATGGTCATGGGGGCTCTGCATCCTGCCCCATCCCAAATACTGGCTCCACGCAGCTCCCATTGGTCAGGAATCCCTGAACCCCCTCCCATACCCAAACTCCTGCTGCTGCTGGGGAATTTTGCTGCAGAAGTCCCGGAGGTCCAGGAAAGTTGCGGAATCCATGACCTCTGTGACTGTCTGGCAGCCTGAATCATAACCATATGAATCCGCTGTTGCTACTGCCACAAATATG
Source organism: Sternotherus odoratus (assembly GCA_032164245.1). Taxonomy (NCBI): domain Eukaryota; kingdom Metazoa; phylum Chordata; order Testudines; family Kinosternidae; genus Sternotherus; species Sternotherus odoratus. The sequence goes on from JAVMKO010000011.1 coordinate 39,560,313, forward strand.
TACAATAAAGGATAGGCATAACTTTGCGTGGGAGGATGGCACAATTGAGCTATGAAAGGGGAGGCATAGTGATCAAATTTGTATGGTTTCTGCCGGTAAATAACAATTTCAAATATTTAATATACTTTGAGTCATTATCAGCCTGCACTCCAAAATGATGACAAGAATGCCTCTACTCTGATGATAGGTGCAATTCGCTATTTATCACTACCACAATAGACCCAAGAGAGATTTTACAATCATACATTTACATGACTAGCAAACCAAGCACCTTTGTATTCATGTCAGAATGAGTGCTTTTCCATTTTTTAAATAGCTTTAAAATAGGTGGAAAAAAGCCAGATGGATGCCACAGAAACAGCACTAAGGAAGAATATTTATTGTACATACTGTTTATTGTTTGCGTGTTTTGGCAGCAAACTTTCTATAAATAAAACCTCTGCCAACTCTGATTTATGTTTCATTCCCTCCTCCTTCAATATACTTTTTGTTTCCTTCTAAAGGTTGCCATATCCCCCCTCCCTACACATGGGAGAAACTAAGATGCCAGCCAAAACTGGGAAAACTGAGGCACAGGATGTGTGCAGCCTGTGAAAGTCTGCACTCTATAACATGGGACTTTTTACAGAGGGTGCTCCTGGATATCAGGAGACAACTCATTCAAGACATTTGCAGCACCCACTGAGGCAGGGCACAAAGAGGAAACTATCCCTCAGGCAGGAACATGGTGTTAAGCAAAAAGAGGGAGATGGTTTCCTCAGATACACAGTCCATGGGTAGACCCAGACCCCTAGGAAGCCATGCCAAAGGGCTGGGTGATAAATCCCTTCCCCATCTGACAGGGTAATTGAAAGCCAGGTGTAACAATTTACTTAAGACTAGTTTTGCATGTGATGGTGGGCCACCTGGATACATGTTTCTTTGAAGCAAAGAGAGAGATTTTTTTAAAAAGGTACAAGCCTGTTTCCTTTATTGCACATTGGCTGCTAGGTGAAGAGTACTATAGAATGCTTCACCCTGCCAGGCTCACTTGACTGGAGATAAGTTAGAGAAAGATCAGTATCTCTATTCCCTGCTAATAAACTGGCTGGATCACGGGTGTTAGCTAGGAGATTGAAGCATCCCAGATTATTTTGCATGAATTGAATGTTTGGTCATTTCAATTTCATGTCCTTGGAGTAGGTGTTTTACCCGTGGCAATTGCCTGCTTCCTCAGTCATGGCTAGACCCAATTTAGTGAGGGAAAATGAAGAGATAAGGATTGTCTAACAGTAAAATCTCCAAGTGCAACAGGGTTTCCTTGTAGGTAGGATGGGGTGCTGGACTCAGATTTGAAAATTGAGCAGTGAACAGACAGGAACATAATCCTGTGGGAGCTATTTCCTGTCTGAGCAGTGGTGACTACTTAGACTACTTACAAGAGTGAAGCTGGGGCAGGAGAGGCAACTCAGGCAGGGACACACATTGGTAATGGCCAGGTCTTCAAGTCACTCAGACTATGAGGTGGGTGGAATTTCAGAGTTGGTACAGGGACTCAATAAGGAACCCATTCAGGTACAATAAGAACCCAGGAACCCTGGTTCTTTATCAATAGAGCCCCGCACAGATACAAAATGGGGCATCTGCATCCGATCTGCAAAAATTGTCTGCAGATATCCACGGATACAAAGCACGTACCCATCCCACAGATGTTCAGGGCTCTTTTTATCAACCAATTTTGCCTTACTGAAAAAACCTAGTATGTGGAACATTTATTTGTACACAGAGAGGGTGGGGAAATTTACTCCCCTGCACTCTCAGTAGGCTTGGAGAGGGGAACAAGCATGATGGATCATTAGTGGTGGTCGGAACAGCAAGCCCACCTCACACTCACCCAAAAGCAGAGGCTCCTGTCCCACAGCAGGCATTATGACCTAGCACGTGGGATCGCAGAGCCATTCAGGGTTGATCCAGCCACCTCTCCATAATGATGGGGGGTGGGGAAGCCAGGCCCCATTTGAGTATGTGGTATTGCAACACTGTGCATGTGGGCCCGGTGCTAAGCAATCTGGGCACCATGTCACAATGCTCAGAGAGGGGAACCTGGCCCAGCTGCGCAGGACGGGAACTGCTGCTGGGTGATGGTGTTGCTTTGCAGGACTCTGAGGAAGGTGCCACTTGTATACCAAAAGACTGCTGGATGAGGGGATGCCCCCCTTCCTCATTAGTTCCCCCCTCCACTGGAACTCCTAAACATTTTAAGTGAATAAAGTTGCAGCTTAATTAAACCACATCCATTGTTTCCTGTCTGTCTTTTGGTGTGGCCAGTCAATGCTCTCTCACATCATACTGCTATGACCCCAGTCAGTCCAAAGAGACTTTCCACCGCGTGCTAGGGCTAAAATTGTCCACTCTCACAGAACATGAAGACCACTGTACTACTAGATCCTCCCTTCGCACCTGTCACCAAGAATCCAGCAAGTAGAAAGAATGATCACTCTTCTAGCTGAGAGCAGCTGAAAGGTGGAAATGCCTCAATTTGTCTAATTTCTGGAATCCATGCACTGCAAAAACTGTTTTAAGATTCTATAAAACTAAATACAAATTAAAGATCTATGACTATAGAACTTTTGAGTTTGTACCTTTGTCCCAGAGGGTCGGGGTGAAGGTCTCTGAAGTTGGTAGAAATTCTCTTAATCTTTAACAATTTCATTTAAGTTAAAGATAAAAGATAAAAGAACTTTTGGCTTCCCTGACTTCTCAACCCCCACAATTCTGAATAAATCAAAGATAGTAGGGCTGATACCCAACAAGGATGATCAAGACTGCAAGTTACTGCATCTAAAGTGGACAGTATATTATACTGAAATGTGGACCTAACTAAAGTCATTATGAATAATACAAATTATTATTGAATTATTTTACTAATTTCACCTATCTTTAGAGGAGGCACAACATCCAACACAGACATGGAAACACAGAGATTTAGAGATTCTCTTTTGTTTTATGGGGGGCAAGTGTTCCCCACCTCCCCATGTTGGTCATTATAGCTTCGATCCCATAGTATTGAATTCAATAGGAATATGCGAGTAAAATTAATTGCACATTTAATCGTTTGTAGCATCAAACCCAGAAAATTTTGTCTTAAATGATGCCCTTCTCTGTTAAAAAAAACAGCAGATGTATAGAAAGACAGAAAGAACAACAATGTACATTTTTCTACATCCTGACCTCATACACACACAAAAAGAACTATTGGGCCCTGTTTAAAATAAATGCAACTTGCAAAAAAATACTGAAATCTGAAAAAAATTCCATGCCATTTTTGACATGTCCTTTCAAGTTTTCTTAATGGCACAGTGTAAAAGTTGCACTACTTGTCTGTCTGCCAGACATATTTTGTCTTTTTCTTATTTTAAACACAGACTAGTATAATGTGATGTAACTATTATAAGGCCCAATCCTCCAACCCTTTATACACAATTTTACTCACTTGAGGCTCTCTTGTGACTACTACACGCAATCTTCCCGGTCACAAAAGTGTATAACAGAACAATATATTACATATAAAATGAAGGAAGAAGAGACCATAAAACTGAATATCACAGATATAGTTATGTATACAAAAATATGGAGTTTTTAAAATATAGTATTTTCCATGCTGCTGCAATTTTGAGATTCTTGGCATGAAAAAAACCCACCTTTGGAAATATATGTTAAAGAAACAAAATCCATCACGGCATATTATTGATATTCAGGATTAAAAGATGTAACAGGTATTTAAATATTTGAATTCCGGTTTACTTACAAGAAGAGAGTTCTGATTATTATTATTATGACTGCATCATCATAGTTATTTTAAACTGACATATCTTTAATTAAAAAAACATTAAGGAGTAATGAGAGAGCGCCTTTATTCAGCAAAGGGAAATTATATGATAAGCAATTTTCTGCACGAATTACGCTATTTTAGAGATCAAGAAAAAAAATATTTTTTGTACCAAACTGAACATTACTCTTTGTAAATCTGAACCTTGCTCATGATTTGATCCTTGTCATGTAAAGTTGTAAAAATGACTTACTTTTCTAGTTATAGTAGAAATATTTACAAAATTAATATTTTGGAGATATGTGATACATACTTTCCACATACCAGATCAATTACAAGCAATGAAACTGAAAATGATGAAATTTCGATAGAGATCTTGAATCTATAGATTACATTAAATTCAAGTATTTGTACAGTGTTTTAATTATATATGCACTCAAGCATATATATCTTGTATTAGGTTTTGAAAATCTCTTCAGTCCGATGCAGACCCTGTGGAAGCATATATCCTCAAGAGAGAGTGTACAACTGGTTGACTTCTTTTCATGAGGTTAATGTTCAACAATTATTGAATTCAGAGGACTTATAGTAAGATGAATTTGGCTAAAAATCATTAAAACTGTATGGAATGAAAAAGCAGCAGCATATGAACTAATGATGACTTTTTCTTCATAATAGAAATCTACAGACTATATTTTTCCAGCGGTATCCAAATGTTGCAAGCAAGTTTATTTATAGTGGCTAAAATAATGTTTAATACGAATTTAAAAGCTTTATCTGCCATTAATTAGTTCTGAAAATTCATCACTCAGTCCTGTGCAAAATAGTTCCTGAATAAGAGAGACAGGTAATCATAACTAATGTTTGATACTATTATTTTGACATTGTGCCATTTCATTAAATATTTATTATATTAATATGCACACTTTATCTAGAATACATGAAGCAACTGTGAAAATCAATCTTCAAATTCATCATTGAAAGAAAGTAAAACATGCTGTTTTTATCATTTTACAGTATATTTTCTTCCATGAAATTCTGAGCTTTAAAACACTGATTATAACAACAATTAGAACCTTAGAAGGTTTAGAATTCTGGATGACATAAGTCACACTAATAATCTCCACAGGCGTCTATGCAAGGAAAAGAATAGCTGATCACAAGGTACTGTGCTTTGTGAATCTGACTCCAAAAAAAAAAAAAATCAAAAATTTTAATCCAAAATGCAAAATTCTTCAGATGTTTATTTTAAGGGATAAAATTAGATATTTGAAAGAAGTTCATGAACTCAATCACATACCATAATCACATAACAAGGGAAATCATAATAGTTCCTTTAATACGTATTGAATTTAATTATTTAAACATAAGCCATAAGATTTTAACTTCTGTTTTGTATATTTTTGTATTGCTTCAAATGCTGGTATTGAACTACAAGTATTTAGTACAAGGCAATATTTTAGCTCTCCAAAACTGTAACATGGATTTCAACCCAAGAAACTAGTATTCAAAATCTGATATCCGGAACCAGAAATATAGAACCTGAAGTACTGTACAAAAATTGAATTGTATTTAAAGAGCCATAGGTCAGTTTTTCTAATCTAGTTGGATGACTTGCAGGCTATATACCCATGTCCAATATCCCTGGCTTCATAGTAACTGAGAACTGAATTTGGACCTGCATGTTTTCCCTCCTTCCTTAAGATTATAAACATTACTTAGAAATATTAGTGTTCATGCAAAACTTTTAGACTATCAAGTTCCCCTACACAACTCAACCTAAGGATCCCAAAATAGTAATTTACATCTTGGAGGTAATATTCTATTATCTCCTGCTACAAGAGACCGATAATGTCTGATCGTGTGTTTCCACTAGCCTTTCATCTGCAACTATTTCCTCTCCATCTACCATATGTTCGGATGCTCTTTTTCTACTTAAACAGCATTCTTAACTACCAGTTCTATCATAATGAGCATCTCCCAATACAGTACAGCTTGTGTCATGTTTTTAGACCTCATTCGCAATACTTCACAGGGGATCCTTTGAACTGAACACAGGCTTTGCTGCTTGATATTCAGTATTCTGATATTAATTGACTAAACTTCTTGAAAATACTGTCAGGTACACTTTTTTTCTACAAAATTAATGCTCATAATGACTAAATTGGATCAGGTTCTGTCAGTTTTGGTCATGCTGGGTATCGGAAAATAAAGCACCATTACCAGATTGTAAGATGTTTGGAGAAGTAACCATGCTCTCCTTTATAAATGTGCAGTGCCTTTATACATGTACATTATGGGCACTGCCAGAAACAAACAGCTTCCAGACAAAATGGAAATGTACCTCATCCAGAGGGATTAATTTGATTTGTCTAGCTTTCATAAAAACTATGGATATGAACTGTTAGATGTGAAGTAGTAAGATTACTAGTAATAAAAAAAGCAGTCCAGCTAATTTATACTGAATTGTTATGCAGTGTTTCACAAGCACAAATGCCCGTTCCTGGGATGATGACTCACATTTTTGTGACTGGTAATCCCCTTTACTACTTTAATGAAGAGTACCTATATTGGTTTTGGTGTCCTACTGCTCCCTGCTATTCAAGTGTGGGTGACTGTCGCAGAGCTTACTATATACTTTCCACCTTCAAGTAACTGATATATTGCACATTTATTTTGAGTGGGATGGCATGGAAGAGAAGGGGATTGTCATTGAAATGATAGCTAAGTAGTCTTCTCTTTAAGTCAGTTAAGTCAGGGAAGAAGGGCTTGCAGAGGACAGCAGAAGTGCTTCAAAGACACACTGAAAATACCCCTTAAAAAGGGAGGAATCAACCCAACAATCTGGGCAAACTCGGCGTGGAACTGAACACAATGGTGCCACATCATACATCAACCCACAGCTCACTTTGAGGAAACCAGACATGCAAACGAGACAGAGAAGCGACAAGGGGGGGGAGGGGGAAAGGGCACAACAGTCCAGCCAACAACTATGTCTCCTCCAAGATTACACTTGTCACTTGTGTGGGAAAATCTTCAGGGTATGAACTGGGCTCCTCAGCCACTGAAAAACCCACCGATGAAGCCCCTTGGCAGACATCATCCTCGCATTGAGGGATAGCCAAAGAAGAAAACTAATCTCCAGCACTGGATATTTTTAAGAGCAAGTTAGACAAACTGTTAGGGATGGTCTAGCTCAGGGGTCGGCAACTTTTTAGGAGTGGTGTGACGAGTCTTCATTTATTCACTCTACTTTAAGGTTTCACGTGCCACTAATACATTTTAACACATTTAGAAGTAATACATTTAGACTGTCTCTTTCTATAAGTATTTAATATACAATATAACTAAACTATTGTTGTTTGTAAAGTAAATAAGGTTTTAAAAATGTTTAAGAAGCTTCATTTAAAATTAATTTAAAATGCAGAGTCCCCCAGACTGGTGGCGAGGACCCGGGCAGTGAGAGTGCCAATGAAAATCAGCTTGTGTACTGCCTTTGGCACCCGTGCCATAGGTTGCATATCCCTGGTCTAGATTATACTTAGTCCTGCCATCAGTGCAGGGAACTAGATGATCTCCTGAGGTCCCTTTCGGTCCTATGATTCCATGATGTGACTGGAGTCTGTATATCCTATTATAATGTGTTAAATAAAGTACATTTCATTTCCAAAATAAGAGATACAATTGTGGGAAAGATCTTTAATATTTCTAAAATGAAAAATAAAAAACACTGATTTTAATAGGAGATCTTGAACAGAATTTTCTTATCTTTAACAGTAATTTTTATTGGTGTTTAATTTCCACAGCATGAATGACTGCACCAAGCTTATAAAAATCTGTTTACATTATTTTAATTCATGATGATTGTGAACATTTCCTCATGGAAGCCTGCCTTACATGCTGCACCACATACTTAGTGTAACTTGAGATGAATCAGCTTTGCTCCTCTTTGATCATGACATTAATTTTTCTTCTTTTACAAAATCATGCTATCTTACTTTAAAAGTCAACATGTGAGATAAGGTTTGGATCCTTGGACATGCCTATTTGAAATGGTGCATGTGTAGCAATGACAATAAGAATGTTAAATAAGAATGTTATGGGCAAAAACCCTTAAACAAAAATAAAAACCCCATCAGTCCTAGAAAACCACCTCTCACTTTTAGTTTGCAAAGACTGCCACTTCTGGTAGCAAGTCAGCCTTCAGCTCCAGTATGGTTATCAGGGTCACATCCACCAAGGTATTTATACTCTTCACTGCCTCTTTAGATGCCATCCTTCAAATCACCACCAAACTAACTAGATCAGGGGTCTCAAACTCAAATGACCATGAGGGCCGCATGAGGACTAGTGCACTGGCCCGAGGGCCGCACCACTGACACACACACATACCCTCGCTGCCCCGGCTCTGCCCCCACTCCACCCCTTCCATGAGGACTAGTGCACTGGCCCGAAGGCCGCACCACTGACACACACCCCGCCCTCGCTGCCCTGGCTCCGCCCCCACTCCACCCCTTCCAAGAGGTCCCACCCCTGCCCCACCTCCTCCTCTGAGCACGCAGCTCCCCATTCCCTCCTGGAAAGCGCTAGGCACCACCAACAGCTGTTTGGCAAACAAAGCAAGAGCAATATAGGAAGTCCAGAGCTAGAAACACGCGCGGCCCAGCCAGGCAGCAGAGAAGCCTCCACTTCTGGCCCCTCCATCCTGCAAACTGCTATGGGGGGGCCGGGGGGAAGGGGGGGGCGCCAGGAAGCTTGGCGGGCCACAGGGAAGGGCTTTGCGGGCCGCATGTGGCCCCCGGGCCGCATGTTTGAGACCCCTGAACTAGATGCTTTAGTTTTCACCAGAAGGCAGCACAAAGCTAAAGCCCTGGTGGTCGCAAAGTGGGGTTCTCAAATGAGGCATTCCCCTGCTTATCTTGCCAGCTTGGCCTGACCCTGTAGGTGTACATTCCACTCCTGGCTAGTTTAGGTGGCTCTGCTCAAGCCTGTCCCTTTTCTTTGCATTTCACTCTTGGATAACTTAGGCAGCTCCCTGTTCAGCGTGCTAGTTTCTGAGAATCCCTTTCATAGACACTTAACTTTTCCCTGACAACACACAGGGAGCCTTGCACTTGACTCAGGGCTGAGGATTTCTGTAGGTGGCAGAGCACATAGGGTTTAGGTGTTGCAATGTCTAAGTCTCTTTGTGGATTTGGCCCTCAGTCCTTAGGGCACAGAGAGCAATGACAAAGGGATGAGACTGCAGATGCAATTTTGGAATTACACTTTCACAAGGGGTTTTCTCCCCTTCCAAATTCTCTATTCTCCTTTTCCAAATTTCTCGCAGATACATTGAAGCATAAATCAGTGAGAATATGATTAAAAGTTTTGCCATATTTTTTATCAAATAATATATAAATGTAGAAATTTCAACTCTGCTGTAATTTTTCAAGTGTATTAATGAAGGAGGCAAAACCTGTACATTCTCATTCTCCGTTTTGTGCCAACAGCTCTACATATATTTGAGTCTAAAAACAACAATGCATGCTATTTGAATTAACTTTGCAAGCCAGACTTAGGAGAAACTTAACTATATGAACATGGCTCAAACAGAAGATGAAGTTAAGATTTTAAGGATACCTTTTAGTATTAATATAAGTTCAATTGCTATAACTTTTCTAAGAGCCACAGCTGAAGCCTAGCAACCCAGTGGGACATATTAGTAGTAGCTCTTGGTAGCTATTATTATAAAAAGTAGCATAATAAATTGCCCCATTATTTTGTGTTTTCAGCCTTAGAACATGGAGTTCATTTTTCAGGATAAAATACTAGCCCCTACCCTAAGAAGAGAAGGAAACTGGCATGTTTTCTGTTGATTCTTCAAGAAAATAGTTTTGGTTACAAGGTCTAATGCTCACACACTTCCTTGAAGAATAAACAGAAAGATAATTGAAGATAATATAATAATCTAAAAATAATTTTCAATTAGTACTGAGTTTTAGAGAAGATAAAAGGTTGCATGAATTGCGTAGTATGTAGATAGACAATTTGTGTTAGAATTTCTGCTGTGTAATGGGGAAGAGGGATAAGTCGACAAACACAACATTGCTAAGTAATTTTGTATTGTATAATACTCCATTTCAAACACACCTTCAACACACCCCCATCCCCACCCTCACCCCCCACACAAAAAAATATTCAGCATTTATTTTTATGGTAAAACTGCATTTCACTTAATACCCTAAGGGAGGACTTAAGTGATGCATAGGTCCTTTGTTAGAACTTTGAAAAGGGTGAACTACATCTGCAATGGGGCTACGAGGGTCCCAGACCTCATAACTAAGAAGGTAAATTTTGATCTATATTCGGAGGGAGGACCTTAAGGTAGATTGCACAGGATGTGGTGATGCTGTTTCAGTAGGTGCCTTCTTTTCTTTGAATCCATAATTAAACCACCTACATGATTCTAAGTACTGTGCTACAGTTTGTACTGTGTTACATTTTCAAAAAAGATAGACAATCAAATCAAAGACTTGACCATATGTGGTCATTAAAGATACTTTGGATTTAACATCGTATTCTTGAAAAAAAATACCACAGTCTTAACAACTCTGGTTTGGGCCTTTATATTCTCCCCTCAAATTTAATCTCCTACCACCAGAATGAGATACAAAACATGCTCCCAAAGAGAGAATAAATATAAATCTCACTCTCCTCTCCCTTTCCAGTGAGCTGTGTTTCTGCTTGGAAAGTTGTCCCAGTACATTCTCATTGTTCTCAATTATATCATCAGGGCCAAACATTCAAACAGACCTCTATATTTGATTTCATACATTTACCTTAAGCAAGTAAGCTATAGGTATACTTAGCCACTTGATTTCTACAGACAAATATGAAGCTTATGCATATACATTGATGCACTTTCAAAATTTGTGGACTCCGGGATAGTGGTCCATTTAAAAAAGACTAATAGTTTACAGTTAACCCCCAATTTCTAATGCACCATATAGTTACTTTTAATGTCTCCAATACTCTGTCACCAAATATTTTTCATATTATGAAATTAAGGTTTTCTTACTTCAAACCCTAATAGGGAAGAGCTGATTCATGGGTTATTTAACAATATTCTTTTCTTTATGCAACCTCCTCCCCAATTATCATTAATTCAGGCAAAGGGAGACTGTAATTCAAAGTTACTTTTTAGATAATGCTTTCTTAGCCAAAAAGCCGTATATGTAGATGCAAAATCATTATAAGAGCCTGCATTTAAAAGACTCAGGGCATATGTATTTGTAGTATTCACCATAGCCATAATGTTGCAATGTATAACTCCCTGAAACAAACTGGCTAAAAGGTGATGCATGTATCTTCATTATCTGCATTTGTATATGAATGTATACAGAACAAATATGTGATCCATAAAAAGAGCATGAAATGTGTGTGTGACCTATTGTATTCCACTTCCTATGGTGATAAGGACTAGACATGCCATCCACAGGTGATGTACTTATTGTTATTGTTTTATAGTGCCCAAAGATATACTAGACAAAGTATGACAGGACTTTGCACCAAAGAACTGCCAATAGAAATTTAGACATGCAATAAACAACAAACAGGAGAGAGGAAATGGTGCAAGACAGGATGAGAATTACAGTAATCTCATTACATATTTACATGTTGAATATGGTACATTTTTCTCCTATATAACACACATAATATAGCTATAAGTTAGAGACAAACAGTAGGCATCATTGAACAGGTCTATGTTAAGAAGGGATTTAAAATGAGGAGAGTGTGATGGATTTTCAGTCCAGAGTCAGCAAGGGTCTTTAAGAGTACTTAGAATGGGGTACGTGGCATAGTGATACCAGAATAAGAAATGCCATTATAACATATGGAGACTCTGGGCTTTATTTCAGAGGAAAAAGAGGTAACTTTTGTTCAATATGTTCTCCGGTCACATACGGAACAACTGCCACCTTTGTCACCTTTGTTCCGCAAGGCAGTTTGTTGAGAAAGTGTCAGTGAGATAAATGGGTAGATGAAAGTATGCTAATGATGTAAGCTTTTTGTAAGAAAGTCAATAAACTAACTGCTGTTGATTGCTTGCGAACGGGAGCAGCAAACAAGGGAGTTTTGTGAGGGAGTTCTCCAGGTGAAGGAGGAGAGACTACATAACGACTGGGGTGAGTTTGTCTGTTTATTGTGTGCCTGCTTGCTTGCTGTGTGCTTGCTTGATTAAAGATTATAGTGGTCTGTTGTGGGTGCTGGGTGCTGAGCCAAGAAGCCTACCAGGCTAGGCTGAGAGCTCACTAATGAGGACCTAGCGCAGCTCCCTTGATCCCTAACCCCTTTAGTGTCCCTTGACAAGGGATTGGGGCTAAATCAAGGAGAACACAGAATTAAAGCGACAACTTCTAAGCTATCACAGGAAGTAGCAAACCCTGGAGTTTTGCAAGGGAGTGCAAGAGGCAGATACACCTAACAACCATACTCTAAACTTAGGCGAATAATTTCCCCACCTCCTCTGCCAAAAACAAACAAACAAAAAACCCCAACAAACACACACACACACACACACACACACACACACACGCCACAACAATAAAAATATTCACTCAGGGTAAAGGCTACCCAATCTATTGCACTGAGTGCAGCATGTACAATTACCTGCCTTGTGGGCAACTGGCATATATGTACACCCGGTGTAAGCAGCTCATGGCTTTCAAAAAGACACAGCACCAGCTCTTGATGCCAGAGTGGCTGAACTGGAGGAGTTAAGGGAGATAGTGAGCTAGAGTAAGGAAGACTTTCAGGGACAAAATAGAATGGTCCCACTTCCAGTCTGACAGCCTCTGTGTTGTTAAGGAGGGTTAAAGACCCAGCAAAGGAGAACATTAAGTTGAAGTGGAGGGAAAACAATCCCACAGTTGGGATCTTCCTTCTAGATGATGTCATGGTATCCTCTTGCACAGAGGATACCCCTTTGGGGAGGTGGCCCCAGTTACTAGGAAAAAGCAGGTAAAAGTAATTAGAAATATAAATAGTTGGATTTGTGATGACCAAGAGAACCATGTGGTAAATTGCCTACCAGGTGCAAAGGTTGTGGATCGCACAAGACATCTAGGCAAACCTATGTGCAGCATCAGGAGGAGCATGTGCAGCATCAGGAGGTTGTGGTACATGTAGATATCAATGACATAAGAAACAATAGGAGAGAAGTTCTGAAGGCCTAATTTAGGCTGCTAGATAAGAGACCTCAATGATAGCATTCTCCGAAATGCTTCCTGTTCCGTGTGCGGGGCCAGTTAGACAGTCAGAACTGCAGGCTCTCAATGTGTGGATGAGACTATGGTGTACAGAGTAGAGCAGGGGTCTCACACACTCAATTTACCTTAGGGCCAGTGCCAGACCTCAAATCTTCCCAGCAGGGCAATAATGTCATTCATGTCACCCAAAACTCCACCCCCCACCTGTCTAAGGCTCTGGGAAGGAGTTTGGGTGGGAGAGCAGGTCTGGGTGCAGGCTCTGGGATGGAGTTTGGGTGCTGGGTGCAGGTTCTGTACTGGGGCAAGAGGTGGGGGGTGCGGGAGGAGTGGGTAGGTTTGCAGGCTCTGGGAGGGAGTTTGGGGGCGGGGTGTGTGTGGGAGGAGGTGCCAGCTCTGGGAAGGAGTTTTCACAATGAAGAGAGGTAAATAGCAGGATCCCCCAAGGGATTTGGACTGGGACTAGTGCTGTTCAACATATTCATACATGATCTGGAAAAGGGGACGAACAGTGAGGTGACAAAATCCGCTGACAAAACAATATAAAACTACCTAAAATAGGTAAGTCCAAAGCTGGCTGTGAAGAATTACAAAAGGATCTCACTAAAGGGCAACAAAATGGCAGATGAAAATTCAATGTTGATAAGTGCATCGCAATGCACACAGGAAAAAGTAATCCTAGCTATAAATACAAAAATGGAGTCTAAATTACCACTCAAGAAAGCGTTATTGAAATCATTGTGAATAGCTCCCTGAAAACATGTGCTCAATATGTAGTGACAGTCAAAAAAGCTAACAATGTTTGGAACCATTAGGAAAAGGGTAGATAAAACAGAAAATAGCATAACACCACAATATACATCCATAGTATGCCCACACCTTGAATACCTCACGCAGTTCTGGTAACCTCATTTCAAAAAGACATATGAGAATTGGAAAAGGTGCCAAGAAGGGCAATGAACATTATTTGGAATATGGAACAGATTCTATATGGAGACTGGGACTACAGATTAGAAAAGAGATGACCCAGGGGGATATGATAGAGGTGTATAAAATTGTGAATAGTGTGGAGAAAGTGAATAAGGGAGTGTTATTTACCCTTTCACGTAACACAAGAGCTAGGGAACATCTGATGAAATTAACAAGCAGCAGATTTAAAACATTCAGAAGTACTTCTTCACACAATGCACAGTCCGTCCGTATAACTCAATGCCATGTGATATTGTGAAGTGCAAAAGTATATCTGGATTCAAAATAGAATGAGATACCTCATGGAAGATAGCCCATCGGTGGACCTATCAGGCAAGATGGTCAGGGTTTCCCTAGACCTCCAACAGCCAGAAACTGGGACTGGATGACAGGGATCGGATTACTAGAAATTGCAGTATTCTGTGCATTCCCTCTGAAGCATCTGGCACCAGTCGCGGTCAGAAGACAAGTTACTGGCCTAGATGGACTGACCTGCTATGGTTGATCTTATTGGTTCATGTTTTAAATTAAATAAGTCACCAATACCAAGTCCACTAGTATATCCCTTGCCACTACTCAGAATGCATCTACATCAGTATATGTTGCAATATCTTAACATTTATTATACACTAGCAGAAATACCCGGCGTTGCTCGGAGTATTTGTAATTGGAAACTGGGATGTAAAATGACTACAATGGTTTTTATTAACACATATTTTGTTCAGAAGTCTCATTTTGTCTAATTAATTTCATTCTTTTGCATTTAGATGTGGTTTCTCCGATACATTTTCGCTTTTTATGCGGCATAATGAATAGGGTCCTTTTTAAGAAAAAAAACAGTGTATTTAATTGTGTTTGCCCTACACAACACTAAGCTCTCTGGTTATCTGTATTATTACATCATAACTATGTCACGGACAACAGCATGTGTCAACCTGCTGCCAGATGATATGTGAGCTGTGTAGTTGATGTTAATGAGCTTTAAAGAATTTTACCCCTAGGGGGTGTAAGAGGTGAGATTTTAAAAATTTTCGATTCTTGATTAGGATCCTAAAGCCTATAACTGTACCAAATTTCAAGTATCTAGCTGAAACGCTGTGGAAGTAGTAAGGGAACATACATACATACACACATACATACACGCATACACCATTTGATTTATATATATACTAGCGAAAATACCCGGCGTTGCTCGGGTCCATCGGAGGTGGGGAGGGGGCAGAGAGCTGAGCGAGTGCGGGGTCCATTGGAGGGGGGAGGGGGCAGAGAGCAAACCTGACACCGCCACCTCACCCCCCCCCCCGACCAAACCCGACACCCCCACCTCACTTTCCGCTGGACCAACCCCGACTCACATTTTCACCCCCCACCCAAACCCAACACCCCCTGACCAACACCCACACCTCACCCCCGTAGACCAAACCCGACACACCCACCTCACTTTCCCCCCCAACCAAACCCGACACCCCTACCTACCACCACAAACAAACCCGACACCCACACCTGACTTACCCCTCGACCAACCCCGACCCCCCTCCTTAGCCCCCCAAACAAACCCAACAACCCCACCTTACCCCCCCACCAAACCCAACACCCCCTGACCAACCCCAACACCCACACCTCACCCCTCACCCACCCCAACACCTTCCCACCCCCCCAGACCAAACCCAACACCCCCGGCTCACTTACCCCCCGACCAAACCCGACACCCCCACCTCACCCCCCCGACCAAACCCAACACCCCCACCTCACTTACCCTCTGACCAAACCCAACTCAGGTCCGTCGGAGGTGGAGAGGGGGCAGAGAGCTGAGCGAGTGCGGGGTCCGTTGGAGGGGGCAGAGAGCTGAGGGATTCCGGGGTCCGTTGGAGGGCGGAGATGGCAGAGAGCTGAGCAAATGCAGGGTCCGTTGGAGGGGGTATTATGACATCATAACTATGTCACAGAGAACAGCAGCTGCCCAGCTGATGTGATTGGCCTTTAAATAATTTCACCCCGGGGGGCGTCAGAGGTGAGATTTGAAAAATTTTCGAATCTTACCCTGATTAGGACCCTAAGACCTCTAACTGTACCAAATTTCAAGTCTCTAGCTCAAACAGTGTGGAAGGAGTAAGCGCACATACATACATACACGCACGCATACACCATTTGACTTTTATATATAGATTTTATGTTGTCACTGTCTTGTCTCTTACTATAATCCAAACTGTAGTCTATAGGTATTTGTAAATATATTGTATTTTATAATCCTTAAAGTTACTTGAATCAAGAAACAGTGTTAAAATTTAAAAAAAAAAATTGCCTCCCTTTATAAGATTCTCAACAAATCATTTATGTAGGTACTTGTTTTCAGCCAACAGGAAAAACACATCAATAGATATATATTAGCAGCAACTCAAGTTAGACACTGTTGTATATTCTGAGCAAAACAGTCTATGTTATAGACACTGATCAAGGTCTGTTATAGCCATTATGGCAACATTACAGTAAGATTTATTTAATTTTAAACAAGTTTTAGTAGAAAATCTGCAATATTTCCACCACACTTTTCAGAAAAAAGATCTGTATATTTATAATCCAAGTTGCATTACAGAAATGCAATGCATAAAAGGTTTTGCAGTAAATCTACCCTTTTGGACAGATTGAGGCCGCCTGAGATCATTTAAACTATGACAATAATTTTAGTTATTTGTTCTGAAAGAAATGTGGCTTGATGATTTCAAGTCAGTCACAATTTGTACTGCTACTGTGTGTTTTCATCACCAGACTGGCATTTTTTTTAAAAAAAGTGCATTACAATGGGCTCTGTTTGGTAAAGAAATAATTGTTAGAAGCAGACCAATTTTGTACTTTTCAAATTAGGACAAATGCTGGTTTAATTTAAAACCAAGTCCATGACTCATTCCTACTCTAAAGTAACACTGAGTTATTTCTTATTAGACATTACCATGCAAAGATGGGTAAACTCACCATGTGACTGATGGCTGATTCTAATGAAATCAATGGGATGATTTCAGTGGGAGTTGGATCAGGGCCTATGACAAGAGTCCCTTTCCCCCTTCCTGAATATAGCTCATTGTTCTAAATAATACCTGCTTTTGGCACAAATTTGAAGTGATGATTTCTGATTCACAAAGACTTCCTATTGAATGGAGCACTTTGCTAATATTTTATTTTTAATTCTGCAAATCTGTCAGTGTGACATAATTGACACCACCTGAAATGAAGGGCAAGTCTACACATCAGCGCTATATTGGCACACTGTAGCATATATGGTGAAGACGCGCTATGTCAATGGGAGACCACTCTCCGGTCCACCTCGGTGAGAAGTGGAAGCAGGAGAAAGTCTTGGACAGCGCGACAGGGGCTTTTTCACACGCCTGGGTGACATTAGTTAGATTGACTTAAGTGGTATGATAGACCTTCCCTAAGAAATTTTGGTAAACAAACATTCCAATAAAATGATAAGGCTAAAGACAGTTAAGGGTACAGTGACTACTCACTACATACATTTTTTCATTGCTGTGAATCCACTTAAACACTAGAGAGATAAATTTCAAGGCAAACCACCTTGGTCTATGGCTCCATCAGATCTCACAAACAGGGTCAGGCCAGGTCAATACTTGGTTTACTGAGATCCTGAGAAATGTGTAAGTTTTTCTTGATGAAATCACAAAGCCAAATCCAGCCAATTGGTAACAGAAGACCACATTTTCCAAGTGACTTTTAACTCTATATTGCACCAGTCGTTCTTGGAAAAACTTGCATTTGTATACCCCAATCACAGGCACTAACTAATTTATATACCGCAAATTAAGGTGCATATATAAGGCCAAGTTAGGATATTTTGCACTCCAGATCCTATGGCAGTTTTTGAAATGGTTAGTATTCTAGCCAAATTCAAAATCAAGTTTTCTACTTACCTAAATTTTTCTCCTACCCTTCATTTCCAAGCCTAAAACATTATGTACTGTTATTCTGTGCTGTTAAATGCCAACTTTATTACACTGCCAGGTGATGTGACGCTAAGTTGCCTGTATTTTTCTCACAGATGTTATGAGGCTTAATTAATGTTTGTGAAGTGTTTTTAGATGCTTAGGCAAAAAGCACTATAGAAATGCAAAATATTTATTACTTATCAACTCATGTTCAAAAGTAAGTGACACTCTGCATGGTTACATATGAATAATCCCATGCTACACTCAAATCATATAGAATATGCTTGGTACGACTTCTAGTGTCTCAGCCCTTGATCTCTCAATGCTTTATTGAGCCCACCTGTGAACTCATTTACACTATTTCATATACCCCTTTAACTTCTGATTTACACCATGTAAGATTAGAATCAGGTTTGCTGGTTCTAATGATCAGGCAAATGGGTCTCATTACATCAGTGACAAGCGGTCTGTTAATTTAGGTTCTAATTTGTCCACAGTTACTAATGCTGACCAATACCTTTCTCCAAAAGTAATTAATGGGATGACTTGTAAGGGTGGCACAATCTGGCTTCAAATATAGAATTCCAGGGTAGTTTGATAACCTACATGAATATAAAAATTCAGAAGCTGTAAGTACAGAGAGCATGTCCACATGTCAACTACAGTGAGCATGCCTGCTCTTTACCATTAAAGACTGGAAGGCTGAATGGGACACTGTATAGAGAATTATGGAAAGGCTTCAAAATATCCTGAGACTTTGAGGCCACCTAAATAAGAAAGACTAGTGGCCTCAATCATATCCTGTCTCTCGTTTAATCTATAAATGAAAATGAATATAAAGCCAATGTACTGTAAATCAACGGGTAACATCTTTACTATAAATCTGCCATCTCAATCTCAGTGTATTCTAAGGAACAGCATATCACCTAAGGCAGAAGAATATAAGAACATTAACAGAGCAGCAGCTGTGTCTTTAGGTCTGTCAGTGAAAGACAATGTGCCCATTTTTCTCCCCATCGAGGAGACAGATTAAAAATACAAGTCTTCCTTCATAGGTACAACAAGGCGAGCCATTACAAGTGAAATAAATACAACTGACCTGATCTGAGGCTCAGCAGAGCAACAAAAATGCAATTATCAATGGCAAGCCTGGGGCTATATAAAGCTTTTTATTAACTAAAAATAAAAATATTTTCAAGAGGGAAGATGTAACTAAAATCTAATGCAATTCTCAAATTGGAATACCTCCCCGATCCTAGTGATTTGCTAAAAATAGCAGATGATATGTTTGCATACCTCAGTTTGAAAGCATATCCAGTTGACTTGTCTTTCAGCATAATGATCTCTTTCACAGGAGAAGACCTCCAACTCCTATCCAAGCACTGCAATAAGTGAGAATGAGATATGGTTCCAATGGGGTTATTAAATTTCTCTTTCTTTCCTTATCAAATGAGGATATAACCAAGAAATTTGTTCTTTCGGAACATCTCACTCTTGCTGTTGAATGACATGGCTGCCTTCTATCTTCTTTGTACAATAATACCACAAGTATCATCTCAAGCTATTTATGTCACGAAAAGGAAGCTACATTTTACTCCTTTGAAGTCTGAAATTCTAGTATAAAAGAACATCAAACACTTCTTGTAAGTAGGCCAGATCCATTCAGAAATAGTTACAGAGTTCTGAAACCTGTAATTGCCATGAGATATTATAGAAGGCCTCACAACACATACAAATATCAGAACTTTATAAATCTACCTTGTCCTGGAGACCGGGAAAGTTGGTATTTTTAAAATGGGGACTTAGTGTTAAATCAATTAAATTCACCTTGTCTGAGAAGAAGCCACATAAAGAAAAAGGGAAGCGTTGGACTCGAAGACAGTACTAAAAGATATTCATGAAGCAGTGATGAAGAGAATTACATAGAAGACTGCTTTAATGAATAACATGAGTAAAATTTAATAATGGTGGCAAGTACAAAAGAAGATAACAAGAAAGGATGTTGACCTACTTAAATGTTATAAGCATTTGGAGAAGGGGTATTTACTAATGTTAATAAGACATTTACAGTAGCAGAGGTATAACTTCACTCACGTTAGATGACATTTTAAAAACTTGCATAATAAATGCAGAGAAGCCCAACTGAAATCCTGGCTATAGTTCAAAAGATGTCCACAAAATATATTTCTGTTTGTAATTAGCCAAATTTTGTCCCTTGGATATACCTACATGGCCATTCAGTGCAAATATGATAGCAAGACACTTCTCTTTGGTTAGCCCTGACTGCATGTATGCCCTGCCTCCTGTGTATCAGTGAAGTCCTCCCTGAATTTCTTGAGTCAGTGTATTTTCTTCCCAATTAAATACTATTAAATTAAATTTAATATTAAATTAAATTTAATAAAATTGGCTAAACATTATTTGATGAAAAACACACAAAATTAATCAAACAATGAATCTGAAGAATATTCAACCAGCTCTCCTAACTACAAATTTATAATTACGTCTAAACACAATCAAATGTATTTTACCTTTTTCTGCTTTACTGATCTGTTGAGTGAATGCATACCTACTTCTGCATACCTACTTCTGCATAATACAGTCTTTTAGGTACACAATATAACAGCGTCAGTTTTAAGTAAAATTAGTAAAATATAAATTATAGAAAGAAGGGTTGCCTATATAACAGATATGTTGATACAATCTTAAGCAAAAGTTGGAAGCAAGGATATTAATATATGATGATAAATAGAATAGTTAACAATAAGTAACCATTGTATATGTCAATAGAAATTTATTACAGGAACACCAGAATCCCAGTTCTTCAATGGTGACACTTGCATTAAGATGGTTAAATATTTGGTTTTTAAATTAGCATGTAGAAGCAATTTTTTGCTCTCTATTACACAGATATAACTTTGATTTCAGCTTCCTAGATTTCAGTAGCTATTCAGGATTTATACCAACGTAACAGCAGTACTTGACAGTACAGTAAAACCCCGATTTAACGGACCCAGATTTAATGGACTTCGGATGTGACGGACAACATTTATGAGCAAGTCCAATGCATCCCAAATCCGTTTTTTTGGGAGCTGGCTGCCGGCTCCCGCCCGAGTCCAGGCAGCCGGCGGGCTGGCTGCCGGCTCCCCGCTGCCGCCCGGGTCCAGGCAGCCGGCGGGCTGGCTGCCGGCCCCCGGCTCCCGCCTGCAGGCGGGCTGGCTGGCTGCCGGCTCCTGCCTGCGGGCGGGCGGGCTCCCATCTCCCACCTGCGGGCAGGCTGCCGGCTCCTGTCTCCCGCCTGCGGGCGGGCTGGCTCCCGGCTGCCGCCCGGGTCTCGGCAGCAGGCGGGCTGGCTGCCAGCTCCCCGCTGCCGCCCGGGTCCAGGCAGCCGGCGGGCTGGCTGCCGGCTCCCGGCTCCCGCCTGGGGGCGGGCTCCCATCTCCCACCTGCGGGCGGGCTGCTGGCTCCTGTCTCCCGCCTGCGGGTGGGCTGGCTGCCGGCTCCCGCATGCGGGCGGTCTGCTGGCTCCCGCCCGAGTCCCGCCAGCGGGCGGGCTGCCGGTTCCCAGCGCCCGCCCCAGTCCCAGCAGCCGGACCCGGGCGGGCTCGCTGCCGGCTCCCGGCTGCCGCCCGGGTCTCGGCAGCGGGCGGGCTGGCTGCCGGCTCCCTCCCGCGGGCGGGCTGCCTGCTCCCTCCCGCGGGCGGGCTGCCTGCTCCCTCCCGAGTCCCACCAGCAGGCGGGCTGCCGGTTCCCGGCGCCCGCCCGAGTCCCAGCAGCCGGGACCCAGGCGGGCTGCCGGCTCCCGCCCGAGTCCCGCCAGCGGGCGGGCTGCCGGTTCTCGGCGCCGGCCCGAATCCCAGCAGCCGGGGCGGGCTGCCAGCTCCCGCCCGAGTCCCGCCAGCGAGCAGGCTGCCGGTTCCCTGCGCCCGCCCGAGTCCCAGCAGCCGGGACCCCAGCGGACTGGCTGGCTTAAGGCTCCTGGCTACCACCAGGGTCCCAGCAGCTGGGACATGATAGTTAAAAGTACAGTAAAACCTCGATATAATGAACTAATTCGGGCGGGCTGCTTCTCCGACAGTTTGTTTTTTTTATTATTATTAAATAACGGACTTTCGGCTTTAACGGACACCCACTCGCCCAAATTAGTCCATTATATCAAGGTTTTACTGTATGTCTAATATGATTATTTGAACACACAGGTCCGAATGTCAGCAGCCAGTGTGAACAGGTGCCCTAAGTTAGGTATCCAGGTTTGAAAATAGTGCCAATAATATTTACTGGTCATTTATGAAATTGTGCAAAGCCTTTATTTACATGTTAAGAAATCATTTTAAGGATGATCACAAGTATAATTCCCCTATATAGGCTATGGTCCCCAAAATACCTTATGAGGAATACTTGCAGAACCTTAGAGACAAGTACTCCTCGTTTTTGTTGTTACAGACTAACACGGTTACTGCTCTAAAAAACTTATGTATGCTAAGATCATGTTTTCTAAATCATGCTGCTCAGCACTTAAACCCAAAAAAATCTTTTGTGAGAATGCCATGCATAAATGGTGTTCAGTTGGCCTGTGTACAGAGAGAGAGTCATGAACTGCTCAGCAAAGATCCATCTAACCCCAAGAACTAATTAAAAAACAGCCTTGACTGACTGCAAAGAAAGACTCTTGTTGCTGTTTAGTCCCCCTATGCCAGAAGAAGAGTGCTTAAAATTCGAAGCAGAGGGTAGGCTTATTGAGAAAACTGGAATTTTTAGAGTTCTTGGCAGGAAACCCGAGACCCCTCTACCCTGCAGGGGAAAAAAAGACACATTTCACATCATGCATAAATAGAATCAATTTACAGCAGCAACCAAAGACCCTAAATTCTTGGGGTGCCCGAGGGTGTTCACTCTGAGAATATGTGTTTTGAGACAAATTGATGCAGAGACGCACACAGATGAAAGAGCAAATAGGTTCCCCTCACTCCCTGCCCCCGATAACTTTAATGATGGTATTGAATTGTGAAATTAAGCACAGCAGGTAGGAAATCCCTGCAAAGTTTCCATGAGATATTGCGCTTCTCTGCCAAAGCAAAATTTTAAAGCCAGAGGATTTCCCTTCTGAAAAACACAAAAAAGCTCACTGGTAGATATACACCCTGTGCTATGTAGTTTGACCTAATTATTGATGCACTGATTTAAACTTTACTGTGAAAAGGGGAGTCTGAACTCCAGGACCTCCAGTCATCTTCAAAGAAATTTGGAATCATATTATAAAAAATATTCCCAAATGCTTCTAAATACAATACATTTTCATTACAGCCAATTTAATAAATATGGTTTTGGAGGGCACATATTAGCCCCCAAGTCAAATCTTCACAGCAGCAAAAGTAATTACTACCCTGATGTAAATTGTTTCAACAAGATTATTACATTAAAGAGAAGGTTTTGCCATTCTGGATTCATGTGAGAAAAGAAAAAGTTACAAGAAAATTAAGGGCTCTGGTATAGTTTTGTGAGTTTGAGACGTAGCACATGAGTGAGGGCCCTACGCGGCATTACCCTTGCAGAGACATGGAGCCTCAAAAAACCTACAACTAAGACACTTTTTGATAATCCTTATCATACATGTATATTAAATAATACCTATACTCCTTCACTTAGTAAAGCTTCACAGATGGCCAGTGCATGTCCCTAATTCTTTTCTCCAGCTCAGTTGGAAACAAGAGTTTTTAAATATTTTTAGGATAAAATGAAGGGGGGGAGGGGAGAATCAGCGTAAGGAAACAAAAGCATCAAGGAGAAATTATACTCTTCCGGAGTAATTTAATCTAACTGAATCATGACAAGAGTTGCTGCTTTGCAGGCCTAACATTGACTTGGTAAGATAGTAACTGTATTTTTGGCTCAACGCCACAGCAAAATACAAACCTCAGACTGGAAGAGCTGGCTGCTGGATCTTGGACTGAATCCAAAGAGATTAAGGACATCAGAGATAAATTTAAAATCTATTAGGAAGGAAAGTCCAATGCCTAAACTGGTATCAACCCATACCGGTTGGCTAAAGGAAAGATGATTATCTCCGCAGGTCAGCAATGAACATTTTCACTAGGAGGGTGGTGAAACACTGTAATGGGTTACCTAGGGGGGTGGTTGAATCTCCTTCCTTAGAGGTTTTTAAGGTCAGGCTTGACAAAGTCCTGACTGAGATGATTTAGTTGGGGATTGGTCCTGCTTTGAGCAGGGGGTTGGACTAGATGACCTCCTGAGGTTGCTTCCAACCCTGATATTCTAGGATGTCTATGATTCGAACAAGCATTCAGTCTTTCCCATTAATATGTTTAATTTTTCCAGTGAATGTTTGATTTTAATCACACACTTTACTAGATCCATTTAATCTGTTCTCGGAGGCTTCTGAATGAAATAATTTCTCCCTAAGTATTTAGAAGCAATGGGAAATTATATTGACTGTACCCAACAGTGTTGTTCTGAATTGGGGGTAAATATCAGAAGTACCTCAAGGCCTGTCAAGGCTAAATACCCACTCTTGCACTTTGAGTGCAGAAAGTGGGGGCCCACAAGTATTCTAAAAATGAATACTCCCCACTCCAGGCTTTATTAAATTCACAAGGTTATCACTTTTCTCTGACCTTGGATTGGTAGATGCTGCCACCACCTATATGCATATCCCCTTTGAGAGGCCAGGAAGGCACACTTGGGAATTCCTTCTTGAGGGGTACCCTCAAGCCCTTTCATCCCCCACTCTGGGGAAGAGCTGAGAAAGAAAGAAAGAAAAAAAGGAAATCCGCTGTTGCCACCAGCTATTTAAATAACATGTGCACAAACCTCTTAAGACACAAAAATCCAATTCCCTTCCTAAAAAGGTAAATTTTATTAATAAAAAAGAAGAAAATACATCTAGGAACTCAGGCTATTGCTAGATTTTAAAAGAGCAACTACAAGGATCAAGCACCAAGAATAGCTTAAAGGTTACAAGCAAAACAAAATCACCGGGGTTAGTACAGAGGAATCCACAAGCCATGACGAAATAAAAGGGATAAACCGAATCACATCTTCCTGGACATTTCCTGATGTACTTACGTATCTGGAATTTTAAATGAGTAATCTCTAGGTATGATACTTATAATTGTTTCATACCTGGCCCAAGCTTCTTAGAGCATAGCTGCGGCCCTGTCACCTCTCCCCAGGAAAACAGAAGACAGATCAAACGGGAGTCTTTTCAATTTTAAAAAGTTCTAGCCTTCTCATAGGTCAGGTGCCCACTCACTTCCTTTTACCTATGCATAGCAGTGAGACTTGTTAACCCTTTATAAGTAGTGCAATTAGAGAATAGCTACTAAGATGGATTCCATAGCTACTGACCGGCTGGGTGTTCATATCCTTTTTCCCCTCTTCATTTATCACAGGGCCAGAATTTCTACAATATTTAGATTATTAAGATACAGACAGGTACTTTTGAAAATCCCACTAGTGAAGTCACCTATGCAGATTAGCCCTTAACTCCAATAGATGAAATCAATCTGCACCTTTAGGTGCCTAAAGACCTCTGGAAAAAAAAACACTGAAAAAAAAAGCCTAAGTCCCGTTTTCAGAAGTAATTCAGTGCTCAAAGATGCAGAATTTAAGGCAACTCAACAAGTACAAGTTATGTTCTTACCTCCCATTGAAATAAACTAATTTGTGCACTTCTGAAAATTTTACTCTGTGTGATTAAGTCTCCCTGACTCCCTACAGCTTTACATATTTCCTGCAAATATGTATACAAATGCATTCATACATGTATGCAAAATCTGCATATGCTATATGTTACAACTATTCTGAATAAAACCTGAGCTTTGTCAGTGCTAAAAAAGACCTCTATTCTTCCATCTGTGTATTCAACTGCAAAAGTTATCTGAGCACAGACAATATTTTTTGCCTCTGCATTTGCATATTTCAGATTGTTGATAAAGCAGATTCAGTATATCTATATACATCATAATATTATTATAATTACTATTTGCATATCCTTATTATATTTTCTTTTGTTTCACAAATTATTTTTTTTCTTGAATGGATTTATCAGGAGACCCAATTCTATCACAGAGTACAAACACTGGAAGTCACAGTACATGCTACTTTGCTGGATATAGATTAAAACATCTTTATGAATGGGATAAATTGTTTCTAGAATCTGATCAAAATCAATTGGTCCAGACACAGCAATCTACTTCTCTGAGTGTGGTCCTAACAGTGTCAAATTTCCATTTTGAACAACCAGAATCTCTTTTAAAATTACTTAAAATACTATGTAAAAGAAAATCATACAGCTCCACAGCCCTCCACCCATCTTTGCCGTCCTGACACTTCTTCATAATCTGCTGTCAGATTGAGCTAGGACCCTCAACAAACTTCAAATATGTAGTTACTACTCTGGTCCTCTCTACGTTCTCTGAGAACTGCTCCTTTCAATAAGCTTCTCTGCAGGTCTCTGAAGCTGTGTGTTCATGAGACAGAAAAAATAAAGACTGTTGTAAATAGTAAACTTACTTAAACATTTACACATCTTCGATATGCACCACAGTCTAATGACAACAGTGGGGATGGAGTGTGGTCACAGCCCTGGGTAAAGACCAGAATGTAATTACTAATTAGCTGCTATCATGGTATGTCACTAGAGGAAAAAAATAGGAAGTAGGTCAAGGAAGAGATACAGCCATCCATCCCCAAATTCATTATATTAAATTTACAAAGTGCTGGGAATCATTTGGGGCACTGACCCTTGTCTCGTTACTGCAAGTAAGGATCAGTCTGTGTTACATGACAACTATCACAAAGAAACTACAAAACTATTGTTTTATACAGTGTATGATTCAAGAGAGAAGAACAGTGTCTCATATGCCAAACCAATTACAACTGGAAAGTAAGTTAAGACACATAGGGCTTGTCTTTACTATGCTGGGGAGGGTCGATCTTTTGGCGATCGATTTATCGCGTCTCATCAAGACACAATAAATCAATCGCCAGCAGCTCCCCCGTCAACTCCGGAACTCCGGCTTGCCAAAAGGAGCAAGCTGGAGTCAACGGGGGAGTGCGCCGCCGACCGCCGCCGTCGTGAGGACGGCAGGTAAGTCGGCTGTAGATACGCTGATTTCAGCTATGTTATTAACGTAGCTGAAATTGCGTATCTTCCCTCCCTAGTGAAGACCATCCCTAAGTTTTGGTAACATCCAATATGTACAGTTTTGCATAAATTTGCCGTTAAAAAGCTTATAGCTATCGATGACTTAAAACCAAAAAGTATTAAACATATCTGAGAGTTAAACTAAAATACTTCACTGCCAACTAAAACAAAACAAAACAGAATTTGAGAGCACATGCAGGCAATTCTTACCCTTCCTATACTGAAAAGATTCAACAAAATGTGGAAGTGTTCCTAAGTTTCCACACTGTCTTTATATAATGGTCACATTACTAATGGTCACTCTTTTTAAGAACAGAAACTTGAGGCTGATGTTGATGTGCGGAGGAGCAGCTTTCAAGTATTGAACCAAATTAACCTACAACTCAGAGCATTTTTAAATTCTTCAAATATTCCTCATCTGAAGTTTGTCCTGAGTCTTATTCACTGATCTGTAATTACTGGGCAGGTTTGTGGTGGTGGTTTTGGTGTGTTTGTTTGTTTTTTAAAAGATGCCTTGGTAGACACTCAATAACAAGCAGAAAGTGAAGATCTATATAGCCTACCTACAGTTGTGCTAATTTGTCTCCTCTTTCTTTTGTAGTTGGTGTCTAGTGCTTGAGGGAATGTGTCTTTGTCCTCCATTGAGTATGCTGCATTTCAAGGCAATATGACATTTTAAGAGTCACTGTCTAGGTCTTTGCATAGCAAAAGCAGGTGAGAAAAAGCCCATTTTTATTGCACAATAAAGAAATGCTAGTATAAAGGTCATAACACACTGTCAATACTGTTCTGACACAGAGTTTTGAAGGGATAAATCCTTTCTGCAAAGTGTAAAATGTGGAATCAGACCTTAAACCAAATCAAGCTCCATAGGAGTACAGGTGAGAACTTAAGACTTAAGTGGCTGGCAAACCTCCTGCTCAGGCACCTAGACAAGTCTTTGCAGTAAAGGCAGTTAAAAAAAAAAAAAAAAGACCATTAAGCTCTTATTTGGTGGTGACAGATACACACTTGCTACAAATCTACCTCAATCCAGCTGGGTGTCTAACAGCAAGAACAGCACGCATTAAAGCTTCAGTCAACCATAAATAACCAAAACAACACAAAGCCATCCTAATCAACCTAGCCTAGCAATTTACATGCACCTATGGTGAGTCAGATTTGGCCAAAGTTCTGCCAGGAAAGGCCCCTGGCAGCAGGAAGTGTACCAGCTGCTACTGTTGGCAGACCTCCTGCTAGGGCACCAAGATAACAATGAAAAATAGTTGCTAATGTTCAAATAAGTGGGGAACAGCATTAACCGTGACCATGTAGAGGAGCAGGGAACTTAACTCAAGAAATAAAAGTCTTACTATTAGGGTGTCTGATTTCAGACTTCCCTGGTTTATATTGATATGACTGAATGAATTATTCTATCTTAAAAAAAAACAATGCCAGATACAGACAGAGCACTGGCTAATTTGAGGAAGGCTTGAACAGGAGAGATTCTCAGCAAGTAGCAGGGCTCATTCATCATGCCAACAAGTTTACTCAAAACAAAAGGGGTTTTTTTTATTTTATTTTTGTCTTTAAACTGGACTTTTCTCTCCTCAGTTTATTGAAAGAACTTCAAGTGCACAAAAACAGATGCTTGAAAGCTCACCCATAACCTTGCTTAATAGGAAGGTTTTGACTCCTCTTTAGGTGCCACTAGGATCCTCACTTTCTCCTTCCATTATTGCAAGTGAGTATAAAGGTTTCTTATCTTATTTAACATCTTCAGTTATCCCCCCATTGTGTCTTCCTAAATCCTCTCACTCATTAAGTGAATTTGTACAGAGTGAAGAAACTTTTTGAACACTCTTCCTAGAGACAGAAAATCACATTAACTGTAAAACTGGTCTTAATTTCACCTGGTTCTGCGTCAGAAGTGTTAGGATGAGAGAGACCACGAAGTCTGCTAGAGTCTATTATATTGTTTGAATTAGCAATTCAGTTCTAAAAGTTCCCCTCTTCACCACCACCATAGTAAGCATCCCTGCACCTCACTTTCATAGATTTCATATAATTGCTGCTGTTATTGATGGATATAGTAGCTTATTCTACACATATCATAAATAAATGGATCTATGCAGTAGAGATATGTATCTATGTTAAATTTAAATAATAAAGTGACTATACAAAGAAGTAGGTACCCTAACATACTTAATACTACAACAAAATCCTAGCATGATAGAAACAGTTATTCAAAAAGGAACATTGGCTGCCTGTCACCACCACCACCACAAAAGGCAGCAGCTTTTTCCCAGCTTTTCATAATTCTAGAAAGCATACCCTCCAGCCCTCTCTAAATATTCCACTAAACAAATCTTTAGCAGCATTCTCAGAAAGTCACCAAATTCAGGTTATTTTGGACTAAGCCTATTTTAGCCCAAGTTATTCTAACTGTTGAATATGATTTTGTGAATAGCAAGCCGCATTATCTCAGTGTCATTAATTAACAACAACAACCTTTGGATGTTCTCAGGTTGATCTATTCAATACTAATGAAGCATTTAATCTGAACTGGAAAACTTTCAGATTATAGCTTTAATTCCAGAAATGTTTGCAAATAAATTAATTACAGTGTCACCGTTCAACCACATTTTTGCTGGAATCTGTTGCTGTTTTTTCCTTTGAGCAATGAAGTCATATTAAGTAGATCTTGTTTTGTTTTACCTTTTTTATTCTTTATTTACATAGGACATGTTATAGGTTTATAACTATGCATGGCTGCTCCTAGGGAAGACAATAGTAGAAGAGGGAAAAAAGCTTTGATGGAAGGCAGTACTTTTAAGCACAATATGCTTTACTATAGTAAATGTGTGATGCTAGCAGACCAGGTACCAGCTCATGCCAATGTCCCAAGCCTTACCCAACACTGGCAAATGCATAGTTGGAAACCTGCCTGGATCACCTGTGTGTTAGTATTGTTAACATAAATATTAGAGAGTTAAGAATGTGTTTAGACTTTAAAATTAATACATGCAACCTCCTAGAAGAATTTCATACTTATAACACCTGTACCCCATGTTATAAGAGGATATTAAATCTTTATTATAATTATAAAGTAGAACCTCAGAGTTACAAACACGAAACTTATGAACTGATCAGTCAACCACACACCTCATTTGGAATCAATCAGGCAGCAGCAAATACCAAAAAAAGTAAACACAGTCCAATACTGTGTTAAATGTAAACTATTAAAAATAAATAAAGGGAAAGCAGCATTTTCCATCTGCATAACAAAGTTTCAAAGCTATCTAAAGTCAAAGTTCAGTTCTAAACTTTTCAAAGAACAACCATAATGTTTTGTTCAGAGTTATTTACATTTCAGAATTATAAACAACCTCCAATCCCGCAACATTCATAACGGAGGTTCTACTGTAAAATGGTTTGCTCTAAAACTGTGAACCCCCACTGTCAGGAGAGAAGAATTACCAAGTGTGAAATGTGAGTTTACCACAAGAGGAGTCATCTTCTCTCAAAAAAGGTGGCCAATAGACATCAGATAAGCCATTGTGTAACATCAGTGGACAAGAGACTTTGTTGATTGCTTCCCCCACAGCCATGAAGAGGAGACCTGCACAGACATTTGTCCCATCAACTTAAGCTCTGGGGAAAGCGAATATTAATCACTATCAAGAAGAAATTGCTATCCCTAGGGTGCTTGGACTTCAGGGAGAGGGCACGATTTTAAGTACAAGCAAGGGATTCCCAAGCTGTTTAGCTTGGGATAGCTTGCACCTTACAGCACCTTTATTACCTTTTGAAACCCAAGACTAACTCATTTGTATGTTTATGTTTACCTGCTTTGACCTTGTAAATAATGTTTTTTCTTAGTTAATAAATCTTTAGTTGATTTATTTGGGGATTGGCCACAAGTGTCTTTGGTTTGAGATCTGAGGTGCAGTTGACCTGGGGTAAGTGACGGGTCCTTGGGACTGGGAGTAACCTGAATATTATAATTATTTTTGGTATAAGGGGCCATCTAGGTGGCAAAACTGCCTAGGTGGCAAGATAGACCAGAGTATTTAAGGAGACTATGTTAAGGCTGTTATAGTGTCTGAAGAATTCACACTTGATACTAGGTTTGGTGAAATCCAATTACAGAACCCATAACCAGTTTGGGGGTTTTACCCTGGTTTAGAACAGGCTGCCGAAAGATTGGTACTCACAATCATGGTACTCATTACTCTAGAGAGCTGGACAATATACACATCATATTTTTGTCACTCAAAGCTAGAGAACTTCACAGAATTCCAGGAAGATCTAACAAGACAAGGAAAATCAGCAGCACCAGTTAATTTGTCCCAGACCTAGCCATAGAAGGCAACCCAAATCTGCAAGCTTTCTTTACCTCCTCAGCCCAAAAAATCTCTCAGGGACCCCCATGCAGTACACTGCATCTACTCAAGAAGCACCACTCACTGTCCTGGACCCAGTGATCAGCTGGGAGAAGGAAGGATGGACACACTGCTCAGCTGGAGTAGATTACAAAAAATTCCTTCCCACTCCAGACGAACTGACCAATGGGAAGTGCATATTGTGGCAAATGCTGGCACTATTGTGATGGGTCCGGCACTTTCTCTTCTTGTGGGGGGTTCAGTGAGCCATTTCTTGCCCCTAAACAGGGTATTAACTGCCTCACTAGCATCTTAGAAGAGGGGGAGTGGAGAGGAAGGGATCCAGGCCCACCGTCTACTCCGGGTCCCAGCCCAAGGGCCCTGAGGATAGCGGTAAACCACCTGAACTAGCTATTCCTTCCCCTGGGCTTCTTCCCTCTCCTACCCTTCAGCTTGTTGGGCTTCCTGCCCTCTCTCTAGACAAGCCAGGTGTCTCTTTACCTAGGGTCTGGGTCTTCTTGGTTCCAAACTGCTCCAACTCCTTTCCTCCTCCCCTGTCTGCCTGAAGCAGGGGGGTTTATTAGGTTCCTAACAGGAATTGATTGCAGGTGTTCCAATCAACCTGCCACCAGCTTCCCTAGTCCACAGGGAGCCATGCCTCAATTAGCTCTGAGCTTACACATCTCCCCTCAAGCAGTCTACCACAGACCCTCCTCTATCACAACATGCAAAATGAAATTAACTAAATAATAACCCAAGAAGAGAGCAGTAGCTTTGAGAAACAAATTAGGAAGAAATACTCTTAATGTTTTAATCACACTAGGATTAGGACCAATTAATACTTATGCCATTCAGTGTTTTAGTCACCTTTTATGACTACACTGAAAGTTTTTACTGTAAGAGGACTATTTCTTAAGAACAAAAGGTATGATTTTGGGGTCTACATCAAATGGAAAAACATGTAGAAAAAGCATAGCTAACCAGGAAAGTATTTCTCATTCCAGTATGCTTGTGGAGGGGCAGGTGCTGGCAGCACAGTTGTCACAGCTATACTGCCACTCCTTTACTCTCTGCTCCTACTCCCAAACTGGAGGATGTTATAAAACAGGAGCAAAATATGCAGAAATTATTATTGACAAAGGTCAACATTAAGTCCTATAGGAATTCTACTTTAGATTTGCTGAGAGAACACTGTGACCGAGTAGCTGTTTCAGGCTATTCTGTTCAGGCATGGTTCCTTTAAATGCATACATCCCACTGAGACAGAGGTGCTTCTGTTCATTCATATGGAAACAATAATGTGGTGTTGTTGATGGCATTAGAGATGCTAGATCAGAATTACAGCTTTCATTCTCTTTGTGTCACAAAGCTTAAGGGAATTATATGACCCTTTTTCTTTAATGTTACTGAGGAGATCCATTTCTGTACATTTCTTCCGTTTAACCTCTAAATGCACATTTAGGAGATCAGGGAAAACCTGAGAAACTTTAAAAATCTGTCACATGATCATTCATTGGTCTTTGTACCCTTCTTCTGATCTTTACCAGGAGCCATAGAAAGGGCAAGTGGAGTATGCATATAAATTGTAGACATGCTTTGTGTGTTTTAAAAATGCAAAAGTTCTTTACTTTGATGGGGACTTAGTCCCAAAAAATGGCTGACTGAGGGCATTATCAAATGTTTATCTTGAGATTACTTTTAGTGAAAATTTTGTATAGTGTATTAAATATATATTGTGTATTAAAATAACTTGCCCCAGCCACATATGCAAAGTGGATAGATTATGTCTTTCAAGGCATAAGTAGCCTTTGGATTAATCAAATGACCTGGGAAACATATATTAGTGCATTTTGATGTAATTTTTTTTTCTAGCAAGTCGTTTAAATATAGCTCTATGCTATTTCATCATGCAACATTCAATTAACATTGCAACCAAAGGAGCTAAGTCAATTTACACCATGGGAATCTAGCTAAATAAGAAAAATAAGAGCTATAGACAAGATCCCAGAGAGTTTCTCTCTAAATATAAATATATCCGAATTATGCTTTGGGATGTTATTCTTTTACCAGACACTTGAGAAGTATTTGATTAGATGAAGTCATTGCATAGGGCACATGTTGTTGTGCTATTCTTGACTGTTTATTTCATTGAGGTATAATTCATCTTTCTTATTACATTTGCAGTTTGAATTAGAAGCCTAAAATTCAAACTTGTATGCAGAAATGAGGATTACATTTCCCACAGTGGAAAAACACTGATTTAATCTTGCATGATGAAATAGCATAGCTCTATATTTAATATTTCTTTTTAAGAAGGGAGACATATGAAGTGGCTAGACCATCCCACCAACCATGCATCTGTGACTTCACTGCTGTTAGCTTGACCAGAGCTAAAGTAGGTATATTTACCCAAGCTAGAAATTACATCTCCAGCCCCAGAATAGGCATATCTCAAAGGTGTGTCTACACTGCACGCTCTTCAGCGAGTAAAGACATGCTTGAACTCTATGGATATGTACCCTACATGGCTCCGTACTTGCACAAGCAGTGTTTCCCGTCAACACTGCTGTTTTTAGCAGTGTAGTGTCCTGTTACCTCCAGCCAGCCATACCACCCTGAACATGCCCGATCTCGTCTGATCTCGGAAGCTAAGCAGGGTCGGGCCTGGTTAGTACTTTGATGGGAGACCGCCGGGGAACACTGGGTGCTGTAGGTTTCACCTGGCAGTAGGTATAAAATGCCTCCAACGACAGATGGAACGACACATCGGTTGGAGTATACCCCAGTCGTATCAATGGTTGCAAAAAAGTTCCAAGTGGACCCTGCCGTAGTGCGGGAACAACGCTAGGAAGATGATGAGTGTCCTGTTACCTCCCTATTGCCCCATAGCCATCCCCTGCTGCAGGGAAAGTCTCCAACAACTCCTTCAGGTTGCTCTGACACGAGAGAGACAGCAGGGAAAAGCTTGCGTAGCTAAATACCACACATAGAAGCAGCTTGCTTTTCACTGCAGCATATAGCTACCCGTGCCCTACATGATACCACTAGAGGTGTGCAGTGTAGACATATCATAACAGGAACTACTTTTTTGTTTATAGTCTGGATAAAATCCCTATTACCTGAGCACTGGAAAACACACTGGACAAATCGTCAGATAATTTAATATGATGAACAAGCTGGCATTGGCACAGAAATGGACTAGAAGATGACCTAACGGTTGACAATTATGCTTAACTTATCCACCATTTCAGTCAGACTGTTTTCATGTTGTATATCTAGGGTGAAGTCCTGGCCCCACTGAAATCAATGGCAAAATTCCCATGACTTCAATAAGGCCAGCATTTCACCCATATAGCATATCCAAAGTTACCTCTGCCTTTAAAGAATCAATAGCCACATATATACACCCTACCACTTAATTAGCATAATGTTTTACTTAATTAAAATATGACTATAAAATATTGTGAAGAATAAAAAAATCACATTTCAAAAACATGCCCTATGCAGAATCTTGCAACTCGTTTAAAAACTCTAGTTAACAGATGCTCCAGAGTCTTTCAAACAGTGAAACTCAGTGGAAACATGTCAAATGGAAAAAAAAAGTGTTAAGGTAAGTAATTAGATATTAGTTTGACAGTTCTCCAACCATTTAAGATAAATACAAAGGAAGCCAATACTGATTACACATCTTTAAATAATTCTTGACTCCTAGAAATTGAAATACCTCAACAGTTTCTTTAAGAGGAAAATTCATGAAGGCAAAGGAGAAACCACTTTAATAATGGTCATAAAATATGGTTTGCAAACAATGTCCTGAAAACAAATGAAATAGTTGTTACGCTCAATACATGATCAATATTTCTACAAAAATATGAGATATCTCCAGTGCATGTTTGAAATAGGAATAGCTTTATGGACAGCTCTACAGTAGTTACACTTAAAATGTTTATATATTTTTATTTAACAGTTTGAGAGACACTGTCTAGACATATAATGAGGAATACTGGAAGAATACTGGTAAATTTTCAAAACACCAGAACATTTTAAGTTAGACCATACATTCTCATAACTTAAGCAACTCCCAATCTGTAGAAAGGTCCTTAACAAATCCCAAATCTTAACAGTCAAAACATTTTAAAAATCTGAACCTAAATCAAATTTCACAGCTGGCCTATATTTTTATGATGAGCAAAAGCAAACTGTTCGATCTAAACACCTACAAACTATGGGGTGTTGAGTACCGAGGCTTCAGTAGACTCCATGTTGAGGTAGAGGGCTCAAACCCAAAGTGAAATCGTGGCCCCAGTAAAGTCAATGGCAAAACTCTCATTGGCTTTAAAGGGAATGGATTTCACACTTAGAATTCTATAAACAGTATGCCCAATTCATCCCCGCTTCAAGACTGCATCCAGCTAGATACCCTCACTGTGGTATGTTTATATTAAAACTATTTTTGGCAAAATGTGCTGTCTTGAAAAGCTAATTTTACTACAAAACAGAATTATTTGCTTCTCTTGAGTGAAATCATCCTCGTGTGCTCTTGCCCCATAGTGCAGATGCAATCAAGATTATAATATTCAGTCTTCCTTACCAGTATGTTAAGTTTCCAGAAGTGACAAACACTTACTTGTAACTACTATAAATCATAAGAAAATGGGGCTAGCTAGACATGTTTACAACTTTTAAAATACAATTTTCCCATGGAGGGGGGTAATAAAAATGTAACAAAAACAGGTGCACAACCCAACATTTCAACTTCTATTCAATCTGGAGCTCCAGTTCATCTGATACCACAGCATAATCTGCCCCTTTGGACTTTAACTCTCCAAAAAATAATAAGAATAAATCCACTTAAAATACTGGCTGTACCAAACCCATATGGCCTGGCTAATGAGAAGAGGATAATGGAGGAGGGACAGTTGTACCTGGGTCCTGAGCATAGACTATTCCCCTAAAACATATGTAAAAATAAAGTGACATGGAAGGGGACGGGGCTCAGTAAAAATGATGTTCCAGGGTACAGATTTCTCTTGCCAGTCCTAGTGATTGTAACAACATCTTAGCTTTGTAAAAATGCCTTAAATATTGGAGAATATGCCTCACTCTGTGAGGACTGAGCACTTCACTAAGAGTGAAAACAATACCTGTGAAGTTATCTTGGTATACAAAAGAAAAATAAACTTAACGAGGGAAAATAATGTTGATGTTTATTTGTTGCCTGTATCCTCATCTTCACATCTTCTCAAAATATTTTTTTGTAGAAAGCCAGCACTGAGAGAGAGGTGTGTCCTTGGGAGCAGGCAGAGCAAAGTTCACTAACTTACGGCCTTACATAAGTTAACAGCAATTGGAGAACAGGTTTTCCTAGCATCTCATATATTTCATGGACCAAGCATGTTCTGAAACCTATATTTCAGTTCTTCCCAGGCTCTACTTCATGCCTCCTTTGTGCTTCTCTTTATTCTGGGATCAGCTGCTCATATTCATTGTAAAAGCCTTAGGGTTGCTCTCAGGGTGACCAGGTGTCCCGACTTTATAGGGGCAGTCCTGATATTTGGGGCTTTGTCCCAATTTTTCACCCTTGCTATCTGATTACCCAAGCTGCTCTAACTTACAGTGAGCTGCTCTGGCTCCAAGAGCCACTCAGGCAGCTGAAAATAGTTGGAAAGGAGCCACACCAGCGAGGAGCCCCATATACCAACGGTAAGAAAGGGTTTGGGAAGCCCATGGAGCCATTTTGCCTGCTGTATGCCAACCAGCGGGAAACCAGTCTACATCTAGGGCTATTTTGTGGCTGGTCAGATCATTTATGCTACTTTAGTTATAAATCAAAGCACAATCAGTGAGAAATTCTTACCTTCTCCTGAATCACCTAGTTGCAGCTGAAGGATTCCTTTCTTCTGAAATAAGAGTATAAAAGGCTCTACTTTCCTATAGAATTGACAAAGAGCGCCGGGAAAGCAACAACAACAACAAAAAGATGACATCATTGACCAGGAGACTTCACCTCAATCTTACAGAATCTTAAGCCTCTGTGTCAAATACTCCAGGCAACCTCTCGCTGACTAACCTCAAGAATTGACATCAGACAGTTTGGGCATTGTTTTAGCACAGGGGTTCTCAAATTTCATTGCACCGTGACCCCCATCTGACAACAAAAATTATTACACAACCCAAGGAGGGGAAAACTGACACCCAAGTTGCCCTGAGCCCTGCCACCCCAAGTAGGGGAGGGCCAAAGCCAAGGCACTATCACCGCCTCCCCATGTGTGGGTGGGGGCAAAGCTAAAGTCCAATGGCTTCAGCTTCAGGCAGAGGGCCTGTAACCTGAGCTCTGTCACCCAGGGCTGAAGACCTTGGGCTTGGGCTTTGAACCCACGCAGTTTGAGAACCGCTGTGTTAGGGCATTAGGGGGCAATGGGCTACCAAAACATACTCAGAAAGTTCCCTCTAGAAAGCATGCTGAACTACCCATTTTCCATATGTGGGAAAGATGCAATTACTGTATTCCACAGTTACTGCAAAGATGAAAAAACACTAAGTTTTTAAATAGGGGCCACCATTTTTGGCAACCACACCGATTATAGTCCCTGCTCCCTCTGCTAGCAGAGGGGCAGCTGCTATTCTCCATTCCCAGAGCTGTGTTCAGATCAATTGATGACACTGGCTCAAAAACCAAAAATGTTTTGGCAGGAGAATGTGTTATGGAACTTGATGGTTCTGTTTATTAAAAAAAAAAAAGACAGCAGTGTCAATTTCAACTGTATGTGACACAGGAAAAATCTTGAGGGTTATCAAGTGGAAAATGACAGGATTATTAATGGAACGTGTTATTTCTGACCACTACAGACAGCAAGTAACTAATGAAAACAATAAAATAAAATCTATATACAATTACTTGACACTGTCCCTTTTTGCAGGACTTATAAGAAACAACAGTTCAGCTTTTTTTGCTAGCTCTTAAATAGTGATTATCAAATCAGTATTGATCCTAGAACTGCGCTGGTCTCAAAGATGCTCATTTACACACACAAGAACGTACGAGGTTAATTTACTCCCAAGGGACTTCTGCGCCAAAAAAATTAAAATTCTGAGACAAAAATTTAAAAGTATGCACACATTTTAGAATTCTGCAAAATTTATGTCAATAAATAAATGTGGCTCCAACATGGCAGCGGGGAACACAGGCCACTGACAGAACTGAGGTGGGAAATCATCCTGAAGCCCCCACCTTCCCTGGTACAGAGACTTGGTAGTGAGGCTGTACCTGACCCTGACACAGTGCGAGGGCTGGGCATACCCCAGAAACAGGCCAGGGCCCTGTCCCTCTGCACCAGGTGTGGGTGGGATGGCTCAGACCAGCAGAATCCAAGGTTAGTTTGGGTGGATTCAGGTGTGGGGCGAGAGGTTTCTGTATGGGGCAATCTGGGTACGGGAGGATCAGTGGGAGATCTGGATGCACAGTGGCTCGTTGGGGCGTTCCAGGTGCAGGGGGAATGGGATTCTGCAGAGGACCCAGGTGAAGGTGGTTGGGGGATCCGTGGGGTGAGGGCTGGGTGTGGGGAGATTGCACTCAGGTGAAATAAAGTATCAACCTCCTGCTGAAGTAGATGCTTGTGAAAATGGTCCCTGAAGATGGATGGGGTTGGGAGATAGGGAGGAGGCAAATACTGAAACTGGGTCACATAGCCTTCCTGAAGGTCCTTGAAGAATGTTATTCCAGTCGAAGCATCCTTGAAAAGTGAAAGGCAGGTAAAGGAGGAATAAGATCCTTGCAGATTAGTCCAGGACTCCCAACCACATCATTAAATTTACTCATTCTGATTAGGACCAGGCTCAGATATCAGATGAAGAAGCAAACTCCTTTCTTTTCTGAAAACATGGTCTCTTAGAATAATTGGTCAGTTTCTGATAGTAAAACGATGAAGAAACTGGTCTTTGCCTCAAAGTGAGCTGAGATTTGAATGGTTTTCCTCCTGTCTGATGGGCAGAAGGCCCTAAACAATGGTGTGTTGATTATGTATTCTTCAGTGAGTAACACCTCATAAATCCTCTGTTGTTGCTTGCACTACTTTTGGAATCTCAGAAGCAACCAACCAAGAGGCTCTCTGAAACTGATCTTGCAGTTAGGTCAGTAGCATCTAGTACTGCCTGCAAAGTTGTCTTAGCAATTAATTGTCACCACTAACCCTTCTGGGGCAGGATGAGGATGAGTATGTAAATTTTTGTTCTACATTTTCATATTTTATGCTCACACTTTTGTGAGTACAAAAATGCTCAAATCCTTTCAGTGGCACTCAATATCTATGGTCCGCTTGTTTATTTACAGCGGATCTCAAAGCTTGTGACACGCTGCCTACTATCCCTCACAACACAGTCTCAACTTCTCTCCTCCAAATCTTCCCTGTAAGGCTCCCTTATTTTTGTTAGGAGGCCGGCTACAGGCAGACACTCTTCCTACATGGTAAATTGAACTGCTGCCTATGAGATTCCTTTGTTTGAAGCACCAGGCATCCTAGGGGCTCTGATTTTCCTGTGAACCAGGTTGGTCCAGATTCTGATTTGCACCAGTCACTAGGGTTGTGCTCACTGATGCCCATAATATTACCTGAATTTTTGGATGCTGAGTTCCAAAATATGTTACAGATCTATCAATACTGTATACGATAAGCAAACCTAGGGGAACTGTAAGCCTCATACATGGTGGTGCCCACATCCCAGCTTCTTGCTTCCTGGAAATTAAAGACTTGGAATAATGCATAGGCAATGAGCTGAGCCCTTATGTGTCGTATGTCACTCACACTGTTCACCTGTGACACTCTGGCCAATTATGGAGTAGCATTGAAAGACTATGAAGCCCAGTTTTCCTTAGCCAGGAGGTTCAGATACAGGCCCTGAAGGGCTAAAGGGCGAGGGGGAAGCCTCATTGTTCCTACAGAAGACAAACAAAGGGAATCCCAGTTGACAATTGACTGCATCATTTCAGAACACCTCCCTAGGCTTCACTTGAAGTGTTTCTGGTTTCAGCAGGGATCAAATTTAACTGCCATACTTCAGAAACTCAAAACCATTCAACAGTGACTACTGTGTTTTCAGCTGTGCAAACACTGGTAATTATAATGCTTACTGCAGGGGTTACTATGGTTGAAATGAAAGCATCTGTCAGTTGTGGACTAGCATCTGTAATCAACCTTGTCACAGACATAATGCTTAAGGAAGTTAACATCCATCATAACAGTCTCGGTCAGTAGGATCTGCCAATAGATGCTGCTGTGATGACAGTGGCAGGGTGCCAATATCCATTTCATTTTTGGATGAGCACTAAATCATCTTTGGCTAATAGAACAAGAGATGTGGTGGTACATTGTAACAATAAATCAAGTCATAATTTTACCTCTGATGGTTTTGTTTGCAGCAGAATAGGTGCTTAGGTGTGACGCTATAGGTGGTAAGGCTCAGATTCAAGTGTTTATTAATAAAAGTGGCCTGAAGATCAGAAGCAGCAAGTAGATGAATTGCAATGTCCAGAGAGAGCCTTTTGTATTAGCAGGAGTGTTGTAAGCAAGACATGATAGAAGTTAATCTTCCACTCTACTCCACACTGATTAGGCCTCAACTGGAGTATTCTGTCCAGTTCTGAGAGGCACATTTCAGGAAAGATGGGTAATAAATGGAAAAATCCAAAGAAGAGCAACAAAAATGATTAAAGGTCTAGTAAACATGACTTCTGAGGGATGACTGAAAAAGTTGGATTTGTGTAATCTGGAAAAGAGAAGCTTGAGAGAGGATGTGATAAGAATTTTCAACTAGATAAAAGGCTGTTACAAGGAAAAGGGAGAAAAATTGTTCTTCTTAACCTCTGAGGATAGGACAAAAAGCAATGGGCTTTAATAGCAGCAAGGGAGGTTTAGGTTGGACATTAGGAAAAACTTACCTCTCAGGGTGGTTAAGCACTAGAATGAATTGCCTAGGGATATTGTGGAATCTCCATCATTGGAGATTTAAGAGCGGATTAGACAAACATGTCAAGGATAGTCTAGAAAATCAGGGGTCGGCAACCTTTCAGAAATGGCATGCTGAGTCTTCATTTATTCACTCTAATTTACGGTTTTGTGTGCCAGTAATACATTTTAACCTTTTTAGAAGGTCTCTTTCTATAAATCTATAATATATAGCTAAACTATTGATGTATGTAAAGTAAATAAGGTTTTAAAAATGTTTAAGAAACTTCATTTGAAATTAAATTAAAATGCAGAGCCTCCTGGACCAGTGGCCAGCATCGGGCAGTGAGAGTGCCACTGAAAAATGTGGCACGCGTGCCATAGGTTGCCTACCCCGGTCTAGATAATACTTAGTCCTGCCAGGAGTCTCTTCCAGTCTTCTGATTCTTTTAGGAAGCTGTCTCCAGGCATGTATGTATGTAATCTCTCAAACTACATAATTATCTGCTAGATAATGGGTAATCCATGGAGGTTTATTAATGCCCTGAATGGTGCATACTTGCCTAGCTGATGGGGTTTAATCAAAAACAACATGAGAATATATTTTTGAGAGTCCCTCATTAAGATTTTGGCAGCACATCACTGGCTAATCGCAATATGCTGTCTCTTGAGTTGAGCAGAATGTTGATGCTATCACTAGTATAGTGTTTCAACAGAGCGCTAAAGACTAAGGATTGAGAGTTGATCCAATTTATTTTTATGTACAAAAGTTCTGCATTGTTCCCATAATCTTGTAATAGAAATTTAGAAGCACGGGAGCAAATTTCTGACCTGAGTTACACCTGTGCCTCCAACTTGGGCCCGTTTACCTATTCCATCTTATCTGTTATTTGTCTGGAATAAACATATCTAGACATTGTAAGTCTAAAATTCTGTCTAAAATTGTATAAATAAAGGCAAACAATGATTAAGCCTACATTAGGTGCATTTGTGACTCAATTTCCCATTTTTATTCCCCAACAACAGCCAGAAGGTCGATACGCTACACGGATCTAGGAACAAAAATACCCATCTGGCAGGAGGAGGGAGAGAAGATTAGCTAGCTGATGCCACTACTTCAGCCTGAAGACTGCAGTATTAGCCACAGGAAGCAAAGCTGCTCCATGCCCTGGACTTGGCTGGGGAAGAACATGTATAGATGCAGGGATTCTCAAACTTCTGACAACAAAAATTATGACAGGACCCCAGGAGGGGGGACTGAAGCCTGAGTTTGCCCAAGCCTCATCGGCCCGGGTGCAGGGCGAGAACCCAAAGCCCGAGGACTCCAGCCCCAGACAGGGGAGCCTGTAACCTGAGTCTTGCCACCCAGGGCTGAAGCCCTTGGGCTCAGGCTTTGGACTCTCACCCTCCAGGCAGCGGGATCGGGGTTCAGCCTCGGGCGCCAGCAAGTCTAACTCTAGCCGTGATGACCCCATTAAAACAGATTTGTGACCCATTTTGGGGTCCCAACCCATAGTTTGAGAACCATTGGTATAGAGGATTCCCACAGGCCACATAGAGCCCCTTTAGTTTCATCTTTTCATGTAGAATGAGCATTCGGCCCTTAAAGTATTAAAATCCTTTCTCCTATTAGCATCTTTCATAAATAGCATTATTTTATTAACCTCTCTCATTTGTTCACATACTAGGGTCCAAAACCTGCAATTTTCAGTTCAAAGACTGGATAAGAATTATGAAGTTTGGTACTATTCATTCACCTAGCATGGAACTGGATAAATAGGTACTGCTTAATTAAAATGGTTGCTTGGGCTTATTAATCTGTGCCGGTCTATTTTTTACTGAAATTGTTAACTTTGAGATAAAGAAACTACCAATCTATGAACAACACACAAAACATTTTGCTATTAAAAAAATAGAGATTTTTTTAATCTTATATAAAAATATAAGAGAAAGTGGGTGAAGTAATATCTTTTATTGGATCAACTTCTACTGGTGGAAGAGAAGCTTTCAAGCAACAAAGAGCTCCTTAAATGGGACTTGTGTGTACACCAAAAGAAAATACTTGCCTCTTCTGCTCAAAAACAAAATTGTTATGTCTAAGAGGCAATAATGCTCATGCTTCTATGGGCGTGATGGGTACAGAGAACTGCTATACTCTCTATAATTTTAGTATGATCTCAGAACTTGGTAGCACTAAAAACGAACAAAGAGCTCAGAAGAAACACTAAGCACATTTCAAACACTTCAAGTTTATTCACACTAAAAGAACAATGCTTCAGTGTGGAGAAACATTTAGGAATGTATGTGCCTCAGTTGGGAGCCTGTGGCAAAGTTACCACTGAAGCACACCCATTTCTGGCCACACAGTGATGTAGCAACACTGCCTCCATTTTTCCCATTTTCCCAAAAATCAACCAGACCACTTTATTTATTTTTCCCATTTTCCCAAAAATCTTTATTTTTGACAGATTAAGCATTTTAGTTTTAGTTTAGCAGTTGCACACTAAAACCCATTTCTTTAGCCATAGAATCATAAAGCTTTCTCTGGCATAGGAACAACCTGGATCATCAACCAGACCACTTTACAGAGACCAGTCCTTTCCAGGGCAACAGAGATTTTTTACTAGAGGGCAATAGAAACATACAAACAATCAAACCTTCATCCTGGCTGGGCTTGGCTCGCTGCCACCCCATTACAGCATGCTTCTGCTGCTAGAAGCTGTCCTCCTATTTAACCACAGGCACCTGTGTCTTCATCAACCCCCTGGGCCAGAAGCTGGCACAC
This sequence comes from Sternotherus odoratus, assembly GCA_032164245.1. Classification (NCBI taxonomy): domain Eukaryota; kingdom Metazoa; phylum Chordata; order Testudines; family Kinosternidae; genus Sternotherus; species Sternotherus odoratus. The sequence continues at coordinate 39,604,532 of JAVMKO010000011.1, forward strand.
ACTTCCCCTTACTCAGAGGTTCAGGCAGCTATAGCTCACCAGGGCCTCACCCAGGCAGGCCTCCAGCTTGCCCCAGGCTGCAAAAGTTTGTCTACTCTTCTCCCACTCCTCCAAGCTTCCCTCTCTTTCAAGTCCTTCACCAGACCTAATAGCCAATACAGGTGCACTTGAGAAAGGGTTAATTGAGCCTCTGGCAGAAACATAACCCCCTTCAGACCAGGAGGGGATTTATATACCACATTACGGGGCCTTAATCATTTCTGTGTATCATAATTTATGTAATAGCTTATGTCTAAAAATCCAGTCCTGCAAACACTCGCTCATGAGGAATTCTGTGCGAACGACAAACACACAATAATAACTCTATACACATGAGCAGCTTTCAGGACCAAGGCCTAAGGGTCAATATACAGTAACTTCATGGAAACCATCATCATTAACTTTATTAGTCTTTATATCAGAGTATGTCCCTCAATAAATTGTCTTAACTATATAAAAAAGTAACAATCAGATGCTCAGCTAGTGCAAATTGTCATCACTCCACTCAAATTAATGTATAACAATTTACACCAGTTGAGGATCTCCTGCCCCACTTTTGACTTGCATGGGTTTTTTTAAACACAAGTGTTGGCTTTGCATTGAGTACAGAAAGTCTGACATATCTTCAGTAAGACTCTGCTTGACTGTGTTGAATGGATTATATAAATATCAGAATAAATAAAACATTAAAAACAGCAGCCAAATTTTTACTTTATTCATTTAAGAAAATGAATTTACTAAAAATAATTCTGTTCAAACAGGATCAGAGAAGTGAATAATGCTTCCTCTACAAGTTTTTAGACATGACTGCATAATAATTTCTAAATTATTGCATCAAGTAAGCTACGGGTCAAATACTTTCCGGAACATACATTCAGCTTTTAAACAGTTTGGATGAGGTGGCAGCCTAGAAATTTACTGAAAAATGTTATGAAGAAAAAAAAGTCAATAATAAAAATGTGTTTTAGAAGTTCTGGTTTCATGCTAAACAGAGGTATTTAAAAGGCCATCAGAGGGATAGCCTTTGCATCAGAAAATTATAGTGTAGCGTTCACATGAGCTAGTATTTAAATGTGGTTTTAACCTTTAACAGATACTACTTTTCTTCAAAAGCAAAACATCAAAAGGACAGATTAATCAATACATGAGCTCTCAATACTGCAAGTTCACTGTGCTGGAAGCCCATCTTCTCAGAAGTAACATTTTTAAAACAAACAATTGCTAATGCAGTTGTTACATTACTGTATCCCCAAAGCAAATCACTGTAGGCTTTAATGACTATAAATACTGACTGCAATTTTCTTCTTATGCTGATGATTAAAATATACACATGAAAATAAGAAATAACGGAGAAAATAAACAAAAATACTCAAAAGTGAAAAGTTTGGACTATTTGTGATGCAAACCTTCTTCAAAATGGTACATGAGGAATTGGCATTGAGACACGCATTTATTAGCAACTGCGTATTTAAAATCCCATCAATCATTCTGAAAATATCATGTAATGTTGGAATTCAACAACCTTTCCACATCTGGAAACTCACACAGCAGGTTTATTCTACCTATCTCTTTTCAAGGAATTCAGCAAAATCATATAAGCTTGTTTTGATTTATTCCATGAAGGAAAAACAAGGGGACATTTAATAACAATAATAAAAATAATAAAATAATCAATAATAAATAATAATAAAGCTTTACACCACCATTTTGAAAATCAGGATCCCTTCAAGCTTATGTGCTGAACAAAGCAAGAAACTATAGTAAGAGTACATGCTCCAAACATCTTACAATTCTAAATTTAAGACCAAAAGCAACAAGTGATGCTAAAACAAACAAACAGTATTGGAGCATGGTGATGAAGTAACTTTAATCTGAACACATTTACTGCACAATCTCTAGTTGGCAAGATATTGTTGGTTTTCACTGAAAAGCAAATACGGAAGTAACATTAGTCCCAGATTACTTCTTTCCTCATTAAGGACTTCATCCTGCTCCCATTCAAGTTAATAGGAAAATCAGTATGCGGTCTTATTTCAGATAGCTAAAACTTAACTGTTAGTATTTGGCCTGGTCCCCACTAGGGCTTAACGTCGACTTTAGCAAGCTAAAGTCAATTTAAGCCTGTACCCGTCCTCACATGCATGCCCTTAAAGTCGATTTAAGGAGACCTTAAAATCGACTTCTGTACTCCTCCCTAACGAGAGGAGTAGCTGAAATCGACCTCTCTCTGGGTCGATTGTGATCTAGTGAGGATGCATGGGACGTTAAGCCTCCGACCTTCCAGCAGCTCCGCGGACCCCCCCGCCCGCCCGAGCAGCCCTGCGCCGGCTCCCCCCGCCCGCCCGAGCAGCCCCACGAACCCCCCCGCCCGCCCAAGCAGCCCTGCGCCGGCTCCCCCCGCCTGCCCGAGCAGGCTCGGACTGGGGCTGGTCCCCTGGGGAGCGTGCCTGGCTGCCCCGAAAGGTGGTGCCAGCTGGGGACTCCCGGCACTGTGGGATACCTACCCACAGTGCAATGCTGGCTATGTCGATCCCTGCAAAAGTTTAAGGACAGACACTGTCGACCTGCTGTCCTTTGTGGGGACGCACTAAGTCGATTTTCTAAAGTCTACTTTAGAAAATCGACTTAAGGGAAATCGACCTACTGCTGTAGTGAAGACATACCCTTAGTATCTTTATTTTTGACAGATTAAGCATTTTAGTTTTAGTTTAGCAGTTGCACACTAAAACCCATTTCTTTAGCCATAGAATCATAAAGCTCAGAATGGACCCTCTTTTCCTTTGAAAACCTTGGCTAGATGCCACCCATCTTCATCACCAGGTGGAGGAAATTGAGGGGGAACAGCAGTGAAAGGGAGACACTCAACGAGGGACAATAGGTAGTTCCTCCCCTTGAGAGTAGGGTGATTATGTGTCTCAAATTGGATGGGACAGTCCTGAAATGCACCGTTTAAAACTTCATCCCAGGCTGAACGATTCCTGGACACCATTTGTCCCAGATATCCTGCAGCATCAATCCACACCTGCCCAAGACTCGGGGGCAGCACCAGCTCGGGAGGGTAGGGCTACTATATATACCTGTCTTTTGAAAAGGTGGTCACCCTACCTGGTGGGTCTCTGGCACCCACCGGCCAACCAGAGGAGATGGATGTTGATTTGCCAGCATTCCCAAATGTCTAACCTACCCACCTGAAGTAGGAATCACAGTATGTACATTACTATTAATAGGTTAGGCAGCATGGTGTATGGACACAAATGAATCATCAGGCACTGGAACAGGTCAGGGGTTAGCCAGACATCCTTCACCATACCGAATACAACATATCTTTGTACACTCTCTCTTGCAATTAGCTGAATGCAGCACAATTGGAATAGTCATAAGATCAGATCAATGGCTCAGCCTCACTTGACCTAAGAAACTGTCTTTCCCACATTAATTCATGGTAATTAAGCTGGCTTCTTTTCCTCATAGAAAAGAACCTATCAAAAGAAAGAGAGATCCTTCAAACTTTGAACATAAAGATAACATTAACAGGGGCCTGTTGGTAGACTCAGAGAAGGTGGTAATGAGAGGTCAGTTAATTAGCAGATGCTCTCAATTTAGGAAGACACAAAAGACAAGATAGATTGATAAGGAGTTACTTAATCTGGAACAGTTATGTAAATAAAATGGTTCAAAGAATTCTTTTTCAACAATTACAAAATATAAGGATGAAATTAAATTGCAGACTCAAACTGAAAAAACTTAAAAAATAAAACATCAAAAATATCAAACATTAAATTAAAATAAAATAAAATAAAGGGGCAGGCTTTTGGTTTGGAGTTCAAGAGTTTTGCAAGTAAAATATAATGTCCAAATAAAAATATCCATAAGCAGGGAGAATTTATGCTAGGAAGTGAGGTAATGGTCTCCAACTCAGATAAAAAACCAGGTAAAGCCTCTGTCTCAGCTAACCTGCTGAATTTCACAAAACTTTTCAAGTGTTAATAGGCCCACTGACAGACATTTGTAAATACTATACTAATGGAGAAAAATCTTGCATCATTAGTGATAGTAACTCTAAATCCTTGAGACAGTAAGATATACCCTCCCTATTGAGCTATTAAGCTATCATGTAACATAGTAACCAAGGTGTCATAAGTGTGAAGTGCCTTAGAATTACTGTTTTACCTGTGAGGGGTTAACCTGAAGCCAAAGAAGCTATGACGTATTAAGAATACAAATTTCTAGGAACAAAGGAGTTTTAGTTTCTCTTCTTCTGTCCGGAGCTATCAGGCTGACTCCATCTTCTTCTCTCCCCAGCTCTGGGGTATAAATAATCTTCCTACCTTCCCTTTCATAAATTTCTAAGTTAGACTAACAGTAAGTAGAATTGTTGATTGTATAAGCTTTGTAATTGATCTGTGGTGTCCTTAATCTCATCAGGGGGAGAAATCCTAGGAGGGGTTAAGAAGTTAAGACTAGAATTGAGTATCCGTGAAGTCTGTTTAAATTGTATGCTTTATCTCTTTTCTTTATTAAACTTTTGTTATAAGAAGGGTCTGGTTATTTCCCTTAAAGTTGTCCTAGCTTTGGATCCGGGTAGTCATGGCTAGTGAGAGTCTGTGTGCTTGAATCTCTCCTAGGTAACGGGGGGAGGGGCTGTTGCTCGGAGTCTGTGTTCTTTTCTCTCTCAGGTGGCCTGAGGGAAAGGGGGGTTTTAATGTGCCACACTCCATGGTCTTGGAGACTCACATTAATGGAGGCAGTGAAATTCCAAGCCCGACTGGAGAAGTTTGGGTTTTGGAGGGGAAAGTATTTAACTTAGGCTTGGAAAGTAGCTTAAAGTTAAGTGGTCTTGCATAAGAGACCCCCACACTTTTACCTAAAGTTTAGAGTGGGGGAAGGGTCTCTCTTACATGGTTTTGGCTAATACAGTGAATAAATTATTAGCTCAGCTAAGGAAGACTATCAGTAGTAAAAAATACAGAAATCACACACTACCACCTCTTCCCTGGACAAAGAAGAATATGGTCTGCTATTAATATATGACTATAACCAAAATACCTCAAAACTTTACATTAAAATATTAACTTTACAACTCTTTGCAACAGAAAATATCTTACTGATTCAGGCATTGTAGAAATACCATAAGAATACTTTGTTGCAATTTGATAATTATTCTTGCTTTATAAGATTTAGAAATAAACAATGTTATTAAAAAGGGAGACCAGGAACAAATTCTCTCCTTTAATATCTGCAAAACTCCTCCTGACATCAGTGGGATACAACCATATGCATCCAAACACAGAACTTGGCCCCAGTACAAGCAGGCATATAAATTAAAGAATGTGTGAATACCATTAATACACAGATTTCTTCCACTTTGTGAATTAAAAATGTAGAGCAGTTTGGGGAAAAGATCAATAACGTGATTTCAGCAGTGTAAGAGTGACAAATTTCACATACTATGACAGTTTAAGGTCAGGTAGAAAAAGAAAAGCTCACCTTTTCAATAAAGTTTGAAAAAAAAAGTTAATACTACTGACAGGTTCTAATCTCAGGCAAGGACAATTCTACACATAGATTAGATTGTGAATGTGTCTTCCATACAGAGCTGAAAGAAAGCGGATCAGCTTCCCCAGGCCCTTTAAACTGCCGCCAGAACCCTGCTACCGAGCGATGGTGGTGGGGTTCAGACGGCGATTTAAAGGACCTGGGGATTTAAAGGCCCCTCCTCTTTCGGTAGAGGCCCCACCCTCGCCTAAGGACTCCGGAGGACCAGTAAGTCCTTTAAGTTACTTTCACCCCTGCTTCCCTGGAAAGTAAAAGCTTGTGTTACCCATCTGTATATCTGAAGGTGCAAATGTGTTTAATAAGTCCTAGATGTAAAATTAAAAGAACTCAGATATTGCATAAAACAATGATACTTCATTAGATTAGAAATAAGTAGTATGGATTAGGCTCATTATGTAAGGTATTTAACTCGTTTTTAGTTAAATTTTAAACTGAGTTTTAAAAAGTTAAATTGAGAAAGACTAGAGATAAAAATGAACAATAAAGCACTAACGCAAACAAAACTTTAAAATAATAGATTTACAAGAGGGAAACCATTTCAGGGATTACACACAGTTCTTCAAAGACAGCTGGAAATTCAGAGAAAAAGTTACTAGTCACCCTGGCAGTAATTTTTGAAAGACCTGCCTAATAACTTATCCTAAAAATAAACACTAAGTATTTAAATATACCTCACTTATATCCTCACTTCTCTTTCCAAATAAGAGAAGCCGAGAGCCAGAGCCATTTTCTAGAGGAATATAATAAAATAAAAAGTGGAGAATGTGTGTCTGCAAAACTGGGTTTATCTGAAATTCTCTGTTGCCCAAAACAGGGTCAAGTCCCCTGCAGATAATGGGTTTGAAGGTAAAGGAGGTTCAGATATTTATAAAGACTGACATACACTTTCCAAGGCTAGTGGTTAAGGGCACAGTTTGGACTGGAGCACTTTTATGTGCCCTATTGCTACTGTGCCCTTGGGATTGTCAAATGACAGCCTTCATAAGTTAAAGCCATTAAATGTCTAAGGGCCTCGGCACAAAAGTTTTCTTTTGGAGGAAGTTGCCCAGTAGCCCACTATATAAATTGTCAGCTATGCAAAATAAGCCTGAATTCAGTTTGCAGAGCTGGCCCCCTGGCTATCTGAAGGTTTTGGAAGTCTCCTGAAATGGCTAGCTAATTGAAGCTATGCTGTCAATAAAATAAAATTTAATTAAATACTATATCAAGTCTTCTTTATCTTAACTTTATTCCTCTCTCACACTCTCATTTATTCTTCCCCCTCCATGTGCACCTTCTTTCTTTCCTTTAACAGCTACTGATTGGTTTCTTTTAAAGGTTTTTTGCTATTCCTACTTTATATTATTTCTCATCTCCTTTATTTCTTTCACCTCCATTTTAAGTTGTCTCCTTCTCTGGCTTGTTCTAGCTCAATAGTTGGAAGAAAGGAAGAAAGGAGGAAGACCACCAGAAAGAAGCTGTGTTATGAATTCCACTGGACAAGTGCTTTTCAAAAACTGGTGCTCTGCTTGAGAAGTACCTGCCCTGAAAACACAAATCAGAATGTCAAAGCCCTTACAACATATGCTGCCTATACAAAATTCAACCCATTTCCTAGTACTCATAATTCGCAGTGCTCTTTCAGACAACACAACATTTGAATACTCCATAAAAGTAGACATTTTAGTTTGCTGAGACTCTATGTATAGAACAAAGTTGCTTGCACAAGTTACTATGCATAAGATTCTTCAAAAAGAAATCAAATACTGTCTGCAGTTCCCATATGTTCAGTATCTATTTGGACTGGCTTTTGCTGATAGTAACAATTTTTCATCTTGTGGTTGTGGCATGGGAATTAAACTTGCTTTAAAAAAAACACCCAAACAGCTGCTTATCTTTCCATACCGCACTTTTAGCACTGCTAAGTGAGGTAAACCTGTACTTTTATTCACGTTCGCTGGAAAAGCCTAGCTATGTCACTCTACTGTTTGACCTGAATCTCTCTGCCCAGCTCCAGGAAAGTTTTAAGGCTACTTTGAGCCACATTTTTTCTCCAAAACTCTTATTGACAAAGATGACATTTACTGCTGTCAGCAACAGAATCCAATTACAGAAGAGAAGAGAATTTGGTTTTATACAGTGCATTGGCACTCACAGTACCTCTAAGTTCTACATAAAGTAATGACTAATAAAAGTCTGGAGGTGCAGTTTATGTGTATACAAACAGAGCAGCAATAGCTTATACACCATTTGACATTAGACTGGTTTAATAGGAGAGAGATTGTTAGCCAAAATACCAGTTTCCTAGACACTCTTCAAAAGAGTCCGTGGTCAGACAGGAACAATACTAATTTGAGGTTTGGGGAGCTTATCACATAACCTCAGCAAGGAGAGGTTTTGTAATAGTGGCGGAGAGAGGCATGTTTGGGAACCACTGGTATAAGGGTACCTGGGTAAAATTCAATGGCCAATGGTATAGAGACAGTCAGATTCATGATCTAATGGCCTTAAAATGCTATGAAATGATGAATTAGGCCCTTAAAGAATCTAGCAACTGTAGAGCGTGAAGATATGTGACCTTCATAGGAGGAAGAATAGAAATAGCTGCCAAGTGGACTCTTATGGAACAGATGGAGAATCTTGGAAGTCTAGTAAATAATGCAGAATATCTGATATTAGGGTTTCTAATGTGAATAGTTGCATATGTTGCCCGGATAAAGATCATCTTCCATTTCACTGAATAAGTCATATAATGGAATCTCTTCCACTACATACAAGAATGTTCTGGACATCTATGATAAAGGCTCTGTACATGAATGTCAGCCAGCCAAAATCCAGGCTGTGAGGTGCAGCAACGTTGTATCTGGATATAGGATCAGCCCCCCCCCCCCCCCCCCATTCTATATCATCACATCAGGCTGTATCAGAAGCGTGGATGGGGTCTGTGCAGAAAATAGGAACTTGGTAGAGTGGGGATATGATTTTGGACAGCCCCCAAAAGAAACCTGACACCACAAAAAGGGAGCAGAAAACTTGGTTTCCCCTGGAAGTGGATCTCTCAGTCTGGGAGGAGGTTACCAAGCCTCTGGCTTTCCCCAACATAAAATAAAAATGGATAATGAACTGAAGACCTTATGTGAATTTAATGACGTGGTTATATTTGATTATAAATACACATTAAGTGAAAATTAGGTCATGTAATTTTCCATAATTGTAACAATTAGTTTTTTACCATTCAACCTAAACAAGCACAGAATATTCTGATCATGAGCTCAAAAAAGAACAGTAATTCTTTCATTTGTACAGTCAACAGTGCAGCAGTATATAGACAGTGCAATAATTTCTCAGTCTGGAACACATTTTATGATGTTTTCTTAATCCTGTTGAATTTAATTTCTTATCTCTTCAACAAATTCCACATTGTGATTATGAAATGACTACAAATGTTAATAGATCTCCACTCCATCTGATGCCCTTAAAGTTGACTTGCATTAATGTTTTGTAAGAATCATGCTGGGTCATTGATATTCAGTACCAATAAGCCACACTAAATGTTGGAAGAAATCACTTCACACACACATTCCCAGATCAGAAAATCGAGTATAGGACTAGACAAGTATGAGTCTTCTAAAAACTGGAGCAAACCTGTAGTAAAGATGATTGTTTTTTGACATGCTTTGACTGAGTGATAGCATTACAGAAGACAATGGGCACTGGCTAATGCTGTAAAGCTTCAGTAGGCTGACTTGGCAGATTGATTAGAAATGGTTTCAAATCAGTAATAAAAAGGTGAATTACTAAAGAACTGTACTTTACTGACTGATTAGTCTTGGAGGATTTCACTTTCATTACCATTTGTGCTGTTTTATATAATGACAGAAAACAATTTTTACAAATCTGCTATGTATGTGCTGTAGTGTGTGTGCACGCGCGTGCAATAGGTAAATTTTTGTAGTGTCATAGTATTCTATCAATGTTATTGTTAAGTACTGTATTTGGATTCAGGGAGGCTCATTTTCCTGGCCTTCATATACAGTATTTGCACTTGCTTTCCAGTATTTTCCACATTTTCCAAATACAAAACCATGAAAGTGCCCAGCTTCTCCAGGCGTGCACAAGACAGAATCAATTGGTGGGGTACACAGTAGGAAATATACTGCATCCCTGACAGAGTGTAGCAACCATGGAACTGGAGAGTTTTGCACTGTTCCCAATGGAGAGCAGTATCAATAACTGAGCTGTATGAAAATCTAGAGCTAAATTTACCTTTGATGTTAAATCAATGGAATTACACCAGGGAACACTTTGGCTCACATATTGTTATCTTAAGCCTTTCAATTGCAGCCTGTAACTCTATCTAGTATTGCTATGGTCTGTGGAACAATTTGTATACAAAGTATAGAATGTACAATTATCTGAAATAAAACTGAACACAGAGAAAATTCATTCGATTATTTCAATACAATCATTTTCCATCCACTATGAACCTAATTTTTCTAAATTTCAACTGAGAACAGTTGCTCTTGTGGTTGGTTCTTCTCTTCTGAGATGAATCAATTTACATGCAACAAAAGCTGATTGGCATTTGATTACATACTGTAGCAAACAAATTATTCCAATAACTGTAAGAATTGGATTCAAAGCAAAACATTCATAGTTAAAATTGAAACTTCCTTCTTTGTTTGACCAACTGACTGTCTGGCTATTACAGAAAACTCAGAACAACAAGTAAATTTATGTACAATATTGCTTCCTTGATATTAGCTATGAGGAGACATGCCTTGTGTGCTTCAGAAAGATGATTACTATAAACAGGGAGTTTATTATAAATGTTGATGGAGTATGAAACTAACTGACTATTTATAATTTTACATCAGATCTTCAATGTTCTTTTTATAAATATAAGGAAGCCAAATTTATTTGCATGCACAGATATTCCTCTTACTGTGGAATAGAACATATGCAGAGCAACACCAAACAAAAAAAAGTTTAAACCAGGAAATGAAGAACAATAATACAATTCTAACTGCACATTAATTTAAATGAGTTAGTTTTACTGTCACTAAGATTCACTTAAAAGGTTTCACCTCTATTTCCCCCTCTCAATTACAGGATAATCTTTCATATATTTAAATGGTTTCTAGAAATGAGAGCAAAACCCTAGTCACACTTATAAATGTATAAAAACTGTGATCCCAACTAAAAAAGTATGATTTTAGTATGACAAGTACAAACTACATTTCTCTTCAGAAGTCTTATTTTAAATTGCCCCTTATTTAATAGAGCGTGAGCAGAATAAATAGGTTATATTGGTGAAACAGAAAACCCACCTTCCTAGTCCTTTCAAATTACATAACTCACAGACAAAGGACATTCTTGTACTGTGAGTGCTGAAGCACAGAGCTATGGCTTCTCTCATTCACAACATGAATTATCATGAACAGCATGAAGGATATAGATTGTATTGCTTATTTGCAGATCCTACTTGTCAAAAAAGTAGTGATTTATGTTTTTCACTTTAATTCTTGTGTAGTTCTTGGTGCACATTTCATCCATTATAAAACAACATATACCAGCCACAGCTATGTGGGAGGTGATTAGATAATGCAAACAACATAGCTTTAAAAATAAATATTAAACCCATGGAGGAATATTAATACTCTCATTTTCCCACCTAAAAGTCAGAATGTGAACCTCAGAGAATCTGCCTTTTTGGTTGGTGTAGATGCTCCCATGTTCAGATGTTTGCCTAACCCTTCAGAGTCCTCTTCCCCTCTCTGGGCCCCAAGAGGTTCCTACTCACTTCCACATCTTCCAGTCACTTTGTAGGGAAGAGTGTGCAAGGTGGAACATTTGCTGATCCCAGCAGATATCCAGATTCTTTATTTGACTTGAGGCTACTTTTTCCTTTCCAATCTCACGTGCTGGCAGTTTCCCCATAAGTAACATATTTTTGGCCAGATTTTCAGCTCCATTCCCTACAGAAGTCAATGGAGCTATGTCAGCTAAGAATGAGACCCAACATGTCAATCCTCTTAAACTGGAGTTTCACCTTCAATTTGAAGCCCACCATTTCTGCTTATGAAGTTCTCAAACAATCTCCGAGGTTAACATTTTCCATGCTTAGTCTCAGACACTGTGTAGAAAGAGAAATGACCATACACTAAGGTATCACCACTGATTATCACCACTGTTGCACATTTGTGATAAATCTTCCACAAAGTATGACTGAAAACGTTGTGATCTATTGAATAATGTTATCCTGTTTATGTGTGTATTAGCATCCAGATTTACATCCAGACCAGGTAGCCATGGTTGATGGACCATTAAGGAGAATCAACTCTCCAAAATGGCTCCTTCAAAAGGATGCCTCAGAAGACAGACACAATGGATGCCCCATGACTCAGCAATGCCATGTAAGGCTACGTGATCTAAGGCTCCATGTTTGTGCCAGCAATTTTCCAGGCACATGGGCTGAGGATATAAAAGTGGAGACTATGACATTACTAATTTTCCTCTTTCCTGATCCATATCACTGGATTATGATATCTAATAAAAAAGAGCTTTTAACAATGGTTCGAGGACCTCAATATTTGGTAGGAACTAGGGAGATTACAAAGTGCCAGATTAAACATCACTGACATTACCCTGATTTACAAACTCTGAAATCCACTGTAACCCTTATGGTTCATTTTAACCTATTAATAACTCTCTTTTTTATATTAATAAACCTTTAGTTTGTAGTTACTAACGGATTGGCTACCAGTGTGGTTTTTGAGTAATACCTGAAGTATATTTTGACTGGGCGTGTTTCAAACTGGTTCAATACTCTCTCTTTCTCCCATGGTTCTTTGGAACGGGAATCACTTAATATATACGATTCTTGGTTTTAATAATCATTTATCACAGAAGTCTGGTTTGTCTGGATAGTGCATTGGGGCTAGACTGCCTGAAGGAGACTGTCTATGGCTTCATAATAACTAGTATAGGATTTTGGAAGCACACACTTGTTACTGGCTTGGTGATTTCTTATGACAGAATCTACCACCAGTTTGGGGAACATGCCCTGTTTTATAGTCTGACTTGAGATTGGCGCTCTTAGCCGTGTCCAACAGCAGGCAGCCACATCCCAACTTTATATTGTACATTTTAAAATTTGACCAAATGCCAGGGAGTTACAAACCGCTAGGTTTGGGAGATTTCAGTGAAAGATCAGTTAGGTTCAAGATGCATCCACACAAATAGCTCCAGATCCAGAAGCTGCAGGCTTCACAAAACTAGTAGCTACAAATCAAAGGACTGGCAAACTCCAGAAACTGAATAGCTCAGATTTTCTTATTTAAAAAGAAAGGGAGGTGTGAAGGAGTGTTAAAAAAAATTCCATGGTAAGATGATGCAGACCAATAACAAAGAAGCCAGTCTCTTTCTTTATCTCACACAGCAGGCAAAATTCTATTTTTATTATATAACTTTTAAAGTTTTCCTCAAAGGTGCCTGAATGACTCAGACTCTGCTTTTCTTCCCACACACGCTCTTCACCCTCTCCTTCTCCCATGTGAACCTCTATGCCCTATCAATGTGTGGCCCAAAGGACAATTTTTTTAAGAGCTAAATTAAGAGCCTACAATTTATTTATTTTTCTGGGGGAAAAGATGCTACCTTCAAGGAGGTTGCTAGGCCACAGGCTGAAAAGGAAGCCAAATTAATGGGGAGAGGAAGAAGAAAATGTCAAATTGCCACTCTTTTCCTCCTGTACTTCCCCCTTTCCTTCTGCACTTTTATATTAATTAACTGAGCTTCCTATGGCAAACTTTCATTTGAAGACTGTTCTTGGTTGTATTAGGATCCCAACATGGGCAGTCAGGGCCAAGGGTCAGAGCAGGGGCAAACATTTGGCTAAGAGTTGCTGAGGAGTTCAGAGTCGGGTCCTGGCCACGGTCGATACCAAGGGTCAGAGTCCACATCAGGTTTCAGGGTCCGAGTCAGGATGAAAAGTCCAAATCAAGCCGAGGTCAAGCTAAGAATTCAAGAGCAAGGAGCAGGAATGATCATGGCAGCTACAGGAGATCCATGCTGTTGCCTGGACACTTCCTGCAGTGCCCTTTGGGTTTTTATGGGGCATGAAGCTAATCAGCTGCCATGAGGCTGCTGTCTGTCAAACCCTTGAGGTGGATCTTTCCAAGGTGTGTCCACAGCGTGTCATGGGAGGTGGAGTACCAGTCTAAAATTAAATGAACATTCACTATAGAATTCTCCAAATTCAGTTTAAGATGGAACATTTGTTGAAGATGGAAAGAAGCTGGGAGATGGAGAGAAGTGCAATGGAAAAGGAGTTGGCATACAAATTGTGGGATTATAACCTTTGGCTGCTGATCCAGATAAAGCACGTACAGTTTTAAACAAAATGTCTACATCCAGAATGTTTTCCTTTCTTTTCACCAATTTAAATAATCAGTGTAGGCATTTCTCCCTCCTTTATCTGCCCACTGATGACATCACTGGGAAATGGTCCATGCCTATGACATAACCAGAAGACCCCCAAAGCCTATGAGAACATAGTTTAAATCTATCAGGATCCAAAGCCATGCCCCAAAACACTCAGTCACCTCTAGCAGGGAAACCTCAGACTTCTCCCCCAGACTCCATCAAAGAAACAGATCTCTGCTATGTTTCATAATGAGATCTTCGAATTAGCTGGACAGAGGTGGCAGGGAAGGAACACTGAACAGTTGAAAAAGAAGAGCAGAAGATTATTTAAACTTTTTCAAAACAACATTCTACGATATGGCTGCAGTTTTCATATTTTGCAAAATGGTTTGTTGGTTTGTTTATCGATACCTATACGGTAGCAGTACTGTATTTAATATAAATATTATAATATAAACAACATAAATATAATAATATAAATAATCAATATATTTAGGGATATACCTCATTAACAGGTAAGTTACTATATATATTATATATATCCTACACAGTTTCTATCAAATAGACTAATGCTACCTAAAAGCTCCAGGATATCAGAAGCCACGTTTCTGGAAGAATTTGTTTTCTTTATAGTTTAAAATTACTGAAGTGTACAGAAAATTTTAGAATCACTTATCTTACCCAATTTCCAATGCATTAAGAAAAACATTTATAAAACTACACTAGGCAACAATGTGAAGAAAGATATTTAAAAGTGCATATTCTGTGCAGAATTCACAGCACACCATTCCCCTGAAGAAAATCCATGAGGATCATACATAATAAAGGACACACATGTTTAGGTGCAGTATCCACTTGGTCATACATAACTAAGCAATGTAGTATGGGGGTGGGGGAAATCTCAGTCTGAAGTTCAGCCCACAACTGAAACCAAACTGAACCTATCATATATTGGTAACACTTGTGTCCCAACCAGATACCTTGCTAAAATCCATCTCAGGGTCTTAACCAAGGACTGGCTATTTTAACTGATCTAACTTGAGATTGTAAATCAATTTCATTTGGTTGAGAGAAAAAAACACAGGAGTCTGGAGTGGCTGACTTTGGAGAAGCACAAAAGCATGCACAACTAAGTATTGGACAAGCCACAGTAGAGAGGTGCCAGACCCTATGTCCTCGTCAATTCTCATTACTACTGCCATCACTGAGACATGGGTCAGGACTTGTGGAATCTGTGGAAAAGAAATATGGGATGTGGTTAGGAAGGACAAGGGCAACTTCAAAAGGTTCAGGTAAGATCACTTCTCTAAACTAAGCTCACCAGCTCACTTCTCTAAGCTCACCAGCTCACTTCTCTAAACTAATCTAAGCCAAAGCAAACCTGCCATTGTTGAGACGTTTGTCCATAGGTTGGGGCACTGTGAACACCTGGGGCCAAAAAAATTTGCCCTATTTAAGTCAATAGCAAAACTTCCATTGACTTCAGTGTGGCAGAATATTACTGACGATTCTACACTTTGCTGCGGATTTGAGGTTGCTTCACAAATGTTATTTTCTGCACAAAATAAGCTCTTTAAAAAACAAACAAACCAACCTTCAGCCCTTCTGCTGAAGAAGCTATTCTTGGGAATGTGAATCAATCTCCATAAGCAAGCTGCCACAAACAGCTAAGAAAAATAGAGAAGACTCAAGAAGAAACCAACCCAAGGAAAGCCTCCTCAAAACTTCCTTTTACCAAACTATGTTGAATTTAACTAAGACACTGCCAATAAATTACATTTAATAACTCTTCTAATTATTGGAATTTTGAGATACCACTGTAATTTAAGATACTAACAATTTCAATTGTTAACCATCACAAAGCTAGACCATTTATTCCTGGAGAGGAAGCAGAGGATACTAATCACAGGTTAACAGAAACAGTGATATTTAATTGGATTTAATAAGACTCTTAATATTGTTACTTGGCCTGTCATAAAACAGCTCCTTAAACGGCTTCTCCTAAGTAACTGATTAAAATAGTTTTTGATTTCATACTATTTAGTTAAGATTGCTTACCTTGCTCATCTATTAACTGTCTGGTGAATAACAATAAGCAGACAAGCTCACATGCCCTTAAACTGATTATTTTGCTTATTAATAAACAGCCTTTGCTTTTGAACGGTACTCTAAGCTAGGGCTCAATCATTTAGGGCAATCAGACCCTGGTTTCAGTGTCCCAATAGGGTTGCCAATTCTGGTTGCATATATTCCTGGAGATTTCATCACATGACAATCTTGAATTAATCATTAATTCCTGGAGACTCCAGGCAGAGCCTGTTGACAATCCTCCATTCCAGCAGGGTTTGCAACAATATGCACCAAAAGAAAAGTGCTTCACTAAGGGCAGGCCCATTATGAAATATGTAATCTCTGGCTACAGCTCCCCACAGAGAGAAACAAAAGGGATTTCAGTGCAAATACAGTAACAATCTTGGGGCTCACTAAATAACAAACCAGAGAATTAAAAAGGAATAAAACATTAATAATACAAACTGGAGAGGGTCTCAGTCAAACTACTGCACATGCATACAGCCATGTGGCGCTCCCAACCCCCACCTTCAGGACATCTTCAAATTTCTAGCCTCATAATACTGTCCCTTATGAGGGAGTCTCTAAATTATAATCTTCTACAGTAACCACTTTATCATATGTTTTAATTTTTTTTCCCTTAATAGCAGCTATGGTTAATAATTGTGATCATTTTGCTTGGTTTTAAACAGTGTTCCCCAAGGTATGCAAAAGAACCCCCGTGACTAAAATAATGGGAGTCACATCCCTGAGCTGGCAGTAAGAAACACAATTAGAGCTGCCCTACTATCTCTTAAATAAGATGAGGAAGACTTGTGGCACCTTAGACACCAACCAGTTTATTTCAGCATAAGCTTTCGTGGGCTATAGCCCACTTCATTGGATCCGGTTCCACAAGTCTTCATCGTCTTATTTACGGATACAGACTAACTCAGCTACTAATCTTAACCCTACTATTTCTTGTTTCTCTAACCCTTTTACAATAAAATTATTTGGTGCTCAACAATTAAAAATTTACCTTTGTCCACCCACGGCTATTTTAAGGACATAGCTTTTGCAAGTACCACTGAAGTGGAAGTAGACAAATATTTAATTTCTTTATCAGAGCTTAAAGGTTTTATTTTACCACAGCTGAAACGGTAATAAATACTAAGCAAAGAAAGTTAATCTGCATCTACAGCAAGACCTTTTAAAATGCATCAGTACAGACCCTTGTCTCTCACCAACTGTTATTTGTGAATTAACCTAATCTGGATTGTGGTTGTAATTATTTACAGAATGCTGGATTTGCTTGGAGGCATACAGATGTGTAAGAGACAGCTCCTCTCTCAAAAAGCTTAAATTAAATATTATACAGATAGTTCGGACCTTGCACTTACATACAAGTCTGACATACACAGAATATGAATGAGAAATAGGTGAAAGATCACATCATGATGTAGGTTTTCTGTCTCTTATCTCTACCAAATTCATGGTCCATTTTGGTCAATTTCACAGTCGTAGGATTTTAAAAATAGTAAATTTCATGATTTCAGATATTTAAAACTGAAATATCATGGTGTTGTAATTGTAAGGGTCCTGACTCAAAAAGGTCGGGGGTAGGGGATTTACAAGGCTATTGTAGGCGAGGTTTCAATACTCCCCCCCCCCCTTACTTCTGCGCTGCTCCTGCCTTCAGAGTTGAGTGGCCGGAGCATGGCAGCTGCTGACCAGGAGCCCAGCTCTGAAGGCAGAACCACCAGTAGTGCAGAAGTCAAGGTTTCCTGGCCCCAACTGCTTCCTGCCCTTCATGTCCATCCTTGTAAACTTCTCCCCTTCTCCCACCTGTTGCAAGGGACAATACCCCTTTTCTTCCAGCTTGCTAGCAAAAGACCCCTTTGCTTGAGGGACATACTCTAAAGGCAGTAGATAGATTCTAGAAGTCTGACATTAATCTAAAACAAATCACTCAAATTATTCAAGTAAATTGTAGCAAAAAGTGTGTCTTGCCATTCTACCCTCTTTCTATATAATATACCTGATGACTAAAGGCATCAAAATGGATTAATATTTCTTTAATAATAATCTATTTGGTGAGGGGGGGGGGGAGAGTCATGCAGGTTCTTCTCCTCCAATTTCATCCTATCACAGCTCCCATGATACACACACACACACCCACACACCTCCCCTCACAGCTGCCTAAAACCCGTATCAGGATGTGACCTTGCGCTACACCGTCAATACCACTCATAAAATCTGCCAGAGGGTACACTGGGTGTGACATAAATCAGTATCAGTATGTTGAGCGTGACAACTCTCTCCTCCTCCAGGACTGACTTCATTACATTACACAACCCAAGGTTTGCAATGCAAAGAAAAAACTTAGATAAAATGCCCTTAAAGGCTATTGCCCAGGCATTGGCCACAGTGGTCATAACTCCTCCTTCCCCAGGCCATGGAATATCAGCAGAGCCATTCTTCAGCTGCTACTATTCAGAACCTGGGCTTCTACTTTCCCCTCTCTACGGAGAACATTTTACCCAGTGGACAGAAATACATGATGCTCTCTACTGGTTATACTCTTTGCAAAATAACATAAAAGAGAGCAGCCACACATTCTGCTCTGCACTGTACAAGCTCCAGAGTATTTGTATTTCAGCAACCACCAGTTTTAGTTTTGAGTGGATACAAAAAATTCTCATAATATCAGACAAATTGTGGTCAAAGAGCAGTGAAAGTTTCTTCTTTTGAAATAGAAAACTAACTTTCCCCAACAGTCAATATAGTCTCTTCTGCATAGCAGAAGATGTAGTGTCTATCTTAGACATCAGATGAAAACCTAACACAAGCCTGAAGAAAAATCTCAAACCATACAGCAACACAAGCCTAAAGAAAATTAGAAATCCTGTTGTGTTACCTTACCCTTCTCTTCCCTGACCAACTTTGCTCCTCTTATAGGTCCCACTGCCACACAATAGCACAAAATTGATGGAGACAAAGTTCTGTAGGTAATGTCCCCAAATGGATGGTTTAATTTTTTGCTTTCTTTTAACCTCAGTCCATAAGGCTCACAGAACTAGGTTTCACGTGCATTTCTCATGAGCAAAGATTACTCAGGTGAAATTCCATACAAACTATTTTATTCCTGAAAGTTAGAGCTTCACCCATCTCTGGACAAAGAACAATCCTTTCAGAACAATATTTCAATTTGTTGTATGGGTGATACCAGAGTGGCTCTGAAATGGGCTCCCCAACAACCTCAGTACACTCATGTCTCCAAGCACCTTGTGCGTGATCACAGATCCACTGCACCAATGTGTAAAACATCATCTGAATTTGGCCATTTCAATAGAGATATTAAAATATTTTCTGAAAAATTCTCTCTCAAAGAACACAACAAAATATTCTAAAACATGTTACTCTGAAAATGGTAAACAGTAACTAAATATCTACATTAATACTGAGAGCATACAGAAAAAAATCTTATTCTCTTTTCAGGAACACATAAAAAGCCAGAACTTCAAAAATCATGCAAACACCGGAAAGAGTTTAACCTGGGCTTCCCTCTTCATGTTCAAATGAAATTTCCACTATCATTCTAGTCAGTAACATTCAGGAAAATTCCCAGCATATGATTAATATCTCAGGCAAATACCGATTTCTTAGTTAAGTTAGATGAGAGCATCCAGACTTCTATCCTCCAGTGTTTCTCCCTTATAGTTGGATGCAAATCATCATTGCCAGCCATTGCTAATAACAATTCAGGTAAACATCAGGGGAAGTCAGAGCAATTCTGATAGACATGTCCCATCCATATAATATGACATTCTTGGAACTTGCTGCAAATTATTCCCTATTATGATTCACTAAATACAATATTTAGAAGATCACTAACCAGTTGAAATAGAATAGGTATAGCATTTTTTTAAATGGACAATTAAAAAGACACTTTTACAATAACTCAGTATTCTACCCATAGCAAGTTCAGTAAATAATGTGAATGGACCCCTTTTTTTTTCCTATAGTGATACACAACATATTCCTGATTCAGCCAACCAGTTAATCCATGCTTAAGTGCTTTGCAGAATAAGGACAGAACACAGTACATAAAAAGTGATTACTGAAAAAAATAAAGTTTCATTTTTATAATCAGATTATATTTAATTTAAATACATATTTATTGTTAAAAATAAACCTATTTAAAATTAAATTAGAAATTGGCAACCTCTACTAAGGCCTAAACTACTTATAAGCTATTAAAAATCTTTTAAATAAAATACAAAAAATATATTAAATGGTACATGTTTGCTGCCAAGTTTTAAAGAAACCAACCCACTGACCTGGTGGAACTCACTGGCTGAGCACCTGACTGTGCTGAAGTGCTAAAACAGATTTGGACAGCAGTAGCTTCTTCTACAGGTACAGACAGAATATTTTCTTCATTTCATTTTATTCAACCAATTCAGTTCAATGACTAGTTCATTCAAAGTTAAGAAACCAATTGGAAGCTGAAAAAACAGGAAAGCTTATTTTCCTCTTTCAATCTATGAATGAAAATTTGGTGTGAAATGATGAGATCTACTAGTTCTAAAACCCTAAAGGGCTCACTGACCAGAAACAAACAGTTCATTGCACTAAATACAAATAATACTTCCTTTGTTTAAATTAACCAGTTAGTTTTAAATGCAAAACATGTTTGATAAATGACTAGATAAACTTTTCCTTCTTTATGTTTCCACCACATTTAAGGTAGATTAATAATAATAAAAACATTAACATTCTGTTCTGGGGCATTTTTAACTGAATTTGAATTTCCATCCAAATAGAGACTGACACACAGGACAAGTAAAAAAGTATTAACCTAGTAAATAAGAAATGGATCATTTGCCATTTTTCTAACATAATAATAGATATAGAAGTAAGACTCTGAATAGGTAAATTAAGCTACATAATGATTTAAATAAATATGTATATATGTTATTATCCTCCTGCTTAGCAAGAAGCAGCACTAAATTTAGTGTAAAGGCTATAGTTATTTGCAAATGAGCATGTGAATCACCCTTTAAGAAAATAACTAAAAACTGTGAGTGCAAAACAAGATTAAAATCAATTACTTAAATCAAATTTTCTGCTTGCTGATTTAAACCATGAATACGATCAATTACTGATATCATTTTGATTTAAATCAATCCATCCTAGGATGGGATGGAGCACATACTTAAGATTATGCTTGTGCTTATGTGATTTGCTGAACAGAGGCTTGTAAGCTGTATCTGAAGACAGCAGGCTTACTTGATTTATATTTCTACTGATTACACTACATAAATCAAGACTCACATATTGAATTGCAGTACACAGTTAGTGAATCAATGTAGAGAAGGAAATGATCTGTTCATTACACTAACTTAGAATCTCTTCTAAAAACAGATTCATGTCAACTAGCAGGATACTTCCACATGCCTCTTACAGCAAGGTGGGAAGAAATCTGCTTGCATGTGTTTGTTTAAATCTATGAAGATTTGATTATTAGCTCAAACCATGCTAAAGGCTGATGTGACCTCAAATTCTCAAAGTAAAGAATGAAAGTTAAGGCTTAAACTTAAAAATATAATTTAAAACCTGATGGTTACGGAAACAATCATCTAAAGGGGAAAACGAGATCATAGATACCAGTTTATTCATTTTAAAAAGTTTCATGCAATTTAGGAACCAATGAAAAATTTCCAACTGACAGAATTCTACTTGTATGCAGTGTTGCACCATGTCATCCCCATATTAACGAGACAAGGTGGGTGAGGGAATCTCTTTTATTGGGCCAACTTCTGCTGGAGAGAGAGACGGGTTTCAAGTTATACAGAAATAGCTTGTCCCTCTCACCAAAAGAAGTTGGTCCAATAAAAGATTTTAAAGTAGAACCTCAAAGACCCGAACCTCAAAGTAGAACCTGATGTAATCAATAAGGCAGCAGTGGGGAAAAAAAAGCAGCAAATAATGTACTGCAGAAGTTCTCAATCTTTTTCTTTCAGAGCCGCTTCCCCCCCTCCCAACTATAAAAACTCTCTAAGGCCCAGAGGGGCTTCAGATTTCAGTGACGGGGGGTCTGGGTTGGGGCTGCAGCTGCAGGGTGGGGGAACTTAGGGCTCTGGGCAGTGGGAGGCTTGAAACTTCTGATCTTTGGAAGTACCAGGGCTTAAGGCTTTAAACCCGGGAGGAGGGTGCTCAAAGGCACTGGTCTTCAGCCCCGGAACTCCATTCCCAGCTTCAACCCTGTGTCTTCATTCCCGGCTTCAGCCCCACAGTTCAGACCCAGGGGGAGGTCTGGGGCTCAAGGCTTCAGCTCAGGGGTTGCTGGGGGTCGGGTTTTCAGCCCCGAAGCTCCGTTCCTGGATTCAACCCCATGGCAGTCGCTGGAGTTTGGAGCTTTAGCTACAGGGATCTGCCAGGGCTCTTTGAGGTTCTGCTCCTGGTTTCAGCCCCAATGCTCCCCCCGTAACCAAAGCCCCAAACCCTGGCATGTCCCATCCCTGGCGGAAACCATGAGTGGAGCCATGGGGAGCCCAGGGCAGAAGCCAGGAACAGACTTGCAGGGCTGAAGCCCTGAGCCCCAACACTCCCCAGACCCTACGAGGTCTAAAGCCCTGAGCCCTGGTGCTTCCATGGGGGAGAAGCCCTGACCCCCCCATGCCCAGAGCCATGACACTCCCTCCCTCTGTGCCTGGAGCCCTGACTCTGCCCCCTGCAACTGCATCCCCAACCCTCTACATACACACACACACACACACCACCGTGGCTGACGTCTGTAATGTTTGTAACTCCGAACAAGGCATTTCCGAGTTACAAACAACCTCTGTTCCCGAGGTGTCGAACTCTGAGGTTCTACTGCATCCCACCCACTGTGTCTCTCTAGAAGTCTTCTTGGGCATTTTTTGACTTAAAGCCTGAGGTTGGCCAGACTTTCAGGGCTCAGGCTGGAGGGCTGTTTCATTGCTATGTAGACTTTTGGGCTCCTGCTGGAGCCTGCACTCAGGGACCCTTACACTTCACAGGGTCCCAGAACCTAGCCTCCAGCCTGAGCCCAGAAGTCTACACACCAATACCCTTGAAGCCCAAGCCCCACAAGCCCAAGTCAGCTGTACTAGCCAGCCATGGGTTTTTCTTTTCTGTGTAGACATACCCTAACATGGCTTCACAGGCAGTGTAACATTCTGCCATGTTCATTCTCTCTCCTTAAGGTCACAAAACTTTTGGCCAATCCACCAGCCTAGTTCACAGCTTCAGGACCAGGGCTAGAATATCTCTTCATCTAATATTTTAAAATAATTTTTATAAAAGGTAATTCAGAGCAGTACATTAACTTTGGCATTTAAACATACTAATATACTTCCCAAATATTCAAATTATGCTCATATCAAACAGTACAATTATATGCTGTTAGCACTTCAAGGCATTAGTCTTTCAAGGACAAATCATGAAGTAGAAGATTTTGAATTTGCCTACAACAGCTCTGATGCGAACTTCTGCAAAACTGATTTGTAGGCAGAAAAGAAGCTATCATATTTAAATTTACATTTCTGCAATCCATCATGAAAGTATGTTTTAAAAAAATCAGTTTTTCTGATTATGGTCTTTAAGGTTGTCATTGAAGTACATGTAACAACTTTTTCCTATTGCAGAGGGATAGGCTGACCCACTAAAGGTCTATTCCAATACAAATTATTTGATGATAATGTTATGCTAATTTTATATGATGAAAGAGTTGCAGTAACCAAGAGTTGATTGAACTGTTCTTTTTATTGTTACGCCCCACTTATTGCAATAATGATTTTTTTTTTAAATTAACACTTAGAAGAAACATGGAATGAAGCAGAGGAATGAAAAAAAATGTTTCCCAAGTATTTTCAAAGAAGGGAGCCCTAATGGAAGAAATGTTGAACATATGGTAATTGAATCCTCATCTTACTCCATATTAGCTACATCAGAAAGGGCCCGCCTGCACCCAGACCCCCACCCCACTAAGCCAAACTCCCCCAGCACCCAGACTGTAGAGCAGGGGTGGGCAAAATTTTTGGCCCGAGGGCCAAATCAGGATTGCAAATTTGTATGGGGGGGGGGGGGATAGGCAGTTTTAATTAATGAGTACAGTAGACTCTCCCTGAGTTGTATATTTTGACTTTACACCCAATGCAGTCCTCCTGTTGTAATAATTGGACCTAAACATTTACTCTAATGGTGAGCTCAGTTGTGAAAAGTAAAAGTTTATAAGATGTCACAATTATCTATAACAACAAATATTGATGGGAAAAGGTGTGAGAGAGAGGCAAAAAGAATGAGTTAATCCCAACAAAAAGACCTACTGATATAATTCAAGGACTATGTTAGTATCATGCCGAGAGTTGGGGACCAAAAATCAATTGGCAGACAAAATGATGAATGAATGGCTATTCCACCCACCACTTCTTTTTGGGCTACTGGAGCCAGCTTCACCATTACGACTACCACCCCAACCCATCCTGGGACCCTGTCCCCTTTTCATCTTATTTGGGAGAGATGTCCTGACCAGACTGGGCCAGACCAAGAGACCCATATGACATCGCACCTCCATGGGCTCCAACTAAATCCCCAGCACCACTTGGGATGTGAGACTTTGTTTGCCCTTCTCACCACAGTTTCTCCTTTTCCTTCCTATCTCTCATTTTCCCTTCTCTCTAGTCTGGCTTAGCAGGGCAAAACTCATGTGAACACGTGGTAAAAGCAATGCCTTAAACAGTCCAATGCCGACACAAATGTGCCAGGTCTCTGAGTGGCTGATAAGACCATGTGCTGTGCTTGTGTTTTTCCAGCAGTGAGGTTACAAGTGACAGTCTACATTTACAGTAGACACAGACTTGTTTTCTCTTCTAGGAAATGGGATCAAACTTTAACAACAACTGTTCTAGTCCATCTCAACAGACTTCTCTTTTCCCCAAAAAATGACAGTTATTACTATCTTTAAAATCTAAAAGGCTAACAAGGAGGTTTTTTTCCTTCTGAAACCTCTCTCCAGATAAGATGATGTTAACATTAAAGCCTTATTAAATACTTCACATTTCAAATGCTTTAAATTGTTCTTCCTTTTTTCTCCCCTCTATTTTTAATAAAAGGTTTAAACGATTTTTAATGGTGCTTGCACCATGTACTAAGCAGGCTGTGGCCTCTGTTACCAAGCCCCAAACCTTGTTTAAATGTTGCAGAGTGATGGAGTTGTATTTAAACCTTCGCCTGTTTGGGCCCATATATTTTCCATCTAAATTAATACATGCCCATCACTGGCTTCCACTGGAATCTTTGGCTAGCACTAGTGTTTGTCCTGAAAATGCAGGAAGGAAAGACAAGATGAAAGAAATGTGTTTTAATTAGGCTGCAGCCTTATTAATGAACATATATGGGAACTATCCCACAGTAACTTGTGCAGGTCATGATTCCTTCCTTAATTGTTTCCACCAGCTGGAGGGTTGCTGTCAACCTCCGACTCCTCCTAAGAGAGTTGAGAGTCTGAAGAGAGAGGGTTGCCTCCCCTAGCAACTCCGACCCCCACTGCACAGTTTTTTTACGGAATACCTTTCCCTAAGTTCACTTCCACTTCTGGTTTATCAAGAAACCAGACAGGCACCTGCACTGGACACTACCACCTGCTAAGTTGAAGCAACTTAAACTTACCTCCTGATCTACCCTACTGGGTCTGAGGTGCTGTGGGGAAGGCAAAAAAACACATTCCCTGCTCACCTCAGGCAATATGGCATAGAGAGAAAAATTATTCCCTGTCCCCAAAAGGGACACTACTGCAATACCCACAGCAGTCCAACAAATGCTCCTACCATAACTTCTCAGAAAGGATTTGGTAATTGGGATATGAGAGGGGGCTCCAGCTGGAGGGACAGAGTTTATATCCCCTCCTCCAGGTGCACAGGGTGCCACTGGCTAACTTGAGCCCTATTGGCCTAAACCCTAGTGCAGCTGATGCCTTTCCCTCTCTCCCAATCCCAGCCACTCTGCCTGCCAATCTGCAAGGGAAGGGGAGACTCTTAAAGAAGCCACCTCCCTCTTTTCCTTGCCAGTCCAAGCAAAGCACTCCCATCTTTGAGGCAGTGGTGGTTGCAGTGTGATCAACTCACTGGTGCTCTCTGCAACAGCATGTTGACCTGAAGGAAGAACCAAAGCAAAAGGGCATTTGTAATGATATGGGTGAGCTTTCAAACCTGAGTGATGCTGTGAACCCGTGTACCAGCTCACAATGCCTGGAATGGGAAGCCAGGACCAGCCTGTGGGAGAAAAGCTGCTCTGTTGGATGAGTGTAAGGCAGGCTCAGTGATGGGTTAATCTAGAAACCCCCCCCAGGACTCACCATCAGTGAAGCACTGTTACAGAGGACTCCTGACCTCCACACAATGTAGTTTATTTGACACATAACACCATTGAAT
Organism: Sternotherus odoratus; assembly: GCA_032164245.1. Lineage (NCBI taxonomy): Eukaryota > Metazoa > Chordata > Testudines > Kinosternidae > Sternotherus > Sternotherus odoratus. The sequence goes on from JAVMKO010000011.1 coordinate 39,631,039, forward strand.
GTACCAGCATAGCAAGGTGTGAGATTCTGTAGGCTGTGTCACATCACAACAAAGGACTCAAATATTTCCATGGGGGGGGAAAGGCAATGAAAGTTTAAATGACTACCTGTTCACAGCAAACTTTTACTGTTCTGTCACCACAGATCATAGTACTGTGTTAGTGCTCAATAATATACAAATAAATCTCTTTGGCTCTACCATGCACAGCTGATGAAACCTAACTTTTGAAGTTTCCAGCAATAGCCCTTGGGATTTGGCTTCACCATCCCTGTTAAAACGGGATGGAAGGTTGACAGTTCTTCAAACAGCTTTCACTTGGGAATAGAATTGTCAGTTTTCAAGCTATTGCTTCTGTTTGACAGATGACAGATACCAGAGATCTGAACTACTGAAAACACCAACTCCTTATGAGCACCTAATGCAAAGTTTTTGCCAGGCTATAGATCCACATACAATAAAAGATATACTATTTCCTGCTTGTTAATGATAAACTTGGCATGCTCTGCAACATATGGAATATGAGTATCTGTTCTAATCAAACACTTGTCAATGGATACAACTAACTGTGCTACCATATGAAGAGGTACATCACTTAAATTCAATCTGGCTGGTCTATGCAAGAGGTAATAACGCTGTCTCTACAGCTTCTCTCATTTACCTTAGTCATGTATCTGAGTTTTGTTTAGAGATGAACATCATTATTAAGCATTCTAATTTCAACAATGGAAACCATTACTAGCCAGAAAAAAAAAGGAGTGATGAAAGAAAGATTGGTTCTGTGAAGAAATAGAGAAACTAATGTAATAAAGCTCAAATTCCTGAATCATCAATCTAGTCAAGATGGTTTTCCCCAACAGCAGATGGTTTTCTACTGACAGTGGCCAATGCCAGGTACTCCAGATGGAGTGAACCGAACCTGTAATGATCAAATGATCTCTCCCTGCCATCCATCATCACTCTCTGACAAACACAGGTTAGGGACACCATTTCTTACCCATCCTGGCTAATAACCATTAATGGACTTAACCTCCATGAATGTATCCAGTTCTCTTTTAAACCCTGTTAAAGTCCTAGCCTTCACAACATCCTCAAGCAAGGAGGATGACTTTGTGCTGTGTGAAGAACTTCCTTTTATTTTTTTAAACCTGCTGCCCATTAATTTCATTTGGTGACCCCTAGTTTTTATATGAAGGGAACAAGTAAATAGTTTTTCCTTGTTAACTTTCTCCACACCACTCATGTGGGAGCAGGCTAACTTTCCTGAGCATGTAGCTAGGGTATTGGATGGGATTGTACTTGAGGAGGTTAGCCCCTCCCACAACTCACACTGCCATGGCTACACTTCGTACTAGCAGGGGAGACACCTTCCACTCCAGTGTAGGGCATACCCTTAGTATTGTTGTGCCTTTTTCCTGTGCTCACATAATGAAATCTATAACTCATTAAGTCATTGGGAAACCAAGAACTAGTTGGGGAAACTAGTAAAGCTTTTACATTGACCAGCTGGTATCCCACCTCAAAGGTTCTACACTCACAGTGCTTTATTGAAAGAAATGTGACTTAATCAGTTTTATTTTATTAAAATTAAAAACAGGAAAACAAAGCTACTACTGTTTATAATATTAAACTAAAAGTATTACAGCTATCAGATCAATTGAACAAACCAATGAAGTTAGTCTCAATATAGGATTGGAGTTAAATCATTAAATACCCCCAAAAAATCAATATTTATAGACTCTAAGAACTCTAAAAAGATGGCTAGCCATTTGATTATAAATTCCAACTGAAGAATTTTATCAAAGTCAATCTAATACAGAATCTGAATGGTTAAGCACACAACATTGAAAACAAATTACTATATAATGGCTGGACTACAAATCTCATAGCCATTTATAAAAAAAAAACTTACTTGTTAGAGTCAATTCCTACACAGTGGCTAACACTTCGTACATTGACCCCGAAAGATGACATAATACAGACTTTAAGAGAATACTTTTGATAAGCAGAAATTCTTATTTACCTGAAGATGGAGATGACAGCTGAAACAGAAATGGAACAAAACTACCTTAGTGACTCTAATGAATGATCTCCTCCAGTCAATAGACAGAGGATATCCTCCTGGACAGCTCTGCAGTATCATGTGACAGAGGTCGCTAGAATCCAGGATCAGGCACTAAAATGGTTTGAGTACCTCCTGGAGGTTGCACTGAACAAGTAGTGATGAAAATTTGCATCTTCACCACTAGGCCCTGCTCAGGAGGTGAGTGAGCAAATGGGCCCAGTGACAGTGGGTTTTCAGGGGGCTCCCTGCACATGTGAGGCACAGGATAGGTCCCTGTGTGTGAAGGATATGGGGGGGGTGGCAGTGCTCCCTGATTATATTGATGCATTTTTGTCAATTTCTACATGTCAGATTAAAATTGACATTTTCTGACAACTAACCATTTAAACTGAATCTTTCCAAGCATACCTAGAAGTTATTCTCTTTCACTGGATTTGCAATAGGATGCCATTTTAGTCAAAATACTCTTTCTGTATTTTTTGCCCAGGAAATTTACAGTTCTCACTTGTGAAAAGTGGCCAAAAACACACAGTAAACAAGAAGAGTGAGATAATGATTTCAGGATACTCCAATTTATACTCCCATCAAGGACAGGATAATAGAAGAGAAATTGCACAGGGCTCTCCTTGTGGAGTTTTCCTTTCCCTTGAAGGGAGAAATTCAATACTTTATTTGCAAAGTAGAATCCACACTTTCAAGACGATTCTCAATGTTAATATGATAAAAATGCATCCCACATTGAATGTGACATGAGCAGTGCAGCACAGAAGAGATAACAATAGCCACTATGGCATTAAAATCACTTTGTGGGGAAATGGAAGTATTTTTCTCCACTATACAAATGTCTAAACAATGTTCATGGATTTTACAGAATGCAATAAATCAGTCCCTGCCTTGGCTGTGTTTTCATTTTACTACAATTACCTAAAGGTTAACTTTCATTTTCACCTTCTAAGCTATATTTAAGATACAATATTTTAGAAAGAAAATAAAAATGCTTCACTTGCACAGGGGACATAAATCAGATGTGCTTAGGGAGCTGGGAATTAATATTTTTCTAGTTAGATATGTTCTACTTGCTGCAAGCACTGCTCAGATTTATGATACAATCAGAGATCACAGTTTAGTCCACCTAAGTTTTCTGGATCCTTGCACACGTCAGTCCTGCAGTGATTACCAATTTGTGCTTATCACTTCAATACTTGTTCATGAAAAGACTGAAATACATGGATACATAGATCACATATGGTCAACTTTATGTATGCTTCTGAATCAGTAAGGAAGGCTAGTCCCAGAGGGTTAAATACCACTGGATTAAAGGATGCACAAAATGTTTTTGAACAATATGACTGGTTTCCAAGCATTCGGGCTATGTAAGGTAAAAGGAAAGCTTCAAAACACTGTAATTCATAATATTAAAACCTCTTCACTATCCTCTCTCTCTCTCCACTGTCTCACCAGGATTGTTATGGCTATTTCCTATCCAGAAAAACAAGCCAAAACATCAGTCTTTTGAGATGGGGGGAGGGAGCAGGAGTGAAGGGAATAACCTAAACATGAACCTTATATTAAGTGAAACACAAAATGTTATATAAATTCGCCTTGTTGGCATATTTATGCCTCAAACATTAAAGTGCAAACACTGTCCAAACTGAAAAGCTTGCAATTATGTAAGTAAAACACGAGAGAATAATATAGTCCCCAGTCTGCCTACTAGACACTACTGTTTTTGCATCTGCCTCTAGATAACAATACTTTCACCAAATTATATAATTTTTTCAGCACTACTCCGTTATATATTTTGAGCGAAACAACCAAATGTGCAACACACACACTTAATTGATGCCAAGCTTGCCTGGCTGGTGTAAAAGGAATATTAAAACCCCAAAAATTCTGAATTCAACTGCCCTGTCCCCCCATGATTTTACTTTCACATTTTCCACTATTTTAATGCAACAAACTGTGGCATACCCTTCTTCACCAGGAGATAAGGAACTAGATCAGCAGTAGATTTTCATCTGCCACATTTCTGCCTTTTTTTCATGTTTTGGGCTCAACCTAGGGCCTTTGCATTTGAGATCAGTTATGTTGGCTAAATTGGAGAATTTCCAAAACTTCTCTGGATCATTTTTTATTATTTTAAACACAAGGAATTGCTTTAACTAGTTTTCCACTGTGAATGCAACCAGTGTTTTCAGCCCCTAATCTGTCAAATCCTCCCAAAATCTCCTTCAAATTGTTTTAGAAGTTTAGTACCTTCCTGGAGAGCCCTTATTTTTGTGTAAAATATTTTCTATGTTTTGCATATTGAAAGTTTTAAATCAACGTATAGTAGCTGGATGCAAACAGAATCTTCCTGAGAGCTCCATCATTAAACCAGGAGGCCGATGGCAATTGTGATTTTTGAATCTGAACATGCTTTGGGTAAGAAGCACTTCCTTGTGTCTGTTTTAAATCTGCTGCCTATTTATTTAATTAGGTGGCCACTGATTCTTGTGTTATGTAAAGGGGTAAATAACACTTCATTCTCTTCCTCCACACCATTAATGATTTTATTGGTATCTCTCAAATTCCTCCCTTCATCGTCTCCTTTTCCAAACTGAACAGGCCCAATCTTTTAAATCACTCCTCATATGGAAGCTGTTCCATAACCCAGTCATTTCTGTTAACCTTCTCTGTACCTTTTCCATTTCTAATATACCCTTTCTGAGATAGGCTATTCGAGGTGTAGGCATACTATGGATTTCTATGGTGGCATTATATTTACTGTCTTACTATCTATCCCTTTCCTAATGTTTTTTTTAACATGGTTAGGTTTTTGACTGCCACTGCATATTGAGTGGATGTTTTCAGAGAACTATCCACAATGACTCCATCTCTTTCTTGAATGGTACCAGCTAAATAAGACCCCATCATTTTGTATGTATAGTTGGGATTAGGTTTTCCCAATATGCATTAGTTTGCATCTATCAACAGTGAATTTCATCTGCCATTTTGCTGTCCTGTCACCCAGTTCCCTTGTGATATCTCTTTGTAACTCTCCATAGTCAGATTTGGTTTGAACTATCTTGAATAATTTTGTATCATCTGCAAACTTTTCCACCTATTTACCCTTTTTTCCAGATTATTTATGAATATGTTGAACAATGCTGGTCCAACTACAAATCCTCAGGGGACCCTGCTATTTACCGCTTTCCATTCTGAAATTGACCATTTGCCCTCTTATCCCATGACTGCTTACTTTGCTTAAGAGCCTTTGGTGAGGGACTTTGTCATAGGCTTTCTGAAAGTCCAAGTACAGCCCCACTAAGAAAAATTGTGTAAGCACTGCAATTTCTCCATTCAGTGAAAAGATGTACAACTGTGCATCTTTGTGCTGATAGTATCACAGACCAAACCACTTCATCATCTCCCTAACAGCATCACATAACATTGAATAAGACAGGTGACAGAGGGAACTCAAAAGAACCCATACAACAAATCCTACATAGCAAGGAACATTACTAATGTCAGCACTGTTTTTGAAAGATAGAATGAAAATAACCGAAGATGATCCTATCCAGCCCATCATAGTTATTCAAATCAGACTGGTATCAGACTACTGACAGATATAAAATAATCAAAAAGGATATCCAGTCATTGGCTTTGTGAGATCATCAACCACAGAAACCAATGCAATCACTGTCCCATATTCTAGGCCTGAAACATACTGACAAGAATCCGTGACATTCAAGATTTCCAAATTATGTCACAGCTGTTTCCTCACAAACTTCTCCATGATCCGGCCCCAAAAACGACAGGCCAGAGACAAGGCACATAGCAATACCACTATCCCCACCTCCTACCATGGATCAAACTGTGGAGAACAGCGGCTTCGAGCTCTTTCTAGGACCCAGGGAAAATGCTGAATCAGTTTCACCTCTTCCTAAGTCAGCTCTACCAACTTTTGAGACTTCACTAGCCAGACCATGTCTCTCTGGTCAAGTGAAGTTGCAGGTGGCTTGGGCTGCCTACTATGTCCCAACTTCTTGCAACTTTTTGCCATCAGGACAACACCCAAGTAACATCATTGCACACAACAAAAACTCTAATGAGGAACAGTTTGGTCCAGTGGATTTCACACTGGGACTCCAGATGCCTGAGTTTTATCCTTGGTCTGTTGTTACACCTTAGGTAAGTCACTTCACTGTGGTGCCTCAGTTTCCCCATCTGTAAACTGGGGATAATAATAATTACCTCTTCATAAAGCTCTTTGATATTTACTAATGTAAAAAATATGTATATATGTATATTAGTGCCCACTATCTATTGAAAAGTAAAATGACAAAGTAGAATTTATCTAGTCTTTGAGACATCTGGTGGCACAATTCCTACTATACTAGTTAGCTTCTCTATGACCACCCTTCCTCATTTAGCCCCCAAACTACCAATGTACGGAATATTTCTCAAGAGATACTCAGCATCTGGAAGGCTCAGAACCTTACTTAAAATTTATGAAGTTGCTTACAACATATGTCTCTCTTTGTGCTGAAATCAATAATAAAAACTTAGCATTTATTATATTTGCAAATCTCCAAGTGCTTTACAAACTCCCCCATACCACCCCATCATTCCTGAGTCATAGAACCACAGAATACCAGGGTTGGAAGGGACCTCAGGAGGTCATCTAGTCCAACCCCCTGCTCAAAGCAGGAATCCCCAATTAAATCTGTGCTGGAGATGACAATTTGAATCATAAAATGGAAACAATGAGAAATACAATTTATGTTTTTATTTGCTTGCCAGCGGTTTTTCTTTTTTTTTTTTACATTTCTTTTAAGCAACAATATGAATAGAGTAACCTTGAGAACAATACTTAGTACGTCACACATTTTAAAACAAGACTAGTACTTATATAAATTATACACAGCTTTCAAATTTGTACTTCATTGATCACTTAAGTATTTTTTCTTAGATAAGTATTTATATTTGAGAACACTCTTTGAGGGGATGTCTAAATTTTCATCATTCAGAAAACATATGTTTAATATATATATCAACAATTAAAAATATGCTCTGTTATATTCTAACTTTTATATTAAGGTGTGACAGGTAGCTGGATTTCTGTGCTCAGAAGATATTTTGAAAATAATTAAACAGTAACATGTAATAAGCTTTAAGAATAAATTCATGAACCAATTTCCTACTAGGTACCTACAAGTTTCAGATTCAGATTAAATGCTCACTTTGTAAATCATTTTGGTAGCTTATCAGTAAGTTGCAGGATAATACTGCAATTTATAAAGAATATGGGCTCCTAAGTATACGTAGCAATTGAGGCCTCTGATGGAAATCCAACATAAGACTCAAACATTATTTCTCTCTAGCAACAATTTTTTGTAGTTTCGCTATTCCCTTATTAACAGCAGATTTTTTTTAAAAAAATCTTTATTACAACAATGTTTCACAAAAATGGGACAGTACTTCAATCAATTTTGAAAATAAATACTTTGGGGGGCACTTCACAAACCTTAATCTATAAGGGTATCTTAATACTTTGAGGACTAGATACATATCGAATGATGATTTTCAGGTCCTTAACTATAAGAAATGACCCTCCTATATCATGACTACTCTTGAGCACCTTAGCTGTTCCTTTTTTTTCCCTTCAAATTTTTCACAATCTTCGGGAAGCAATGTAATACAAAAAAGTAGAAAAGAACAGAAAAAATGAAGGCAGTATTAATCATTCAGCTAAATCACTGTAAACCTAGAGTAACTCCATAACTTCAATGGTGCTATCCAGCCTTACAGCAGTAATAGCAAAATTTGTCCCCAAGCACTTTAGAAGTAGGCATCTGAGATAGGGTTGAGGAACCTGGGAGAGCCACATGGAATTGCTTTGCAGCTTTCTTTGAATAACCCAAAAATGATGGCAACCTACTTTTTCACATTCCCAAAGCATTTCCTACCTAAAGCTTTTATCCACAATTTAAACATGTACTGTACAACAACATGTGAGGTAAGGAACAGAATTGGGAAATGAGTAAAAATTACACAAAAGCATTTCAGGGACAAAAATGATTGCATCCTCTGCAATATGAATGTCACATCATGAGACCACCAAATATTACTGTGATGTGCTAGATCTGATTACACACTCAGACTCTATTAGTCCTTTCAGTAAAGGCGATCACAGTTCAGCACTTTCCAAATGCATTAACATTAGACAGAAGGTAACAGAAATAGACCCTCTTTAAAAAGTGACAGACTAGGATTTAGCAGATGGGAATAAAGAAATGGAAGATCTGCCTAATTTATTTTGCTTCTGTCTCACAAATGAGTAGGTGGATGGAAAAGTACCTGACAAAGGGTTATATTTCCCTGCATGACAGGAGGGAATTACAGTAAATTCGTAATTCAGCTATTAGCTGAAGAGTGTGGTGGATTTATAGAGCTGCCACACAAAGACCACCAACTTGGATTTTCTCCTGATAATTCATAACTTAAAAATTACAGATGGGAGAGACATAAATAAGGTCATTTAAGTCCATTTCCCTGTGCACCTTCCAGTGCTCTATCCATTCTGGTTACAGCCTTTAGAACAGAAAAAGGTATACTTATATGTACTGGTCTACACAGAGATTCAGAAGACATATATACACATATTTGTACTTAGTACTTCCTATGCTCTTTTACTTTCACACACACACCCCAACATATGTGGAGTCCTGCCTCCCTTCCCAAAGGAGAAAATTCTTCTATCCCTCCCTATTTTAGTGGGAATCAGTGGGAAAGTTTTCCCATCACCTCGTCTCAAACACTAGTCTAGTCTAGCCTTCTTTACCAGCACTGTGCTGAGAGCAACTGTGAGAAGTCTTCTCTTTTGTTTGTATTCTCTATTTTTTGTGATATGATGTGTGTATTTGGCTACAGTTATTACTCAATATATGTTTAAGTAGGTAAAAGTACCCCTTAAGTTAAAGCTGTTGCTCTTATAAGCAATAACTGTTTTTTTTAAAGAATTATGGCTTTTAAGGTGAACTATACTGAGGAACTCCTAGATGCCCTTCCATACTTTTAATGTTTAAAATTCTTATAAAAAGTATGGAAATTTAAAAAAATATGCTAAATGTTACAGCCCTTAGTTTTCTCAGACAGTAACTAAATTGTAAAATGGTGGTAATAAAATCTTAATATACACTTCCAGAGGTTTGCAAAGTTCAGGTAAGATGCATAGAAATAGATAGTGGCTTAGTTTAATTCAGTTTTGAAGCAACAATTCTCAAACATCATTTGATAAGGTCCCACATTAAAGTATACTGATGAAAGAAAAAGACACAGAGAATGAAATAGCTGTATGATAACTTGATAAACACCAGTGGTTATAAATGGCTTCATGGTCACTGGAAAGCGGTTGTTCCTGGGTTTCATTCGTAACTGTAATTTATAATACATACAGGCCTATGTTAGAGTAAGAAATGTAGGGTACATTTTGATACTTATTTGTAATGCAGTTACACCCAAGTCGCAGTAAGATCAAGGTGCCATTGTACAAAGCATCGTGCAAATATATAGAAAGAAACGGTCCCTCCTTCAAATAACAATTAACATTTTTTCAAATGTTTTTGAATTGGGATGCCTCAAGAGATGCAGCAAAGGTTGCCTGGACTCTGGTGGAATGAGCTTTAACTTGCACAGGTAGGTCTAACTGGTCCAGCTCATACCATGTCTCAACAGTCTGAAACCAATTTTATAGGTTGTCCTTTCATTCTGTTGAGAAATGCTAGGAACAGTTTACAGAGATTCTCAATCTTTTTCTTTCTGAGCCATCCACTCTCCCGCTGCATATAAAAAGGCAGGACCAGAGGAGTGAAGCTAAGTTGCTCAGGCTTCAGATTCAGCCCAGGGTTGCAGACTTCAGGGGCTCAGGCTTCAGTCCCATGTAGTGGTGCTTTGGTTTTCTACCCGGGGCCTCAAGAAGTCCCATGCCAGCCCTGATTGTCAGACCTCCTGAAACCTCCTCAGGTCCCCCCAGGGGGGCAAGGACCCTTGGTTGAGAACCACCAGTCTTGGAGAGTTCCTGACGAGTTTTGTTCAGTAAATAGTGAGCGAAGTACCTGGCAACATCCAAGGTACAAAGCATGGCTCGTCACCCAACTATGGTGAGGTTTGCGGAAGATGACAAATACATGAATCATCTGATTCAGATGAAAATCAGAAACCACTTTGAGACCTCACCCAAGGTTCTCACCTAAAGTCACTTTGGCCTTCTGGAAAACAGCACGGGAGCCCAACATCAGGGAGCTGAATCTCCACTATTCTTCTGGCCAATGGAATGGCAATTAAAAGGGCAATTTTAATAGACAGTTGGTAGAAAGGAAAGTATGCCAGCAGTTCAAAGGGAGAACCCATCAGATATGTTAAAACAATACTGAGATTCCAACAGTAGTACCTGGCATATCTGTATCAATCAGATGATAGAGAACGCTGAAAACATAGTTGAAATGAAGATTCTTCAAGCATTCACTGGAATTCTTGACTTTAAAAACAGCACAGTAGCTTTAGTAATTTACATACATACACACACCACACTCTCACAACTAAGGGTTTGTTTGTTTTCACTTTATTCATTATAATTAGATTATTAAAATGGAATGAGTTTAATAGGTAGAAGTCTTCCATGGGCCTAATCCTATAAACCACCATTCATAGAACTGAGTAAGATTTCTTTGTGCAGGGAGACTACAGGATTGGCCCCTATATTCACAGTACTTTTCAAGAGCGTATTGGCAATAATTTACCATAAAAAATGCAAAAACTGAGTTTAGGCAGATGGGTATTGAATTTCCATTTAAACTCAAGCTATAGAAACAATAAGCACCAAGCAAGGCCTTTCCTGTTCATTCTGTCATGTTAGTATTAACAAATGCACTGGACTAAGAGTAGTATGAATCACAAAGGATTAGTTTGCAAGCTCTTCACAACTAAGGGGGAAAACATAACTCCCCCATGTGATATTTTTATTATTTCTAAAGTGATCTCTTTTCCACAGTAATGACTGTCTGCAAGTCAATTTTATAAAAAAGGAAAGCAGCTTCAGAAAACTAATTATGTTACAGGGCTGCTTACTGTTTTGAAAATCAGATATATTATGTAATCATCTCTTCTGTGCTGACATGTAAAATCAATTTGGAAATAAAAAAAGGTTGATGCAAAACAGAAGAAAGGCAATATACTATTCTAAGTATAAATTCAGTGTGTTTGAAATTCACGCCTGTGCTGATCCTCTGCAGAGTGTGGGTTCACCCCTATTGAACTAAGGCATCTGAATTAAAATGTTCTGATATTGTGAATTTGAAATTAGAGTCAGATTTCAAGTTTCAAAAAAGCAGTTTTCTAGGCAAACAATAGATATTGGTCTGCAGAGAGAGACACCAGAATAATAAAAAGGCATTATGTAACATGTGAACAGGTGCATGCAGTATATTGTTGCATATGTCTTAAATCTTACTTTTGGATATGCTGCCTTAGGAAAAAAGAACCAACCATATGCCAGGATAGATGTTGCAACAAATTCAACATATTGCAATGTACAGCAATTTGAACACAACAAATTAAATTTCAAATCAGATTTAATAAAATAAGTTAAAATATTTTAATAAATGGTTTTGCCATTACAAAAAAAGATCATTCCCTCAGCTTTCAGACAGGATGCAGCTTGGACAGAGAAGGATAGAAAGGTTTGGACTCTATCGTTAAGACCATGTCCTGCTTTCTTCCTACAATCCCATGGAAGAACTTGCATGGGGATAAAGTTCTTTGGGAAACCTGCTATCCGAAAGTGAGATGGAGGACTTGTTTCCTAAGTGGCTGACACCCACATCTAGATTAAATGCAGTTTCAAAAAAAACCACTATTCCAATCCCTTGCTTGCCACTCCTTCAGAAAAACTCTTGCTCACTTTTAAGGCAGCTGTCCTCCAAGAACACTTCCCACACTGTGGGAACTTAAAAGAGGGAAGTAATGTTGGCCAGAGTAGCAACAGAGACAACTGTTAGGGAATAAGAAATTTTACTCCCTTGCATATCCTCAATCACTGTGGTAATTAATACGTAGTACAAAGCAGTCCCTTCTACGTGTACATTTTGAGATACAGGGCGTATTCTTGATTCCACTGCTGTCAATAAGACTTTATGCTACTGAACTCAATGAGGCCGGGATCAAGACAATTGGTATTATCACTTAATCACTGCTTCTCATGAGTTCAATTGACATAGAAAAAATGTTCCATCCTTCATTACATTTAAAATGAAACATTAAACTACTAACCTTCACCTCATATTTATTATCCCTGAAGAATAGTAATGGAATTCACAGACTTATCATATATATGAAACATGAACAACATAAAAAATAAAGGTCTTGATCTTACACTAACTGCATACCTGGAATAAAACATTTATGCTAATCAATTAAAATTACTGCTCTATCATAAATGTATATTTTAAAAAGATTAGGTTCTCTTTTCAACAAGAAAACTTGACATATTTCATACTTTCCACCTTTCTTTACTGGATAATCAATACAGTCCTTAGCCAACCAAGCAGGGACTTCTATGAAAGCACTTCTGTGAAAGCACAGGTGAAAGTATTAAGCATGAAAAGGTACTCTTCAAAAACCTGATGCAACAGATCTTGGAAGCCGGGAAATTTCATTTTTATTGAAGGGTATTTGTTGAGAAGAAACATTTGTAACAGTTAGACAGTATTTGGCTTCAATCGACAAAAACTTCACATTAAGAAGACGCATGCATTTTATGACAAAGATAGAGAAGTAATGAAAGTAAAAATTAGCTAAACTGAGCCACAGTCTAATGAAACAAAACAAAAAACCTTTTCTGAACTTAGAGCTCTGTGAGAGTTTCAATTCAAACTCTCATAAAAGGGGGGGAGGGGCCGCACACTTCAGTTCAAATTCTGCCATTTACAAAAACTGCTCAACTTCATCAACACACATTGCAATTGTTTCCCCATCTAAACGTTCACAAGCACTGACGTCGTTCTGTGTGATCTGTAAAGTCAGTCAAGGATTGATTAGGATAAGTCACATGAGCCATATCACAAGCTGTTTTTCAATATTGCCATTAGTTCCATCTAGTGTGACCTGCAAACCAGGCTCATTCAAACACAAAACTTAACGGCCTCCTCACTGAATTTCACAAGACATTTGTGAAAAAACCTGAAAAGAACACTTACTTTGCATATAATAAAAAAATGAAGTTCTAGTTCTAGACAACAGCAACCATTTCAGCTGTTTATTTAATACTAGCATAAGTGCCCGGCGCTGCTCGGGTCAGTCGGAGGTGGGGAGGTGGCAGACAGCTGACACCCCCTGACCAACCCCAACACCCACCCCTCACCCCTCACCCACCCCAACACCTTCCCACCCCCCCAAGCAAACCGGACACCCCCACCTCACCCCCCGACCGAATCCGACACCCCCACCTCACTTACCGTCCCACCAAACCCAACTCAGATCCGTCGCAGGGGGGGAGGGGGCCCAGAGCCGAGGGATTCCGGGGACCTTCGCAGGTGGGGGGGGGGGCAGTGAGCTGATGTAGTCCGGGGTTCCGTTGGGAGGGGGGAGGGGCAGAGAACTGAGGGATCTCTGGGGTTCCGTTGGGAGGGGGGAGGGGCAGTGAGCTGAGTGATCTCCGGGGTTCCGTTGGAGGAGGGAGGGGCAGTGAGCTGAGTGATCTCCGGGGTTCCGTTGGGAGGGGGGAGGGGCAGTGAGCTGAGTGATCTCCGGGGTTCCGTTTGGAGGGGGGAGGGGCAGTGAGCTGAGTGATCTCCAGGGTTCCGTTGGAGGAGGGAGGGGCAGTGAGCTGAGTGATCTCCGGGGTTCCGTTGGGAGGGGGGAGGGGCAGTGAGCTGAGTGATCTCTGGGGTTCCGTTGGGAGGGGGGAGGGGCAGTGAGCTGAGTGATCTCCGGGGTTCCGTTGGGAGGGGGGAGGGGCAGTGAGCTGAGTGATCTCCGGGGTTCCGTTGGAGGAGGGAGGGGCAGTGAGCTGAGTGATCTCCGGGTTTCCGTTGGGAGGGGGGAGGGGCTGTGAGCTGAGTGATCTCCGGGGTTCCATTGGGAGGGGGGAGGGGCAGAGAACTGAGGGATCTCCGGGGTTCCGTTGGAGGAGGGAGGGGCAGTGAGCTGAATGATCTCCGGGGTTCCGTTGGAGGGGGGAGGGGCAGTGAGCTGAGGGATCTCTGGGGTTCCGTTGGAGGAGGGAGGGGCAGTGAGCTGAGGGATCTCCGGGGTTCCGTTGGGAGGAGGGAGGGGCAGTGAGCTGAGTGATCTCCGGGGTTCCGTTGGGAGGGGGGAGGGGCAGTGAGCTGAGTGATCTCCGGGGTTCCATTGGGAGGGGGGAGGGGCAGAGAACTGAGGGATCTCCGGGGTTCCGTTGGAGGAGGGAGGGGCAGTGAGCTGAGTGATCTCCGGGGTTCCGTTGGAGGAGGGAGGGGCAGTGAGCTGAGGGATCTCCGGGGTTCCGTTGGGAGGGGGGAGGGGCAGTGAGCTGAGTGATCTCCGGGGTTCCATTGGGAGGGGGGAGGAGCAGTGAGCTGAGTGATCTCCAGCGTTCCGTTGGAGGAGGGAGGGGCAGTGAGCTGAGGGATCTCCGTGGTTCCGTTGGGAGGGGGGAGGGGCAGTGAGCTGAGGGATCTCCGGGGTTCCGTTGGAGGAGGGAGGGGCGAGCTGAGCGAGTGCGGTGTCTGTTGGAGGGGGTATTATGACATCATCAGCACCTAACTGCCCAGCTGATGTGATTGGCCCTGAAAGACTTTCACCCCTGGGGGGCGTCAGAGGTGAGATCCGAAAATTTTTCGACCCTTACCAAGATCTAGACCCCAAGACCCCTCACTGTACCAAATTTCAAGTCTCTGGCTCAAACGGTGCGGGAGGAGTTCGCTGTCATACGTACATACATACATACATACACTCATACATACACCACTTGACTTTTATATATATAGATAGATTCCATTGGCCTGATGCTCTTCCCAGTGTGTATATTCATGAAGAGCCAGCACATTTTAAAACTTTTATTGCGTATTCCTGCGTCATTTAAGCAGTACACTGGAGGCAAACAAACACTATTTTATTGATGATTCCAAATAGCCTGACAACACAGAAGACTTGGTTTTCTAAAAGCCTTTTGCCTCAAAAATCCTGCAGGGAGGGTTGCAACATATATAAAATCCGACAGAAATCTCTTGCTAGCTTTTAGAAGCAATTTCTAGCCCTAGTTGCCAACATTTACAATAATGTATGTGTTTAAAAGCCAGCAAGGTGCCCTGATATGTATTTTACCACGTTAAAGTAAAACAAGTTTTTATATTATACTCATTCCACTAATATAAATAAAATGAATCTATTTTGCATAATATTTACTACTAAAAGAGAAAATGAGATTAAAATTCTGAATTAGTATATACTCAAAGAAATCTGTGTGGTGTGGTTACTCTTACACCATGAATCTAGTGTCCCTGACCAAAATGTTCAGTCTTGCCCAAACTGTCAAATTTAATTCCTTAGGAAACAATTTATATAACTTATTCTTTTTCTCTCATTCCTGAGGCAATCAACCCGGTCTGTATGAAATTATTGTGATTTTTTCTCTAATAATAAAGATACATATTTAGAGGTGAAATAATACAAGAGCCATCCTTGATACAAAGCTCCAATACGCTGTTTAGGCTGGTTAGTCAAGGATCATGTAAGGTAACAATAATGTACTCCAGGAGTTCTCAAACTGGGGGGTCACAACCCCCCAGGGGGTCGCAGGGCGATTCCTGAGGGGGTCACGAGCTCCAGCTGCATTCGGTAGCATTTCAGCAGCCGCTCCAAATGCAGGAGTGTGTCCACCGAAAAGCCGCTGAGCAGAACACTTCCACTTTTGCCATCCTTTCAGCGGACACACAGAGAAGCACTGCGAGTCCACCGAAATATTGCCGAAACCAGAAGTGTTCCATTCGGCAGCATTTCGGTGGACATACTCCGGGGCTGGCGTGCACGGAAAAGAAAAAAGGGGTCTCGAACTTTAAAAGTTTGAGAAACCCTGAATTATACTCTCAAGAGAGCAGAGAAATCCAAATGAAAGTGTGAGGCAGACCAAAGGATGAAGAAATTATGTAAAAGCTATTTTTTCCCCACATGAAAGGATTTGTTCGTTAACAAATGGAATTTTTTCCTAACATTACTAATCCTTCTGCAATGACAAGAATATTTCTGAATATTATGATTCAGCAAATGTGAATGTAACAGCATAGGATGTAGTCTTATTTTCTATCTTTATGGATACCTGCAATTTATAGCTGTCATCCTAAAAGATGTGCATCATTAGGTTACCAGGACAACCCACCAAGATACCAATCAGAAATTTGGTGGGCTTTAAAATTGAGAGAAGGTTCTTAAAGTTTGAGAGGGGTTTCAGTGGAATCACGTTTTGGGAACCCGCATGTCACTGAGAGATAATTTCATGGAAAGGGGAATGAAGTCCATGCCCATCAATCCTACAAAAGGCACCAAGAACAGCAATGTTTAAAGAGGGACGAAAAAGAGAATTGTGTTAGACCGGCGGTTCTCAAACTTCCCCCCGCCGCGACCCATTTTTGCTTCCATTCACTGCTCCACAGACCCTTTTATGTCCGCCGAAATGCCGCCGAATGAATTACTTCCACATTCGGCGGCTATTTTCGGCGGACAAAAAATAGCTCAGTATGTCTGCCGAAAAGCCACCGAATGCGGAAGTAATTCATTCGGCGGCTTTTCAGCGGCACCAGGAGTTCACGACCCCTTGGGAGGCAGCCGGTGACCCCCCAAGGAGTTGCGACCCCCAGTTTGAGAATCCCCGTCTTAGACATTCCAATATACTCCCTTCCACCAACAATGTTAGTCTTCTTACATTCCCTTAGGGCCATCATTGTTCAGCAAGGCACAAAATGTCAGTTTGTTGTAGGTGAGGATATTAGGCTGAGGCTTAGGGATCAGTTCACCCAGGAGTGTTGTTTACCAGAAGGCCACTTCTTGCCTGAAGGCTGTGCTCCTACACTACATGAGGAAAGAAGAAATTAGAATAAACCTCCAGATGATAGACAGGCAAGGAAAGCTACCCAAAGCCCACAGATGAAAAAGCTCTAGCCAGGCTGAGTCCTGTGAAGGAAAAGTGGCAGGCTGTTTCTTCACAGACCCATCCACCTGGAGATATATACTCTGGCATTACTAGCGGTATTATATTCACTAATGTAGCTGGCAGTGGAGCCGCTGCCTTTCACCTATCTCCTTTCTGCTGTTACATTACATTCAGCAAAATTTTGCAGGCTTGTGTGTTAATCTAATTAGTCTAAATAATAAGATGGGTGCACTAGAGTGCCTCGTATTAAAGAAGGATATTGACATAATAGGCATCACAGAAACCTGGTGGAGTGAGGACATCAATGGGACACAATCGTTCTGGGGTACAAAATGTATCAGAAGGACAGAACAGGTTGTGCAGGGGGTGAGGGTAGTGGCGCTATATGTGAAAGAAAATGTAGAATCAAATGAAGTAAAAATCTTAACTGAATCCACATGTTCCATAGAATCTCTAATAAGAATATAACAATAGGGTCCCATTATCAACCACCTGACCTGGACAGTGATAGTGACAAGAAAATGCTAATGGAGGTTAGAAAGACTATTAAAATAAAGCACTCACTAATAGTGGGGGGTTTTCAATTATCCCCATATTGACTAGGTGGATGTCACCTCAGGACAAAATGCAGAGACAAAATTACTCAGTATTTTAAATGGCTGCTTCTTGGAGCAGCTGGTACAGGAACTCACAGGGGAGAGGCAACACTCAATTTAGTCCTGAGTGGAGCACAGGATCTGGTCTAAGAGGTAACTATAACAGGACCGCTTGGAAATAGTGACCATAATATAATGACATTTAACATTCCTGTGGTGGGAAGAACACATAAACAGCCCAATATTCTGGCATTTAATCTCAGAGGAGAACTATGCAAAAATGAGGGGGTTAAACAGAAATTAAAAGGTATAGTAAAAAAACCCTGCAAACTGCATGGACACTTTTCAAAGACACCATAATAGAGGCCCAACTTAAATGTATACCCCCAAATTAAAAAACAGAGTAAAACAGCTAAAAAAGACCAACAGGTAAAAGAAGCAGTGAGATATAAAAAGACAGCTTTTAAAAAGTGGAAGTCAAATCCTAGTGAGGTAATTAGAAAGGAGTATACATTCACTGCTACACAGGTCAACACCAACCTACATGGAAGTACATGAAACCAAACCTTCCTACCATGAAACCATTACTAACAAAGCAGGCAGTGACTCAGGAAAATGCTATTTTCCTATGGTGTCCTCTTTCCACTTTGGGGCTCTATGTGATACAGCCACACCTAAAAAAAAAAAAAGGATGACTAACATGAATGTTGACGTTAGATGTGGCCTCTGGGGATAAGTATGTTACTAACCAGGTAGCATTTTGTTGCAATTGTTATTCAGAACATACAGAATACATCCCAGATTATAATTTTACTATAGGAATGTTTGTAATATACAGTCATGATGTTTGTGGTTTTCAGTTTTTCCTGGTTCCAGGGATTGTTTGGCAGGAAAATTTTAATCCTTCTAGATGGGAATTATTGTTCCTCTATTCAGTATGGAATGATCCTGGTTGATTCTATACAGCTGCAATCCCCTTTGCTCAGCAACTTTCAAGATCAGAACCATCCAGAGAGTTGAGTTGAACAGCTAAGGGAAGTGCCTAAGCAGTTGCTAAAAATAACAAAGGAGCCAAGCAGAAACCTAGCTGTAGCAGTAGGTTGTGCCTGAGCTGAAATTCTGCCCTATTGAAGTCAATGGAAATTTTGTCACTGATTTCAGGGAGGCCAGGAGTCTTAATATTTGTTTGAGCTATAGATTAGGAGATCACTTTTAAAGTAGATAAAGGGAGTATTTTCTAGGGTTGAAACCAGGGGGGGCAGGGAGGATTGGTTTGGCCACTTGTTTCTCTACCTGGGACTTTAAAATTAAAGAGTAGTTTTTATATAACCCTTACTTGGTTCTTCAAGAAGATATCCCAACCTCTCACCCTAATGGAAGGTGGAGAGGAGGGCACTTAGGAACCACAGTCAGCATCATTTACATCATATCAGTTAGGAATACCACTGGAACAATGGAGATATCTTAAAACATACATCAAGCTGCACCTGCTGTCCAACGATGGAGGAAAAATTCCTGCTTCAAACCATATCCGCTGAGAAGCCTCATGAAAGCACATATTGCTAGTGCAGCCAGAAAAAATTACCCACTTTTGTCCTAACCCATTTTGTTTCCCTAGAACTGCTTTTGTACAATTTTCTGTGGAGGAAATACAGTCACTCTTCCAAATGAGTTTAGATATTACAGTTTCCTGCATCTTTGTTATGATTCAACTGTGACCATTAGATAACATTGCAGAAGTGACATCTATATGAATACAAGTCATAACAACATAATTATATTTTTAAAAGAGCATCCTCTCCCTTAAAGTTATGCTCTTAAGGCCAAATGCGTGGGCTGATGCGTTATCCAAATCAAAGCAGAAAAGGAGTTCTTCATTAGCCTCAATTTACCATATGAAGGCGATAGGGTGCCTTGCCAAGTCTACTCCCCTTATTGCAAATACTACATCAGTAACTTCCTTGGAGTGAGAAGGAGCTCAGACTGGTGAAAAGTTAAGCTTCTAATGAACACACCATTAAAAGGGGCCAGTAAATGGATCCAATATGTAAAAAAGTCAGCATGTAGTATTTAAGGCTATGTATTGTAGGGGGAACCCAAATAGTGTGGAGAGGTCCTCTGAAATGTGAAAGAGACTGAGTGGTGTTTCCTGGTCTCAGAGATCACAGAAGCCTCTCTATGTGAAAACCATGCGGTCAGAGAGTGGCAACCTCTCCACAGCATCATCAGTCCAGAAACCCAGGTAAAAGAACAGTGGACCAGTTAGTGTTACCTTACACAGGTAGCACCATCCACTGTAAGAACTGACCTTCTTCCCAAGGAGTAATCTGAAGACAAGTGAGCCTAGAAACTAGTGCATACGAAAGGATATCCATGTGCACAGCTCTGGCTTCTGCCAGGTAACCTGAGAGCCATGGGGTTCCCAGAAATTTAGAGGGGTAGGCCTTTTTCAAAGTTTGTGTGGAAAAATTCTGCCTCCCATCCCAAAAAACTCAGAAGACAGTCTCAGTGGGAACTCTCATTTTTTCCCAGGTAGGTGACAATCTGGTCCTTAGAGAAGATCAGAGCTGGTATGTTTAAAAATAAGGTGACAGGGCAGTTGATAAAAAGTAAACAAGTTTTCATTTTAAATTGTAGTATATTTTGGGACGGGATGGTAGGAAGAAAAGGAAGGAAAAAACTGGAGAAGGTTTTTTTAAAAAAATGTAAAAGGTAAGAAAGAAACTTCCTTATTTTCACTTAAATGTAGCGGAAATACAGTTTATAGTTAAATCCAGGAACATGTGGTACAGCCCTATAAGTAATATGTTTGGCACCAGAAACTAGACTGGACTCCCTTTTTCTTTCAGTTCCCTATTTGTATCATTTGTATTTTTCTACTCTCTAGACCAGATTCACAGTAAAAACTGTTCACAGTGCAGATGCCAAATGTATTTTGTATGAAATCAGCCCCCCGCCAACTCCTTTCTGCTTTCTTAGTTCTCTTACAGTACCATCCTTTTCCCAATTGATTTCTCACAGCCTGCTTTCCCTTCCCTGGTGCACTCCACTGTTTCTTCTCCATTCTCAAATTCTAAGGGCTTGGTTAGACTGGCGCTTTATAGCGCTAAAACCCTCCAGGAGCGCTATAACTCTCTAACCTTACACACTGTCAAGGCACATTTTCGCAAAAAGTCTCTGTTTAAAGCGCAACTATAAAACCACCTCTCCGAGGGTGATAAGGGCTTTTGCGTATTCCCTGTAGCATGTTAGGGCCAGTGTAATCAGTCATTACCCGATAAGGGATCTCTGGCACACCTCCGAGCCATTTAAGGCAATTAACAAGCCATTAAAGGCAAATGACGTCTAAGTGTTGTTTTGAAAACAGGAGGAAATATGCGGAAGTACCTTTTCAGTTTCTCTCTTACAACTCACAGCAAATAACCACTGGAAATGCTTACAGACGGAGCTGTGTGACTTAAATACAGAGCCTGTCAGTTTTCTCTAAGGAAAAGTCACTGACAGCCTGAAGTTCCCTTCCTACGCACACGTTCCCCGTTCCCCCTACCCCCCGTTTCAAAAGCACGTTGCACCCAGCTGAATGCTGGGATAGCTGCCCAGAATGCACCACTCCCTGTGCCGCAACAACTGCCGCAAATGTGGCCACGCCAAGACATCCTATAGCGCAATACCTATTGCGGTATATGGGTACCGCTACAACCAAAAGCGCTATAATCCGGTAAGTGTAACCTTACCCTAATAGTCTAATTCTGCTTCATCTCTCACCAGTTAATTCAAAAA
Organism: Sternotherus odoratus; assembly: GCA_032164245.1. NCBI lineage: Eukaryota > Metazoa > Chordata > Testudines > Kinosternidae > Sternotherus > Sternotherus odoratus. Next base: position 39,652,643 of record JAVMKO010000011.1, read on the forward strand.
TTGGGTTGCTTTCTCTCTGAGCTTCTAACATCTGTTCACATTCTCTTTATTGTACTCTAAAGCTCATTCTTTTTTTCATGCTTTATTTATATTATTTTTCACTTCACTTATCCCACTTTTGTCTACTTCTATACATCTAGCTCCTGATCCTGAAAATTCATGTGAGTTAGGGTTTGCAGAATAAGATCCTACTCCCAGCAGCTTATTTTTGATAACATGAAGACCATCTTAAGACTAGAATATTTACAAAAAACTGAATTTTAAAAGGGGTGAAAACACAGCCAAAGCAAGTTTAAAAATTGCAATGATTATTTGCAGAATTCTTTCCCCAATATCACCAATCTCTAATAAATAGCATATTCATAGTAGTTCTATTTATATATACATTCCAAGTCTCAATTCTTAAGATTTTACACAAGTAAAACATTCACTTAATGTTAGTAAGCGTTTTAGCTGATAAGGACAGAGGACCTAATTCTGCTCATACTGACTTCAGTGGAAGCTGACTGAACTGAATTTATTCAAGGACTGCGAGCTTAGGCCCTCTGGCTTCTATCCTGCCACAACCCCTGTGCACGTTGACACTTGTCCACATGTTCATGGTCCTATATTATTAAATATTCCATCCTTTAAAAACTGGTATTTTTTGGAACCAAACAAGGTGTATTCAAATTACACCCATGCTGACAATGTTCAGAATTAGAACAGTATGTTTGGATTAAAAATACATTTAGTGGCATAAAATTCTTCATAAAATATACTCTCTTGTTTATACAGTGTACTTTTCTCCTTTAGCAGGAATCAAATATCAAAAGTTTCTCTTAAACATTTTCCCCTATTACGATTGGGTAATACAAAAATATTTAAAAACAAAAATATGAACTAAAAAAAACAGTAAATAGAATATTTTCCTAAATGTATTATCTCCAAATATTCTCCCATTTAACTCATCCTCATTACCATGACAGACTCATCAATAGACTTGTGTGCCAGTAGTAACTCCAGCACAATCATGCATGTACCTTGCAGCAAACATAAAATGTATTATTATACAGTAAAGACTGCAATGAGAACAGACCTGCATGCATCCATCATTTATTTTCTACATTCCAAAAGGCCCAATACATGCACAACTAAGCAGCTGAATCCATTTTTACAGATATTTACGGTTATTTTTTTAGCTTACCAACCGTCTTGGGCATGCAGATGTATGTTTTCAAAACAATCTCTCAAATATTATGTAGTTCATATGTAAATAGGTGGACAGTAACCTTGTAGTCATTAATGACATTCTACTAGAACAGAGTAAAAGCCATTGTAAAAATCTATTTCACTTTTGGAAAAAGCAACACAATTATAAACTATATACAAACATATGTTTTGCTGAGTTTGTTTTTGTTTTTTTACTCACCAGTTGTTTCCACAATGCCCTCTAGGATGACGACAATCTCAAACTGTTCAGTTTGCATGCTTTGCTGGGAAAGGTCATAGAAGGGGCTTTTGGCATCAATCACGTGGCAGATTGTAAGTGGGGAAACAAGAAAAAGTTGATCTGCCCCTGTGCTAAAACCTACATCCAGTTCAAGTTGATCGAGAGGGAGGAACTCGCCCTCAGGTGTCTGCCGAGACTAGACAAGCATGCAGGGGAAAAAAAAGAGAGAGAGAGAGAGAGAAAAGAAATCACCGCTAGTACAGCAATTTTCAAGACAGCCTGACAGCAATTCACATCATTGCCAACACTTTGCACTATCAATCATCTGAGACCAAATCCAAACAAATCATTATGCAGCTATGTTATAGAAAACCAGGCAGAAGCCCAATGTTGTTCATACAGAGCATGCATGAATTATTTACGATATACAGCTAACTAACATTACAGCTCACTAACTCATGAGCTTTGGAAAAATGCCTGGCCCCAAAATGTCTGTTAACACAAATTACTGAAGTGGGAGCACATCAGTGGTGGTTTTGCCACCAGGACACCCGGGGCACTGCCACAGTGAAAAGTTAGGAAATGAAATCAGCGTAAAATAAATGTGCCTTTAATCCAATTCTGCAGCTCATTCACAGCCTTATTTTACAGAACTGCTCAGTCAAATGAAGTATTCGAGCAGGGGCAGCTCCTCCCATAGCTCAGACTACAGAGTGTAAATGTGCATGTTTGACTAGGGGGCCCCAGAGATAAGCAGCAAGAGTTCATTGAAAAGCCACAAAAACAGCTGAAAGGACATTTTAAAAGTACCCTTAATTAGAGCCCTGCTACTGTCAGGCAAGTAGTTGCAATCAAATCCATGGGACTATTCACATGTAAGGGTGGCAGATTCAGGCCATTAATACCGGTAAGTATCTCTGCAGCCAGAGAGTGTTACATTGCCCCTCCTACAAGTTTAATCTTTTACCACTGGTGTATATATAATAAAATGTAATATAAAACCACTGCACGCTACAGAATGTATCCAGAAGACCAAAGAGTCACAGGGCCACATATAGGCCTTTTATTACAATAAACTTCTTACATAAATCTACTGCATTTAAATGTGTTAATGGTCTGCTAAATGAAATGCAGGTGTATGGAAGCTGAACAATGATTAATGGCAGTGTAAAAGTGAGGAGAAAAGGTATTTTAAAGTATTCCCTTAAAAGTTTTACTCTATAATAATGACATACTCAGTGTGCATAACTGCATAATCACAGAGTAGAGACTGGCGTTTGTTGTTGTAGTTAATAGTTGCCAACTTCTTTTCTATAAGCTGTATTTGAAGAACCTCATTAAAAAAAAACCCAATAAAAATATTCTGAGCTGAATGTTGCAGTTCAAGGTCTCAGCTCAAATAAACCTTGCTTAAAAAATCTGCATATTTAAGTTAAACTTTGAAGGTCATTATTATTTCAGCACCTGAACTATCTCAAATGCTCTAGCTATGCCTACCACCAAAATACCACACCCACACTGCTCTTTGCAACACAGTCGTGGAGCCCAATTCTATTGCATGCAAGGAACATTGAGTCCTCTTTCCTTGGCTCATGCAGCATAACCATGGCAGTTCTGCAGCATTAGGAACTTCTGTGTCTCTTAAGCTGGGTAAATTTCACCATATCTAAATGTACACTGGTAGTTATAAGTTGCAATAAAGCCTGCAAGGTTTATGATTAAAATTATGTATAGATTCTCAGGGCACTTCTACACTGCCCTGCGGTTCAGACTACAATGGCCTGAATAGCAGTGTACGCCAAAGTGCTATACTGAAACTCCCTCATGTGGATGTCGCAGGTGTGAATGAAAAGGTTCCTAGTTCACATTAACGTAATACTGTTTGAAGAGGATTATATGAATATGAACTAGGACCCTTTTAGTTTACACCAGCAGCATCCACACAGGGGAGTTACAGTGCAGCACTTTGGTGCACATTGCTATTTATAGCCCCATAGTTCAAACTGCATGGCAATGGTGACAAGCCTGTCAGTTTTTTTCTATGCTGTGTTTTATATTTAAAATATGTCACAAGACTAACACACACAGCTAAAACTGCCTTTTATCAAAAACAGGTCATATGTCCTCCATGTTATTCTTTTGCATGATTCTGTTTGTTAATAAAAAAAAAGAGATACGGGATGCAAGCTTTCTAGGTTTAATGTCAAGTCATTATGAAAGCTATTTAGTAGGGAGCAGAATTGGAATATCAAAGGCAATTCTGCAAAACTAGATTCAAATGGAATCTTTTTTAAAGCAGTTTGGAACAATTCAATTATTTCAAAATGTTGATGACAACTGCCACTTTTCCCCCCCATTTTTGATCACCCTAATCTACCTGTATGAGGCAGCAACATTGGTTAAAATAAGTAAACCTTCCGAGTTTTACAATTTTTAAAAAAAGTCATATTTTATGGCTGTAACAATAAAGATGAGAAATATCATTACAGTGCTGTGAAAGACACTTTTTAATCTGATTTAATTTAAACTTTTGCTTTATACGCTACAGTTTGTGTCTATTATTCAAATGTACATATTTCAAAATTATGGGGAGATTATTTTTCTCTCATCTATAGTAAACTTGGGTATTGTTGCAATCATTAGTTAAAATGCTGCAGACTGAAATGTGATTTTCCACTTTATTTACTCTGTCCATTTGAGAGCATTTTGTGTACGATCAGTTTTACATGTTTGATTAGGCCCTAGTCCTACAATGGGCTCTGCATGGACAGAGCACTCCTCTTGTGCAAAGGAAGGTTTGGAGCCTTGATTGCCAATTTTCTGTTTGTGAAAATTATTCACTCTGCAACAGAGGAGGGGAGGGAAAATGTTTTATTTATTTTTTTAAAATAGGAAAATGTGAAAAACCACAAAAATTGGCAGAGGGATTCAAGGGCAGGTATAGAAACAGAAACCACTTTAACACATTTATTAAAATTTAACTAGATTTCAAGTTTATAGTACTCATTTAAGGTTTGTTCTGGAAAACCTTTTTCCCAGGTGATGAGTCCTTAGTCACACCAGTAGTCCCTTGGCCTTACTTTCATGAGTAAGAACTCATGTGGCTACTCACGTATACAATTTAAATTTAAGCCAGACTGGAACATTTTCAGATTAGAAATATGGTGCACAATTTTAAAAGAGAGGATAATTAACCATTGGATCAATTTATCAAGGGCTGTGTTTGATTTTTTGTCACTGGACATTTGATAATTAAAATGTTTTTTTCTACAAAATATGCTCTAGTTCAGTGATGGCAAACCTTTTTGAGCCCGAGTGCCCAAACTGCAAACCAAAACGACTTGTTTTTTTCAAAGTGCCAACACTGCAATTAAACCTAAATAACGAGGTTTTAGTTTAGAAAAAACAATTCATACAGTTTTTCAAACTAATTAACAGCTTTTGTTTAAAAAGAAAAACACAGTAACAGAGCTTTCCATTAAACATTTTTTTTTAATTGAAAAAAACAAAAAAAACAAAAAAAACAAACAAAAAAAAACAACTGTACACCCCCCCCCCCCAACTGACCCACTCAGCCCGGTCTCTCCCCCCAAAACCTCCTTTCCTCCAACCCCCCCCAACTGACCCACCCAGCCAGGTCTCTCCCCCCCAAACCTCCTTTCCTCCAACCCCCCCCCAACTGACCCACCCAGCCAGGTCTCTCCCCCCCAAACCTCCTTTCCTCCAACCCCCCCCCCCAACTGACTCACCCAGCCAGGTCTCTCCCCCCCAAACCTCCTTTCCTCCAACCCCCCCCCCCAACTGACCCACCCAGCCCGGTCTCTCCCCCACACCGCTTACCCCCGCTCCCAGCCCAGCCTTCCCCCAACACCCCCTTTTGCACACCGCTTACTCCCCCCCCCCCCCCCGGCGCTTACTTGTTCGCTGGGTCACGCTGCTGTGACCCGACTCCAGCGAGGGAAGGAGAGGAGCGACACGCCCCCCAGCCTCGCGGTCACAGCAGCGCCGCGACACACCACCTCCCCCGCCCCCCAGCCTCGCGGTCAGAGAGCGCCGCGCCACACCGCCTCCCCCGCCCCCCAGCCTCGCGGACAGAGAGCGCCGCGCCACACCGCCTCCCCCGCCCCCCAGCCTCGCGGACAGAGAGCGCCGCGCCACACCGCCTCCCCCGCCCCCCAGCCTCGCGGACAGAGAGCGCCGCGCCGCGCCACACCGCCTCCCCCGCCCCCCAGCCTCGCGGACAGAGAGCGCCGCGCCACACCGCCTCCCCCGCCCCCCAGCCTCGCGGACAGAGAGCGCCGCGCCGCGCCACACCGCCTCCCCCGCCCCGCGGACAGAGAGCGCCGCGCCGCGCCACACCGCCTCCCCCGCCCCGCGGACAGAGAGCGCCGCGCGAGCCAGATGACAGGCTCAAAAGAGCCACATCTGGCTCGCGAGTGGCGTGCCCACAGAGACGGCTCGGCGTGCCGGCAGTGGCACGCGTGCCACGGGTTCGCCATCACTGCTCTAGTTCAAACTGGAACAATTCAGGGAAATCCTAATACCAGTGTCATACAAGAAGTCAGACTAGATGATCACAATGGTCCCTTCTGGCCTTAAAATATATGAAGGAATCTTCCATTTCATTTCTAGTTACATTTAACCTCAAATTACCAGGTTATAAAGAAAAAAATATCCAAACTTCAAGAACCAAATAGAACAACCTTATGTACTTTACATATTAAATCTTTATATAATTTTTGGATCACTAATTTACATTTGATGTATACTAACAAAGGACACTTTGCAATTCTGTTACCATATATCACCCTCCTTCTTCTCTTCCTATTGACTCAATACACCTCCTTTCCTGCTGCTCTGCCATATTTTTCTCTTCTTCTCTCCCACCTCCTGCTGTTGCTCTGATTCTTTATTTCCCTTTCTGAGTGCTCTATGCTGGCTAGCACAGATCACTGTAGCCAGTACTCGTAACCATGGTTTGTTGTTGACTTTACCTTATAAAACGGAGAAGTTATGGTCTCTAGTAAAAGTGAACTAAGTCAAAAGCTGGCACATCTGCCAATACCAACTGTTGATAGAAATGACCAAACTGAAGTTTCTGGTTTAAAGTAATATTTTAATACTTTTTTAAACTATTCATTACTGATGCAGCCCAGATCTTGCATGCAACTTTACTAACATGGATAGTCTGATTTAAATCAAGGGAATTACACACACTGATAAAGTTACATTCTTAAACGTTAACAGGATCCAGTTGTATTATTTCCTCTAATTATGTCTTTTGTTGTTATAATTCAGAAGGCATCAGTAATTAATTATACTGGGAGTGTAAACATTTACAAACAAAACTACCGTATTTTTCGCCATATAAGACGCTCCGGCGTATATGACGACCCCCGAGTTTTTAAGTAAAAAAGCCGGATTACACAAAAAAAAAACAAAAAAAAAACAAAAAAAAAAAACCACCACCACACACAAAAAGCGCCTCGCTCTCCTGTCCCCGCCGCGCGGGCGGGCTGCTGGGAGCGCGCTGCTCTCCTGTCCCCGCCGCGCGGGCGGGCTGCTGGGAGCGCGCTGCTCTCCCGTCCCCGCCGCACGGGCGGGCGCTCCCAGGGGCCCCGGGGCCTGAGCTGCTCCCGTTCCCCGCCGGCCCCGAACACATGCGGGTGGGCTCGCGGGGGAAGCGCCGCCCCGCCCGCCGGGCCACCTGCAGCCGCCCCAGCTCCAGCTGCCCGGTGAGTTTCATATATTCGGCGTATAAGACGCCCCCCCTAATTTTAAGAATATTTTTGGGGGTTAAAAAGGCATCTTATACGCCGAAATATATGGTATATCTCCATATATTTAAAGCAGGGGTGGGGAACCTCCGGCCTCCGGGCCGTATACGGCCCGCCAAAGCCTTCCATCCGGCCCGCAGCCGCCGGCCAGGGACGGCTCCGCGCTGGGGCCTGGAAGCGCCACGCAGGCCGCCGCCGCCAGCCGCGGGGCCGGGACGCGCCGCGTGCTCCGCTGCTGCCGCCGGCCGGGGACGGCTCAGAGCTGTGGCCGGGACGCGCCGTGTGCTCCGCTGCCGCCGCCGGCCAGGGGACGGCTCAGAGCTGGGGCTGGGACGCGCCGCACCACCACCCACTGCCAGGCGGTGAAACAAGGAGCCACCCACTGCCAGGCGGCGAAACGGTCGGGGGGAGAGACCGGGTTGAGCGGGTCAGTTTGGGGGGGGGGGGGGGAAAGAGACCTGGCTGGCTGGGTCAGTTGGGGGGTTGGAGGAAAGGAGGTTTGGGGGGGGAGAGACCGGGCTGGGTGGGTCATTTCGGGGGGGGGTTGGAGGAAAGGAGGTTTGGGGGGGAGAGACCGGGCTGGGTGGGTCATTTGGGGGTGGGTGGGAGGGAAGGAGGTTTTGGGGGGAGAGACCGGGCTGAGCGGGTCAGGCAGGCGGCAGGACCCTGGCTGGCAAGGGGCCAGTGGGGGAAACCCCAAAGCAGTGCAGGGCTAAGGATTCCACCTGCCACTGCTTTGGGATTTCCCCTGCTGGCCCCTTGCCAGCTGGGGTCTCAGCTCCCGTTGCCAGCCTGGGCTTCGGGGGGGGGGGGGGGGGGGGAGTGGCCCGCGGATGACTTTATAAGGGTCAAAATGGCCCTTGGTGGAAAAAAGGTTCCCCACCCCTGATTTAAAGTATGTGTGTATTTATTTATACAGATGTGTACACATGTGCCCTTGGATTGTAGTGCTGAATGCGATAGCATAGCAGTGAATTACAAAATCTGACCAATTATGGCACCAGAGGAAGTCATACTGGTTGCCCTGAGAGAAAGATCTAGCTTTTAAGCAGCAGAGGAATCTTCCTTGGCAGCTGTATATTAAAAGCCTCTGAAACCAAAAGACCCTTTCAGATAGGGAGTGGAACAGCAGGTCAGAAAGGGGAAGCTGGGAGAGAGAAAAATGAGGAATTTTCTGTGAAATTTCAGGTTTAACCAAAATAGGAGTGGAAGAGCAAGAACCATGAAAGCCACAGGTCCAGTACTCTGAAGCATCCAGTTTAATTTTTAAATGATAGTGCTATAATTCCATTTTGAGATTGGATAGTCCTGTTTTAACAAAATGGTTTATATCATCAGAACCCCTCAGTAAAATGCCTGTATTTTTTATGATCCTCTCTCAGGATTTGGTCCTATTCATTTTAAAATGCTACCAAAAATCCCAAAGCCAGTCTCTAAGAAAACTCATATTTCTGATTCATATATAATCACAGATTATAGTTTGTAGTTCTGAAGTTTTGAAATATGGGGGTGGGATGAGAAAAGCCCAAGAGATTTTATTAAAACAGGATTCCAATAGGAGTCACCGAGTTGCTTCTGCTATCACATCCTAGCACAAAACAATGAGCTTTATGTAAATATATCAAATCAAATTAAGCATCTAAAACATCTGTTTAAATATCCTTGTCTGTGCTTCTCAAAGGAGCAGTATTTTTTACCAAAAACATATAGGTGGACCACCGGACATTTTTGGAAGGGAATTGTCTTTGTTAGCAGTTTTGTAAAATCACAATGCAAGTGAATAAGGGTCCTGTACTTAATTTGGTGACGTGTTTACGAGACGATGGCATCTAAATCAATATCTGCCAACACTGGTGTTACTCTACTGTGTTTTGTATTCACTTTGAATAGCTGAAAATGCTTTGCATACAACCATAATTTTCAGTTTATAGGCAACTCAACCTCCCTTAAGCACGGACAGAGATGGGGCATAGAGCTACACAAAACTCAAATGTTGTGGATGAGGGAGTATGTGGGAGAGAGGGGGTAACAGAGGGGGTGCATGCTGCAGGAAGTCTGGCAGATGTTAAGGTAGCTAAGATGGATGCTGAAGGGGAGAGTTGGCTGCTGCATGGAGCTGTCAGACTTTTCCCCTCACCTTCTGCTACTGCCTAAACCCTCCCAGTGGCATCTCTCCCTGGATCCGGTAAAAGGAAAAGCCCAGAAGAGAGTAGGTATGGAGGCCTCCTGGCTGCCTGCTCTGCAGGTTACACAGCAGCCCTTCCTGGCCAGCAACAGCAACTCCTATAACCTTTAGACACTTGAGAGCTCAGCTGAGCTACATGGGCAGCTGAATGAGAGTGCAATATTGCCACCTCTCTCCATTTTATCATAACTAATGATTTGAGGGTGTTCACTTACCTGTCTCATGAAAAAATTATGAGAGTCTGACTTTGGCAACTTAAATATTCAAAATGGCTACCATCACCTATTACTGCCACCACTGCCATTATTATGGGGCTGAAGCCAGCAAGATGGCCACCATTTCCCTATAGATGCATGTGAAAGTGAGGATGCCCTTAATAAATGCTATGGGCGGGGAGAGGCGGCAAATTTAGGAGTTTAGGAGGGAATGGGAAGAGAAGGGAGGTTGGAAGAGGTGCAGAGAACAGTGAGGGGGTGGGAGATGGAGGTATCAGATGGCAGCTCTCTCAGCCTGGAGGTAGCAGTGGGAATCCTCCCAAAGCAGCCAGGGAAACACAGTGTTGTTTGAGATCCAGGCAGAGAAATCTGAGGGGGCAGCAAGAAAAGGAGGGAGAGCGCTGAAGAAGTGGTACTCCTGGGTCCAGGGAAGAAGAGAAGCTCCAGGGGGCATTAAGGCAGGAGGGAATCAAGACATTAAAAGGAAATGTATGGAATTTGCCACAAGGGTCAGGAGATGGTAAGTAGAGTCTCCATCTAAGCAGCCAGGAATAGGCTTTTTTGTGTACATTAAAGATTGACTTTTCAACCTGAAATTATCTCACACATACCCAGAAGAATAGAGGGGAATTAAAAAGTCAAAAAACAGACTAAATAAAAAATGTTTTGAAGATGTTTCTAAACAATCCCATGATTTGTGGGTCAAATCTCATGCAGTTTTAAGCTCTGCTACATGATTTTTGATCTTGAGAGGGTTCAGCACCAGCTTTTTGATTTCTTGAGATTGAAAATATCATGGAAGATGCAGGACAGTTAGGCTTGCAAACCTATTGATGCATTATATGTACATCCCAAATAAGGAGTAGTATGTAATAGCATCAACCCACAAATAGAGTCAGAAGCATCCCAGTTGTACTGGAAGTGGGGAGCAATTTGCTGCACCCTTTCACCACAGAGCATGCTCCCTCTGCTCCAAGTGGTCGACCAACTCAGTAGGCTGAAGGAGCAAGAGCCGACGACTCCTGTCCCTCCTCAGCCACTTGTCCTAATGGAGCAGCAGCTGGTCAGTGTAGATAAAATATCATAATTGTTTAAAAAATATCAATTTAAATAAAAATATTTAAACATATTATATTTAAATCCCATTTTTTTCCATGTTTCTAGTTCTTAACTTCTTACCACTTTAAACTGCTGATGTAGATGTTTTATGGTTGTTTCTTTAATTAGTTTCCAAATCATGTGTAGGGTTTGTAGAATTTCATTAGTTGTGGTAGCAAATATTAGTAGAATTTCAGATTTGCATGTAGTTTTTTTTATACTAATAAGTTTCACACTTAAAATCCTCATCTGTGCTGAAAAGGAAAAGTCCGCTTTCAATGCTGCTCTTATTATGAGCAAAACAAATCTAGACATAAAACCAATAAGCAAAAAGTCTAGGTTATATTTGCCACTTTCTGATATATTAAACTTCCCCAAGTCAAGAAGGCTGAAATACTTAGACCAGGCTATATTTATCTATCAAGATTTGAAGTTTGAAGTCAATGGGACTTGTGCTCCTAAATCACTTAGGTGCTTTGAAAAAAATCTCACCCTCAGTTCCCTAAATATGGGTTTAGGATCCTAATTTTAGGCTCCTATTTTTGAAAATTTTGGCCTCTGTGCATAAAAAAAGTTCACCAATTAGCAAAGTTATGTATTGAAAGACTAAATACCTTCACTGTTAATGCTGAAGCTCTTTTATTCTGACATGGGAATATTTTATGCTACAAAGACTGGTTTTAATAAAAATGCAATTTTAATGGCTGCTGGTCCAAACATTTTTGCACATGCTTAAACTTTAAGAACGCTGGTAGTCAAGTCAACAGAAATATTCATAGGAATAAAGAAAGTGAGGAATACTTGTAGTATCTTGGTGCTACACGTATTCCTCGCTTTCTTTACGGATACAGACTAACACGGCTGCTATTCTTGAACCTGTCACAATCCATAAGAATATCTACTTACATATTTCCAGGATAAGAGCTTTAATTTGCATTTTAAGAAACTGAACATTTATAATCTAGTTCATTTTAATATCATATTACAACGACATTTTCAAATTTGCTTGACAAAGCCTGAGGGTAATTTTTATGAATAATAAAGTCTTCTATAGTAGTGCTTAAGAATGAACTAAGGATGGAATCCTATTGGGCTAGACACTCCCCATGCAGAGTAGCAGACAGTCCCCATTTCAAAGAGCATACAGTGTAAATAGACAAGACAGAAAGAGTGAGAGAAGGGGTCTCTCTCTCTCTCTCTCTCTCTCTCTCTCTCTCTCTCTCTCTCTCTCTCACACACACACACACACACACACACACACACACACACACGTTAGCTCCACAATTGTTTTTCAAGCGGGGAGAAGGGGGTTTGGTTAGTTAAGAGGAATAAGCTAAAACAGAAAGAAAAGTGAAGGGAGAAGGAATACTTAAAGAAAGGAGCGAGACAGGGCAGGGGAGAAACTAAGAAGAGCAACTGTGGATTGAAGCAGAGGTAAAACAATTGTGAGGGAGGGGAAAGGAGAGGGTTGGAGCAAACAGCCACTCAGCACATGGCAGAGAACATCTAGTCAAAGCTGTATAAATGTTATGTGGGTGTCCAAATCATGATATGAAATCACTCTACTCTGCATATGATGTTCATGTTCATCACTGTGCTCCCCCTGTTTCTCTGAACCAAGGTCAGGATACCCCTAATATTACACTATAGAATCTTGACATAAGGGGCTACTCAACCTGAACAAGAGTATAAAAGTCTGGCTCCTTGTCACAGGGTTCCTGCAGGGCCCTCCTGGCTCCTACCCCCACTTGTCCCAGAAAGTCACTCAGAGACCCTGTTTGCAGCGCTCACCTGTGCTTTATTGTACAAGGTGTGCTCCAACCACCTTCACAGCACACTACATACAGAGTTCCTGCTTGCTTATCTCCCAGCAGGAGAGAAGAGCAAGCTATTCCTCCCTGCTTTCCCCTGGAGCAGCTTCCCCTCTTCCTAGCACCTCCTCCTTTTCAGGTACTTTCCTGTCTAGCCCCCCTTGGCTTCCTTCCTCTGAGGCTTTTAACCAGCCTTAGCCAGCAGAGACAGCAACTGCTCTGCTCCTGCTTTGCCAGTCAGGGCCAGGTAGCTTCCCCAGCTCCAATTTATTTACCTCCCTTCACTGTAGCTGGGGTGACAGAGGGTTTGCTAAGCAGGTCTCCTGCTAGCACTCTGTCACACTCCTACATTATTTTAAACAATAGGATTTATAGTTTGCAAGTGGTCTCAAAAGAACAGTATGATGGACAGAGTTAACAAGGGCAGGCTGGGAAATGTATATTTATATATTTGAGGCAGAGAAAAAAGAGTCAACAGAAATTAGATGGTTTTCACTTTTGTCAAAATTCTTCAAAATCTTTGGTTTTGAGGGTTTTTTTTGACAAAACCACAAATATTTTCCAGAACTTTTAGTATTTGAGTTTTTTGGTTTTTCAGCAAAAATCAAAAATTTCAATGATTTACATTTTGGTGAAAAATTCTAATTGGTTGAAAAATCCATTTGCTGGTTGCATCTTAACAGAAGGTTTTTAAAAAGAACCAGCTGTAGAGATAACTGAGATTCCAATCTTATTACTTTGTCTTGGGACAAAGCAATGTTTCATTAACCTCTAAAATGAATCACCTATGTTCCTCAAACAAAGAAAATCCAACATAGGTCACACAAATCAGAGGAAAATGTTTTCCATATTGAAATACTGGACGTACAATACCAGAATGGAAAACCTTTTTAAAAGACTGTTTACACATTTCAGTACTCTTTGTTGAAGTTTTCCTTTGCCTATGAAATCACTCTCACTCCAGAATTTTTTTCAAATACTTTTATCTAGGAGCCAATTTTTTGTCCAGCATGCTCTAGGCTCAGCTCCAAGAACCTGCACATGTTGGAGGATCCATGGTGAAGAGAGATTCACAATTTTTCCAGAGTATACCCTGAAGAGCTAGTTGGGGTCAGTACATATAGCTTCTAGTCATTTTCTGACCCCTAACTTACCCTTCTCCTTTAGCTCACTCCACACACACACACACACATCCCCATCCTTGCAGAAAGCTCTCCACAAGGTCTGAAAAATTGAAGAAGGGCTCATTTCCACAAAACCAACTCATCCTTCCACAGTCAGGGAGAAATGTGTGTGGGGATAGCACCCTCTATCCATGTCAGCTCAGGGACACAATCCAGTCCAAAATTACCATAATGCACAAACTCTCATACTGTTACTGTTTGTGTGGCACAGTATGTATGAACATTCTACAGTACCATTTTTAATATGCCTTTAATTGTAGCCTGGTTTTATGTGATTTTATTTCTACATATTACGATGCATTTGGTATTTTATTTAAATTGATACTAAGACACGTTTTCTTCACAGAATATTTATATTCAACAAATTTCCACAATAAATCTCACTCATGGACTGGCTCATTCTTCCAAACCAAGTGCAAAAAGTGAATTCTACAGTCATGCACTCACATCTGTAATATTTGCTAAATTTTGTGGAGTCACGGCAAGTTGTAAAAGTAGCTTCAGTTTTCATAATCCTCTGCAAGGGCATGCCAAAAATACACAAAGGGAGAGCTTTTTAATTCACAAAGCAGCATTGTTATTGAAATGTACCTCAGGGCTTAACTCCTTAAAATAATTAATTTAAATATAAGGTTGGGCTAAAATCAGTAGTCTGACCTGTAACTGGATAGTACAGCCTAATAATGTAAAGCAGTTCCCGGATTTATTTTGGTGCCCTCTAAAGACTAGATCAGTCTAGATTTTAGACCCCCCCCCCTCCTAAAAATGAATATTTAAATTAGAAAAGCAGTGATCTTGAAATATAAAATTTGTTTTCATGACATACTTACTACACACTATTGTTATTATCATAACAGTATTTTTTATTACATTATGAAAATGACAACACACTTCCAAGATCTCACTTTTGTAGCTTGTATCACTTTGAATAAGCTTGTTATAATATAAGGCTCCTATGTTTCATCAAGGAGTTTCAGATGTGAAACGGCATGAAGGATTTTAAGAAGACAACTCAGAGTTCCTCCTGCACAAGCATTCAGGTCTTAAGCAGTCCAGCCAAATGACGTACCTTACAATAAAGCTTAAACTTGTTCTTCATAATTTTAAAAACCAATACTAGCTGACAATTTAATTTTAAAAACAGCAAAAAATATCCACCTCCCTTTCCATTTCTTATAAGGAGTCTTGACGTTTAAATCTCTTAAGTTTGATAAATAGGCTTCCTTTGATCTGCTTAGCTCTTGGAAGTCCAGCAGCTCTGGGCTGCTGGCCCCATGCTGCCTAGTGTCCCTAGGGACAGCTCTGTCTGCCGTTAGGGAATGTATCATTTCGAGAACCCCCAATGGTTCACGAGTCCCAGTTTGGGAACCACTGGACTAGATGAACACCAACCAGACTATTTCACACACAATTTATTTTAGTAATTTAAACTACTGATAATAGAAAACAATCCCATTTAACCAGATATGGAAAATATATAACTATTGTCCAATTTCATTATCAAAAATATCTAAAATAGCTGCCAAGGGGGAAAGTTAGAGTACCTCCCTAAAGTATTTCAGTTTTGATCTACACAAGTTATCCTGGCAAGGAAATAAAGAAGCAACTTAATTTCTATAATTTCTTTACATGTTTATATGATGGGTATGAGAAATTCACTGAAGTTGAGGACAATGTGTGGGCTAACATCATATTTGCAAGTTAGACTTTACCATGCATAAGTATGTAACTATGGACCTGGTTCTCCAAACACTACCAAAAATAATCTCATTTGGAAAGGTTTGTTCAGGTCCAAATGCCACAATCCTGCCACTGAATCCATGCAGTGAGACACCTGCTCATCTAGCTAGGCAGTGTGCATCGTTGACAGGTCCAGGAACAATGGGAACATCCCCACAAGTTGAAGGGAGAGGGAGAGACCTCAGACATAGGCAGCTGGGGCACAGCTCCTGTACTTCACCAGGGTTCTCCCTCCCCATAGCATATAAGTGTGGGAGAGGCGGAAGGTTCTGCTTCTTTCTTATTTCCCACCCTCATTCCCTGTGCTGTGGGATGGGGGAGGGTC
Source organism: Sternotherus odoratus (assembly GCA_032164245.1). Classification (NCBI taxonomy): domain Eukaryota; kingdom Metazoa; phylum Chordata; order Testudines; family Kinosternidae; genus Sternotherus; species Sternotherus odoratus. The sequence continues at coordinate 39,668,410 of JAVMKO010000011.1, forward strand.
CGGTTCTGCAAACTGCTGCTGCCATTGAACATGGAGGGTGTGGATGGGCCAGCTGATTACCTCTACCCTATGGGGCAGCAAGAAGGTGGAAACTTGATCTGTTGGGTGCTTAGGAGCAGCCACATTGGGCTCTTTTCCAGACCCACCCTTCTCTAGCGAGCTAGATCTCTTATGATGCCAGGAGAAAGCTGATTACCAAGTTTTCTTCAGGCTCTGAAAGGGATTTTTCCCCATATGAAAAAGATGTCAAATCACTGTGTGGGATTGTTCACCTTCCAGCCACCTTCCTGGAGGTCCAAATTTAGGGTTTAAATAACATCGGTCATGACTTGAAAAGTTTCTAATATGGTTGGTGGGCTCAAAAGGGCTCAAGGTGAGGTCCATGTAACCCAATAGGCTGCTTGGGCAAGGACACCAAGCACAGCATTGCATGATATGGGGTATGTGCCCAGGTCTCAACCATGTGAGGTCCCCTCATCACTTCTACCTCCTGCATGGAGGAGGGGGAACAGATTGGGACCCTGGCTTCCAGCTAGGCCTGAGTGGGCATTGCCCTCACTTTCACCCTAATGTCCACCAAGCTGGAGCCATTGACTATCAGGGAAACCTGCTCTAGGAACAGCTCTGCCAGGTAATTTACAAAGTTTTAATAAAGTTGCAACCTCCACATTTAACTGTACTGTGGCAAATATGCTTCATTGTTTGCAAATCAATGGGACTCTGCCAACACTTTTCAAATTACAGGATTGGGGCCTTAGTTAAAACCATGGAACTGCCATGACTTTTAAAAGACTTGCACAGGTGTAATTGAGAACAGGATTTGGCTCAGGGGCGGGGTAGGGTATCTTAACCTGTTACCAATAACCCTCAAATATTTAAAAATGGTTTTAGTTTTCAATATTTTAGTGTAGTGAATATCCATTTTCTAGACAATGAATATTTACAATCAGATTCTAGTCAATTTCATTTTCAGACTATAATAATCTAGGGACTTCATGCAAAGCCCATTGAAGTCAATGGGAGTCTCTCCAATGACTTCAATGGGATTTTGATCAAGCCCTATAAAAATACTGAACTGTCTGAGTTGCAAACACCTCAGGTGGATATTTTAAAATATCTCCTGTTTAGCACAGATTTTTTCTTGTGGCACACCTTAAAAATACTTAAATTGTTTTAGGTTTTGAACCAAATTTGACTTGAATCTACGTGTATTCTTGTTATCATGTAAAGATGTTAAATTATATTTTAAAATGTCATTTAAGTGGTCAGTTTTCCTTACAAATCATCTAGACAATTTTAAATCCCACTATCTTGAGAATAAGCCTCCCGTGAAGTTAATGTACTATCTGCGCAAATAAGGGTCTCCGTGATTGGCCCTCAATATTATTTTTTTTAAAAAAAAGATACACCAGAAAATTGACAGAACAAACACAACAGGTAACACAATAATCAGAGATTCTTGATGGAGTCTGCTTTTCTAAAAAAACAGACACTGTTTACTTAGCAGCTCAAAATGTAGGCTGCATAATGTCAAGGGCAGTCATCTACCTCATTCTGTCTATAAAACATATTACGGTGCTGAATAGACATTGTAACCAAACTGGGAATGTATTGAGAGCAAATTATAGTGTAAAGGGTGCAGAGACCAAAAGTTAAAGGACAACTGTAGAAAATATTCTTGTGTTTGTAAAATACTCCAACGATTGACACACAAAGAAGCAAACAAAGAAAAATGTTGATTTAAAAAACTGAGCTGGATGGAGGGGAGTTTAAAATTAACTCTGACTTTGGAATCTAATGCTTTGAAAATGAAGATGAATGAAGATAAATTCTGGATAGAGTGAGAATGCAACTGCTCTGAAGAAAGAAGAGGAAGGTCGAAATCAGTGTTCAGAAGGAAGGTGATGGAGTTGAGAGTGAAAGGAAGAGGAGAAAGAAAGGAGACGCAGAAAAAAGAATGGAAAGGGAAATGCTCTGGAGAGAAAAGGAGGAAGGTATTGAACTTGGAAGTGATAAGGTGGAGAAATCATCTTGAATGCTCTCTGGAAGAGGTGGGAAAGTAGAAGGGGAGCTGAGAGCCATCTGGGGAGATGAGGGTTGGTGAAAGGTGAAGCACATGTGAGTACTTCAAGGGAACAGGGAAAGGTGCAGGGAAAGGTGTGAGAATGCTGGGGAGAGGGTGAAATGTGAGTGCTCTATGGAGGAAGAGTCAGCATGAGAACTACAGGAAGCAGTGGAATGTGCAGGAGGTGTTAATGTCCTGCAGGGGAGGAGGAAGAGATGGTGTGAAGGTTCCGGAGAGAAGAGGAAAGCAAAGGAGGGGTTGGATGGACTCTGCGAAGGAGACAACAGTGCAAGAGCTGTGGGGAGAGAGAAATCATTCAGGAGGATGTTTGAGTGCCAAGGAGAGGGCAAGAACAGGACCATGCACTTACTTTAAGTAGCTTGCAGCGGATCTGTGCGGAGACCATGTGGCTGTTGCGAAGGTTGCCTACCCTGAACATAAGGGTAAGTTTGCCGTCCCGCATGGAGATGACAGCATGCTCACTGAACATCAGTGTCTCTGCCCGCTTCTTAGGCTGGGACATCTTGATAAACATGCAGCCAATGAGGAAGGCATCCACGATGGAGCCCAGGATGGACTGGAAGAGGAAGAGGATGATGCCCTCTGGGCATTTGTCAGTGATATAGCGGTACCCATAGCCAATGGTAGCCTCGGTTTCAATAAAGAACAGGAAGGCAGAGGGGAAATTGTAGACATTGGCCACACAGGGAGTGTAGTTATCATCATGGGCTTTGTTCAGATCACCCCGCATGTAGGCGATGAGCCACCACATGGAGGCCATGAAGAGCCAGGCCACAGTGTAAGTGAGGATGAAGATAAAAAGGTTCCACCGCCACTTGAGGTCCACCAGGGTGGTGAATAGGTCCGACAGGTAGCGGCTTGTCTCGCTGCCCAAGTTGCCATGCTGCACATTGCAACGACCATTCTTGTCCACAAATCGCTGCCTCTTTCTCCTAGGAACTGCTGCTGCTGCTTGCTGCTGGTGGAAGCCTGAGCCGCTGGAAGAGGTGGTCACTACCTGGTAATCGTCCCCGAATTTCCTTCGGAGTGCAGACATAATATGGAGGAGCCAGCCAGAGTCACCAGAAAGGAGGCACCTCGGGGCTTGCACAGCACAAGGGGGGAGGGTCTGCCTCTCCCCTTCACTCTCTACTTTTCTACTCTTCTCTCTCCCTGCCTCTTTCCTTCCCGGTTTCTCTGCCCTTCTGTACTTTTCCGTCTCCCTTCCTCCTTCCTATACCTTCTCCTTCCCTCTTTTATTTCCCTTCCTGCTTCCCTACTCACTCCCCTCCTTTTTTCAGATGTTCCCTCTTTCTTTGTACAACCCCTTACTTTCCAATCTCTCTTATTTAACAAGCTCCCTTTCCTCCCCCTCCCCCGCTTAAAACCAGGAGCCACACAAAGACATGCAGACAGTCCAGTTTTACCTTTGTGCAGCTCTCTCTCTCTGTATCTCCCTTATTCCACTTCCCTCTGCTGCACCTGCATGGCAGAGGGGGAAAGCCGATGTATTCCGAGCAAACTAGCTGCAAAGCCTGCAATGAGAAGAGGGCAGACGTTTGCCCCTCTTCTCTCTATCTTCCTCCTCCACCGCGCTATCCTTTGGCGAGGACCAGGCACAAAGGCATCTCTTCCCAGGCTCAGCGCACCCCTGGAAAGGCGGGGACCGGCAGCCCTCCCGACCCCCTGCCCTTCCTAATCCGCCCCAGCCAGCAAGATGCAGCAAGTGAGTCCCTTTCTGGCCGGGCTCTCCCTATCCGTCGCCCCCAGCTGGACACAAGTCAAGCACATGGGCGGAGAGGCGATCGGCGCCCCAATCCCCGGGAGGAGGCAGCTTCCTAGCTACGTCTCGAGAGCCTCTCTTCTCAGCCCCGGGGCTGATACGGGTCCCCCATTATCCCCCGGCGGCTGGAGCAAGGCGAGACCCCCGGGGAGCTCGGCACGCAGGACCCCCGTTGGGCTGGCAGCTTCTCCCCTTCCTCTGCAACCCGCGGGGCGGGGGTCACAGCCGGTTGCTCCCGGTCAGGTTTTTAGCTGGAACCGAAATTGCGCTCCACGGGTTTTTTCCTCTCCATGCTCGCGGGCAGCGGGATTCGCGCTGTGGCGAGGCGGCGGCGGCGGCCCCGGGGGTGTGCGCGCGGCGGCGCGTGCGAGGAGCTGCGGAGCTCCGCTAACCCCGCCCGCCCCTGCACCTCTGCTGCTCCTCACTTGGCTCCGCAGTGCCGGGCAGCACCGCCACCCCGGAGCCCCCAAAGCAACGCGCCCCCCGCCCCCGCCAGCGGCTCCCGAGCCCGCTTCCCTCCTACCCCGGCTCCCGCAGAGCAACAGCTGCCACGGTGGAGGCAAACGGGCTGCGGCTTATGGCTCGCGTATCCCTGGCTTGGAAGCCGACAAGCTGCCGCGATTGTGGCACATCATCAACAGCAGAGGCAGCTCCGTGCAAATGAGTTGCTCTCCGCCTAATGCAGAACATATGAGGGAGTCGCCACGTGATTTTGCGCACACGTGGGGGGCGCAAAGACCCTCACAGTACCGTAGTGGTGCGCCAGGCTCCCCAGCAAAATGTTCCCTCCCCGCTCTACATACCGACCTCCTACCCAAATATTCCCTAATTCTCTCTTTTCCCTGCCTCACACCCCTCCGCTTCCCCCCACACCGGAGCGCTGCTCCTGCCCTCAGGTCTCTCACCTCTGCTCCCTCCAGCCCAGCCCCTTTCCCCCAAACACCCCTTGCTGTGTCCCGAGCCTTTCAGTTCTCCCATGCTGTCTCCTCACACTCCTCCCTCCAGCCTCCCCTTCAAATTCCCCGCCTCCCATTCTCCCTTCCATCTAAATACCCCCGCCTCCCAGTACCCCTCAGCCACAGCAACTCCCACTCTGCGCACATCCCTCCAGTTCCCCTTCGTGTCTTGCCCTCTCCAAGGTCCTCCCACCTCTCCTCTCCCAGGTTTCAGCTTCCCTCTCCTACCAGTCTTGTATCCCACCCTGGATGTAATTAAAGGGCAGCAGGTTTTTAAATAAGCAAATGGAAGTATTTTTTCACACAATGCAGAGTCAACCCGTGGAACTCTTTGCCAGAGGATGGTGTGAAGGCCAAGACTATCATAGGGTTCAAAAAAGATTGGATTGAGTTCATGGAGGACAGGTCCATCAATGGCCGTTAGACTGAATGGGACTAATCTCTGTTTGCCAGAAGCTGGGAATGGATGGCAGGGGATGGATCACCTGATCATTACCATTTTGTTCATTTCCTCTGGGGCACCTGACATGGGCCATTGTGGACAGGATACTGGGCTAGATGGCCCTTTGGTCTGACCCAGTGGGACTGTTCTTATGTTCTTTTCACACCCATGGGGCTGGGCATGGGCCAGTTCCCTTTCTTGCCCTCCTGGTGATGGGGGAGGGGGTAAAGGGGTGCCTGGGGCTGGCTCACTCTCTTCCCTGTGATCTACTCTAGCTCAGTCTCCTCACTGGTTCCTCTGCTCTAGCAGGATCGGCTTGTGCTTGCGGGTTTGGTAGGACTTTCAGCCCAGTAAGGGGACAGAACAACCCCCAGAACAGGGATACTCAGACTGAGGTTCTGGAACTGCCAGTGGCTCTTTAATGTGTCTCCTGCAGCTCTTTGGGGCACGTGTTATTTAAACACTGTGTGGAAACAATGAATTCACAAGACTGTGGCTCTTTCTGATAATGTTGATTGCTAATTTGGTTCCTGAACCAGGTGCCTATATCACTGCCCTAGAAGCAGGTGGGTGCATTCCACCAGGGCCGGCGACAGAAATTTTGGGGCCCCCTACTCTGATTGTTGGGGGCCCCCTACTCTGATAGCGGACCCGCGGTGAGGGGCCGCCCCGGGGGCAGCTTCCCCACGGCCCATCCGCCCCCCCCCAGCAGACCGGCCGCTCACCACGTGTCCGCCCCGTGGCAGCAGCTGGGCAGGCAGCACCCCACACTTCCTGGGACGCTCCTGCCAGTGGCCGGCCGCCCCGCCTGCTGCAGACGGGGCGGGCGTGGGGCCGGTCTCCCGCCGGGGCTACCCGGGGACGCACTAGGGCTGCCCCGCTGCACCCCGGCCGGGCCCCCGACCCTGCCAGCCGCGGTGGGAGGGACCCACCAGGGACCCACCCCGGCTCCCGCCCCAGCGCCCCGGGGGAGGGGTTTTCCCAGGCTCTGGCAAGGCAGCTGCTCCTGGCTCCCCCCTCCCCCCCCACGCCCCTAACCTCAGCCGCGGGCAGTGGCAATAAACCATCCGGCACGAGCGCCGCCCGCACCCAGCCCGCAGAGACAGGCCCGGCGACAAGGGGGGGACTATGGGCCCCGGACTTAAGGGGGCCCCCCTTAAGTCCGGGCCCAGTACAGCTCTACCCGTAGTACCCCCTTGTCGCCAGCCCTACATTCCACTGAGGCCAAGCGTTCAACAGTTCAACTCCCATGCTGCAGCCACCAAGAGTGAATTTTCCCAGCCTCTCCGCCCCCGCAGGAAAGGTCAGGGGAGGGGGAGCCATACATCCCTCCTCAACGTGATGCTCATGCAATCACCGGGCCAACATACGCACAGCACAGGGACTCCATGGAGCTTTTTTACTTTTCTAATAAAAAACTGATGTTGTTTTGCTCCAGAGATAACACTATGGTTTGGGATTGGGTTGATCAGACACTTGCTAGTATAGGGGCCCATCTAGTCCAGTTGAACTTTTTCAGCATGAGGGCCAACTACTGTCAGGGGGTTTGGGAACCACTGCCTGGGTACAGCTGCATTGAAAGAAACAGCTAAAGCAGCAGTTTGCCCTGTTCTGACGATTTTATTTTTACAACTTAATAGCTGGTTGCTTAAAGTTTAAATGTGTGTGGAGGTGGCAATAAAATCATTTCCTGTGTTCTTTCCTTAAAGTATCAACCCCACCTTGTGTTTTAAAAAAGCACTCATAAAATTTCCCATTGATGAACTTTTACCTGGGTCACTATTTTTTGCCCTTCCATAACTTTTCGAGAGAAGCCCATTAACCCCATCTTATTTTACACAGCTGTCCCTTCTTGCACCTACTAGTGCTTACAGCCCTTCCTTTCCTTTCTTTGGCTTTCCCCCCTTATTCTGCATCACACATTTCTTTAGGGGGGCAGAGAGCCCGCTTGCTTTCCTGCCTGCAGCGGTGGTCAGCAGTGGGCAGGCTGAGCAGCAGGAGGGTTGAGAGAGGCCGTGGGAGGAGGGAGCGGAGTAGGAGGGGTGACTGCTTGGGGAGCTGCAGTAGGAGTGCAGCCACCAGCTGGGCTCCTGACACCGCTGAGACTCCAGCTCATCCCTCCAGACACAAACTGGGGAGCGGGGGTGGGGGCAGCCCCGCCCAGCACTGCGCGAAGCTGAAGCGTGGGAAGGCGGGGAATGGAGGGAAGAAGCACCTGGCAGGCGGAGCTGTCACCAGGTTGCGGTGAGGGGGGGGGCGGCTAGCAGCCCACTGGTGCCCCCACTGAAAAGTCCTTTAGGCTCCTTGGTCGACGGGTCGGGTGGGTGGTGACGGTCCGGACTCAGGGACGCGCCGCTGCTCTTCCGCGCCGCCTGCTGGCGGAGCTCGGGCCGCGTGCGGAACGCTGGTGGCCCGGGGCGCTCGCCTACAGCGGGGGGTGCAGGTTGAGCGGCCGCGGCACGTGGCGAAAGAAAGCGGCAGCGTGAACAGCAGCCGTAGCCGGGGAGCCGCGCGCCCTCAACCTGCATTAGCAGCAGCCCGCCCTGGAGCCTCGAGGGCATCAGAGTGCCAAGAGCAATGCTCATCCCATCCCCAGAGCTTCTCCTTCCCTCGGTGCAGGCAGCGCAGCGTCCCCACTCTGGCTCAGAGCCAGGTGTCCTGTGGAGAAAGAAGTCCCCCTCTCGGCCCCCTTGCATGAGGATGGGAGCCTTTACCCCCGGCTCTGTCACGGTTCATGCTTATTCCTACCGTGCAAAGGAGGGGCGAGGGGACAGGCACAGGCTCAGACATGCAGCCAGGGTGGCGTCCCAATGTGCTTCCCTGGCACTGGAGCACAACCCCCAGCTCAACCGTCAGCGCTTTGGGGCAGGTAGGGACCCTCTTTGTGCCCTGGGTTTGTACAGCGCCTAGCAGAATGAGGTCCTGGGCCAGCCTGCCTGGGGCTTGTTGTTGCTACCAGTACAAATAAATAACAGCAGCCCCCTTCTGTAGAAGATCCTACTTTCCCCTCCCGCAAACACGTGTGCAGAGACCGCCTGGGTAAATTCGCCTGCTCCTTCCCATGGAGTATGCAGAGGAGGAATATGGAGACCTTCTTTTGTTTAAATATTTTAACATGAATAAATTTGAGTTTGATTATATAAACAGAATATTATTATACATTAATTACAAATATATTAAAACAACCTACCAAAACAACAGGAAATTAACAAAAACTACATTAAATTACAGATAAAGTTGCTCCAAAATGAAGAGTCAATTACTTGAAGTGAAGGAAAATAAAAATTAAGTCTTCATATCTACAGAATGACTAATTTGAAGAACACAGGAGGCACATTTATTTTCAATCAGTATTCCAAGGAGTTATGTGATATAATCACATGTATCTGTTTCTTTATTTCTCACCTCAACTGCTAAAAGTGTCATGTTCAGCTCCCTTATAAGTACAGATTGAAAGATAAAAGATGATTTCTTATATATGTAGTGATACATAGACTAAGGCTATTATGTAAAAAAACCCAATTATGAATTATTTAAATGTATATTGTTGTTGTGAAAATTGTATATATTCAATGTAGCTATTTTGATGTAGAGATTTAAAATGTTTTTCTTACAATGTTTACTATTTAATTTTGAGATTACTTTGTAAAATCGTTTTGTTAATGTTAAAGATGTTTTTATGTTGTTTCCTACTAACAACAACAAATATAAGTGATTTCAACTTATTTTGTTGTCTAGTTTAAGATATGGTATAACTATGGCATACTGACTAAAATAATTTTGCCTTTTAATACGTAAGTGTTCACAGTTAAGGTCATGAAGAATTTAAGCATCCAAAGTGAGGAATGAAGTACTTGGGTAAGTATTGTAAGAGCTAGTCAGTCTTTTGGGGCAGAGGTCTGTGAAGCACTTTACAATACAGTCATGACAGGATTCTGTGAAGACAGTGTACACCGTCGTGAAAGTCCATCAAGCAGTGATCTATTACAACATCATCCAGCCCTTGCCACTCCAGATTCTTCTTCTTATCCTCTTGTCTCTATATTATTTTTCCCAATGTTTTGGATAGTCTACTTTTAAATGTCCCAAGTGAGTGGTTTCCCACTACCCTTGGGACACTGTTACATATGTAATTCAGTTCACTGTTAGGATATTTTTCTTAATATTCAGCCTGCATTCTCTCTTTAAAAAATACATTTTTACATTATTCCTAACAACTTTTGCCACCCTATATGATTCCGTTTGCCCCCTGGCACTGCACTTTTAAAATATTTTCACTATCATATCCCTGCCTCACCTCCTTTAATTGCTTCTTAGATAAACTATAAATATTCAGCTGTTTTAAGCTGGCCATTATGGGGTCATGGGATTGGCCAGTGCATTGTGTGTGTGTGTGGGGGGGGGGGGGATGTCTGAGTGCTATTCCTGGTGGAGTTCTGTGTCACTGCGCATGCACAGAATTCATGGCTTCAGCAGATTTCTTTGCTTCCCTGCAGAAAAAAGACTTCTGACGGGGAAGCTGGAAAAGTGATCATGTGTCCCTTCCACTGCAGTGCTGAGAGGTTGGTTTGCATCCAGAGGAGCTGGTAGAGACATAAATCACTGCTGAGAAGGGAGGAACTGGGCAGTTGTGACATGGGCCAGTCACTGGTACTTTATTGCAGTGTAGACATAATGTTAGGTTCTTTTTGTACTTTTTCCTCTATCCTCACAAGAATTTTCAATGCCTCACAATTTAGTATCCTCTGTGGATTTTCTTGATGTACTGTTTACTCGCCTCTCAGATGATCAATAAAAATGTTTGATAAGACTTGGCTTGACACAGATGTTAGCAATTCCCTCCCAGAGAAATCCTCTAACTTAATACAATCAACCCCTGGAAAGCAAAATGATTATACTATGAGTATCTAGCCCTCCACGGTTACTCCATACTCTTCTATATGGATATGCAACTCAATTTAATTATCCAGCTGAAGATCTTCCCAGTATTTTTGACAGTGTAATTTATAAAATCTAGTGGCAACATACTATGACTCAAAATAGTCTTCCAAGTATATTTATAGTATGGTACTACTTAACCATATAATCATTACCATTTTGGTTTGGCTTGGTTTCTAAATCATGTTTTTCAACTGAACTTCTTGTGTCTATGGGGATGAATGTGAGAGAACAGAAATTCATTAGCCAGAACAGAACAGAAATCCTGCTCCTGTTGAAGTCAATGGCAAAATTCCCACTGACTTTAATGGGATCAGGATGTCAACACATAGATACAAACATGATAAAAAATACAGGAGTAGATATTTAATGTTAGTATTTAAAAAGATAGAGTAAATATAAATCATCATCATAACAAATCCAAAAGATCAAGTGCCACCCAAATCAAGTGTGAACATAAAGAACAATTAGAAATAGCATTCTGAGGTGTATTCCAGGACTGGACTAGGCCAAGTATAAAAATAGCATATGCAAACCATTACCTTAAAAATCATTAATACATTTCAAAGTAGTCTCTTTAAAAATCAAACACACTACTTTGCATGTCATTTTTTCTAGATTAAATGAAAAGCCATGATGAATAGCAGTACCACTGACAAATTAAATTCTTCATACATTTTGCCCAGAACAAGAGCTAAAACTCTCATTTAGCACCTAAAATGAGGCAAACAGCTGTTGCACTGATAAAATGAGGTTTGTTTTTATGCATTACCTACAAACAAAAGGCACTGCTAATGTTGCTGAGATAATCTTAACTAAAAGGTTACTCGCCTTTCAAAATATATATATAAAAAAAACCCTAACATTAATTCAGAATTAAAACATAGTTTTTATAAGGTAGTATAACTTGCTTTAATATTGTTCTAACATGGCTTGCCTAGACTTGGCTTCCTATCAGGCCAAGGCATTGAGGTGGAAGTTTATGATGTAATCTTATTTTATGTAGGTAAGACTCCAGGGGCCTGGTTCTCCTAACACTTAGGGTACATCTACGCTGCAGCCAGCGATGTAATTTCCAACTTGACTTGATGTACATGTGCTAGCTTTGATCAAGCAAGATTTCTAAAAATAGCAATATAGCACAGGGCTAATGGGGGGTTGTGGGCAGAAGGGCCATTTGGCCTGGGCCTCAAGCTCAAAGGGGGCCTCAAATTTAGATGCTTGTTAATTTTTTGGCATTTGATCAGTTTCTCAACTTGTTTTTATTCACAGAAAAGCAAGATTTTCCCCCAATAAATAGTGCATCTGCACAGAAAAAGGCTAGAAAAGCACTAGTTAAATAAATAAATATTCAAATTATGTCTCACTCTTTTTTTGGAGTCTGATTTTGTGTTCATGTGTTGTCATTTTTTTTATTTTTACTATAGCTAGGGGTACCAAAAGCTGGAAGTGGCCCCGGCCTCTCTGGACCTCTGAGATGGCCAGAAATAGCCACAGTAGCAAAGGTGGTGGTATCGGCTAACTGGGATTGTACCCAGGGACTAGCCCAAGTTGCCACCCACTGTGGCTAAACTGCTAATTTTTGCATGCCAGCTTGATCAAAGTTAGCATGTGTACATCCATCTGAGCTGGGAATTACACCTCCAGTAGCCATACCTTTAAACTTGTTTTACAGTGATGTAAATTCTGCCGACTTCAGTGGAGGTATTCCTAATTTACAACAGTCCTCATCACTAATAAATCGTTTTCACTAATAAATGATAGGAGAATTAGGCTTTACGATACCAAATGCTAATAACCCACTATGCTTGCACAACTATTCTAAGAGAATGTCAATGTAACAGTTACCAGCAAAACAGATTTCAGGGTCTTTAACAGTTGCAGTCCCTGATTCTAGCATATTTTATCCACTTTCTAAGTAGGATAAAAACAAACAAGTAAGCAAGAAGACATGTAGTTCATGCTTCTGACACAAGGGCTGTGCACTCTTAAGTTTTCCTCTGGCTTTTTTTGCATCTCCAGTTTTCTTTTTGTACAGGCAGTGGGTGGGGGCTGGAAGATGAAGGGAGTGGCAAGATAGCTTTGTGATAACTAGGTAGTATTCATTCAGGAGACAAAGAATTACTAAAACAACTTCCTATTTAAGGATTGTTTTGTTCAAGTGCAGAACTAGTAAATTGGTTTCCCTAAACAGGAGTCTTAGAGATGCATTATTTGCCCTGAACTGTAGTCAAAATGACTGCAGCAGTTCTGTTCCTGAAAGATCTCACTGACACATACTGCTAAGGTAGTGGCTTGCTTTGGTTTTCTGGGTTCTGCTGAAGAGATATGTTGAGCCAATTAACAGAGACACATACTGTGTGTGTGAGACAGATATGCACATTTCCCCTTGAAGTACACTGACCCCACTCTTAAGTACACTGCCTTGTTAAGTAGATCACCAAGCTGAGACCATAGCTGCTGCCATGAAGCTCCCTCAGTTCTGAGCCCTATCATGTGTCCCCCTGCTCTATGGAAGATGGGGTAAGTGGCGACACCCTGACATTAGTTCCCTTCTTCCCCTCTACCCCTGCACAACAAGCAGGAGTCTCGGGGAGCAGTTCCAAGTTAGAGGGCAGGAGTAGCACATGGCAGTAGGGGGTGGGACAGCTGAACTGCCAGTAATTGATGGCCTGCTGGGCAATTGCCTCACAGGGACCTTAGGGGAGCAGGGAGCTGAAAGGGGAATTGCCGGTCCACCCTGGTTCCAAGCCCCCACCCAGGGCCGGCGACAGGGGGGTACTACAGGTACAGCTGTACCGGGCCCCGGACTTGAGGGGGGCCCCCTGAAGTCCGGGGCAGGCCCGGTACGCAGCTGCACCCCCTTGCCACCGGGCCTGTGAGCAAGGCGCGGCTCCGGGCAGTCGCTGCAGCGCTCACCAGCTCCCCTCCCCCGGCACCCAGCAGCCTCCTCCCGCCCCCCTTTGCTTCTCCCGGCCGGGCCACGCGGCCAAAGCTCATGCGGGGGTTGGGGTCCGCGGGCGGTGGGAGACCGGCCGGGGGGGGGGCGTGGGCAGTGGGAGACTGGCTGGGGGGGGCCGCGGGCAGCGGGAGACCGGGGGGGGGGCTCACGATCTGCGTATAGGGCCCCAAAATTCCTGTCGCCGGCCCTGCCCCCACCAGCTAGCTGCTATGGGCTGCTCTTCCTGCAAGCAGTGGACAAAGCAGGCAGCTGCCAAACGACATTAAAAGGGAGCATTGCACAATTTTAAACAAGCATGTTCCCTAATTGATCAACAATGTAACAATGAAACAATGTTAACCAGGACGACTTTAGGTGAGGAGGAAACAAAATCCTGTGGCACCTTAAGGTGAGGAGTTACTGTATCACATCTCTGCCTTTTAACAATAATGTCACCAGTGAGGATTTTATCTGTGGAATGTTCACTGGAATTTCATAATTAATCTGCAGTGAATTTCCCAGCACAATCTGTCCTTTCAGAATGATGTCATGTTTTAATGGGTTACTCACAGGGATATTTATCCAGCAAGATGATCTTTTAGGTATTTTGAGTAATATTTCTTTTATTCCAAATCCTCAGAACACTGAGCAGCAGCATCTAGCTCAAATATTGCCCTTTAACTTTCTGAATCGAGGCTTGCATTAAAAGGAAGCATTGCACAATTTTAAACAAGCATGTTCCCTAATTGATCAACAATGTAACAATGAAACAATGTTAACCAGGACGACTTTAGGTGAGGAGGAAACAAAATCCTGTGGCACCTTAAGGTGAGGAGTTACTGTATCACATCTCTGCCTTTTAACAATAATGTCACCAGTGAGGATTTTATCTGTGGAATGTTCACTGGAATTTCATAATTAATCTGCAGTGAATTTCCCAGCACAATCTGTCCTTTCAGAATGATGTCATGTTTTAATGGGTTACTCACAGGGATATTTATCCAGCAAGATGATCTTTTAGGTATTTTGAGTAATATTTCTTTTATTCCAAATCCTCAGAACACTGAGCAGCAGCATCTAGCTCAAATATTGCTCTTTAACTTTCTGAATCGAGGCTTGCATAAGCCCAACATGTTACACTAGTGGTTTTTCCATCTGAGATAATTACATTTCTTCTCCCTACTTTAAACACCCAGTTTGTCTGAATTGTAGTTTCTGATGAATGCTAGGGGCTGGTGCCTCATCAAGTAAATTGCAGTGGTTGTATTTGACTATCTCCTCAGTAACATTGTAGCTAATGAGCAAGTTCTCTAATTTGTGTGAGCAGACCAGCACAGGAAAAATCAAGATTTCATCCTCTTTGCTTAATTGGAACTGGACTTAAATCCACATTTTGTAAGGGATTCGACAGCTTTAAAATCAAGCCCATCTTCTATTTCCACTAACTCTTCAAGGTTTCTAAGGCATGTCTCCAGGAGATTATCTTCCACTCACTGACTTAAGAGCAATGCCCCTGTGTCCCATCAATCTTGAGTGTTTACTTTATTGAGGAAACACCATGCTTGATGTACATCTCATGCTTTCCTGAAACAGTATTTCAAGCAATCTTCATTTTTCAGGATACCATTTCTGAATTGTCTGTACTTCAGTTGTTCCAGTTTGCTCTTCTTCTGATGTAGCAACAATGTGTAAAATCTTATTTTTTAATGCTAGCAATGTAGACAACCTCTGATCTTCCCATTTTTCCTGCCTATTTAAGTAGCATCTTATATATTTAATTAAAGCAAGGTAGTTTTTTGCTGCAGTTTCACTGCAGCTTGTCCCAGAAATGCCCAGAGAGTCAGACTGCTCCTAAATGCTCATCCATTAACTGGTATAAAAGTCCTCCTACCTCCATATGCAGGTCCTCTCTTTCCCAGCCATAGTGCTTGCAAATAATTAAATTTCCTCTGGCATCTTTTCCTGGAACAGTATACAGCAGCTTCATGTAGACTTTTCTTTCCGAGAGGTTGCAGTGTAGCCTCTCCTGCCTGTGCTTGCCAAATATTACACTGGTGTTAAAATGAGAGTTTTATTAAAATTAGTATTAAAAAAACCCAAACAAATACAGCTTTCACAAGCCATATTGCTGCTCAGTCCTTAGAGCATACACAACTCTGCTGCTGCAACCAGAGCCATCCCCTTTCACTTCTTCTCAGCAGACCTTCAATCCTGAAAGGGGCTGGGCACAGGTAAATATAACCCTGACATTTCCTTATGAATGTCACAAATACCCTCTGGTTCAATGGGTATGATCTCTCTAAAACTACTAGGAACTATTTTAACACTTCACATTTAAGTTACACTTCATCAGCAAAATTAATGGAATGCCATTTTCAAGGCCTGCAGAGCTATTTCACACTGGTTCATCAGCACAAGTGTTTCCCAGAGGCCATCAGTACCATTTTGGATAAGTTAGAGGTCAGACTGAAGTGCAATATCACATTTAAAGAGTCTTATCCAGTTTTTTGACAAGTGATGATTTATTCCAACCATAGCACATTCAGTTCATTATCCAACAACAGATTACCAGCCTGTCATGATTTAGAGAGTCTGATGGATGGTAAGAAGTACAGCATTTACTGTACATAGAAGTAAGTTTAATGAAATGAGCTAGCTTTTAAAAGACAAAGAACAAAACAAAAGCAAAGGTAGTCAGTGAAGGAAGAAGGTCCCTTTCCATTAGATACTGTGTTTATTTCCAAACAGCCAGTGGTTTATGATAGCTAAATAGATTAATACATACTCTCTTTTCACATTTACCTTTTCCTCTTCAGCTGTTTCATCTAGTTTAGATTAATGCCCCTCCAGTACACACACACTTCCTCCCCACTCTCTGCTCTATCGAGATCTTGGATACTCTCACTATTTATTGCTGATTTGTGTAAGAATATTCTTGAACAAAAATACTTCCAGCTAACAAACTAAATCAGTGCATATTCTATGAGTGGGACATTCTTGTACATAGTGGCAAACTTATACTAAAGAAAAATCATATTGAAGTTCATATTTTTAACAGCATAGGATGTTTTCAGATACTTAGTTTAGACAGATGATTGGCTATATTGAAATCAATGTGCTTTTCTGGCACATTTGTAGTCTTTTTAGTGTCAACACATGCTTTAATTATGAAGGGCAAAGAAGTAGCCATCTGCATCACCACACGGCTCTCCATTTACAATGACTTTTAGACCAAATTCAGTCATATTTCAATGCTAAATTTCCCTTGCATAAAAACTTTGTTGCAGACTAAATCAGAAGTAGTATGATGGCCGGGGGGGGGGGGGGGGGGGGAGGGGGGCAGAGAATTTTTCTGTGTATCATTACATTCTTCCTCAATAGACCATAAAAAATGGCTTCTGAGATAACAGTAATAAAATGCTACAGGCTGGAGGAAGTGGGCCAATCTTTCCCTTAACACCTTGTGTAGTCACATGGAACTCAATTTGATGGAACTACCTAGGGCATCAGTAAAGGTAGAAATTGGCTGTAAACAATGAAGTGCCTTGATGTCTTTCAATTCTAAGTGTTGGCCCCATAGCTATGGCTCTATATCATACTCTTATCCTATTGTGTGCTTTCATTTTATAGTCATGCTTGTTTTTAAACATTGTGATTCGCTATACTAGGAAAGTTGTTTTGAATATTCACCTGTGGATATGGGCAATCTTTTATGCAGCAAAAGGCCCTTTTTGGCTTAAATAAAAGATGTCAGCTGTTCCAGTTTTGTGTCTCATATAGAATACTAATCAGCAGCTCATAAACACCATGCTATGAGCTATTTTGAATATGGATATTTTCTGAGGATTATCTATTATGCTGGTCTGAAGCAGTAAGCAGGCAAAATGAAGGCCAAGAATCTAAGAACCACCAGAGAGGCTCAAGCTCAAAGAACATCAGTCATTCTTGGAACAGTTATATAATTTCCATATAGTTTTCCATTTTATAGACAGTATTTCACATTCAAACTCTTTGATTTTGTCTGTTTACAGGTATAGAGCACCACAAATTGAATAGTACCGGATTGTGATATTAGATACATCCATTTAAAACTGGAATAACTCCGCTACATCAATGGAGTTACTTTGGATTTGCACTGCTGTAGTGGAGACCACGGTCTAGCAAAATAGAAATCTGACAACTAGTACATCCTTTCTTAGTCACTGTCACCACCTCGTTACAGGCTTGGCTGAGCATAAGCTCATTCCACTAGGTAAGTTTGTATAACTGCACAGATGCCACTCAATAGTGAAGACAGGAAAAATATTACAAATATCAACTTGTGAAGAGAATGGAATAGACCACAAGGTCTGGCCCAGCTCCACTTGGAGCAGCACCTGGGGAGAGGAAGCAGGGGGGAGAACGTGGGGGGGTGTGGGGGTTAGGGACAAAGATATGCCATTTTCACACCTTTCATATCTGCTCCTCCTATTTCAAGTCTGCTCTAACTTGCATTTTCTGTCCATGGCCCCAAGAGGCTATTCAAGCAGCTGGGGATCACCAGAGAACAGCAGCATTCTAACCACACCCCCTAGGCTGGTACAGTACCAGGAATGTGAGTAATGTAGAGCTGAGTATGCCATTAGTGAATTCCGCTACACCACAGGAATCAACAACTAGCTGTTTAAGCTGGCTTTCCCCCTGCAGTGTACTCTGTGCAGTGCACAGAGGCAGAATCTGGCCCCAAATCTCTGATGCTTTAAGAGGACAGATAGTGTAAATGTTGGAACACTTCGTACTGCGACATGGAGCAGGACTCCTTTGGTAACAGACGAACAAATTAATTTTGTCACATAAATGAATATCACTCTTGATGATATAATCCATCTTGTGTGGGAACCCAAGTTATGCCTGATTGGTCAGAAGCTTGCACCCAAGATAAATAGAGTGGATTTATCCAGCAAGCCTGACAAGGTTACATTTTCTTTCAAACAAAAATATTAAAAGTCACTGAATCTCCACAACTTATGTTGTAAAACCTGCATCACTGGCACTGAGTGAGAAAAGGGAATGACTCTGTTACTCAGAATACTAAACCACGTTCTGACATTTGCACAAAAAAAGAGAGTCAGTCAGAGAAAGGACTCTAACATTAACACTTGAAGTATTATCTTTTAAAATGCAAGCCTCAATATGATGTAATTTATCCTTTAAGCATGCAGGATGGTAATTAAATTATCTTAGATAACAATGGTTAACTGTGTTTTATTTCTAAAAAGGAATGACTTCTATACCGTGAAAAGTAAATGGCAATGCAAAGCCACCTTTCCATCTATAGTCAAGCATAATTTCCCCACTCTGCTTCAAGTTAGCCAACTGTTACCAAAGAGATTTTCCCCACTCTGAGGCAGGTTCTTTTACCCATTGTTCCAGGTTTCAAGTTCATTGTACTTATGCATCATAGTATAAAATTCTACAAAGACCAAACATTAACACAGCATATTACAAACACAAAGACAAGTGTCCCACCTGAAGAGCTTATAGAGAAATATAAAGAAAGCAAAGAGACTGAACAGAAAGCAGCATAAAAAGTCACCAGTGAGGTGCTGAAGACAGCTAAATTGTAGAGCCAGGATAGCACAAAGTTGTAGAAGCTAAGAGAGGGGAGGAAAAAGAAGAGAAAAATGAGGACAGACGAGAGGCTCAAGGCAAAGTATGGAAACCGGAGTACATCTGTGATCTATGATCATAAGCCAAAGAGTTTTGGTGAACTGGTGAGGTCAGAAGCCATATTGGAGATGATGTAAGAGTTTTAAGAGACTGCAGTGCTTTCCAACAGAGAAGGAAAAGGTCACAGCAAGTTACAACCTATGAAAAGATTGGTTACATCCTTAGGTCTAGCTGAGCTCTGCTTGTTGCAGGTCCCAAAGCATAGCGGTGATCAGGTTGTATGCTGCCTTTACATTCACCCTGTAAGGAGAACTGGCTCACTGTAAGGGGCTGGCTCACTGCTGTCATAGATTAGAGTAATCTTGGCTTTGGCAAATCTTGAACCCAGATGCATACTCTAGAATTTTGGAAAAAATTAGGATGAAGAAAAAGGATGGCGTCTAGAGAGACAAATGAGACTGAAGCACAACTTTCCTCCAGGACAAGTGAAATAAGACTCTAGCTATAATACTTGTTTTTTCTACAGCATATATTAATACTGTAGGTGTTATAGCAGTTAAAAGACAAATTAGTAGCAACTCTTTTATGTAAATTCTGCTGCTGAATGAGAGTAAACAAAAAAAAAGATCTGAATGGGTAAAATGTATTCTTCCTTATTACAGTCCTGTAGTATAGCATAG
This sequence comes from Sternotherus odoratus, assembly GCA_032164245.1. NCBI lineage: Eukaryota > Metazoa > Chordata > Testudines > Kinosternidae > Sternotherus > Sternotherus odoratus. The sequence goes on from JAVMKO010000011.1 coordinate 39,687,864, forward strand.
CTGAAGTCGACGTATCTTAGGTCAACTTACCTCGGCATCCTCATGGTGGCGAGTCGAGCACTGCTGCTTCCTCATCGACTCCACTTCTGCCCCTCGTGGCGGTGGAGTTTCGGAATCGACGGGGAGAGCGCTCGGGGATCAATTTATTGTGTCGACACTAGATCACCACCCGCCAATCTGGCAGATAGCATAGATGTGGCCTTAGTATCTATCTTACACATCTGCCATAACTAAGGGTATGGAGTTACCTCCCACCACTTCCAGGCCATTTCCAGGAGGTGGGATTTGGTTTCTCTTCAGAACCTGCTCCTCCTCACGTGCTGCAAACAGCATTAGAGTTCAAAAGCACAGGGGAGTAAAGAAACACTTTACATCTATCTCTGTTCCCTTTCACCAGTACCTAGAAAGGGCCAACATCTGGCTAGTAGTGAGATGAGGTTAGGGTGACCAGATAGCAAGTGTGAAAAATCAGGATAAGAGGAGGGGGATAATAGACTATATAAGAAAAAGCCCCCCAAATTGGGACTGTCCCTATAAAATCGGGACATCTAGTCATCCTAGTTGAGGTTCTGCAAGTTGCAATTTTCTTGGAAAGAGATTTTAGTTTGGCTGCATAATAATCATCTTTAACATTGGCTTCTGCATTTAAATAACATCTGTTTCTTTTTACTAGTCATATCTGCATTGTTAGATTCCAATTTGTCTATCATTTCTGTTATGTCTGTGGGAGACAATCTATCTTTCCCAGTATATGAACTGAAAGAAAAAAGAGAATTCATGACACAATGTACTGCAAAACAAAACAAAACATAAAACAACAAAAAAAATCCTTTTAACCCACCCCTGCATTGTTTTATTTATTTACTTAAATCCTCTTGTGTTTTCTGGTCAGCTGCACTGATTACTGTTCTATATAAGCCCTGGTCAACACGGGGGGGGGGGGGGAGGGAAGGGGGGCGGGAGAATTGACCTAACATACGCAACTTTAACTACATGAATAGCATAGCTGAAGTTGACGTATGCAGGTTGACTTACCTCAGTGTCTTCATGGCTCTGAGTTGCTTCCCCATCAACTTCACCTGCACCTCTCAGCATAGTGGAGTTCCAGAGTTGACAGGAGAGTGCTCGGGGATCGATTTGTCACATCTAGACATGACACAATAAATCAATCCCCGAAAGATCGATCTCTACCTGCTGATCCAGCAAGCAGTCTAGACCTGCCCTAAGACTGTGAACAACTCAGGGCATCAGCGTATGCCCTTTACATGTAACATTTCTAATAGTGAACAAAGGATAAGTTTCCCAGTTCCAACCCTCATTCTTCTGAACTCCTGCCAAGTGCGCCATTTTTATAAATGAAATGGAAACTACAGATAAAAAATTACTTTTTCCTAGGCTCAATAAGACACATAGTACCTAATTAGTAAATTAGTCTCTGAATGGACTTCAGGAGCGTTTTGATCCATGTTTATTGGATAAAACTAATGTTCCTTTAGGCATAGAATAATTTTTACTTGAAGTCTATGGAGTTAAGCTAGCAAAGACTCTAGTTACTAAAGTTTTGTTATCGTCACTTATTCATGGAACAAATGAGAGAACAAACACCACATGACAGATATGTAGTCATGTTGCTGAACACATTACTGGAAGACACTATAGTAGTGAGTACAATATAAGCACCTATGTAGAATACAATAGAATAGAATAATGAAGAAATAAGTTTAAAAATTTTAAGTGACTAATTATAATTAATTTCTCAGTTGATTTCATGGTTTCGTATCTGTCAATTTCAAAGTAGATCAAACTAACATTTGGTTTGAAAGATGTTAATTTTGATGCAAAGATTTAATCTGATATAAAGACATAAATAATTCAAATCTTTCCATCTCTAAAATCAAATCCTACAACTTTTGAGGCTGTTATCAGTTGTTCCTAAGGATCAGGGAAGAACAAATGAGGCTTTAACTTCACCCCACTGCAAAAGCTGCATTGAATATTTGCCCAATATTTTGACAGTGCTAAAAAAAAATAAGTCACAGTGCTTTAAAATTAGCTATGGGACATGCACTCTAGCTCATTTTTGGAACATTTTTTTAACTACATAAATCTCTGCTGAAATGGAAGTGCTTGGCAGTATTCATTTTTTAGTGGCATTAATATACTGGTTGTCACACAACAATCCTATTTACAATGGATTTTCTCCTGACACAATGGGCTTTCAGTTGAGCTGAAAAGCACACTATTACTTCACTAGGCATTCTAGTCATAAAAACCATCATGTAAGCAATTTAATGTAAGAAATAACCTAAAGAGAGCCAGATATAGTCCAGTTGAGAGAGCACCAGACTGGGAGTCAAGAAACGATTGAGTTGGTGCAAGTCAAGTCTGTCATTGACTTATTGTGTAACTAATTGCTACATACCCTATGCAGTTCAATGCACAGTGCCACACAGCATATATTCTTCCAAGTGCTACAACATCTGATAGCCTGGAAATAGCAACAGATAATTAAGAAAAAAAAGACCTTTGCTACTGCGTTCAGCTGCTAAACAGTGTTTCTTTACATTCTCAAAAATGAAGGCCTGGCAAACATTGTGACAATATCTACCTGCAATATTTAGTAGCTTGTAATTATTGATCATGTTTGAAGCCCTGGAGCATTTCTGAAAAATATGACAATCTATATTGCGAGTCACAATATTTGGTTAGAGTGAGTGAAATAGACTAATACAGCTGTCAAGTTTAGGATAGAAATATATATAGGGAGCTATAATCTGATCTCACAAAATGTAAATCATGAGTAACTCTATTGATTTTCAGAGTTGCTGAGTACCTACAACAAATCAATGGATTGGTGGCTGTAGCTGCTTTGTCACTGCTAAAAATCAGCTCATTTATTTAGGTGCCTAAATATGGACTTGGATGTTCAACTATAGGCACACTTTTCAAAATTTTGACCAAAGTGCTTGTGAAAGGTGTTAGTTTATTAATTATTATTTATATTGTGGTAGCATCAAAGGTCTTCAGTCATTGTGTTAGGCACTGAACAAACACAAAACAAAAAGACTGTTCCTGATCCAAATAATGTATAATCTAAGATTGACTTTCTGTCTTCTTCTCTGAATCTGCAGGACTGGTACAGCAGAAACAACAATACTGCAAGACTTCTCCACTATGCTGCTCCAATATGTCTCAATCATCACCTTAATGGTGGGCAACTGTCTCTATTACATATATACAATGTAGAGAAGACCTCACTTAGGCTACATCTAGTGGTCCCCAACCCCCGGGCCGCGGACCGGTACCGGTCCGTGGATCAATTGGTACCGGTCCGCGGGGCAGCAGCGGGAGCGGTGAGGCGGGGGGAGCGGGGCAGCGGCGGGCAGCGGGGGCAGCGGCGGGGGGAGCGGGGCGGCGGGGGGCAGCGGGGGGAGCAGCAGGGGGCAGCGGCGGGAGCAGCGGGGGGGAGCGGGGCAGCGGGGGAGAGCAGCGGGGGGGGAGCGGGGCAGCGGGGGGAGCAGCGGGGGGAGCGGGGCAGCGGCGGGGAGGGGGGCAGCGGCGGGAGCGGTGGCGTTGCGGGAGCGGTGAGGCGGCGGCAGCAGTCAACCACCCCCACCCCCCCGGGCCGCAGTAAAATTGTCACGCGTTGACCGGTCCTCAGTGACAAAAAGGTTGGGGACCACTGATCTAGGGGGTTGAGTCGACCTAAGTTATGCAACGCCAACTAGGTGAATAACATAGCTGGAGTCGATGTAGCTAGGTTGACAGGAGACACTTTCCCGTCATCTTACGCTTCTCGTTCTGGTGTAGTACTGGAGTCACCAGAAGAGTGATATGCATTTGATTTAGCGGGTCTTCACCAGACCCACTACATTGACCCCCAGTTCATTGATCACCAGTAAGTGTAGACAGGCCCTTACACATGCACAATGCACTTAATTTATGTGTACATATAAAATGTGTGTACCTTTGGAACTCACTGTGCTCTAAACTCATTCAAAAGCATTCTCTTTCATTCCGTTTCATTCGGTTATATGTGCACAGCACATTCCATTTACTTGCTCGTAGCAGAGTTTGTGACCCAGAAAACTGCATTTACAGCACAGCAGCCCTGTCACCTATCGTTTCATGTAGCAGCTTAGGCTGAATAAAACAGACTCTGTCCTTGGGCCTTCAGATTGTCATCTGTTTCTCTCATGGTTAGTGTGATAATCCCTAGCATGCTGTGTCCTCTCTTTAGACTGTCCCTCTGTATTTAAAATTAACTAGCCCTGAACTTGGGTATTCAGCTGGTCCTGCATTTCCTTCTCCTAATCCTTAACTCCTCATGGAAAGCTTTCCTCTAATTCAGGACCTGGATTTATAAATAGAATTTGAGCCCACGTACCCTCAGCTCCTTCCAGTTTGACCTCAAGTTTCCTATGGAATGCAGTCATGGACGTTCAGTGATTCTCTCAGTAAACAAATAAAGACAGCTGTGGCAAGAGAGATCAAAGGTGGCTTTACATCACCTTTACACTCTCCAGCTCCTGGGAACTTCCAAGGATCAAAATGGGATCAGTTTAGTACTTAAGAGCTCTTAATTTTGTTGGGTTGAATGACTCCTAAGGAGTTGTTATATTGTTCAGAGCTTGCTGGAGTGCAGTGCACTCCGGCCATGTCCCCGAAACACCCTTCCTGGGGGAAGCCTCAGTTATCCGATTAGGACAACTCTCTGGCCTCTTCGCAATGCCAGAGTGGGACAAATTGGCTGGCAAGGAAGCCAAAGTCTGTCCCCTTGACTTCTAGCCTACTCTGTAGATAGCTAACATGTCACAGAGTTTACACATTTTACCAGAAATGGTCTGGGTTGTTTTTGTTTACCAAAATCAAGGCACACACAAGTAAAATGTGAAAAAGTTGCTGAAAATAAAACCAAACAAACTTTAAATAAAACCAACAAATTATCTTTAGGATCTCTAAACATCTCCCTCCTCACACAGACACCGCAGACCCCCACCCTCTATGTTAACACAAATGCAAGTTCTCTTCTGTACTGCCTCCTGAGCCAAATGCCCTCAAATATACAAGAGCATGAGCATGCATTTCACTGTGCACTCAGAGTAGAAATGCACATCCTTAAAAACTGTAGGGCACTTAGCCTTGGGAGGATGTGGAGTGTTTGGGTGAGTGTGTGGGTAATTTCCTCCACAGATACCCCAGAAATGTCACTGCATCTTATACAAGGTTTATGCACTCTGGAGCACTGGTGATAATGAAGCCTTTGAATGGAGCTGCAGAAGCAACATCAGCTGCAGGGAGAGAGCCCATCAACAAAGAGTAGTGGGAGAAATGTTCTTTTCAAAGTAAGTGCAAATGTTCAGGCTAGTTCTTATTTTTTAGACAAACAATCTTGGCCATTCTTAAATGTAAAGTATATGTACTAGGTGGTGACCTCATCTGATTTTTTCTTGGTGCAAGTCTGTGGGTGTTTGATTCTTAGCAGTAGCAGTAACAGTGCCTCTTAAGTAATGATGAATCCAGTTTCTTTTTGCAGTGAGGATATCAGTGTAAGTTATGGTTGCTGCTGTTTTCTAAAATCAGAACTTTTAGGAAAATTATATCTGACAATAGCAAAGAATTAGGACCTAAATTTTCAGAAGGTTTACTGTAATTTGGGTATGTTATATACTGTTCAATAAAGTTATTGCTCTTTTCATATTATTTTAGTCCACATTAGGGAGGACTGCTTTGTTTTTATCCATTTCTTTCTTGCCCTATAGTATGCTGAAAAATGACATCTGGTCCTATTGCTCTAAAGTGAGTTGCTTGACATGTTCCAGAAGGAGTACAATTATTTAAACATTTCTCATTCAAGCCAGCATGAGATATTGTTAAATGTTGCTTTGTTGGTCCTTTTAGAAATGAACTTAACATAAGCCTTAAGTTCCAAAGCAAAATTATTTTCAAAAAGCATTCCGGTAAGCCAGCCACAGCAATGTCACATGAAACAAAACTTTATAATATGAAACTATCACCAAAGTAGCAAACAGATCACCTTATGATTTTGTACTATTTACAACCCCCTCTCAAATGCAGCATTAGAAAGGTACTGTCCAGGAAGAGAGCATAGGGCTGGGAGCTAAGGACTCCTGAAGTCCTTTACTTTGAAAGCATTGACTTCAATGGAGCAGTACTGGGCCCTTAATGTTTGTAAAGTGTTTTCAGGATGTAGACAGACACTCAGAAAAACAAATATACAAAAAGTGCTTAAAGTGCACAGATATTTAGCCCGTATCACCATAGTAAGTAGATAGATGGCTTGTGAGAAAAAGGGAGGAAAGGTCATATCAGAAGATAGATGAAAAAAAGAGTGGGTCAAGAGGGAGGACCTAGTCCTGATCACACTTATCCTAGTTAGTTCACTGACTTTGGTGCAAGGACCTCTCATTTATACAAGTGTAAGTGAGATCAGAATCTGGCCCAGAAATTGTAATGGGAAACATACACCGTGCCAGGATCTGATCTCAGTTATATCCATGCAACTGCACTGAAATCATGACAGTGCACAGGAGTAACGGGGGCCATAATGTGATACCTTGGTTAAACAAGGTGCAAAACTAACTTGGCCCCAGTAAGTCTTTGAAGTTTCATATCCATAGGTATAGGTCAATTTTTATATTTAATCTCTGAAACTGTCTTCTTAACCATTTGTTTTCATTTGCAAATGCATTATCCATTGATTTATCTGTTTGTTTATTTGGAGGACCAAGGTGGCCATACAGCAATTTTCAGTGAGCTCTATCCTATATAACTCACACAGTGAATCTGACATGGTCATTTCTAAAGGGAATTAGTCCTGTTCTACCTATGAAAAAAAGAAAAGGCTTAGCAGAGAAATTGACAAGTATGTTCATGGGAAAGAAATAGTACCTTTCATATTTTTAACAAAGAATATTTACAATTTGTTGCTCCACCTTCAACATCTAGAATATTTGATTTTTATTTATAGATACAAGAACCATTTTTCAAAGAAGCTTAGCTATGTGGATTTTTTTCCTAATCTTCTCTCTCTGGGATAGGCGCAAAGTGATGCACTATACTTTGGGTCTGGCCCTATAGTCCTTTCTCACATAAAACTCAGTGAACAGACCTGTAAAGAACATAAATATTATTGGTTGCCAATACAATGGAAATGACAGTCAGAATCTTAACAATTATTTGCAAAGTATAGTTAAAAATGAAAACAAAGCATTAATAATGTGTGAACCTAAGAATAGGCACTTCATTCCACATCAAGGCATTCATTGTTAGACACCATTTGTCTCAATGGGCGCCTCTGGGTGTCCAGAACCTTTGAATATCAGGTCAATTAATTAGCATTAGATTAATTTATTATGTGTTTGTGTATATATATAGTTGGAGCTTAGCATTAGAAACAAAAATGTGAACATCACTTGGTTTTATATAAATACATATTACCAGGGCCAGCTGTAGAATATTGTCTCTGCACTCCCCCGCGTACCTAGTGGAGAAGGACCCAGAAATAATTTATATTACTCCTCCTCATCCTCTTCTCCCTGGTCCATGCTTAGTTCATAGCATGCAAGCCTGTATGCTCAGACACAGGCAATCTCACATTAATTGTGTCATAAGAATGTGTTTCATTGACCCCAAAACTGCCTTTGCATAGTAACAAAGAGTCCTGTGGCACCTTAAAGACTAACTAAAGTATTGAAGCATAAGCTTTCGTGGGCTAATACCCACTTCATTGGATGCAAGCAGTCTTTGAGGTGCCACAGGACTCTTTGTTACTTCTGCTATTCCAGACTAACACGGCTACCTCTCCGATTATTTGCATAGTAAGTAGAATTAAATTCTATATCTTCATAGTCAGATTTTGACCACTGCAAAGCAGCTTTACAGCTAACTTAACTAGCATCCTATGGCTTTCCACAGTATGGCAGTATCTAGATGGTGCAGGACCTACTTGAGTAGCTTTATGTTATCCCCTTTGCATCCTCCTTGCATGGTAGATATTACAAAGATATCACTATTGTACAGGGAAGAGAGGTAGTCTTCCCAATACACACATCTCATGCTATTTAAAGCTTTATAGGTTAAACCAATAATCTATCCTAAGCAATCTATGACTAAAAGAAGTATCTATATATTTTCTATATATATGCTTATATGGTCCCCTATTAACATGTCCAAGTATTAGAATTTGGGATGGTTTCAAAAGCAAAATAAATGTGGAATATAAAGGCTGGTGATGATTATCCCTTCTCATTAACAAAGTGATAGACAAAGACACACAAGGTGTGTTATAAAATACCTTATAGAACTAAATGTTTAGAACCAACATTACTGCAGTTGAGCATTGGTGAAAATGGGACTTCACAGGCTATTAAGTCTACATTTTCCCACTGAATCCAGAGACAGAAAACCTGTGCTATACAATATTGCATTGATTTACTGGGTAAATTCATACAGCTAGCTTCTGTTTCCAGTTACATAGCCTCAGTTATTCGAGATTTATACTTATTAACTCAAAACGTCTTTGTGCTTACCTGAGAATGGATGATCTATCATTGCATAGGTAGGTCAGAACATAGCCTAAATGCAGCTGCATGTTTTATGATTCAGCAAAGCACTGAAACACATGCTTAACTTTAAGCATGTCAGCAGTATCGGGTGCTTAACACACATGTAAGTGTTTTGCTACACTGGGGCCTTAGTTCAAGTCCCCTTAAATAAATATACTGCTGGCGAGGCATATGTATAATTAAAACAATACTGTATATTATGTCTCATCCTTTTTTGCAAACAAATGTTTTGTGATGCTATTGCTATATTTATATAAGAACACTAAGGTTCAGAGAAATACTTAAATCAGGAAGCAAAAATACAATTTCTGGTTTAGAGCCCACCCAGTGATACATTTGCCTCTTCAGAAATTAAATAAATAAGGCTGTCATAGCTTGTCTATTCCTGGCCTTTGTTGAACAATTAAGACAAGGAGCCATAAATTCCACCTGGGTTACCATAAAACTGAGGGATAATTATATAATTTATATTGAGTCCCTTACATTCTTTGTTCCTGTGTCTAACTAAGCCATTCCTTTCCATTTAATCTTGTTCCTGTTTATCTGGAATAGCCAAAAGAAACCGTTACAGTTATGTGTCTGTGCCAGAAGGATTCAGTCACTGCTGTTCAACCTCCTCCGCAGGCTTTATAAGGTATCTTGCTTTCTGTTTATATTTTCCCAATCCAAAATTTCAAAGCTGCTCAGGTTTTTGGTGACTAGGTCTCCTCATCTAGCACAGTCTCATCACTGTTCTAATTTTAATGAAAACAGATATTGCATCTTTATGTGTAGATAGATAGAAAGAATGAAAGAGAGAAAGCATGTTCCACTTATGCTACCTAGGTAGGTAGGTAGGTAGGTAGGTAGGTAGATAGATAGATAGATAGATAGATAGATAGATAGATAGATAGATAGATTAGATAGATAGAGAGGAAGCATGTCCTGGACATACACCCCATTTGTAATATTTTTCTTGTTGAAATATCTTGATTGAATAATTCAATGATTTATCTAACTATGCGCCACCTTACGTCTAGTTTTTTTTCTATCTATAATTCCCTGAAGAACAAGTTTTAGACATGTTGCTGGACCACATCAGTTGTTGGACAACTGGACAGTGATGCACTCATATCATGGAACCAGTTTTACAACCAACCTGAAAGCCAGTCCCCACAACTGCACAGTGTCACACAAACAAAATCTGCATTTAGTAAAACAGACAGTGACAATTGGTTACTAAGGCATCTACAAAAATATGGATTCTGTGCCCATGAACATTTGTCTTCACAAAATTTAGGGATTTAATGTTGAAAACTAACATTGAAAATTTAATTATCAAACCTGCATAATCTGGGAATATAATATAAACAATTTATGAAATATTTTACTATTTTACACAGTTAACCCATATTTGTACAATAAAATATTACCAGTAGTATTTCATACTGTGTTATCTCATCGTATTATGTAAGGAGTGCATGTGCAAACAGCAACAGGTTTATAAAACCATAGCAACCTCAACTCTGAATTTACTTTATAAATCACAACTTGGCTAGTCCATTATAATAGCTTTTTCCAGTGAATTAGAGCTGCATGCAGATTGTGTTAGTTTGTAATAGAAATGCTAATACCAACTGCAAAGAGTTACAGTTAGGCCACAGAAATTAGTTCCTTATGGATACTTGGCATCTCTTGGATTTTCTAGGTGGGGCAAGGGGCAGGGGGAATACAATTTGAAAAAAAAGTTGATTTGGATATTTTGGTATTAAAAGGCCAAAATGTGAATAATTAGAAGATGAACAGCCTGATTCTCCTGTCAGTTGCACTGGTGTAAATCAGGAGTAGCTCCATTGAGTTCAATTGAGCAGCATTTTTCTAGAACCAGTTTAAGTGAGATCAGACCCAGAGGATTCTCTAGAGAATAAAAATCTAAAAGAAATGAAGTCAACCCCCCACTCCAAATTAGGACTGTATTCCTTTACACAATACATTGGAGCCATTAAGATCTACTTCTTTCATCCTAAGAAATAACCAATCAAAGCTGGTAATACTGTTCTATAATTCCTGCCATTCATCTCTGAGAAGACATACATCTTTGTAGTTAACAATTGCTGCCTGTGTTGCAACACATTTGGTATATATGGGAAATCTTGAAAATGCAAAAGTACAACTATAGGAGAAAAGCACTGACTGACTAAATTAATTGAATTTCTTTGCTTTCTTGAGTTTAAGTTACAACTTAAGCACCAGTCTGTTTTCTGTCTGTAAAACTGAAAGACAGTTATAGTTGCTCCTTGGCCGATCCATAAGAAGACACTCAAGTCTACACCCAGTCCTAAAGATATATGAGCTGTAATTATGTTTACATCCGTATTTGAAGAAGCAACATTGTTTCTTCTACATTTTAAATTAATAACCATGTGTCAGAAGGATGATAGAACAGTAGTCATCCATGGAGCATGTGAAAAAAACTCCCTAAAGGTGCTGTACTGGAGGTATTGTAATAATTGGGACTAAAAATTTACCCTAATTGTAAGATCAACTGTAAAAGTACATAAAAGTTCATAAAATGTCACAATAACCTATAACAACATAAGGTACGAAAGGGATACAGAAAAACTGAATTAGTCTAAACAAAAAGACCTACTGATATAACTCAATGACTATCTTAAAATCCTACTTGGTAAAAAAAACCCCAGAAGATGTGGAATTGGAAATTAATAAAACAAAATTAGTGTGTCGTATATTAGGACTAATTGGTGTACAAAATATTCCACTCTCCACTCCCTTTGCGGGTCCTTAAATAAAGACATTTTGAGAGGGAAAAGTTGGAGGCTACTGGAGCAAGATTCACCAACTTGTGTCATGGCTGCTACCCCCATTGTTTTCTGGGCTTTCATCATTCTTATCCTGAGAGATATCCTGGCCAGACCAGGAGTGAGAGATGAATTCAGATGACATCACTGCCTCTACCAGTGACTGCTGAATTCCAAACATCCTCTGAGATCATATGGCATTGAGCTTTAACATTAGCAGAGAATATTTTCAGAGAAATCCTGTTTGAATTATATAAAGATTTCTGCAACATTAGAAAGACCACAGCTATGTGACACCCTGCACATCTGTCAGTTAAAGACTACTTCTAAAAATCTAATACACGTCACTATAGCTTACTGTAATGAAGAGGCATCACTACAACAGAAGAAACTATAAAGTAATTAGGAGCCAAAGTACAGAGATCTTTAAAAAAAAATCTGAAGAGTAATTTTTTGGCATAAATCATTGTTTTTCATAACATCACAAGTAGTTCTAACTAGAAATTTTTATAATAAGTTCTGTGAATTAGGACTGTATAAAGAGTTTGATACTTCTGATTAGCAGTGGCAACAACAGCTCCAGTTTATTGTAACTAACTTATTTTTTACCCAAAAGGACAATTACTTTCTTTGATACCATCTAAGAGAGGCCTGCACAACTCAGAAAGCAGCGAGGGCCACATTACTGCAAAAAATCCAGCTGCAGGCTGAAAAGCCCCGCCCTTGCCGCGCCCCCATCTGCTTCCTCCAACCTCCCACTTGGCTTGCCACACCCCTATTCACCCCCCACGGGCCACACAGTGAGCCCATGCGGGCCAAATGTGACCCCTGGGCCGCATGTTGTGCAGGCCTGATCTAAGAGACCAGTCAAACAAGGAAGTTTTTCCTTCTAAAACTCTCTCCAGCTAAAGGGAAAGGGGACAAGAAATGTAAAATATTAAATAAGGCTTTCATTTTAACATTTCATATGCTTTAAATGGTTTCCCCTCTGTTCTTTATCTTTAATAAAAGATTAAAAGGATGTTTCATCATGTGTTTGCCATGGTGTTAAGCAGGCGGAGGTCTCCGAATACCAAACCGGAAACCTCATATAACACTATTTAAAGTTGGACAGTTGGGTAATATTAGGCCCGTTTATTTAAGCTAAATTAATTCAATAGTACTATCCCCTAATTACCAGAAACCACGACCAAATTCATAGTGCACAGCTAGCATGGCTTCTGAAATTTATTATTTTCTTGACAAAGTATTTTTATACCTTTTTGTCCTCACTTGAGAAATTACAACTGACATACCACTCTAATGAATCATTACTGGGTTAGTACTTTACTACAACACAGTGCACCATATGGCATATTTAAAATAAAACTCATCATAAGAAAATAATCACTTACGGTATCACTGGTGTAAACTTTTAACCTACACAAAGTTTAGGGTACCATTTCACAAACATTTACAGTTAATCAGTGAGTGGATAGGGGGAAAATATACCTATGTTGTTGAAATCGGAAAATGAAATGAACAGAATAAATGTTCTACAAACACTGTAGTAGAATTAATGTTAGTTAATTCCAATTGAGTAGTTAAAGCTGAAATGCAGTGAAGAATTTTTACCTGGTAAAAGTGGGATATAAAAGGCTTCTAGCTGAGCACAGGTACTCAAATACTCTCCAATTTGCACATCTGGTATATTATAAAGTTGACATTTACCATTTACCCTAAGATAACAAGTGCAGGTACTGGGAGATCATCTCATCACAAGAAAATGCTGTTGGCTAAAGGAAGGTTGTTACTGAGGCTGAAAAATAGTAGATATTTTCTTCCACTGACAGTAATAGGATCCTTGTAGGTCATGTGCAGTGCAAAGCAACATAATTTCAAGGCACTCTTGACATTGCTTTGACAATGATGCCTGAGTAGAATACTACCCTTTGAAGTCAGTTAACAAGAATGTCCATTGCCTGAAATGAAGCCAAGACTAGCTTCATATCTGTTAGGGTATGTCTTCACTACAGCAGTAGGTCAATTTCCCTTAAGTCGATTTCCCTTAAGTCGATTTTCTAAAGTAGACTTTATAAAATTGACTTAGTGCATCCCCACAAAGGACAGCAGGTCGACAGTGTCTGTCCTTAAATTTTTGCAGGGGTCGACATAGCCAGCATTGCACTGTGGGTAGGTATCCCACAGTGCCGGGAGTCCCCAGCTGGCACCACCTTTTGGGGCAGCCAGGCACACTCCCCAGGGGACCAGCCTCAACCCGAGCAGCTCCGTGGCCCCAGTGCCCACCCGAGCAGGTCCGTGGACCCCCATGCCCGCCCGAGAAGCTCCGCGGAGCCCTTCCCCCCGCCCGCCGGAGCAGCCCCGTGCCGGACCTCTCCCCCCCCGCCCGCCCGAGCAGCCCCACGCCGGACCTCCCCCCCCCGCCCGCCCGAGCAGCCCCGCGCCGGACCTCCCCCCCCCCCGCCCGCCCGAGCAGCCCCGCGCCGGACCTCCCCCCCCCCCGCCCACCCGAGCAGCCCCGCGCCGGACCCCTCCCGCCCGCCAGAGCATCCCTGCTTGGGTGGGGGGGGGGGTCCGCGGATCTGCTCAGGCGGGGGGAGCCAGCGTGGGGCTGCTCGGGTGGGTGGGGGGGGTTTGCAGAGCTGCTTGGGTGGGCGGGGGGGGGGGTCCGGCGCGGGGCTGCTCCGGCGGGCACGGGGGTCCGCGGAGCTTCTCGGGCGGGCGGGCGTCCGGAGCGGAGCTGCTCGGAAGGTCGGAGGCTTACAGTCCCATGCATCCTCACTTGCTCACAATTGACCCAGAGAGAGGTCGATTTCAGCTACTCCTCTCTTTAGGGAGGAGTACAGAAGTCTATTTTAAGGTCCCTTTAAATCGACTTTAAGGGCATGCATGTGAGGACGGATACAGGCTTAAATCGACTTTATCTTGATAAAGTCGACCTTAAGCCCTAGTGGGGACCAGGGCTAAGTCTCTTGTTTAGAGTCTGTAGATAATCCTGAAAATTAAAATTAAATTTCTAGAAGTTAAGCATAAGCAAAAACTTCTCCTATAAAAAAAAGCAGTACAGTTTAGACAAAAGGAGTAACAACTTCTTTAAAAATTTTGATTGCAAGATCTTCTAAATTGACTACGTAGCTTCTGGCCTCCTACAATTTAGGTTATTCAGCCTGTTTCATGACATTAACAATAAAAATATATTTGTAACTAGCGAAAATACCCGGCGTTGCTCGGGTCCGTCGGAGGTGGAGAGGGGGCAGAGGGCTGAGTGAGTGCGGGGTCCATTGGAGGGGAGAGGGGGCAGAGAGCAAACCTGAGACCCCCACCTCACCCCCCGACCAAACCCGACACCCCCACCTCACTTACCCCTCGACCAACCCCGACTCACATTTTCATCCCCCCACCCAAACCCAACACCCCCACGTCACCCCCCTACCAACACCCCCTGACCAACACCCACACCTCACCCCCCGTAGACCAAACCTGACACACCCACTTCACTTTCCCCCCCAACCAAACCCGACACCCCTACCTACCACCACAAACAAACCCGACACCCACACCTGACTTACCCCTCGACCAACCCCAACCCCCCTCCTCATCCCCCCAACCAAACCCAACACCCCCTGACCAACCCCAACACCCACACCTCACCCCTCACCCACCCCGACACCTTCCCACCCCCCCAGACCAAACCCAACACCCTCAGCTCACTTACCCCCCAACCAAACCCAACACCCCCACCTCACCCTCCGACCAAACCCAACACCCCTACCTCACTTACCCTCTGACCAAACGCAACTCGGGTCCGTTGGAGGTGGGGAGGGGCAGAGAGCTGAGCGAGTGCGGGGTCTGTTGGAGGGGGGAGGGGGCAGAGAGCTGAGCGAGTGCGGGGTCCGTTGGAGGGGGAGGGGGCAGAGCTGAGCGAGTGCGGGGTCCGTTGGAGGGGGTATTATGACATCATAACTATGTCACAGAGAACAGCAGCTGCCCAGCTGATGTGATTGGCCTTTAAATAATTTCACCCCTGGGGGGCGTCAGAGGTGAGATTTGAAAAATTTTCGACTCTTACCCTGATTAGGACCCTAAGACCTATAACTGTACCAAATTTCAAGTCTCTAGCTCAAACGGTGTGGAAGGAGTAAGTGCACGTACATACACGCACGCACGCACGCACGCATACATACACGCATACACCATTTGACTTTTATATATATAGATAAATGGGTCTATTTATCTGAAATAAATTCTGTAATATTTAAAAAAAAACTCCCACAGTGTGCAGCTTCTACAGTAGTTGCCATTAAAAAATCACCATTTACCAACAGTTACCAAAACTATCTGGTTATTCAAGTCCGAGAAACACCAATGATATCACGGATTCCAGCCTGTGATGCGTGAACCTCCCTTGGCATCCTTACTACTCCATCCAATAAATAGCCTTGTGTTTCCTTTCTTATGAACTTTAATCAAGAAGTTACATTACTAGTTTAAAAAATCCCTACATAAAACTATATATTGATTGGAGAGGCAAAGCTGTGAATATATTATAAATACATTACACCCTCCCAGTCACATGTTATGTGGGCTAGTTCACAATGGACTTGATGGTTGTTCAGAACCAGATTTATTCCATTATATTTTTCATACATTTGATCTCTTTGTGTAATTCCTTAACTGTAATCCCTCTCTCTGTGCTTATTTATTGTGTTTGTTAAGTATGATGGTCGGTTCTTGAAGAGAACTTGGTCATCAGACTTTTCCATTCATTGAAATAACATAACAGTATACCACATTGTCTGATGTGACCATGTTCTGCCTTTTTTTTAGTTGTACTCATGCTAAATCTGGAATAATTCTAGTCCTGATTCTCTTTTCACTTAAACCAATTTTACATCGCAGGAGTTATTACTGAATTGCACTAGAAGAAAAAGGCTTAATACTTAGTGTCCCCATGAAATGTAAAAGACAGTACTTTATGAAAACATATTTTATTGTAAATCCCCTCCCCTTTTTTTTAAGTGGATAAGTGCATTTGTGCTCACAAAACGGAGACATTAGTTTGAGTCAGGTATAGTGGGCGGGCAACATATGTGAAATATCCACCCACTCCCAAAACTATTTAAACCACAGGGATTTAAAGGATTTAAACCACAGGCCAAATTCTCTTCGCTTTCACATTCATGTAAATCTGGAGTAACTCCATTGGAAGCAAATAGACTTACTGTGTGTACATACAGCTGAAAACAAAAGCAGGATTTATCTCCATTTCCAAATATAAAAGGCTAGTGCAAAAGTCCACTGCATGATCTAGACCTTGATTCCAAAAAAGTTTTCTCTTTCTTTAGTAGAGTAGGGATTTTTACAGACCCCTGGAAATAAATATGCATTGTTATCCAGAGTAATCTTGCTTTTTCATCATGAAAAATAGAACCTAGGATTAAATTTCAGTTTTATTATTTTGTTTTCTTCTAGAATAGTCACAAAAAAACCTCCCCTGCGGTACACCTACAGTAGAATATACTTAAGTATTCCCTTTTCTCTTTTATGGAAGTTTACAGGTTTTGATCAAAAATAGAAGTAGAAAGAATATAGATGGTTGTATCCCTGCAGTGCAGCTACATTAGTTTCTTCTGGAATGAGAACCAAAGAGTAGTATTTGAGTGATGTCTAATCTAATCTTGGGATGCCAGGGGGCATTGTATCCTAGAATTTTTTTAAGTAGTTTCTTGAATTGTGAACTATAAGTGCTCATTTTAAAGCAGGCTACTTTGTGAAGTAGGACAAAAGCAGATGCTTTTTTTCCCCTTTGTGTTTATGTGGTATCTGGTCTTCTTCATCACTTTCCTATTCTTCTAGTCTCCTTTTCTTTGTTCATTGAGTCCTGATCTCCCAGCTTCATTATGCATGCAGCTATGGTTTCAAAGATCTTATTTATTTTTATTTCCTTCCCCCTTTCACTTGTTTCTCTTTTCATTCTTTCTTGTGTTCTTCCCCTGAATGTTCTTCATTTTTACTCTGTGCATCATTTTTTAAAAAAAAGTCCCAGATAAATTCTTCCATTTGCTTTTACATTTCCCCTATCACTTATCAACATTAAAAAATGTAACTCCATAATCTGTAAACCTAAATCCCTAAATTTTTGAATATACAAGTGAATATGCAGGTAAGGTACTCAGTTCAATAAACAGTTGGGACAGCTGCATAGGTGTATGAGCGCAAACATATGAGCCACATGACCTTTGGTCACTCCATATTCTCTCTCTCCACTTGAATAATGCGTAACCAGTTTACTATATATACCATTACACTGTTGTATTTTCAATATAGTGAAGTAATTCCCCTATGTTTGAGCATATTATACTAGGGTTTTATCAAAGTCAAATAGCAAAACACTTTACATTTTAAAAAGAAATGTGTTGTTATGGCAAGAGTCACCAGATGACGCAGTATGCATAATTGTCCAAGTGCTTTTTCTTAGAGTGCAAGCAAATGTTTAGTTTTGGGAAGATTTCCTGTGCGTTGTGGTTAGGTTATATTATGCTATGTTTGGTTAAGGATCTGGGTAGAAGCAGTGTGAGGAGAAGAGAGTTTGACTTCTGCTTGGGCACTGCTGTTGGGCTGAGGCTCCTGAAAGAAGGGATTGCTCTGCATGTTATTTTTGAGCAACTCCCTTCTTTCACCCAGCAGCTTGCTACCAAGTAGGGAGACCATGAAACCTGAAGCTACATTTGGAGGCTTCCTTTGGGCCTTGATTGGAGGAACACCAGGACATCTGATTGGCCAGGGCTTCCTACTCAAATCCAAAGAGTGGCACAAGAAGTTGTCTGCACAACTGGGACCTACTGGACTGATACTTGGACCCCTTGCACAGCACTAGAGACTCTGAAGGGCCTGGATCCTAGTATTCTGACTTTACCCTGACTTATCATGCCCCAGATAAGTGCCTGTCCCCAGGAACGTGAACACGACTCTTCTGAAGTAGGTTACAACCCACTAGAACCAGCCTCCTAACATGCTGGCCATGACATCCTATCCCTTAAGAAATCAATCTGACGGGGAGTTTAAAGTCCAGAACACAGGAGGGAAAAAGGTAAATCAAAGATCCACTGAATTGCACTCTGTCTCTCACAGCTTGCAAACTCAAACTCTCTTTCTTTGTTTCTAAAGTCAGGCTGCCACTTCTCCCATCAACATGCTGGGGCTTTGCAGCCTTGACTTGTCATTGGTCCAGTGGGTTCTTCATCCTGATCACCCCAGACAGAAACCCCTCTCTTGGCCCTGCTAGGGATTTCTAATGTCTTCTGTCCCCATCCCGGACTCCAACCATGCTGAGAATAGAGTCAAGGTGCTTTGACTGCCATCTTAGTTGTAGAGAGCCCCTTACACACTCGGATTGCAACTCCAGGAGCTGAGAAATCCCATGTGGGGGTTACAATACTACCCACCCTAATCCAGCACAGCACTTAATTGTCAAACACACAAGTAATTCCCTTGATGTCAAAACCAATAATGTCGAGTACTCGCCAATGCAATGATTGCCAATACCATATGTGTTAGTAGCATTATTGTTATGTGACTAGAGGAAGTGAAGAATCAGAGAGGTGCACTGCTTGCATCCGACGAAGTGGGTATTAGCCCACGAAAACTTATGCTTCAATACTTTAGTTAGTCTTTAAGGTGCCACAGGACTCTTTGTAGAAGAAGTGACATACTTGATCAGACCACATGTCCATCAGGCCCAGTATCCTGTTTCTGGCTGCAGCCAGTACCAGATGCTTCAGAGGCAGGTGCAAGCAACTTCACAGTAGGCAGTAAGCCCTAAGTCATGAGGTTCATCTCATGACAAAGAACCAAAGCTAAGACCACCAAACTCATTATACATAGGCCATCAAAAGCCAAAATAATGGTAGGCTTTTAAAAAGTGACTAGCTAGACTCTCTCACTCCATTCATTTCCAGAGATCATGTCTAAAAATAGCACATAAGGAATATTTTTATTCTGAACTACCTTGGAGATAATTCATTTAATCATAAATTAGAAGACAAATGAGAATTTCAGCCTTTCAGCAGTGATGCTGCTACTATACATTGCATTCTTGTTAGGCTTTTACATCTGAAATGCTGACAGACCTTTCTTCCTGGTGTTCACACAGTGAGCTGGCTGTAATACTTTATATTAGGACCAAATCTGGGATCTAAGATTTCCATAAAGAATGATTTTGGTGGTAGAGGGAGGATTATACTTGGGGTTTGTCAGCATCCCTCTAAGCTAACTACAGTATTTCATTTTAAGAAAGGGATCAGCATACCCTGAGTTCCCTTTAAATGTGAGGTTGGAATTTTCAAATGGGGTGTAAGGCTGTTGCATATTCAGCTCCTATTAACTTTGATTGGGACTTGGGCATCTAACTCCCTTAGGCTCCTTTGGAAATCCCAGGCTAAACCCTTAATAAAACACTCCAGCTGCACTCCCTGGCCACTTTACAAGATTCACCTTCTCTAAATAAGAAGTCTAAGTAGGATGGATGTCTAAGACTGTGTTATAAAAATGAAATCTACCTAACAGCAGTCTAGGATTATTTGGTCCTGCCTCAGCACAGAGGGCTGGTTTTGATGACTTCTCTAGGTCCCTTCCAGCTCTACATTTCTATGATTCTGTGACTGGATAGCTTACTATATAAACTTACCTATTCTCAGAGCCTTCAGACAAACTATTAATCTATATAGTATTTTCAGTTTTCCAAGGTCAGTGATTTCTCTTTCCTTTCATTTCATATATTGTGCACTGTAGATTTGTTGTACTTGTATCTCATTTTGGTTTGGTTCATTAATTTTTTTCCTTTTTGTTTGTGGTTTTTTTTGTTTTCACAATTCATTTTGATTTGTCCATATTTAATTTTATGTTCCTTTGTCTTGGTTTTCTTAGTATTGACCGTATTTTTTCTTCTTGCCCTTGAGAAGCAAACTGAAATGGAATCTGAAGGCATGGACAAAACAATTCGTCCGTATGGCTCATTGCAGTTTTAAAGGACTCTAAGTTCTCACATTCTCTGAAATGAGGAGACAGCATTGTTAAACTATGAAAACAACTCCTGGGAAGAGAAAAGCAATATCTAGAGCTTCCTGATCAACTAAAGGAACAAGGTTACAGTATTCTCCTATACTATGAGGAGAAAACAGACTACCTCAGGATTTTACACGATCACAACTCTTGGTGTGGTTCACAGGGGAAATATATAAAAATCATAAGTAATCCTTATGATAGTGTAAGGTGATATTTCATTCCTGTGCTGTGCTCAAGCCAACCTGCAAGTCAGGGAATGGTCTGGTGACTCCCAGGGCAGGTATAAGCCCCACAAGAGGAACAGCAGCTCAGTCTGCTCAATGTCACTCCAGGGCTTGGAACTCACTCCTGCCTGGTGGTGACAACAGACGCACCAAGCTTTGGGCTGTTCCAGCCCTGTTCTTGTTGTTGCCCTGCTCCTAGTCCTGTTCTCACTCCAGCCTTGCTCCAACCCAGCTCTGGACTCCTGAGTCCAGCTTCAACCACTAGGCCCAACTGCCATGGCTCCAATCACTATATCTGACTATCCCCATTATGGTTTCTGACAGATATGATGCTGGACTATTTGACAGAAGCAAGCAAGCTGTGTGGTACATAGCAGGAATGAAAAGAATGTGAATAGTGGTGAAAAACATGGATATTTAATATGCATAAAGAATAAAAAACAATCATTTAAAGAATTTGAGAAGATTGCAATAGAATCATCATTTCTGCTTGGCCATCAGGCCTGTAGGAGGCAAGTCCCCTTTCTGTTACTTTTCCCTCTACCTCTGTTTAATCCCCTCTGCTTGGGGACATACTTAAAATCTGGCTAGTTAGAAGCAAAGCAGTATCCCTGGATAAATACTAGTAGTATGAATGATCACAGCCACAGCAGTACTTTGAGGCACATAAAATTGATTTTAACATGAAGCAGGAGGGCTCATTACCTCTGCTCCCCTCTGTCTCTCCCCTAGTAAATCGTCTTAAATTAGACAAATCTAAATCTTCTACTGCCAATTCTATACTGAACTCCTACTTTTAAGTAGCATCATGAGCTGCCTCTCTTAGTCTCTGCAGTTCAGCCTTGTCCTGTTTCCTTCCTCTGAGTCTGTAACTAATTATATGAATTAAATCAACATACTGCAGTGAAGGCAAGAGAGGTAGAGAAATTAATTCTGCAAATACTGGATTAAATTATCCCACTTTTAGTCAAACGAATGGGAAAAGTTAAAACAAAAATAGCCAAGGCTTGGGAACTGTAGAATTGCCTCCCACTGAGGGGAGTGCTTTAAGGCCCCATGGAGGGGCTGGAGGATCTGCCTTATGTCCAAATGCTGTGGGTAATTCAATCCCCATCTGCGTGGCCCATGGTCCATGGATGGAGGGCCATCGTCTCCATGTGGCTCCTCAGATTCCCTTCCCCCATCAAGTGGCGTAAAAAGCTGCACAACAGGCATTAACGCCTAGTCTATCAGAGTTAACTACCACAGGAAACTTTGTCTCCTTGGAGATCTGCAGGGCTGCGTGAGAGGCATTCCCACCTTCCTAGCTCTGTCTCCCAGTATCTGGCCATTCAACTCGCCAAACTTCACAGGAAACTGCAGTCTTAATAAGGAGGAACCTCCAGAGGCTTGGATGGAAAAAAGGGTGATGCCTCACTCTCCTATTATATGAGGACTATTTGCCATACCATTATTAGCATTACTTTCATCTATGCTTTGGATACGTAAAATTGGAGCAGAGGATCTGGCCAATTAATTCTAATTTCTTTTATCTAATCCAATATTGTCCTATCTGGTGTTGAAGCATAAGTAGCACACTTCCAGTATATCTTAGGTTTTTAACCTAATTTTTATTCTCATATTCACAAAAATCAAAATATCCCCTATAGACTTGCAAGAATTTGACTTGCACAAAGGTTTTTGGCTTTTAACAAAGGCTCAAGATATTTCACTACTTGAGTTTAAGAATTATGATTACGGTCTAATAAATAAGGAATTATATTTACCACAAACAAAAGCAAGTTATATGGGATAAGACATCATTGTGAAGTGAATACAAAACACATAGCCCCTTTCCCCACTTAATCACATGGTAGTGATACATTGAGGTCAGTATTCTCCTTGAATTACTCTTAAAAACCAGCACTGCTGCACAAGATTGTTGTAAAAATAAAGCATACTGATAAGTGCAGTAGATGCATATGTGAACAGTAATATGCTAGTAGATGACATCCCCTAAAGAAGATATATAATGATTCTCCAGTGGCAAATTATGATAAAAATACACCGGGGGCATTTGATCTAATTTTGCAAAAAAAAAACCCCTATTTAATGTTATTTGAATATTTTTATAAAGCCATAATAACAAAGATATATTGAAGGAGTTTGCATTTCTTTAATGAAAACAGACAATGAACAACATGCATAAAATGAAAATTCACAAATGCAATAATTTCTATTACAGTATATGTAATATTTTTCATATTCAGATGCTTTCCAAGCATTCATTAATCCTCCCAACACCCTGGGGAGTCATGGTTGGTACAATAGTGCATGCTATTTACCCCATTTTATATTTCATAAATCCAAAGTGGTCAGTAAAATGTCCAGATTTCAAATTCTAGGTACCCATTCTGCAATGAACACCAGTGTAGATGCACCTGTGCACCAGTGTAGATGCACCTGTGTCAAATCCCACAATGTAAACATAGCTTCACTGGGACATAAAGATCCACCCGGACAGAACTCATTGTAAGGTTGTGGGCCCTAGTTCTTAACTCATAACTACAAACCGCCTAGCTGATTATTTTAAGCACCATTCACACACACTCTGTGACCAAACAAGGAGGGCACAACAGGTATTTTGCATTTCCATGGGTAATCTAAAACAGATTTATTAAATAAATACATATTTAGTTGCCCTAGTGTAATTCTCACAATTTTTAGAAATATTGATTTTCTGCGAGAACTCATTTAACTATCTGTCATTGTCCACTGGAAGCCTGAGATAATTATTATTGTTACCGCCACTGTTGGAATATTAACAACTGAATGCACCATTTCCCCCCACGAAATATCAAATCACACTTCTTTTCAACTCTGTTGCTGAAGAACGAAGGTTTAAGTTGTTACTAATAGCAACTGTATATGCCTGTGCCAGAAGCTATAATATATATATATTCATAGATGCTTAGGGTATATCTACACAGGAAAACAAAACAAACAAAAAAACCCCCTCTGCAACAGCAAGTCTCAGAGCCTGGGCTACAGACTGAGGCTAGCACTACAGTGCTAAAAATAGCCATATAAATGTTTGATCCATGGCCCATAGGGAGACGGGGTGGTCCCCCTGAGTTACCCTCCCTCTGCTTCTGGTCCCAGATAAGAAAAAAGAAAACAGAAAAGAAAACTAAATCATCAGCCCCAACCAGGTTCAGCACACAGTCCTGGTACTTCAAGGAGGTGACTCGAGTCCCTTTTGGCAAGAGCCTGTAGGGTAGGGCTGTACTCCTCCCGAGCCTCCATCCTTCTGAGTTGGGTTGATCCTTTCTCAATCCTGTCCCAGTTGGAGCATGCTCTGCAGAGTTGGAGGGGCAGGGCCCAGTACTGTTCTTTAACCCCTTTCATCCCAGTGAGGGGTTTGTAGCCCCATCACAATAGGTATGGCCTGCATTCCTTGTTCCTGGATGTATAACTTTTTATTTGTCTGTATTAAAAATGCATTTTGTTTTATTGGGTTAATCTTACCAAGGGTAGGTCTATACTACCCACCGGATTGGCATCTCTGAGTCAAGTTCAGATTAATGTGATAGTAACACTTTAAATTAAGTGTCCCATGTGAAAATATTTAATTTAAATTTAATAGATTTTTGGGTGAGTTCTTTTCTTTGAAAGACTCACAGTGTAATGTGCTTTATGAAATGTAGTTTATGAAGTTTACAGCTAGCATTCAATCTTATATAATATACCTCAACATACCCTGTTTAAAATAGTGGTTTTTCTTTGGCAGTCAGTACAGGAATCTTATACAATATGTTTTGCATGTATGACAGTAAGAGTATTAAGAATTCTTCAAAACCTGCAATTTCTCTTTTCGGTGCTACTGCAACTCCCCCTTTAAGTTTAAATAAATTATAACCATGATTCACCCTTAAAAGCTTTCCTTTGTCCGTTGAATTATAAAATAAATGTACATCACATGGAAGAATAAAATGGAATAAAATGTTATCACTGCTTATACTGATAGAAAAAGGAGCAAAACAAATGTACTCTTTACTCTGGATAGGAGCCTGGTTAATATTTTGAAACTGCAATTTTCTTTAACTATTATTTTGGCGATTCCCCATTAATTTTGCCTAGACTTTCTTTATGATTCTGGCTGAATCGCCATCCTTCACTTAAGATTTAGGTTGTTCAAAACATTTTAGCAGTTTTTCCCCTTCAATAATCTTTCATCTGCCTCCTTTCCTTATTCAATGCGTTTCAATAATATTCCCAAGGAAATAATGTCATAATAAAGCTATCATGCAAATCTAATATATCGTTATTTTAGTAACCTCATAGTAACATTACAGACAAAACCATAAAACATTAGAATGTTGACCTAATATTGTACTAAATTCAAGTTATTCATGGAAAGAATGCAGTCAAAGCATTAGGAACTGGTAAAATTGCATAGCTTTATGTAGACTCAGAGTATAGATATAGCACCATCAACTGAAATCAGTGGACAGCCCAAAGCAAAAGCTAAACATTTTGTAGGTGTAATCTCCATTAATTGAACACAAAATGCCACAGAAAATGTACCTGGATTTTTATGCCCAAATCCAGCAAAACGCTTAAAACAATGCAAAACTTTAACTACCTGATAGCCTCATTGACATTAAAGGGACTACACACACAAGTACATTGGTAATTTTTAAAAAGTCTTCCCTGGATCAAGGTGAAGATTTTCAAAGGTGAAAATTTAGTCCTTAACTCCTGTTGACTTTCAATAGGAATAGGTGCCTAACTACCATTTGTGCCTCTGAAAAAAATCTATCCTTCAGGTCTTTGTCATGGACTATTGGCATTATAGGGGCTGGGAGCACCCCTTATTATGAAGATTGCCTGATGCTTCCCATTATAAATCTTTGTTTCCAGTTGTTTTTAACTTTGCAAACTTTAAATGTTTCAGGTGAAATTTGATGTGCTGGATGTCTTCCTCAGGATCATTTTTCTGAAAAAATTCAGCCAAAACAAGTGAGCAGTTTCTGGAAACAAGGCTGGGGGAAAATATATTGTTTTGGCATGTTAAAAAGCTCTCCTGCTCCCATGGCTAAGAACAGGCACTTTAAATTTGTCAGGGGGTGGCCTTTGTGTCAAGTAGGTGTCTTTTGCCATCCCAGTGAAAAACAACCCAAATTTGGTCAGAGCATAAGACACTGAATAATTGCAGTTTGCACATGCTTAGCAGAGACTTAGTAGAGACTTGACAAAATCTCTAAATATTCCATTCCTCACTGAGCATGTTCAAGCCTCTCACAGCTCCTATATGTGACTGTGCTGTGTATGCGCCATCCACATGAGAAACTGAGCATGTTCAGTCCTAGACTATGGGGGCTTAAAAAGACTTTCCCTGTAATCACTGCTCCCACTGTTCCCAGCCATTCTAAGCCAGGGTGGAGCTAGGCACTGGCCCTGAGGGCATGGAGTGCGTATCTTCTGTGTTCTCAGTTATCCTTCTGCTAGTGCCCAGGCAGCATGGAGAAAGAAGCCATATTATTCAAATGCAAAGGGGACCAAAAGGAGGAGGAAAAGGACAAGGAGTCTGGTGAAACTGGGACTTGAGGGGGGAGAAACTTGGATTGGGAGTTGTGGGGGGTGGGACACTGGGACTGACTGGGCAAAGAGACTGGGAACTTGGAGGGGGGGGAGCAGACAGGTTGGAACTGATTGGGCAAGGATACTGGGATTGGGAGCTACAAGGGAGGAAACTAGATAGGGAGCTGGTGAGGGAAATGGCAGAGAGTGACTGGGAACCAGCTGTCGGGTGGTGGTAGGAAGAGCACTGAGATTGGGTTGTGAGGGGATAACTGGGACTGTATGGCAAGAACACAGGGAAAGGCTGGAGTTATGAAGTGAGAGAATGAGGAGCCCAGGGGTAGAGAGTCTATTGAGAGCCAGTGAGGTAGGAAGGGAGAGGAAGAGAGATTGGATAAAGAACCAGGAGGGCACAACTGTGACTGGCTGAGCAAGGGGACTGGGGGCAGGAACAAGGACATGGGATGGGACTGTCAGAATTGGGACTTTCTGTGCAAGTTGACTGGGATTGGGTAGGTAAGGAGAATGGCTCTGGGGCAAGGAGTCGGCTGCAGAAGAGACAGAACTGGGACAGGGACAGGTTAGAGAGGATAGGGCAGAAGGAGAAAGCTTGGAATACACTTGCAGAAATGTCTGTGCTTACTAGAGCTCACCATTCTCAAGAGCCTGGAATAGAACCCAAGATTCCCGAGTCTCACCACTCCTCCGATCCAGCAAATATCTTTGTAACCCTCTGGCAAGGTGTCTTTCTCATCCCCTTCTAGTGCAAGTTCACAGTGGATGATATCCTGCTATTGCTATCAGTTACTGTTAACTCAAGTGGCCTGTTCAAGGGACCTAAAGATTCCAAGATAGCAGATAGACCATGCGGGTGTCAATTTTATGTACTCTCTCTTTTTTCCGTTTGCTTTTTTTAAACTTAGAAAATTACACACACACAAAAAGAATATTAACATACATTATGACATATCATTAAAAACATTACTAAGCTTGTAAAGTCAAACACTCAACAGTTAGGAAATTCCAGAATTAAGTTTAGCTGTTCAAAAATAGCTTATACTGTAGATCAGGGGTCTCAAACATGCGGCCCGGGGGCCACATGCGGCCCGCAAAGCCCTTCCCTGCGGCCCACCAAGCTTCCTACCCTCCCCACCCCCCCGGTTCCCCCATAGCAGTTTGCAGGACAGAGGGGCCAGAAGTGGAGGCTTCTCTGCTGCCTGGCTGGGCCGCGCGTGTTTCTAGCTCTGGACTTCCTAGATTGCTCTTGCTTTGTTTGCCAAACAGCTGTTGGTGGTGCCTAGCGCTTTCCAGGAGGGAATGGGGAGCTGCGTGCTCAGAGGAGGAGGTGGGGCAGGGGTGGGACCTCTTGGAAGGGGTGGAGTGGGGGCGGAGCCGGGGCAGCGAGGGTGTGTGTGTGTGTGTCAGTGGTGCGGCCCTTGGGCCAGTGCACTAGTCCTCATGGAAGGGGTGGAGTGGGGGCAGAGCCGGGGCAGCGAGGGTATGTGTGTGTGTGTCAGTGGTGCGGCCCTCGGGCCAGTGCACTAGTCCTCATGGAAGGGGTGGAGTGGGGGCGGAGCCAGGGCAGCGAGGGTGTGTGTGTGTGTGTCAGTGGTGCGGCCCTCGAGCCAGTGCACTAGTCCTCATGCGGCCCTCGTGGTCATTTGAGTTTGAGACCCCTGCTGTAGATGTATAGGTATCAAGGCCCAAAGGGAACACTGTGAATATCTAGTCTGACTTCCTGGATAGCCCAGTCCACAGAACATCCCCAAAATTATTCCTCCAGCATATTTTGTAGAAAAACACACAATCTTGATTTTAAAATGGTCATTGATGGAGAATTCACCACAACCCTTGGTAAATTGTTCCAATGGTTAATTACTCTCATGGTTAAAAATGTATGCCTTGTTTTCAGTCTGAATTTGTCTAGCTTCAACTTCCAGTCACTGAATCAAACTATCCTTTTTCTGTTAGACTGAAGAGCCCATCATTACCTATTTATTCCCCATGTAGATGACTTGTCACCCCTTAACCTTCTGTTTGTTAAGCTAAATAGAACTGAAATTGTATTAAGGTCTGTAGCACTGTTAAAAAATGTGTGGAAAGAAACAATGACAAGGCTGAATAATTTAAAATAAATATTCATCCCGTCCAGTAGATGGCAATCTAGAGAATAGCAAGATGTTAAAAAGAATGTCCACCACTTTTTGGAAACGTAGCAAAGAGGATGAGACTTTAATGCTAATGTTCTAAGACTGTAAAAAGCTTACAAAAAAAATCTCTTTAGAGGATAAACTTATTTGCTGATAATATTTTTGGTTCTCTACAGCAGGCTCTACTGCTGAGAATAGTGTAATTTTTCATAGGAAATGTTATTACAGTAGTAACATTTTTTTCTGAAAATGTTCTTCAGTTACATACAATAATGAGCAAACCATAATAATGTATTCTAGGTTTACTGCAATGTTTTTTTCCTTCATGACACATTCATATGACCTAATAGATATTATCACAGCAAGAATCTATAATGTTGGAATTTGCCAACATGGATTTACATTTGTGGAATCAATATGCTATCTCATCATTTTCTGATTCCTGGGATATTCTTTTTTCTGAGCTTTCCACTTTTTAAGTAGCAATTGGTTGAGGGAATGATTGCCATTACTTAGTGTAGAACTATCTGGTGTTTTTCTGTTTTCTGCAGTTCCAGAACTGAAATTTGACTGTCACAGACCAAAATTAATTTGATTTTCTTTAGAGCGCTGTATTTTTTCAGAAAACCTCATCAAATTAAAATCCCTTTATGAGCTGTAGTGTACATACATTGGACTCCCTGAACAATTATAATTTAAATAACTGTTCTAACTTTACTGAGGGTTTATGAAATATTGAAATGGCCAATCTCCTGTCTTTGTAATTTACCCAACTCTTTGCTTTGGCTAGATTGATAAGTTCAGAATTAATGTATTATATTATTTCTTTCCAGATTCACATTACCCAGAATCGAAGGACTTATCTGTTAGAATACAATAAGCACTCAATAAAATGGAAACATAATAAACGAGAATAGCACATACATAAATATACACACACATATTATAGTGAAATATATATTTACACTATCTCTGTGAAGAAGGGAAATGAGTATCAAGTGTATAGGGTTAGCTCCTTTCTATTAACTACTGTACCGGAAATATTTACACTGTAATGAACTAATATACCACCATTGTGTCAAATGCTGTTCCATATGCAAAAGTGAACTGTAAAAAAAATTATAACTGCATTTTTAAACCTCTTTAAAATTCTAAACCATGAACACAGTTTATGTGATGCTTTTGCAGTTGCATTGATATTTGAAAATAAAATCACATTTAAGAAGTAATTTCATTTTTACTCACTTTGAAAGTTCTGCTCTGAGAACAAGATGAATCTGCCCCATCTTGTTTTTCCTGATGGTTTTCTTGGTAAAATTCCATTGTGTCCATGAAAAAAATTGGTGATAATTGATGGATGGGTCGTTGTGAATGTAATGGACATTGTTTTGTATCCGGATCCAGTAGTATTGTCCCAGTTTCTGTGGGCAAGCTGTTTGGGGAAAGGCCTAAGAACTCATAAAGAGTTTACCACATCCATTTTTGACCTTTAACATTTAAATTCTAATAGTCTAATGTTAATCTACCCTCTTTAGTCTGAAAAATGGTCAGTATATTTGTTTATTTTGTTAAGCAGTGTGAGCAACCAAGTCCACTTTGGAACATTGCTTCTGAAGTGTGTTTGCAGTAACCTGTACAGAACCATATAAAACAGAGATTTGTTTTAGTCTCCAGCAAGGCAGAGACATAGCTGTGGGCACCATTACATTAGGGTTATAGCACTTCACTTAGCCATTTGTTGTGTAATTGCTTAAAAAGAGAAGAAATAAATGCAAAAGGACAAGGAGAACAGAGTAGAGGTGAGCACAGCCTCTTCCTTTCTTTCCACTTGTTTTCTGGTCCATTCCTCCTCTTTTCTGTATCAACAAAGGGACACCAGGGTTGCTTTCGATGGGGTTGGGGGTTAAGTCTTCAAAGTGGGTTACAATGTCTTTGGAAGAATTAAATGTCACTCTAGGCATGACATATTAAACTGGTCTTCTGAATAAAGGTCTCCCTGTGACTAATTGACAGGAGTTTCTGCTTCCAGCAGAGCTGATTCAGTGGTGATTAAGCCAGACAGACAATTGTGTCAGATTTTAAAAGGACAGACGCAATAGTAAGAGATGAAGCTGTGTATTACACTGGCTATAATTGTACAGTTGATATACAGTGTCTTGCCTGCTGAAAGAGAAAGTGATGCACACATATTTGGGTGTGTCTACACCAGGAGCTGGGGGATATCATTCCCAGTTTGAGGAGACATACACATGCTAGCTCTGATAGAGCTCACGTGCTAAAAATTGAGTGTATCTGCAGCAAAGGGAGGCAGCTAGCCCCTCATGCTGTTGTTAGCCAAGCTAATGGGAGAATGTCTCCTCCAGTTGGGAATCCCAGCCCTAGTTCCAAGTGTAGACATAATGTTTGTGTTTAGCAAGTGTCGGATGAGGAGGAAGAAGAGTGGTGGTAAGCACCCTGGAAGAAGGCAAGCTAATAGACAAGAGCATAACAACATCGTTTGAGAGTATCTTCATAATTAATATGTCTGTGGATTCCACTAGTGTGCAACTTACTTTCTATAGCAATAATGAAGATAGAAGACCAGATTCCCACTTAGTTGCACCTTAGTCTTCAAGTAATCCCATTATGTAACTACTTGAGCACTAAGGAACTATTCAAGGTGCATGAGTATTAGAATCTGGACCAGAAGAAAGAATCTTTTATTTTTTATTTTTTGTATGCTTTACCTTGTTGTATCTTAAAATAAGTACGTGTGACAGATTTGGGGTTTGACTGTGTCAAATCATGAAGCCAGGTTTGTTTCAGGACTCTCCAATGTATTGTAAGTTTCTGTGATCCTCAGTTGTATTGCAACTTCCTGTGTGGATTAGAGCAACCATTTTATAGCTGGGCTTGTCACCTAGTGGAAAAAAGAGGTCCAAGAAGATATGGTAGTGCCATCAAAAACCATCAACATTGAATGTCCCCTATTGGAACAATGGGTTTGCTAGTGGTAGGGCCATTGACTTTGTTGGACTCTCTGCACAGAAGCTGAGCCCAGAATTTCCCACAGCTGAAGCACTGGGGGAAAAAAAAGAGGACAAACGTTGTTTTCAAGGTGGGTGTTTATCTGAGCTAAGGGGGGCAAACCAATGACACATGCAAAAAGAGGAGGTTAATGAGGCAGGAAGAGCTGCCTGACCCACAGACACTGACCAAACTCAGGATGCACCAGCATAGTGAGATAAGACATAGGGACCCCCACTCCTGTCGCTACTTTCTCCCTCTTCAAACCTTAGCTACATCTTTAGGGCAGCTTTAAATCTACTTCACTCCACCAGAGTGGCACAAAAAGAACCTAATGGGGCCAGTGGTCTGGCCATTTAATTCAGAATGCAAATATATTTAAAGCAATATGCAGGGAGAAA
Source organism: Sternotherus odoratus (assembly GCA_032164245.1). Taxonomy (NCBI): domain Eukaryota; kingdom Metazoa; phylum Chordata; order Testudines; family Kinosternidae; genus Sternotherus; species Sternotherus odoratus. Next base: position 39,719,656 of record JAVMKO010000011.1, read on the forward strand.
ACTATTGGCTGTTTCCCCCAAGATGTTCTGGTGGGAAAGTCCTACTTTGAAGGAGTATTCATTGATCATAGCATCTGACCCATGAAGAATTAGTCTAATTTTTCTGGAAAGACTAGTTCTTTCCAATCACTAACAACAAACAATCGTATTAAACATACACCAATGTAAATGCCAAATCTTGCAAAGAACATCTGGGATTCCTCCCCATGCCTATGAATGTGGACTAAATAAGAATGCTTTTGCTGGAGATGAGAGAGAGCAGGCAGCATCCTGACTAATATTATTGGATCATGCCCCAAAGGAAATAATTAACATAATAGAAAAATAATTGGATTATAAACCTCCACTTTATAGCAGATATTCTTATCACTTTTTTCAGCACTACTACATACAGCTAAATGATGGATTTCATTGCTCTCTCTCCATCTTGGAGGTTTAGAGTGGTACTTTTCCTGTAATTAAGGATTGGTATCTGGAGATGGCTGAGGTGGCACCTTATGAGCACTCGATATAGAAAATGAATGATAAAATGTCAGATTTTGCATGTTTATAAGTCATCCTGGAATGGAATCACGAGGGGGTCAGAGAATGAAGCACAGAGGAAAATGGAGTCAGGGTAACATGCCCTTCTTTCCTGTGGGCTGGAATGAAAGATTGCCAAGAGTCTGAGCTTAAATCCAGGAAACACAGTTTTGCCCATTTCAATTCCGTCTCTCCTGAGTCCCCCTCATCCTCCATTCCATATAACTGCATTCATTCATTCCCTCTCTCCTCTCACTCATTCCATGCCCCATGTTTGTTAACTCCTCCGCTTAACCCTCATCCTCCTTTTTAGTTTTTGCCTTTCACCCCTTGCTACATAGTCTCCCCCTGTTTGGCTAGGAAAAGGAGAGAGAAAGGGTGGAGACTAGAGAAGAGGAGACAGGAATTGAGAAAAAGTCAAGGGACAGAAGGAAGAATAGTTCTGGAAGCCTCCCCCTTACAGCAGCAGCATGATAAAAGGATCCCCAGACCACCAACAGCCAAGATGACTAAGAGAAATGTGGTATCCCCCAACCTGATCATCAGCAGCACAAGTGGCAGGGGAAGGAGGAACTTTGAGCCCTGGCCGGCTATGGTACAATAAGAAGTTGCTGTGAAAGGGGGGACTCCTAGATCACTTTACCTTCTTCCTTGATTAATGTCACCCAAGTGGTGGTAGGAAAGAGGGCCCCCATGAATCCAATAGCCAGACTCTCCCTGTGTGACAGAGTCCTATCTGTGTGATGGTGAACTAGGGTTACCTTGGAAAAGGAGAGCTATATCCTGGGCAGTAACTCTGGGGCCATCTCGCTATGTGGTTGCTAGGTGGTTTGCCATGGTCTGTTGTCCTTTACCTGTCTGTCATGACCTTTGGTTGCATTAACATTTTTCAGAACGTAGCCCTCAACTGCTGCTGCTGGGCCATAGGGGTTGTTCTGTTTGTCATTCATTTTCCCCATCTCTCGTCTCACTATACATTTCCCAGGCAGGCTGAGACTATTCACCCAAGAAAGCTTATGCTCCAATATGTCTGTTAGTCTATAAGGTGCCATAGGACTCTGTCGCAAACACACAAAGGAAGTTGACATGTATAGATCCATACATAGGTATCAGGGAGGCAGCTTTCCCAATGCCCTTCTCTCCATGTGACAGAATAATTTACTTGAATATCTTCAAAAACTTGCTTAGAAAGAGATGTGTGGTAATTTTTAACTGTGGGCCATTACAGCTGTTCATAGTCTCTGAGGAGGATGCAAAGCACCAATACAGGCCTGTTTAGGAAGTCTGGCTTTCAGAGGAACTCAGTGTCAGCACAGAACTGTGCAGCCCTGAAAAAAAACAGTTGTAAGGGGGAGAGACACAGATCTCTGCCCAACAGAGATGCCAGCTAAGGAGATGGGAGTCTAGAGTGGGTGCCTGTGGTTGACCACAGAGAGGGCATACAGATGCAGCTGCTTTGAAGCATGACACATATGGTGGCAGCATGTGTGGATCTCTGTGTGAATTGCCATTAAGTAATTTTATAATTTAATTTGTAGCGCTTTCCATCAGAAATTTAGAAGAACTTTACAGACATGTTTCACTACAACAGTGAGAGTAATTAACCACTGGACCAAGCTACCAAGGAAACTGGAGGATTGGCCATAATTTCTAGATGCCTTTCTGGAAGATCTGTATTGAGCTCAATACAGGAGTGCCTGAGTAACATTTTACGGCATATGTTAAATTGGCAGTCAGACTAGATGATCTAAGGATCCTTTCAGACCTTAAAATCTATGAGGCAGTTAAGTATTATCGTTCCCCATTTACCAGTGGGTAAGTTGGTTAAGTGGGATGCCTAAAGTTGTACAGCAAGTCAATGGCAAAGCCAAGATTAGACCCCTGGAATATCCACACCAGATTCTGTGTTCTGAAGAATACTCCCAGAGCTCTATGTAAAGAAAACTAGTATCTGAACTGAAATACCAATTGTAAATGTTATGGTTAATTTGAGGCATTATGATCAACTGATCAAATAACCATCTTCCTTTCATAATAATTGAACTGCAAAACTGCACACAAAGTAAAGCATTTTGGGATTGAATTATCTCTATATGTTCTGAATAATTACAGTAGATCTTATGCAAAACAGTAACAACTGTTTTTTACTACAGCAAATGTTGGTACTCTTAAAACCCCCACAAACTTCACTCTTCAGATGACAATGCTTGTTTGGCAGTGTGGGATTTGCTGGAATTCAGTATCTAATACTGAATAATTAATAGATTAATAATAATTAATAGATATGGAAGGAGAAGTATACTGCTTGCTTGGTGGAACTTCTGTTCACTCCATGGACCTGATTTACTTCTGTATTACTCCAGATTTATGTAGGTGTATCTTCACTGAAATCAACAGTTAAACTTGTGCATAACAGAAGCAATACAGTGGCAAATAGGGTCTAATACACTGTTAAAATGGGTTTACTATAATGCACACAAATTATTTTCTATGCGTTTTCTCCTGTAAATTATGCTGTTCTTCAAAATTAAATCATTTTAAGGCTATTACTAGTGATATTTTCATGTAATATTCACAAGACTACATATTTCTGAATTCCTCTAAAACAAAATTCATCACCTGCAGCACTTACATTAGTGAAGTCCTGAAGCCTTAAAATTCCACCTGACCTGCGGAGTGAAAGCCACCGAATAACAACACATTTCTGTAAGAGACACTGCTAACTGGAAGGTGTAGTTTGAGGGCTCCAGGTCTGCCCAAAGCTTTTCTGATGTACTGGGATGCACTGTGACACTGGGGTGGGGTGGGAGAGGGGCGAGGAGAAGGGGAAAATCTGCCAAACAAAATAAAAAACCTTTAAACTTTTAAAGTTCATGTTTTATTCATACGGTAACTGAAAATATAAATAAAGAATCTCCAAAAATCCTGTTAGGATACAAGAAACAACAATGCTGCACAGTTTGAACAAATAAAGATTACAATAGAAGTCAGGGAAAGAGAATGGGCCTGCTACTTTATTGTATTGGGTGGGGATAGCTCAGTGGTTTGCGCATTGGCCTGCTAAACCCAGGTTTGTGAGTTCAATCCTTCAGGGGGCCATTTATGGATATGGGGGAAAAGTAGGGATTGGTTCTGCTTTGAATCAGTCACAGACAGCCTGAACAGGGCAATTCATATTCAGACAACTGGGCAAGGAGCATAGAGGCTAAAACTTAATTTGGCTTTTAATGGAATGTTCTGTGAGAGACGCACCAAAACATATCAACATGGCTCACTTTTAATTTCCTATGGGGACAACTTGCCAATTTAGCCAATACAGAATTATCGTTTCCTATCTTTTTTCTGCTTTCACTCGTTCCTCCTAAGCAACACTGCGGTAGTTGCTGGCTAGAAATGTTAGCCGAGGGACCAGATTCCCTGTCGCTATTCTCCTCATTTTGTCCTTATTAGGCTGGTAAAAACATGTTAGGCCTAGAGGCATATGCAAGTATTAACAGAGGAGGGGGGGGGGGGGGGAGAAGTTTATCTGTCACCATTACATATGTTCATGATTAGCAGGTTAGCGGTGCAGCTCCTTTTCAAGGTCTCACTCACAGTAATAGTATGGATATATACAACATGCTGTTACTGCATTATTAAAATTCTATTAAGGAAATTTATTAATTTGATTTCTGCAGGAGCTTTGAGCTTAGAGTAGAAAATGAAACATCTCTTTTCTGCTTGTTGGTTGAAAAACACTGTGTGTATAGATAATGTGGAAATTTTTATAACAATAATACTTTTGCAGCTTCAGTTGGGCCTCTGATCTTAGTGGTAGAGTTATTCAGCACTTGAAAACTTTGACTATACAAGTTCGTGAATGGCCATTGTATTGTGTGCTTGATACGTTTCTACAGACTGCATGGACTTTTGATTCTACACGAGTCTCTACATTTTTTAAATATATATTTTGACAATTAAATCACTTTTTGTCCTAATCAAAATCTCTCTTCCCTCATTTGGTTTAATAAGCTATTTGACTGAAGAAGATGCTTTAAAATATACTGCTTCAAGTATTTTGCCCTTCCCTTTTCCAGTTATTTACTTATCACTAATGACAAGTAGTTGTTAGAAAAGCAAACAAAACAATAAAGAAACCTGAACATAATTTCAGGCCTGGAACCTTATACAAGCATAACTATCAATATTATTCCATCCTCACCATCAAGAAGCATTGAACAATGGGATCTTATTGTAACAAAACAGAGAAACCATTACTCTTCAGACGTCCAAAAGATACACATGCAGTAGCAGCAGTCCAGCCACCCAAGCTCTGCAATGCCATTGTCAGGCAGAAGCAGATCCTGTTGAAAATTGGCCCTCCATTCTTACCAGCAGTTCTCTGGTTGCAGAATTTCAGAGAACATGGTGCATTTGATCTTCCACCTGGGTGCTGAACTCTTTGTTCTACCTGTGAAACATGAGAAATTATACAGCAATTTTTTTTTAAAGTGCAAGGCGAAAAGGTGAGCATGCTGTGACTGTACATCATCTTTTCTACTACTTTTAATAAGGAGTTAAGAAAAGGTGACATGGTGGCTTCTCTTTCATTAATGTTTAAATCCAAAAGCTTACATATATATCTTTAAGCCTCCTTTATGTGTTCCCAATCCTGGGATATTCTGGGACCCAGGGCATAATTTAGACCAGGCCAATGGGAGGTGATGCTTGGTGTGGTGGCAGCGTGCAGAGGAGCCACATATAGGAGCAGGAGCGGAGGACATGCCACTGCTTCCAGGAGCCATGTGGAGCCACAGCATGTGCAGAGCAGGGCAATCCCCTCGCCCCACTCCGGAGCTGGAATGCCAGAGATGAGGGCCAGATTTAAAGGTCTGATGGGCCTGACACAGCCAGCAGTTTGCTCACCTGATTTAGGTTGCATGCCTAAAATATGGCAGCCTCCCTGTGCTGCCCTGAGGACCATGGCGCTGCCGCAAATTTCTGCAGCACTTCATGCTACAAACCCATGCCCAACACACCCTTTATGCCAGTACTTTCAAGGGGGTCCTCAGAAAACAGCCATATTGCTATCTTCTGCAGTGCCTGAGCATGGGGAATCTTCTCACAGCCGGAGCTAATACTTCGAAAGCCCTTTTATCTGATATAAAGGTGCCAGAGTAGGGGGTGAGGACTTCACATGTAAGGGTGAGTATGAATTGTCAAAACTAAAAACCAAACCAAAACCCCTTCCAAATATAGATCTAAAGTAGCCAAGAACTCTTTTTTCTTACTTTATCAAAGACAAAACAAAGAGGACATGGTCTCCTTAGAAATACAAAAACAAAGTACTTGTAGGCTTAACTTACAGAGACACTTCATCAGTTCCAGAGACATTCAATATAATTACACTTTGGAATGGATGGGAAATGGGTATTGATACAAAGCTGGATTGTGACTCGGAAGCAAGGTCCAATGAAGAACAAAAGCAACAAATTAAGGTGTCATTAGTGGAAGATAGAGTGAGAAAGGTGAACTGGGGAGAAGAATCTAAAAAAAGCACAAACCAAAAAGGTATGAGCCACATTAGTAAAGGTACCACAATAACCACTTATGTAGCTTCTGGAATAAATATTGAAATCCCTTGAAACACACCTTTTAATTCTCACTGATGTCCCAAAGTGACTCACCAACTGTATTACAAAAACATTTTGTCAGTTGAATTTCAGTTTAAGTAGCTGTTCAAGCTACTTTGTGCCAAATTCAACTAAGTGTAATTTCACTGGCTTCAGTAGAGTTATACTGGAAATTAATTTGATAGTTCTTTAAATATCCCAAAGGGTCTATTTGTAAGTGATTCGGTTTTTTATATAAGATTTTTCATGTACTTTACATGGAGAAAAAACCTTTTAAATTGACTACCAAATAAGTTAAATAAAACAGATTTTTATTTTAGAACAATTCACTAGAGGCTCTTCAGTCATTTAAAAATGGAGAAGAAGGAGAAAGGGGAGGAATTATCATCCACAGTGTGTATTGATTTATCAGCATGAAGTTCACTAACTAGGAGAAGAAATTCATGAGATATTTAAACCTGTTAAGGTATTGAAATGCGGATGATCGCGATGGCCTCTTCTGACCTTAAAGTCTATGTGCTATTAAGGGAACAAAGCAACCAAAGTTAACTGCCCTATAATTATACCATAAGCAAAATGAAAGACTGATATATGACTGTGTCTTTAAAATCAACTAATCTGGGACTACAAACACTATTAGCCATTATTATAAGTGAATGGTTATTACATGGCATTACTACAATGCAGATCTATGGTTTTTGGAGTACCTTGACTATCTGGACTATTCTCTTTCACACTTGAACATGTTTGAATTTCTTCACTAAGTTTAACCTTCACTCTGAATTTCCTATGTTTATAACACCTCTTATTTTTTTGATAAAGGTAGGAATATTGCAGGGATGTCACAATTCAATTACTGATATGTACAAAACTTTATGTTAACACAGCATAATTCTAGGATAAAAACTAAGGGTCCTATGTTTTGAGAATGTGTGAATTGTAAATTCATTTTAGGTATATAGTTCTACTGTGTCCAGCTTTTGGTGATTTAAAAAGAAGTTTTGTCTCAATGCTTTGTAGGGGGTCAAAAGCTGGTCTGGTTGAAGTTAATGGAAGTTTTATCATTGACTTCAATGAGACCAGAATTTGATTGCTGGAATTCATCCCAAAATAACCTAACAAAAAATACAGAACTGCAGGAGTAAACGCAATAACAATGTAAAAATATGCAGGTATAATGAGATCATATCAATTTTATCTCATTTCTGAGGCATACATGAAGAGAAATGCATTATAGTATTGCAGATTATGAATAGTGAATGGAATGCTGCCATGTAATGATTATGTAAATTAAGAATTTTGCACTAGAATTATTAAGCAATTTTCTCTGATGCTAATGTTCAACACTGGGAGGCAAATTTTTCTTTCTGTGTTTTGACTAATCAACATTAACTTTAATACTTTAAGCCTTTTGCGCAAATTGAAATGAAGCTCGTTAGTCACCACAATAGACTAATGTAATCCTAGTTATGAGGCAAGATAAACAGAATGACATATTGCACAAGACTTGCTGATTCAGATACAGATACAGCAGGGCTCCTATTTAATGCAGATTGATTGTGTTTACTGCAAAGACATTCTACCTTACAGTTCATTTTTAATGCAACAATATAAAAAGAATATTGTACCTATTTATGTCTAAAGAATGTTCAAATCAGCTGATCTTTCCCCTACTTTAGTTTTCTTTATCTAGTAATAACATATTTCATTTCCTGGGGCCATAATACGGGTCATTCAGTTAAGATATAATTGGCAAGAGCACATATTCTGGATTCCCCCCGGTGCTGAGACCAAGTCTTATTAGTTAAATTATTAACTCTTATTTCCCCTTAAGAAAAGCCCCTTTTAGAGCAGTACACTGGGGGCGGTAGTTGTGTCCCAAAAGTTGTGAATGCCAAGTGACATTAGTGCTACTGCTTCTTCAGTCTTCCTTCTGCTTCTTTAGTATCTCTTCACTGGCATTGTAGTGGGTAGGAACAGTGCATGTTATCTCTGAACTCTGCTTTCATTTAAAATTTTGAATTACAGTAATACCTCGATTTAACGGACCTAGATTTAACGGACTTCGGATTCAATGGACAAACTGGGACCCTCCCGGCTGTGGCCCCGGTCCCTGTTGCAGGCGGGCTGGCTGCTGGCTCCCGGCTGCCGCCCCAATCCCGGCAGCGGGCGGGCTGGCTCCCAGCTGCCGCCCCGAACCCGGCAACGGGCGGGCTGGCTGCCTGCTCCCAGCTGCCACCCTAGTCCTGGCAGCGAGGGGGCTGGCTGCCGGCTCCCGGCTGCCGCCCCGGTCCCGGCAGCGGGTGGGCTGGCTGCCGGCTCCCGGCTGCCACCCCAGTCCCGGCAGCGGATGGGCTGGCTGCCTGCTCCCAGCTGCCGCCCCGGTCCCGGCAGCAGGCGGGCTGGCTCCTGGCTGCAGGCTGCGTCCCCGGTCCCTGTGGCGGCCGGCGGGCTGCAAAGCTGCCGGCCCCGACCCTTTGGCCAGCGGGCTGCTGCTCCGACAGCTCGGTTGTTTGTTTTTTTGCAGCAGCTCAGGAGCCCCAGTTTGAGAAACCCTGGATTAGCACATGATCACACCTCATCCCGTGATAATTAGTTCTGTGGCGTGACTTTCTGCAGCACTTTTAACACGTGCCGGCGGATGTTCCGACCTGCGGTAAGCCAGGCCCCAGCCCTGTGCATTTGTTTACTCGAGGTGACTGGACCTATTCAGTATAAATTTAAATTTATGTATGTATGGTGAAACACATCCTTGTAACCCTAACCTTAAAATATGGAGAAATGGAAAAGTTAATTTAACGCTAAATCAAAAATTAGAAGTCATACAAAAGTTGGAGTCGGGAGTGTCTGTGTCTCGTATATGTGAGCAATATGGCATAAAAAAGCAAACTGTATCGGACATTAAAAAAAACAAAGACAAAATAAAAAAAATTGCGTTAATATGTGATGTAGGTGCAAACACCAATCCCAGAAAACATATGAAATTGGCACGTGAAACTTCAGTTGAAGAAGCATTGTTGAAGTGATACGCACAACTACGTTTTTGTGGGGTTCCAGTTCGGGCAGTTGAATTGAAATCTACAGCAATTAAATTAGCAAATCATATGAACGCACCATTCAAAGCAAGTGATGCATGGCTTTGGCGCTTTCGCAAAAGGCACGGAATTATGAACAAACGAATTTACGGCGAAGCTTCAAGTGCTCCAACAGAAGATATTGAACCATTTAGGCAAAAATTAATAGAACGTATAAATAACAAAATGCTGTTACAGTCTCAGATTTACAATGCTGACGAATCTGGTTTGTTCTGGTGTTCTCTGCCTGAAAACACACAAGCCTCCAAATATGAAAAATCGACACCTGGAAGAAAAATCAGCAAGGACAGGATCTCAGTGCTGCTTTGTGCCAACGCCGATGGATCGCATAAACTAACACCTGTAATTGTTGGCAAATCTCATAAACCTAGAGTTTTAAAAAAATATAATGAATCATCTGCCCGTTTTGTATTTTAACTCTAAAAAGGCATGGTTCAACTCGAAGATTTTCCAAGATTGGTTTTTTGAAGAATTTGTACCTGCAGTCAGGAAATTTCAAGGCGAAGAGCTTGGAATACCACCGGAAGATGTGAAATGTTTATTGCTTTTAGACAACGCTCCTGCTCATCCATCCAAAAATATTTTATGTTCAGAAGATGGCAAATTTAGATGTATGTTTTTGTCAAAAAATACATCACTACTTATCCAGCCCATGGACCAGGGGATAATTTTGGCAACCAAACAAATATACTGCAAAAAGTTTTTAGAGGAAGTAATGGTTGTATTGCAGGATGAAGATAATGAAGAAGGTACAACAGGACAGCGTAACTTACAAAACTTAAAGAGTTACAGTTTAAAATCGGCAATTTTTAATTTTGCTGCAGCATGGAAAGAAGTGAAAGTGCAAACATTGGAAAATGGTTGGAAGAATTTGCTTGATAACGAAGATGCAGACTTGGATTTAGAAGGGCTAGAGGTTACTGATTACTGTAGGACAATACAGAATATTGGTGGAGAAGAAGTAGCTGAGGAAGATGTTTTACAGTGGTTAGAAGAAGATGAAGGTGACCCTGGGTATCACACCATGACTGAAAGTGAAATAGCAGATGAGGTAATGACCTTGGAAGATGAGGATGGGAGTGAAGATAATGAGGAAGAAGAAACAACACGCCCAAAAATAAAGTTATCAGTGATTAGATCACATCTCGACGATCTAATAACATTTATTGACAATTCATCAGATAACGAAATTCAGCTTTATTACACCCATTTTTGTAATTTTAGGGAGTTAATTATAAAAAAAACAGCAGACTTCAAAAGTTCAAACAAAAGTCGATAGTTTTTTCAAAACAGGATTACCTAAAGCAAGCGCCTTGACATCGAACATTAACATCACGCCACAACGGGAGTGTTTGAATATATCATCATCCAAAGACGAATAAATAGGAAAAAAATTGTGTTTTTATTGTTTATTTGTTTAGTTAAATATAATTAAAGTGTATTTTTGGAAAAATGTTTATTTCGATTTAGATCGCATACTTGTTTATTACAGTCTCAAAACTATGGTGAGTACATAAGCAATAATACATATAGAACACTTTTCTGTGAAATTAAACTTTTCATACATACAGTACTTAATTTTAATTACACAAACGTCAATTTTTAACATATGCATTTGGAAAACCTACTTTATTAAATAACGGACTTTCTGATTTAACGGACACCCCCTCGCCCGAATTAGTCCGTTAAATCGAGGTTTTATTGTAGTTTGCCCAACTACATAGCTTGATGTGTCCACAGAGCTCCAGGATTTTCATGAAAAATTCATTTTCACTCTAGCAATTTGATAAAGCCAAAACTGGCAGCATTACCCATCACGAACAGTGATGTTTTTTGCAGCAACAGCAAATGGAGGATAGTTAGCAATAAAGGAATTGGTAATCCCTGTGCAAGATAATGCTTTATCGTTCGGTCTTTAAAACAGTTCTATGTTATTTCTGTGTGTCTCCCCCTGCTCAGTAATTTAAAACAAATGGACACTTGAATATAAGTGCACTGATTTAATAAACATTCAATTGAAATAATTAGTGTTGTTTTTTTCCCCAAATCAAGGCACAAGCTGTTCCATGTTCGCATAAAATACATAAAGCAACAAAATTAAGCTGAGAGCACAGACTGCAAACCTAAACCAATGGGTATTAAAATATTCTGCTCTCAGAAGTGGGAGTGGCAAGGCTAATTATATATGATCCTAAGTGACAAGAACAGGTAGAACGGAATGATGAATACGGAAAAATAATTTTATGTTCACTACAGCAAAACTAAAAGTCTGGTGCACTGATAAGCACAGGCAGAATGGAGCATTGCCAGTGGATTATACTCTGCTGATGTTTCTCGTACTCAATTGTTATTCTGGGGTGTTGGCCAAATCTCACTGAAGCTGGTGGGCATAACCACTGCCTCCATTTAACAAAAATGTAAGAAACAATCAAGCTTCTTTATGTAACCAGATGGATGAAACAAAAGAAGCCACAACCCAAAACACAGGAACATGGCAAGGTTTAAGTAGAGGTTGACCCACATGGCTCAAGAGGTTTCCCTGGAGATTGATATACCAAACACAGGGACTGAGGCATTGACTGGTGGAGGTATGTGTGTGAGCGAGACAGAAAGAGAGCAGAAACAATTGAAAAAAAGAAGCAAAAAAAGCCCAGACACATCCAGAGAAGCGCTTCGAGAATAACCCTAAGAGAAAAGTTGAGAGTGTGTGCTTTGAGGTACAGTGCTGGCTTAAAAGGTCTTGGAGCTGTGAGCCAAGACACTGGTTCCTGCTGTATTCAAGGAAACAGGATTTTGTGCTTTCTTTGTGAACAAAGAAGATTGCATCAAAGAAATATCTATTCCATCATCAATTTCTTCTAATGGAAACAGTCTGCTAGCCCTCAAATTTGGCTAGCCATTGGGGTAAAAAAGGGGTAACAATAAGGTGACCAGCAAATGGGACACCAGCAGCTACTTTCTCACCAGGGGTGGCTTCACCCATTTGTTCATCCTCTATGCCTGGCTCGACACTGCATCCCGCTCAACAGAGCCATCCGCCACAGGAACCGAGACAAGCATTGCAGGAAGTGCAGCTACTCCAATGAGACCCTGTCCCATGCCCTGTGCAGCTGCAAGCCCCACTCCAGAGCCTGCCCGCTGCACCACAACGCCATCCAGCACTGCCTGGTGAAAGCCATCGCATCACGCCATGAACTGCGCCATCCCCGGTACCGACAGCCAGCTATGACCTGATGTCATCGCCACCCACGAAGCCCAGAAAAAGATCATCCTTGTCGATGTCACACTCTCCTTTGAGAACAGGACCCCGGCCTTTCATGAAGCCCGAGCTCATAAACTGGAAAAGTACGCTCCCCTGACTGACATCCTGAGAGCGAAGGGCTACAAGATGCAGATGATCGCCTGGGATCCCCGCAACAAGCATGTGCTGTGGACTTGCAGGATCGGTGAATGCTATGCCCGGCTCATACAGCATCTCATGGTCTCAGACACCATCCGATGTACCAAGGACATCTACACTGAACACATCACCAGCCACTGATGGTACCAGGACGTGTGAGATGGGGCAACATCACGCATCGACTACAAGAAAGGGACCAAGAGACTTTTTCCATTGGACCACATGAACTGGAACCATAAACTCACTGAACATTAAATCTCACCAATGAGGGTCAATCCATCCTTACCATAGTATCCACTCATATTCCACACCTGAATATAGCCATTATATGAACAACATCCCTCATATCTCAATGTCTGTACTTCGACCCATTAACCTTTTAACCCAATTGGGGATATTGCCAATTAAGTATTCCTTACACCATCCGATCTTAACCCGAACTTTGCACCCCTTGATAATCTGCACGTTATTCCCTAATAACCAGAAACTTCAACGCTTAAACTCTGTACCATTCACTTTTTTAAAAAAAATCTTAATAGAATTTTTAAACCTGTTCTTCTTAGTGGCCACCTTTAAGAGAAGCTAGCTAATCACCAAGAATATTTCTTTGTAACACATTCAGGGGAGGCTTATTGTTAGCAAATTCTGATAGAGCCAGAGGTAATACAAAGTATGGATTTTGTCCTCTAACTTCATTTCAGCATGAAAATTTTCAGCACAAGTTGTGATATTGCCTGTGTCTTGTACACCAGATGGTTTTCTGAGAAATTGGACAGTGAAGTGGCCACATGACAGCTTTGAATACTGCTCTGACAAATATTGGCATTGCCAGCACCCACTGGCCTGGCTGTAGACTAAAAAAATCACTGTAGCAGCAGTGCCACAGCTGTTTATAATCTCAAACTCACTGTTAAAGGAGTTCCTTCTACCCATGTTTTGTTGAAAGACAAATTAGGTGTTTTTGATACTCCTCCTTACAAATCTGAGCAGGATGAGCAAAGCAGCCACCATCATGCTGATGGTCGCTCCCACCTGGCCTCTTCCCCTGAGACCCAATCCACCTCTTCCCACCCTCTCTCTGATCCCTTTTCCCCCCACCCACCCATCACTTACTACAAGATGCAGATGATCACCTGGGATCCCTGCAACAAGCATGTGCTGTGGACCTGCGGGATCGGTCAATGCTATGCCCGGCTCATACAACACCTCATGGTCTCAGGCACCATCTGATGGACCAGGGACATCTACACTGAACACATCATCAGCCACCGACGGTACCAGGAGGCATGAGCTGGGGCAACATCATGCATCGACTACAAGAAAGGGAAAGTGAAGACATACTAATCTGGTGGGTAGTGAAGACATACCCTAAGAACCTCACCCACCCACTCCTGTAATAGACCTTTAGCCTCTGGCTATGTTACTGTCTTCTAGCATGGACAATGATTATTTGCAGGAGAGGAAGAGGCAAGAGCTGTGTAGGTTTTCCACATGCAGTTTTGTCAAAGGAAAATCAAGTTCTAAATTTTGTATTATATTGTATATTATATCTTCCAGACTGTATTGTTATAGAAACAGAAAGGAGAAGGAACGAATGGAGTTCTACAGAACAGTACTGATCAAAGGAGAAATTTCACCATTTATTCTCTTGAATATCACCACCTCATAAGCTCACACTGCGATGACTGGCACACAAACACAATAGCTTCTGCTTTCGTTGCCATGAGAACATTGATTATATTTGTTGTCTATTACATATTGTAGGTTTCTCACTGCACTGCTTTAAATAGTGACAAAAGAAAAGCCACAGGCCTACATATTATTCATTTGTACCCGAGTTCACAGCAGGAGAGGTTGTTGGCCAATGCAATGAAGCTTATGAGTCTGTATTGAACTGTTGTTCCTTTGAAATAGTTTATGCATCATGTTAAATGTTGTCTAGGAAACAGTGATACCTTGAAAACCCTGTAGAGAAGTGAGCTGAACTACTAAAAGGAAAATAAAAATACTTAATTTCCTGTCTGGGAGTTTATGAGTACGTGTCTCAATATAGGTTTCTGAGTTACCTGCATCTATCATAGCTAGCTCTCTATATCAGCAGGGAGGGAAGGGAGAGCACAAGTACTCTCCCAAACCCCATCTTTTTGAGACAGATACCAAAATGGGACATATAATACCCTAGGCTTTGTTGGGCTTAACTCTCCAGGTGGGGCTGGAATGTTCTCTAGATAGTGTTGGACTAAACTTACCATCAGTAGAGTTCAGATACCCCTCAGCTTGGCTCCTCCATGGTGGGCTGTAAGTGCTCCCAACCTCAGCTCCACCAAGCTCAGCTCCTCCTTGAGGAAGTGGGGGCAGGGGAGCTGGGAGATCTTGCTGGCATCTGGTTGAAGTTCTGGGTTGCTGCCTATGCAGCTGCTCCTGTTCCTCCTGCTCTGGCACAGACACTGTGGCCCCTGATCCTTCTTCTCCCCTCCCAACTTCCATTTTCCATGCTGCTGCCACCCCACAGTCATTTTTTGTTCCCTTTTGTGGGAGGCAGCCCTTGGGAGGTGGGTTGTGCATTTCCTTTCTCTGTCCCATCTCGGGTTGCTACATTTCCTTCATCGTCACTCTCTTGCCAGGGGCTGGGGTGAATGAAGTGGTGCTGAAAAAACAGGCATCATGAATGGGGTCTGCTACCCTCAAGGGTGGGGCATGCCCATCCCTGCCTGAAATCTGCGGGGGCATGAAGGAGACCTTGACAGCGGATGACTAGGAGGTCATGGATTTGGTTGAGTCCACAGAGATCACGGCTTCCAACACACTACAGTAGGAGCAGCGCCTGTTCCTGTCGGACACCTGTGGCTCTAGGGGAGAGGTGCAGCTTGCTCTCCAGCGCTGGGGGGACTTCCATCTAGTCCTTCAGGCCATGAGAGCCATGTTAGGGGACAATAGGGGGGACCAGAAAGCAGAATGCTACAGCCTTCCAGACGGCCTGAAGCTTCAATGATTCCCTGCTTACATTGGGTTGACCCCGGGTTGCTGCGTGGCCATGAGGATGTTCTACACCACTCCGCAAAGAAACACACCAGCTTTGCCTCCCTGGACACCCAGGGCTGTAGAGTGGGTCTCCGCAGGTGCCAGATGCTCTTCTTCCTTTGGGTGGGGGTCGGGGATACTCTGTTATTTTCCCACACAGGCCCAGCTGCTGAAGGTGGCTGTAATGAGGGGAAATGGGGCCAATTCCAGCCACCTCACTGTGCTCTCTGATGGATGGTCTCCCTGGACCTAGAACCCAGGGTACTGGAGGAGTCACTGGGGTTGTGCTAACTCCTCTGCTCCATCTCCCATCCTGCATGGAGAGGCTGATGCTCAACCTTATTGACATCAATACTCTGATACCAGGTCCAGAGTGGGTGTGTTTCTTCTGGCAGGCATCTGCCTTCCTCAATGCTCTGGATTCTCACAAGTACCTGGTCCTTGACAGGGACTTCATTACCACACCGGATGGGTGGGATCCTCTGAGAGCTGAGGGGGATATTAGTTGTTGGCTCCTTCACAGAGCTGTGAGCATGGGTATGTATCTAATGTGGTTCATGACCTCCTCCCACACCTGCTTTTCTGCAGCAATATGGAGCCCCTGGGGCACATTTATGGAGGGTGTGCTAGACTGCAGCCCCTTTTCTGGCTCCTCCAGAACCATCCTCCTGAAGTTCCAACTGCACTTTCCCCCACACCTCCTGCTCCACGCATTCCCCGTCCATGGCTTCGCAAAGTCTCAAGACCACCTCAGCAACCTCCTGGCACTGGCCAACGTGGCCATTCATGCAGGTGGACGAGGAGGAAGCTGGATAGGGTGGCATTGGCAATTGTGGGGCCTACTTCCAATCCCTCCTTAAGTTATGTCTCTGGGCAGAGTTCCTCGGGGTTATGTCCACTGCCTCCCTGAGCCTTCAAAGAACAGTGGGAGCTGTCTGGGGTACTCTGCTTCATGTCCTCCTCTGGCTCCTTGTGACCTTTATTTTTTCTTTTGTTGTCCCTGGAAGTTTGTTGGGGTCTGGAGCGCCTCTCCTTATGCTTAGGTGGGGCCTGTCTTTAGGAATGGGCAGGCTCAATGCCCTCCCACCCTCAGTGCCTCAATAGATGATCCTCCACCTCTGCCGCCACCAACACTGCCTTCTCCCAGGCAGAAAGAATTGTTAGTGTATTGCCTAGCAATCAGCAATTGATGGCAGCAATGAATAGCAACCTCTAGTAGGGTTGCAGCTAGTGGTAACAGAAGAACCTGGCACTGGTAACAGATACCTCTACATAGGCACTGCAGGCAACAGTAGGGGACCCTGCAGATTGTCAATGAGTGACCCTCCCTCCCCCGCCCGCACCGGATTTACAGCTAGGTCTTTAAGATCAGCTGTGTGCTTGTAGTCAGTATCACTGGCATTCTGGTGAGCCAAAGGCACAACAAGATCATAAGATGGCTCCAGAGTGACAGCCAGGCATGGGGCAGGATTGGGGGGACAAAATAAAAAAGGCAGCCACCCCCCAGTCAACTTCCCTTACCCTCCCCCTCTGTTTGGCTTCCCTGCCCTTCCCTGTCTTTTTCTTCATCTCCAGTCAGCACCCTCTCCTAGCTCCTCGTCCTGCTTAGCTCTGGATCCATGTCCAGTCTCTATTCCCATCCCACGGAGCTCTTCATCACAGTTTCCCCTGGTTCCCTATAGACTGTGCTCCCTTGACCTTCCCCCCATTGGGGGATCTCTTCCTTGCCCCCCCCCCAAGCTATTTATGCCAGTTCCAGTCTCTTTACTCCCTTGCTAAATGTTTAGTCCCTACTCCATGTCATAGAGACATTAGAGCTTCACAATACCAAAGGTAAGGATTTTTTAACATGGCCAAAACAATGGGTTTTCCCCAACCTCATTCTGACAAACAGTTGAACCATTTTAATCTTTAAAAAAAGGCAGCTAGAAGCAGACACCTGGCACAGAAGACAATAGCTCAAACACTAACAGTCTGTCAGACTTCTAAGCAACTGAAAACAGTTTTACATGGGAAATGTCATGAAACTTCAACTATAGGCGTCTCTACCTGCTCTGCCTATAATCGTGATGGTTATCCACATACACAGGGTTTTGCATTTTGTTTCAACCACCTCATCAAGTTCCTCCTTCTTTCTGAATAATAGCTTGTCTGTGAGAATTAGAGATGATGCTGTGTGAACTTTCTCATTCTCTCTAGGACAGATAAATATTGACAAACCTTCCCCTACCCAGTGAGTAAACAAGTTGCCAAAACATCTGCCCAAGCAGCTGGTTCCAAGTAATTGGAATTTAAGACCCAAAGGGAGTGCAGAGGACTTGAAAGCATGCCTGCTACATTGCAGCAACCACAGGAGAAGAAATGAAGATGAAGTGCTCACCTTCACTCATTTTAGCTGAGTTATACACGGTCCATATGAAATTATTTTTCAAGAATGATAATACAGGTATAAATATGTTTTTACAGTTTATCCAGCTACTGTACTTGTTGGGAAAGAAGGTAGAGCATATTCCAAATGTACAGGAAATGCAGCTGTAATCTCACTGATAAGAAATAGACATTCTATGCTATCCTCAATATTCAGACTCATTGAGATGTCAGGAAGGGAATGATACTGACAATACTGCATGATTCATATCTAGAAAACAGAACACTTTGCCTTATTCTAAATGATATCAATGGAGGCAGCTGAAAACATATGCATAATTCCTGGAGATGCTGGAAGGATTTTCCCATAAACCAAGTGCTAGCACAACATCATTTTCCTCTACCTCCTACAGAACTATCCAGGATCCACTCATCTCTATTTTATGACACAAACAGAGATAAGGAGTACCTGAAATCTCATCACCGCAACACTGGTGAAAGAGAGATAATAGTAATAACTGTCAGAGTATCTGCATCTAAGTGCTTAAAAAGCTTTGCTAGGTTGTAAAAAATTATACAGCTACTATGAAAGAAGAGCAGAGGTAACAGAGTCCTGTGGCACCTTAAAGACTAACTATATTTTTTTATAGTTAGTCTTTAAGGTGCCACAGGACTCTTTGTTACCTCTGCTATTCCAGACTAACATGGCTACCTCTCTGATTCTATGAAGGAAGATTCTTCTTTATCCTCCTACTCTTTTGGTGCCCTGAACATCTGATTTTTTACAATGGAAAACATACAGAGTTCATTCCCAATCCCTTCATCATTGGTACACACAGTACTAATTATTGTGTGTATATTATATATTGTGACAAAGCTCTGTCCTTATCTTCGTGGATCCTGCAGTTCCTGGCAGATTTTCACTAGCCTCAGAGGCTCACTGTGACCCTTCACGTAGCCCTTCTCTCTCTAGAGACAAGGTCACAGCCTATTGAGCCATTTTCATCATAAGCCAGTGAGGAGAAGCTATCCTTCCTGGCACAGTCTCTGTTGTCTCCCAATCTCAGTGATTAATTAGGGGAGGTAAAAAGGGGAGGGAGCCCAGGCCCATCTTCTACTCCGGGCTCCAGCCCAGGGACCCTAATAGTATGAGCTAAGATGGCTGACCTTTAAGCCACAAAACACAATACAATTCTCTGGGTTACTTCCCCACACCAGTCCCCGCTTCTTCAAACTCCATTTCACCCTTACTTCAGGGCCTCCTTACTTGCGTATGATATGTTGTCTACCACTCAGTCTCACCAAAAGCACAACTTCCTTCCACAGCTCCTGACATCCACCTCCACCTGACTAACTAGGAGGTTTTTAACTGGTTTCAGCCAGTCCCTGATTTCCTTCAGGTGTTCCAATCAGGTTTCTACTGCTTTCTGGAAGGTTCCTAATTGGCCCCAGGTGTCTGGATTAACCTGGAACAACTGCCATTTGGTTCCAGTGGTACCAGGGATTTGCTTAGCCTGGAATTAACATATCTATTCCTTATCATTTTCCTATAGCCATCTGGCCTTGCCCCATCACAATATATATAGTCTCGCTTGGCCTGCCAATATATATATATAGGTTGCAGGATAAGCCATAGCATGCTGAGCACTCTGTCAGGTTTGTTTTAATCCAGTAACTGTTTTTAAGTCTCAGTCATTATTTTGAAATTGCCAAGTACCAAATCCCCAGAGCATAATGATGGGGTGAAAATAAACCAGTTTTAGCTGAGGGGGAGGGGAGCAGTGCATTGAAAAATCTCCTATATCGCTTCATCTTGATACAGTCACATTATTTAAATTTTACTGGCAAATCACATTGGAGATGTGATAATATCAGCCGAGTTCTGGCAACATTTTTAACAGCAAAGCTATGAATCACTGTGAATTAAATATGGGCCCAAGCCACATAGTTCTGAGCCAGATGAGAAGTTCCCCAAAGGGGTGTTTGGATCTAGGGCCTGGTCCCCACTAGGGCTTAACGTCGACTTTAGCGAGCTAAAGTCGATTTAAGCCTGTACCCGTCCTCACATGCATGTCCTTAAAGTCGATTTAAAGAGACCTTAAAATTGACTTCTGTACTCCACCCTAACGAGAGGAGTAGCTAAAATCGACCTCTCTCTGGGTCGATTGTGAGCTAGTGAGGATGCATGTGACATTAAGCCTCCGACCTTCCCCCGCCCGACCCCCCCCCCGACCTCCGACCTCCCCCTGCCCGAGCAGCTCCGCGGACCCCCCCCCGCCCGCCCAAGCAGCCCCGCGCCGGACCCCCCCGCCCGCCCGAGCAGCCCCGCAGACCCCCGCCCACCCGAGCAGCCCCGCGGACCCCCCCGCCCACCCGAGCAGCCCCGCGGACCCCCCCGCCCGCCCGAGCAGCCCCGCGGACCCCCCGCCCGCCCGAGCAGCCCCGCGGACCCCCCGCCCGCCCGAGCAGCCCCGCGCCGGACCCCCCCGCCCACCCAAGCAGCTCTGCGGACTCCCCCGCCTGCCCGAGCAGCCCCACGGACCTCCGCCCGCCCGAGCAGCCCCACGCCGGACCCCCGCACCCGAGCAGCCCCGCGCACCCCTCCGCCCGACCGAGCAGCTCCGCGGACCCCCCTTGCACCCAGAGCACACACCCCAACTCACACACACACTGCCTGGTCCTGGGCTCCGCTGCTCCCGTCCCGGGGGTGAGTCCGCACCCTGGGCAGAGCCGCTGCCGGGCGCTGGAAAGCGCGGAATGGGGAGAGCGGAGAGCCTGGGGCTGCCGGGGACCTGGAGGGAGCCGGAGCCGCGCACGGGACCCCCCAGCACAGGTAGGGCAGAGACCAGGAAGGGAGTGCCCTAGGGGTCTGCAAGGGACCGTTGCTTCTGTTCTGGGCCCTCCCGCCCGCCCAAGTGTATGTGTGTGGGGAGCCGGCGCGGAGCTGCTCGGGCGGGCGGGTGGGGGGTCTGCGGAGCTGCTCGGGCGGGGGGAGCCGGCGCGGGGCTGCTCGGGCGGGGGGAGCCGGCGCGGGGCTGCTCGGGCGGGCACGGGGGTCCGCGGAGCTGCTCGGGCGGGTGGGGGGAGCCGGCGCGGGGCTGCTCGGGTGGGCATGGGGGGCCACGGAGCTGCTCGGGTGGGCACGGGGGTCCGCGGGGCTGCTCAGGCGGGCAGGGGCGTCCGCGGAACTGCTCAGACTGGTGCTGGGCCCCTGGGGAGCGTGCCCGGCTGCCCCGAAAGGTGGTGCCAGCTGGGGACTCCCGGCACTGTGGGATACCTACCCACAGTGCAATGCTGGCTATGTCGACCCCTGCAAAAGTTTAAGGACAGACACTGTCGAGTTGTTGTCCTTTGTGGGGACGCACTAAGTCAATTTTCTAAAGTCTACTTTAGAAAATTAACTTAAGGGAAATCGACCCTCTGCTGTAGTGAAGACATACCCTAGGTTTTGGTTTTGTCCAACACAGATAAAGAAGTAAACTGAAAAGTTTTAATCTAAATCTGAATTTTCCCCAAAATCATCACTATTTGGAGTCTGTAATTTTTTCAGATTTGCCTCTATTGAAAATTGACGTTTTGAACGGAGGTTAAGACTTATATAATTATAATATCACTGTTTTCCAATGAGCACAGTCCTGATCAGACAGTCAGAGAGAGGGACCAAGATGACATGACCACCTCTACTCATGCCAGCTGAATCGTGAACACTATCCGGAATGTAAGACTGCGCACCACCACCCTTGATGTGTCCTTTTCCTTCCCCACATTATGTTTTCTCTTTCCTATCTCTTTCCTTTTGCCCTCTGTTTAATAACAGTCTCGCTTAGCCTGCCAAGAATTTTTTGGAACACTGGTGTGAGCCTGTGAGCAGAAAGGCAGTTATAAGCAATGCCCTAAACAGCCTGATGCTGATACAGGGTTGCGAGGTCTTGGGACTGGCTGACAGATCAGGTCCTGTGCTTGTGTTTTTACAGCAGTGAGGTTGCAAGTGAAAGTTAGCACCAGAGATAGAAGCTGCATTTTTTAGCTTTGATGTTTTTCCTCTCCCATTTTGTGTGTTTGTCTTGTCTTCAAGAAAAGAGGATCGGACTTCAACAACATGTCCAGCCCATCTCAACTAACGTCTTCTCTTTTCCTCCACAATACAGTTGTTTCCATCTTTAGTACCATTTAAAAGACTTGCAAACAGGGGAAAGGGGTCCTCTCCAGCTGGAGGGAAAGGAAAGGAGGGATGTTGTTAAAATAAAAGCCTTACTTAATACTTTACATTTCAAATACTTCAATTTTTTTTTTCTTCTTTTCTGTATCTTCAATAAAAGGTCAAAAAGGGATTTTAATGGTGTCTTTGCCATCGTACCAAGCAGGCTATGTATTCAAAATCCTGATGCGAATTTAAAGCTGTTTAATGCTGGACAGTGGCAAGATCATGTTAGCACCTTTGACTCTTTGGGAACCATTTATTCCCTCAACGTTAACACAACAGCATAAAAAGGAGAAAAAATAAAGTTACATAGTCTATTAAGTGCTTAATAAAATGTTGCCTATGCCCTAATGTAGTCAGGCACATCACAACATTGTCACAGGATCAAAAAGAGGGAGAAGAAAAAGATTGAAGCGTTACAGAACTACATACCACCAAGCAAATAAACTGCACACAAACTGCCCAAATCACTGGAGTCTGGGATATTTTGATGTGGGTCTCTCTCCAACACTCTTGTTGAAGATTAAGACTTTGTATTAACTGTTTTAATTAACTATTAATTGAGCCAGGGAAAGAATGACTCTTCAGTCTATTGGGAAGGGGACTTACCAGAGAGGTGGGAAAACCTGGATCAAATCTCTTCTCATTATGCAGAGTGAGGAACTGATCTCCTACTTTCTGGGTGGGTTTCCTAACCAGTGGGATAAAGGTTGTAAAGGACGCCACCTCTCCTGTTTGTGGAGTTAGGCAAGTACCTAAAACACTCTCACAAAACACATCTTAAGCTCTTAAGATGCTTGATTCCAGGAAAGGGGTTCCCAGTTGTGGTTTACAAGTACAGTACTCTAGATGAGGCCTCACCAATGCCGAATAGAGAGGAATGATCATTTCCCTCAGTCTGCTGGAAATGCCCCTACATATACAACCCAAAATGTCGTTAGCCTTCTTGGCAACAAGGGCACACTGTTGACTCATATCCAGCTTCTCATCCACCGTAACCCCTACGTCCTTTTCTGCAGAACTGCTGCCTAGCCATTTGATCCCTAGTCTGTAGCAGTGCATGGGATTCTTCTGTCCTAAGTGCAGGACTCTGCACTTGTCCTTGTTTAACCTCATCAGATTTCTTTTGGCCCAATCCTCTAATTTGTCTAGGTCCTTCTGTATCCTATCCCTGCTTTCCAGCACATCTACCAATTCTCCTAGTTTAGTGTCATCTGCAAACTTGCTGAGGGTGCAGTACACGCCATTCTCCAGTTCATTAATGACAATATTCAACAAAACTGGCCCCAAGACCGACCCTTGGGGCAATTCACTTGATACCAGCTGCCAATTAGACATGGAGTCATTGATCACTACACATTGAGCCTAGCGATCTAGCCAGCTTTCTATCCACCTTATAGTCCATTCATCCAGCCAATACTTCTTTAACTTGCTGGCAAAAATACTGTGGGAGACCGTATCAAAAGCTTTTCTAAAGTCAAAGAATAACACATCTATCGCTTTCCCCTCATCCTCCAGTTATCTCGTGATAAAAAAAAGCAAAGTGGAAGTATGGAATGCAAGTATTCTCAGCCCTCACTAGGAGAGGAGGCACTATTGAATCTTTCACTTTCTACCAAGTGTTTAGTATCAGAGGGCTAGCCATATTAGTCTGTAGTCACAAAAACAACTAGGAGTCCAGTGGCACCTTGAAGACAAATAGATTTATTTGTGCATAAGATTTCATGGGTAAAAACCCACTTCACAAGATGCATCTGAAGCTTATGCCCAAATAAATCTGTTAGTCTTTAAGGTGCCACCGGACTCCTTGTAGTTTTTACCAAGCGTATGGTAGAAATTTTTGACTTCAGCAGATTTATCAAAACCAAAGAAAAAGAAAATATTTTAAAACAATTTTCCTAATGTCCCCTCCTCTCTTAACTGAGGAATGGGAAGATGCAGCTCAGATTTCAGTCTCTGGTGATGTCCTATAATCCCACATAATTTTAATTGTTCCATAAACTCTTCTGATTAAAAGGCAGGCAAGACTGGACATTTGTATTGGAAAAACACAAGCAAGAACAATCTTTTTTGGAATAAAAACTCAAGAAGAGCAAAATACCTTTAAGTTATTCCCCTTTCATCATAAAACAAAAAAAGAGGAATTGTGGGTTTTTTGTTTTGTTTTTTGACTAACAATATCGTGTTTGACATTTCCCCTTACAGTTCTTGTGGAGGGCTGACATATAGGAAATCTGAACAGTTTGAGAATAAAACTTTTTGTTTAAAAAAAACACACCTCCTAAGACAGGGCTATGAGGAAATGCATGAGAACTAGTAATGTGGAACACGTTAGTGTGCTAAGAAGTCATACCCCCATGGAGCACATTATTCTACTATGTAGACAAGCTCTAAGTCCTTGTCGTCACCTTCCTGCTATGAACTTGAGTGTGTTTTCTTCATCATAGCCTGCATCAAAAACTATGTACAAAACAATAGGTCTGGAAAAGGTGCTGAAGCGCTTAAAGAACACTCAGCCAGCGCTCTGACTGATAAACAAAGTGTTCTGTTAATCAATGGTGTACAAGATAATGAAGTTATTATTAAAGCTGGCTGTTAGCTTTTGCCCAACGTTATCACAGTAAGATTATACAATCATGCACTCACATAACAGCTTCTGCTTGTGGTGATGGTTAACTGCTCTAATGATAACTAAAATAGACACCATAAATCATTTGCTGGGAACCTAGGTTCAAATCCTGCTCTCACTGAAAGCAATGGCAGTTCTGAGTCCTTGAATGTCAATGCTAGAGATTTATGTTAGTAATAAGTGCAGCAGACAGCTTTCTAGGCACCAGGAGCGTAAACGATTCATCTTCTCTAAATCAGTAATTGTATGTATCCCCAAAAATATGCTAGGGGCAAGAAAAATGTTCGGGGGGGAAGAGGACCCGTAACCATGAAACAATATTTTACTTTAATAATGTTAACCCTTATATGTGGATGTAAGTGAAGCACATTTCCACTATACTCATACACAGAGGGTACCGTTATTTGTAAATGACTATAATAGTATGCCGTATCTATTTAGATATTTATCTATCCTAAAGGATGTAATGGGTCTTTAACAAATTATGAAAGTCACTTCGATCCAATATCTAGTTTAAGTGTCCATAGCCAGCAAGCAGATGTCTGAGCTAGCCCAAACATAGCCCAATTTTTGGAATTGAGTGTGCGCACTAATGTTCACTTTGGATAAGCACACAACATTGGCCAAACTCTTGTCCCATGGAAGTCAATCATAAGACTCTCCTTGACATCAACAGGAATATAGTTATAGCAACAATGAGCATTTAACTGAGCCTCCTTGAGCACTTTAATCTATAGTCAGCCTCACTTCCTAGTCTTCATGCAGTAGCATAATCCTGCAGTGTCTGGGCTTCTGGTAAAAGTAGAAATACAAAGGGTGAAATTCTGAGCTGCACCTCCAGGAAGCATGGCACCGAAAGCATAATCCAGGGGGAAGGAAGCCAAAGGTGTCTTTAAATCAACCCTTGCACCTTCTTGATTCTGGGCTGCTGCAGGGGATACAGTGGCCCCCCGTGAAACTTGAACAGGTTTAAAGGCTAGTTTAATTTATGGCTGCCTCCCTGATGTTGTCTATATCTTGCAGTACATGCCATAAGAGCCATAGCAGGTGTGTGATGACCTGATACCTCCAACTCCTGTCTTGTCATCTCCCTACTCCCGATCTTCCATTCGAATGGTCTAACAATACCTGCACTACGGAAATTCTCTCTGCTCCTAGTATGATGTTTACCCCTATACAATGCAATCATATCTAGTGCTTAAATAGCACTTTTCATCAATAGCTGTCAAAACATTTTTCAAAATAGGTCAGCAACCTTATCCCCATTTTACTGGTGGAAAAAGTGAGGCATAAATAGGTGAAGTGACTTGCCCAAGGTTGCCAGGCAGGCCAGAACATAGCTGGGAATAAAACCCAGGTCTCTTGAATCCCAGTCCATTACTCTAGTCACTAGGCAATACTGCCTTTTAAGTATGTAGGCACATTATAGGAGCTGGGGGGAGAGGGGGCAGCAGAACCTTTTTCAAACTATTTTCATTTAAATTTGCAAAAAGAAAAAATATATTAGCTTTGAAAAAATCTATGTTTCAAGTTTACACTTTAAGCTTGCATTACTTGACAGTGTTCCTTTAAATATACATGGATTTGCTAAAAGTGCCGAATAATGCCAATTTAATCAGCCACACTAGCCAATACGCACAGCTAACTTCCTGATATATAGCTATAAGCAGTTCAGAGCTAAGGTCATAGCATAAACAAGAACAATGAAGCTCAGCACGGCAGGTAATAATAAATGATGTATGTCTGAAATGGAAGAATTGCTGCTTACCCAGGGAACATATCAACAGTGCTTGCAATCATGGCTCTACCAAGTTGTTTGCAGTAATGTTTAGCTCAGATGTAACCTAAAAAGCCCCCTGGAGATTTGAAGACTGATAATAAACAGTAACAAAGAGTTCTTGACCCTCTATTTTTCCTTTCCTTTGCTTGCCTTTCTGTCAGACTTCACTGGGGATGCTGATTTTTTGCATTAGGTGGTGCACAGGGTAGAGATGGCTCCTTCCAGTGCACACCTAACCCCCCCCTTCAGAAAACAGTGTCTCTAAATAACATGTTTCATTATAGAGACCCCGTTCCTCCAGTTTATAAGTTCATCAACTTGTAAAATTGGCGTTATCTGTTGTTCTCTTTTGCATTATGTCATGAGAGATGATAACTAAACTCAGCCTTGGCATAAGTGCGTGCAACTTGATTGAGTCAATGGAGTAGTGTCCATGTACACCAGACTGGTCTGGACTATAAAATTCAGATATTAAATCTAAACTAAAGTGATTGCAGAACATTTTGCATCTCCTTAAATAATTATCAAGGTTGGTTACTTCCATACCCTCCTATTCTGAAGCCCAGACCCCTAAAGACCAAACCAAAACCTAGTTTGTCAGTTCCCAGGTAAAAATAACTTAATTCTCCCTTGTACACCATCCACCCCAAATACAGAATACTTTTAATGATGTGAGTCCTTACACAAAACCCTTAAAGATTGAAGGGGGAAAAATGGTGTCCTTACTTCACTTTCCCTTTTGAACTCAGAGATACATACTAATGTAAACTTGTCAGCAAAAACAATCACACACAATTTCAAAAGGAAGAAATAGGTAGGTATTGGATTTGTCAATCATTTCTTCCATTCAGAGAAAACTACAATCTGCATAAAATGAGTTACAAACCATGCTAACATCATCCAACTCCCTTGTCGCTGCACTAGAGCTAACCTCAGGGTAAAATAGCTCCCAATAAAAAGGGCTGAGCAAAGAAATGATGTCTTAGGTGTTGTTAAGTTCCACAGATTTTATCCTCAGATGTCCAAATGAAAAATTTCAGATATTCAACCTAGAACCTGCTCTCATTTCAACATTTTTGATCCCACAAGAGAATTAAGCATCAAAACTCCATGAAAAATGTATCAGAGCTAAAGAGTGAGGCTGAGACCATGTGGCAGTGTTTGTATACTACATCTTCTTTGGGGTGCAGTGGGGGTGTGGTTACAGTCCACCAGACTGTTCTGGGACTCACGACAGCACAACTCAATGGCCAGAGACAAAGCAACTGCCTTTGGGTTCTGGGCTGCGTGGCCTAATGGACCAAGACAATATGGCCTTCACAAGGGCAGGGCTGTGTGGCCTAGTGGTGTCAATATAGTGGCCATCGAGTGCAGGGCTGTGCAACTTAGTGGCCAGAGTCAATAGGGCAGCACTCAAGCGCAGGGGTCTAGTGACCAATGTCAATATAGCAAGCCCCAAGTGTCGGGCTTTGGGGCCTAGTGGCCAGATCCAGGGGCTGCCACCAAAGTTAGGGTAGTGGCTGGGGTAGGTAACCCAGATCCACCCAACTCCACTGGGTCCCAGCCCAGGGCCTTAACAGTGGCAGAGTGGTCCGCTACTGGATCAACGGGTAATCCGTCCGTAACATGCAGACCTTACGCGGATGGGAGATATGACTCACTTCACCTCCCTGGGCTACTTCTTACCATGCTTCCTGCAGCTGTAGTCTCTATGACATTGGAGTCTCCAGGATCCCCAGCACAGATAGCGTCCTGGGACTCCGACTCCAGCCATTCAGCTGAAGGTGACAGGTCTCCGGTCTGGGTCCTGGGGTCTCTGGCTCCTGCATGGAAGGGCTGTAACGGCTTCTGGGCTGGAACCTCCACCAAGCATCTTTCCTCCTTGATGGTCAGCCCCAACTGAGCTGGGCTGCTTTCCTTTATACCACAGCAATAAAAACATGCCCAGCACAGTCGGGGGGGGGGGGGGGGGAAGAGGGGGGGCTTCCTCTGCCCATAGTATGGGGTTAACTCTTTCCTGCCTAATCTGAGCTAATATATCTACCTTCTATCACTCTCCTGTGGCTATCTGGCCTGACCCTGTCACAGGTGACAGAGGTCAATTTCACTGTACACATACAAAGTAATGAAAAAAAATATTTCCACTCATAACAATCAAAATATACCGGCAGACAAACAAAGAAAATGCTGCTTGAGAATTTGGAGTTTGATTTAATGCCAAAACGTTGACATATGTTGACAATTTGTGTTTTAATGGTTATAAAACTTTTGACTTTTTGGATCCTAACCTGTCTTGAATAATTATTGTCTTTTCCTGCCTTCCAACTTCCAGCAGCTGTGAAAATGTAAATAGAAAAAATACTTACAATCGATATTATCCCTCAAAATGATAAAAAACAAACAGTTAAAGTAAATACTACCATACCTACAGAGACAGTATTTCACACTGAAAGAATTGTTTCCAATATGAAATCCATTTGAAATGACTCAGCAGAATTAACAGAACAGTTAATCCTGTAAACTTTGTATACAGAAAATTACTGACTTGTGTCTAAAAACCAGCATTTGATACTAGCCTTGACAGAACTTTTTAGGAAATTTTCTGGAGATAAAATCTTCTGCAGTAGAAACAGGATACTTGTCTAAATTGCCAGGAAGCTTTGAAATGAAATATTGATTCACTTAGTCATAGAATAACAGGGCAGGTCAAGAGATTGCTATAACTCTTTGTAACTCATAATAATAAATTATTGATCTGCTCAGTGTTTCAAAAATATTTATGAGATGGCTTAGGTTGATTTATATTTACATTCTAGTAACATTTGTTACCAACTATTTCAGGATCTTTAATAAAAAATGTAAATTAAAAAAGCGTACTGATTTTTTCCAAAATACAAGAAAATCAAATCATAACTGTTTGCAGGTTTGTCTATATATATATGCTCTACTTTAATCAAGTAAATAGTTCCATTGTATTCAGTGGAATTAAATGCAAAATTTCTTTGGGATCTGTTAGCATGGGCCCAGTGATTATGTAGAGTCCTGCTGGGCATGGGAATCCATGCTAGTGGATTCATTGTGCATGGAAATCAATGGTAGTGGACTTCCTTTGCATTGTCTAAGGCAGCAGAGTGTGTTGAATTGTGTTTGTTCCAACAAACAGTGTGTAGTTCGATCAAACTAAGACTATCACCAAGATATCAAACTACTAAGACACCATGGGAATTAAAATAATTTTCACAATATGTACATTAGGTAAAAAATGGGTCAAATGTTTATTCTGTTTACTCCTCTTGAAGATGTCCATCATCAATGCAACATTAATAATACCCTGGTGCAGCTATACTTCTGACCTCTTACCATTATTTGTCCATATTATTTATGTATTTATATTAGATATACACACACACACTTTATTGAAGATGAAACAGTTGCAAGGGCAAGAAAAGGCTCAGTGGTCTTGTCTTTCTGTTTTCTTGTGTACTTTCAAGTCTGTAAAGAAATTAATCATCATATGGAACTCTGTTGCCAAGGCCCAGTGGAAATATCATTTTTATAGATTTTAGATCCGATATCACCACTACTTTACAGGTAGCGGGCATTGACTGTGCCATATTTTCTTCAAACTACCTTTTAATATCTACTATTTTTCATGAAATACATACTGCATACAAGCCACCTCTGTCCTACAAAAAATCCAGAATGAAAGCAATTGTTGCCAAAACACAAACCACATCTTTCCAAGTAATAGCAGGGATCTCTTTCATATTGCCTCAAATGCCTAAATATTTAGACCATACTCATCTCCATAGTATCTTATATATCTCAAGATGGCAGATTAATCAGTGAATTATAATATTTCTGAACAAAGAAAAAATACGGACACACAGTTTGTTCCAGCAGTGTATATTCAGTTACAGTGGTAAGTTTTAGTTTCTACTGAATAGATTAATTGGTTTTGCAAATATTGTTCAAAATATTCATGTTACAATGTTCAGATGCCATATTACAAATTTGATTAAAGCAGCTCTTTATGTGCTGCGGTGACATTCTTTATGTTTTCTTCTGACAATGAAAAACTGAAGTTAGGTTTTTTTTCCCCAAACTATGTAAAGCAGAGCTGTTATTTTAACGATTCCCATTCAAATAGTCTTTTATACAAATTTACAGGGTTTATAAAAGAGCCTGAAGTCTTATAATAAAATTCAAGTGTTTAAAAATTGCATTCTTGTAAGAGAATTGGCATTTTGTTAACATAAGAAATAACAAAACATTCATCTGAGGAAGGCATTTCCAGAAATTGAAGATAATTAGGGTACAAGAAGAAACTTAGAAATCAGACAGCTTTGAATACCAGTTTTAATTAAGTTTATATAATGTAGTGTTGTTTTGAATTACTGCTCTTTACTTATTTTATAGGCATATAGGATCCAAGAGCTGATATGAAGAATAAGCTCTTCACCTCACATTGCCAGTGATCTCCTCCCCCCTGCACATAACCATTGTCTCATCACATCAAACATAAGCCATCTGTCTTGACTTTCAAGGCTCTTCATGGCCTATCCCCTCTCTGTCTGTCATCTCTCATTCACTATGGAGATATCAACTCCTGCCTCCTCCAGTCAGCCCAAGAAACAAGCCTCCTTTGCCCACTTGTTACATTTTCAAACAAGCATCTTTATATCTTCTGCTGTGCTTCAGAATAGCTCTCTGTAAACATTTGCAAAGCTACCTCACTATCATCCATCCTCAATCTCTCCTTTTCGATGATGCCTATGAAAAATCTGATCATTGGTCTGCTGCTGTGCTGAGACCACTGCTTACTCAAGCTGACTAATATTGTGTCATTGTTCACTTGCATTTCCACATCTATCTGTCTGTATCCATCTGTTGTCTCTTGTCGTATATACTTAGACTGTAAGCTCCTTGGGGCAGGGACCATTCTTTTCGCTCAGAACCTGTCCAGCAGCTATCACAATGGACTCCTTGACCTGACTATGGATCCCAGATGCTACAGGAATATGAATAAACAATTTCCTGTAAAACTAGTCTCCCAGTAACCACTCACATTATTCCCTGTCATTACAACACTGATCAGATCCACCAGTCTCTTGTGAAAGACAGAATCATTCTAACATTCCATGACAAACAAACAAAATTGCTCAAACTACAGGGAAATGTTCATAATTTATCAATTCTAATGGGTGTTAAGCTTATTTAGACAGATGATCTATTTTCTTTGTATTTTTAACTTGAGGCCAGGAATGCATTCTTTCATTTGATAAAATATATATGGAGAAGCGGGAAGTAACTGACTGTAAGTACTGTAGATTTGGTAAAGTACATGTCATATTCTGTTTCTTACATCCTCATCATGCAAAGATTTCTGCTGATCCTTAACTTTATATTCTGTGAGTAGTCCTATTGGCTTCCATGGAACTACTCACATGCTCCATTTGCAGGATCTGAACCTTAATCCTTCAGAAGAATCCTGTTTATAAAAGTCAGCCTCAAAAAATCAAGGAATTTTCTACATTCAGAAATTAAGACCAATAGATTTTTTTATGTTTCATTTCTATGGAAGCAGTTTCTAAAACCAAGAATTCCCTTGTAGAGTTTTCAGCACAAAATTGTAGCACTGAGCTCCTTACTGAAAACCTGAGAGTGAATGTGTATAGGAACTAAGGTAGAAGGGAAAAAAAGGAAGGTCTATTTTGTTATCTCACAGAGAGACAAGTTCAAGTAAGAATGTGAGCAATAAAAATCATGGCAAAATCTAAAATATATTTGTTACACTGGGTAAAACTAAGGTAGGATGTGCACCTGCCCAGGAAAATGAAGTGGAGTAATACCCTTCTTTTGTAATATTATTCAGCTAGTGTCAAATGTACACCCAGTGAAGTCAGTAGGAGCTTGACACTATAATGCAGTACAACCCCAATGCCCCTAAAAATAAGTTGCTATTGTATCTGTGGGCTTTAAAACAATACTATAGAAAGAAAATGCTTCTCTGGATTATTACAGCTACATTTAATGTAACCTGCAAGTGAAAGCTGTTGGAACATTGATTTCACAGGAATTCCATCTTACTCTAGAAATATTAATATCCTTTCATGGTAAAAGTTCCCAGAAGCTTAACTCTTTCCCTCATGACTGAGGATGTTGGCTAACAAAGTTCAAAGAGTCATACCTTCATTTAAAGTATCATCAATCTAAACTTGATCAACTTTTCAAAGATAACTTTTCGAGGAACTGAAATGGAATGAGAACATTTGGATAGAGGATTTATTTGATGGATAATAAATAGAGACCAGGGAAGTATTTTATGTTAGAAATGTTTTCCTCATCATAATTTCATCTTGGGTTTGCTTTATACTCTTATATAGATTAGTTTAAATTAGAACATCACCTTTATTTTAATCCCTTTCTGAGTGTAATGTCCTGTTTTTCTTGATAGTGATAGCCTAAAATAATAAAACACAAATGAAAGTTGTGAAAATCAGATTTCATATACATTCAAGTGTAGAAATCCCTTCTTAAAGGAATCCCAATTTTCTATATCATAATGCAGAACTATATTTAAAAGGAAAATATAAACACGTTTATATTATAGCCTTTATTCATGTTCTTTATTCATGCTTAGGGAACGGATAAAATGGAGGTCACTGAATGAATTGCTAATACTTCCAGTTGGAACTGATATTAACACACTGCTAATATAAACTTCTTAGCAGTATTTGAATCTGAGAAGACACTCTGTAAAAATCTCATAAATGTCAATACACAGCATACACTTACAGCACTGACAGCTGTATCATGCATTTCCCCCAATTATTATTACTATTAAAAAAGTGTCACTCTTTAATAAAACATTGTGTAAAATAATTTACTCCTGGACTGAGAATTAGTAAATCAAGTTTTAATCTTAAACAACCTACAATGGCTGTCTTAAAATCTCTCAAAATAGTGCCTGGTAGCAGAATAATATAAATAAGACACTGAAAGATCAATGAGGTTATTTAATTCATCCACCCTGCCAATTCAGCCATTTATCTTAAAGCAGCAGTGCCCAATAGTTTCACCACTAGCCACATGTGGCTAATAGGCTACTGAATCATGGCTAATGCATGTGGCTTTTTTATAATGTGGCTAATAAGAAAAATTCAAAACCACAAGTGTGGCCAGCATCAAATTTCTATTGGACTTAAAATCTGTCTTAAAATATGTTTTCTGGTATCTTTTTCCAATCCAATTTTAAGTCACCCAAATGTCAGGATTTCCACATCTTTTACTGGGAGACTATTCCACTTAAGTCTCACTGTTAGGACATGTTTCATCCTTCCCACCTATCCCTCCATCTCATTAATAATTGTTCCCTCTTTATCTGCCTTTTTTGAGATAGACACAGTATTTGCACAGTAAAATCACGAATTGCAGTGGTTCTGAGGGACATCCCTGTAATTACCACAAAATCAATATCTAAAACTATATGTTAAAGCTGATATGAAAACAAAATTGACAGATTTTTTAGTTACTTCGGCAAGGTATGCTGGGTAACCACACAAGCCAGGCGAGGAGAGCTGCTCAGCATGAGAACTACTGAAAGTTTATCTTCCCTTTTAGAACGCCTGAAGTTACAGTGGCTTGTCTGTATCCAACGCTGTGATAGCTGAAATACTAAGGAAATTCTGCTTGTCCACAGCAACTGCGGTATAGGACAGGCAATAGTATATGCTATGGCTTTCAAAGCTTCTTTATGAACATTAATAAGACACACTAAAATCCATTCCATTAGTGGAGGCATTCACCACATATTGCTGAAGAAAATGAAATGTAGCATTGTTGTTTGTAGATCACTTAAAAATAAATTCTGATCAAGAGACTCCCATCATATGTAGAGCCCACACCACAGCTTTACGTTAGTTTGAGTAATGATGTATCCATTCCAGAATTTCATCGTGGACTCTAGGTGTGCAGAAGACAGGGTACAATTTGATAACAAACAGGAAAGTGGCTGCTCTTGCTCTTTTCCTACCACAAACAGATTTCTTGCTTTCTGTCTTAAAATGAAGGGACATTGTACACCTTTCCCTGCCAACATCAAAACCTCTTCAGATTTTGTTTTCTTCTTCCCCCCCAGATATTGCTTAATTCTCCCCTCACAGAACTTTTGCTAATATGGAATGTGATGACAGAACCAACACTTGTCATACACCAATGGCCTTATAAGTCCCTGTTCCACAAATGTATGCTTACATTTACATGCAGGCATAGTCCTACTTACTATCCCCTCAAACAAAAGTTAAGTGTGTAAACTGTTTGCAGGATGAAGGCCTCAGCTCTGTCTACATTAAGTATGCACCAATATAAGTTTGCACGGATGTAAAGTTACTAGAAAAAGCTATGCTGGTGGAGTCAACCGCACTTTACTCAAGTGTAGAGTTTTGCACTGAGTTCAAATTTCTCTAATGTAGAAAGGGCCTAAGAGGCAGCTGGTGTTTGGTAACAAAGGGGATGGGATTATTTAGCTACATGAAGTTAAGCATATGCATAAATGTCTGCATATACAGACAGCAGTGTGGCAAACACCTGGGTTTCTCAGGAGGCAAGCCTCGCCTGTGTTAATCCAATGAAGGATGAAATTCCAAACTGCTAACCGCAATCTAATTTAGCTGCTGCAATAGCACACAAGTCAAATGTTTGCACATTTCAATTAGTGTTTACTTTCTAGTTAGTGCATTTCTTTCTCTGCTGTGTGAGACCCTGTATGTAGAAGACATTCAGGTCAGATGTATGATGCTTCATTAGTCTTTTTGATATATAAAAATGGTAGAGAGGCTGGATGTGTGAATACAAGTGTTACAGGGCTTGACACTTTTAGGTCGCTGGTTCAGATTCGTTCCAGTTTAGTAGTGACCAGTTATGAAAAGTGGGTGGCTGTTCAGTGGCCTATATTAAGGGAGCTGACGGTCAGAGTCTTCTATTTTATCTTAGCATTGTCTGCTCAATGTATCAAAAAATCACTGGGACCAACACAGCTACAACACCACTGCAAATTATCAAAAAGTGGGAGTTCTCTACATATGGCTTATTCCAGCCAAGGTTAAGTCACATTGGAGAGAAAGTATGGGAAAAAATACATCTCACAGGCCTGTACCATCATCTATTCTAGAGCTATCCATTGAATAGGCTTTAGTCTTTATTGCTAGTTAATCCAACACTTTTCAAACATACCAAATGACAAAAAAAAAAATAGTGGGAGGAGGGAAAAGAGGCTGGGGACACACTGGCCTTTGTTCAGGAAGGCACTGCCAGATCTGAAAGCAAAATTATCCTTTAGTTATATGCAGAAATCCTGCAAGCCTGAAACTCCCATTGACTTCACTGAGGTGTAGATTAGGCCCTAAATCCTGGAAATTTCATTTACTATGGGATAAGTTACTACAGGAACATTCTCTATATAAGGTCTGATCCAGATCCAACTGAAATCACTGGAAAGACTAAATACTGACTTTGGTGGGCTTTGGATCAGGCCCATAGTGGCTACCCACTAGAATCTCACCTCCTCCAAGCTGACTCATATTCCTCCTGAAAATGCGTAGTGTTTCACTCCACTGATTTGGACCAGAGATTCAGCGGGCTATGTGGTGGGCAAGAAGCAGCCTCTTTCACATTTAGCAGGCAGATTAGTCCAATAACTGAATTTCATTCCCTCCATGCTGAGGGGTGATATGGCCTTGAATGCTTTGCAAGACTGTGTGACTTATTCATTTTCAAAAACGCACACGCGTGCGCGCAAACACACACACACACACACACAGAATAATATATGCAAGTTTCATTGGCAGTAGCCTGCCAATGCATCATTTCAAGTGCTGTGAGTCAATTCATTTGTGGTAGCAGACTTCCCACACTATTTTTTCTTCCCTCTCCTAGGGCAATGTGGCAACCTCCTTTATGAAAAAGTCCCCTATTCCAGGATAATTCCAATCCAAACCAGCTGATATTTCTTCATTTTTTTCTATGCCAGGTGGAGAATGTGAGATAATTGAGAACCAGCTGTAAAGAATACAAACACAAAACCACATTCTTATTCTTAGATAGCATTCAAACTGTTTACTCCTTACACTATACAATTTGTCACCGATCATAACCGTTGCCAGAATCGATTACAGGCTTAGGGATAAAACTTATGGCTGTAGTTAGTTTATTCTTAAGTCTCCTGCCATATTTATTAGAGACCTGACAAGCATTTGGAGAGTTTAAAAGAATCAGAATCATTATGTTTTCTTTCTACAATATCAAATATGTAAAAAGCACACAATAAATGTAATTATTGTGGCACTTTAGTTTCAGTATGCTAAATTCTTATAGCTTTTCTTGAATAATAACACAATGTCCCCAAATAAATACATTGTTACAACTTATCAATTGAACTGGAAATACAGTTTTTGCTAAAGCAATAGTTAAATAATGTTTCTTTCAAACAAAACTATATCTACAATTTCCCAAGGAGGCGCAATATAATACAAAATAAATTGTGCCCTTCTCCAGGAAGGGATTTTCTCAAGAGTCTCAATTTTTTTAGTGTGTGCCTGAAGCAGAAGAAAGAGCTTCTCTCTACAGTATTTTAGAACTGAAAAAAAAGAACCTGTTATAATGGATTTCGTCAGGAATGTGTTTAAATGACACAGGCATCATGTAAGTGTTTTGAGTCAAATAGGTCAAATAGGTTATTCTGAATACATAGTTACACTTACAAATTATTAACATGTTATCTTTAATGAGATGAGTTAAAAATTGCTACTGAATACATGGGTACTAGAAAAATAGTGTTACTATCTTATCCCTGTTTTAAGCACAACGTTCAATGCAACCTTAAATATGGAGTCTCCATAATTAATGTGCATACTATTATCATACTAAATCTTGTTCAGAATCCTTCAATGGCAAATACATAATAGATTATTACAACTTAGAATATAGGTACTACAACTGCCATTTAGATTCACACAAAATGGATCTCTCAATAAATTCCATACAAAATACTACATTAAGATTGTCATACAATTTTAAGCATTATATAGTGATGAAATTATTAAGTTTTCACATCCATGCTTAACTCTGTTTCATAATTCATACAGCATATTATATATGCCAAAGCAATCTGTTCATGTGCTATTTCTCAAATAGTGCAATAGTACTATTATAGTACTAGTGCTATTTCTCTAATAGTAGCTTAAAATCATAGCACTGTTGAAAACTATCTACACCTTCTGCTACAGCAGCTCATAAAGTGCACCCCTAACTCTGAACAGAAAGCAGCTCAGTTTAAGATGGAGCAATGTATTCTCAGGTGTAGTCTCCAGTGACAGTTCCTCCATAACAAAAACGAGGCCTGAATTTATAATAGGGGTGTGTTGATATGAATCTACACAATAAAGGGGAGATTTTTTAAGACACAAAGGAAAGTTAGTGACCCAACTCCCATAAACTCCACTGCTCATTGGGTGTTGGATGTCTTGTTGCTCTTGGTGCCTTTGTATTTAATTTCAAAGGAGTTACTGATTTTACGATGGCAGAGATACTTTCAATTTTTTCATTTCTTCTCCCACTCCCTTTTTATTTTTTTTTAAGTTGTTGAACTTCTTTGTGCCCTGCTATACCAACAGGTTTTCCATTCACACCTAATTCCCCCAATCTGTTTAAATTAGCTTTTGAATACCAAGTGTTCACACTGTCAGAGGAATTGTGGACATTTTGCTGGAGCTTTTCAAAAGACCTGAGCCAATCTGGCTTTATACTGGTACAATGAGGATTTTTATCCTGTTACAATTTCCTCTTAATTCCTGATTAAAATCAGCTCTTCTTCAGCTAAAATAGATCAGTGCCTATTTCCCCCTGCATTCTCCCCCCTTCCCCACAAAATAATTTCCCTCCAACTCACAGAACATTTTATGATTTTCTGGATCTTTATTAGCTTTTGAAACTGACCCAGTGTTCAAATAATGTTGTAGTTCCTTTAGCACAATCCTCTATTGTGTTGCCATTAGAATCCCTTTCAGATCCATTTCACTAGAACTCAGGAAAGAGCAGAAAGCGCTCAGGGAAGGCACACTTTCCATCCAGTTCTAGGGAGTCTGTCACTATAGTATTTAAGTGCTGACTTTCATCCTAGAACTAGGTCAAGGCCAGTTCTTGAATGAGTGACACAGATTGAACGGAGAGTGTTTTGTGTACTTGTGGTGTTAGGATGAACAAAATCGGATCCGAGTCCCATCCCCGTAGCTTCTGCACAGTGCTTAGGGCACAGACATGCAGGGAGCCTTACAGAACCCACTGCTGCCAAAGAGAAAGGAGAGTTAGTCTGCAACAGCTGCTCCTCATTTGCAGTTGTTCTACCTCTCCTCCATAGTGGGGAGAAGGGCAGAGAAATAAGAAAGACAAGCAGAAGAGAAGTAGTGTATAGAATACTCAGTAGCTGCTAGTTTATTAAAGAGCAGGGTAAAAACACTGGAAGCTAGAGGGGAGGAAATGGAGAGAGACTCATCAGGGTCTAGGAGATGGACAGCTAATGCAGTTTAGATTGCACATTTTGGACACAGTATCTTCTTCCCTGATATGGCTCCTTTATGGTTCATAGAGAGGTGGGAGTGGCAGAAAGGGAGTTTAAATGACCCATAATCAGCAGGAGGGGAATTTTCCCAGCACAGGCACAGAAAAACACAATTGTAAGGTTCCCTTCTGAAGACTCCCTTGCAAGCCCAGGTGGGAGAGATGTACTACAGGGCACAGCAGTGGCCCAGAAGACAGCTCTGGGAGATGGTAGCTTAAATCCAATAAACCATTATGGTGGTTTTAGTATGGCAGCTTAAAGCCACCACAGTGTCTGCCTCCCACCCATCTTCTCCTCAGCTGAGAGTTCTAAGAGGTGCAGCACAGACTCTCACCCTTTGTGTGCTTTGTATGGGTGACAGAGGACTAAGTATGTGTGTGGGTGTGTGTGTGGGGGGGGAGGGATATTTCAGAGGACTGTGAGCATGAAGAAAATCCCATTTGGGTCCTCTCTGAACTTTGCTATGCAGAGGACAATAGAGTCAATAGGGTGGAGTACAGCTCCCCTTCCCTTGCCAGAAAGCACGCCCTTCTCATCCTGTGTATGCTCACTGCTAGAGCTGGCACTCCTCCTTGTCCGGTACACAGAGTGCTCCCTTTCCATTTTCACCATGGGATACACCTCTGACTTAGGAAGGGAAAAATAAAGTGAAATAAAATTACATATGTTTCTTTTAAAAAATCACCTTAGAGTCTGAGGAAGATTCCAGTACAACCCCCATCCCTCCCCCCTCCCCCCCCCCCCCACATGCACGGACACACACACACATGCGCGGACACACACACGCTCTGCAATGACAACATG
Organism: Sternotherus odoratus; assembly: GCA_032164245.1. Classification (NCBI taxonomy): domain Eukaryota; kingdom Metazoa; phylum Chordata; order Testudines; family Kinosternidae; genus Sternotherus; species Sternotherus odoratus. Next base: position 39,759,703 of record JAVMKO010000011.1, read on the forward strand.
TTGGATTGCTCGTTTATCCACTTCTGCCACAGGCATTTTAGACATTTCCCCTTACACATAGCTTTCACTCCCTGAACTAGCCCTTAAGGCCATTGCTGCCTTTTCATTCCAATTCCTCCTCAAGACTCCCTTGGTATCTCAGGATGCCAGGCAACAAATAATGACTAGATCAAGAGAAAAACAGAACCCCCACCATAATTGTAGTGGATTCTGAACAATCAGGTAGAGCACTAACCTACAGGATGCAGCATTCCCCTTCTCCTTTGTTACAAGAGACAGCATGTGAGTGTCTTAAGAGACCTATGCTTTTCAGAATAGGAAGCACGTATTTTTGCAATACAAATAATATGTAAGACAACTGAAGCAAATCTAAAAGGATGGAATTTAACCAACAGCAAACACAACTATAAATAAAGTTAAATAATCTTTAAACTAACCCCCCTCTCCCGCATTAATTAAAATAAGAAAAAAATTTCAGTCCAACTATACATCAGTAGAGATTAGTTCTCTTAATTAAGTCTTACATCCCTTTAATTCTCTTCCCTTCTGCCTGACTAAAGGCTGCCTAGCAACCACCTGCTTTATACCCTGAAGTGGGTTCCCCTCAGGCTCTACTCTTGCAGGGTACTCACTCTTTCCCAAAGATAGCTCTGCCGGTATTTCCCTCTTCAGAATCACTGAAAAAAGGGAAGATGGAACAAAACAGAAATACAAGAAAAATGGTTTGATGAGGAAAGAAGCAGTAGTTACTGCAATATTGACACCAAAAAGCATTTTAAAAGAGGAAGCAACCTTATAACAGTCATCACATCAACTAGAGGCTCAGATAATTATTCTCACCTGATTATTTAAAGAAGAAATTCTGACAAAATTGGGACAATCACAATTAACAACAATAAACTGACAGGAGTAACTTTTCATAAATAATATGTAAAAGTAACCTTGACAATTTAGTTTTTAAAAAAAACCTACCCCACAATACATTTGGAACAAAGGTGTTTTTTTAAAAAAATCAGTGAGACTCTTGTGCCACCTGGCATCATTTCTAAATAAACAGCCAAATGCTTTTTGTACCTATTTTCTTTTCCCCGTGCATTTTAATATCAGAGGTGATCAGATTTGTGTTCTGTAATTATATAATATTAATTGCAATCCTTGCCAAGCAGAAAAAAGTAATCTTTTAATTATATTACTAATCCCATTAAAATTACATGAGTTGATTTCTAACCACTTCTTGCTGTATTTTCTAATTAGATAGTAATCTGAAGCCCATATAATTGGTAACTTGCAGAAATCTCCCCACATTCTATAGAGAGGAAGTAAATGTGAGATCACTGTTTTTAGCAAATATGATTAATTATGTGCACACTATAGAAAGAACTCAGTAGAGAATATGCATGTCAAGGGCTGATTAATAACATTATTTTAATACATACAATAAAATAAACTCAAGAGAAAAAAAATCTGCCCTTAAAAACTGATTAAAATAAAAATTCAACTAGTGTAAAATAAGGTGGTTTCCCTACTTACTAGAGCAAGTTTGACTAAATAAAGTCCATCTATGTACAATGCAGTGCCTTCTCTTCACAGATGTGTACAATTCAAGGTCCTGTTTTTAAACTATAAAGCTCTTCAAGCTGCCAGACAGGACTTGAAGAGGTAGCATGACCCTGCCATTAGGATGTCTGGAATCATCTGAAGTGTTCATATTTATAGTCTGTAGATATGGTCTCTTGAGAAAAGGAGGGGGGGGTGTCTCTCTAAGGAGTCCCTCTCTGTAGAGCTCCCTCCTTCACTATCTTGAATGAATTTATGATGTATGGAAGAGTTATCTCCATTTTACAAAGCGGGACTGGAGGCACAGAGAGATTAAGGCCTAGACCCTGTTTAGGTATCTAGCTCCTATTAAAATCAGTGGAAATTAGGCACTAAAATATTTGAAGATATTGGCCTAAGTGACTTGCCTCAGGAAGTCTGAGATGGAACAGGAATTGAACGTGGGTTCATGTGGCCGAGGCTAGCACCCTAACCATTGGATCATCCTTCCTCTCTAAGCATCACTTGAAAACCTGTGCATTCCTATTTAATAACTGTCATCTGAAACATACTGTACCATTATTATGTAAGTGTGTTCTTTGGCAGCTTCCCCTGAACCCTTGAAGTTAATATATAAAAGCTAATGTAACTTTTACCCATGCATGCTATCTCTCTCTCTCTCTCTCTAGAAAACAATGAAAAAATATTTTAGACAAAGATCTCTTCAACTTGCAGTATCAAATGCTACCTTAGAAGTTGTGGCTATCAGCTGTTTTTTAGAAAACTTTCCTCCCAAGCCTCAGTAGGGGTGAAAAATCCCTCAACAAAGGATGAAGTGTATTTGGAATTGTTATTGTGTTATAGCTTAGCTCTAGTGGTAAGAAAGACAGTTCTGAATTATGGCACACGTCCCATTAGTTGCGTGAATTTTCATGAACTGGCTCACTGGGGTGATTCATTTCAAAGTCACTGATCTCTTCTCCCAGGATTTTAAATTCTCTCTCTGTCTCTCTCTCTCTCCTTGCTTCCAAAGTTACATTTTTCTCTCTCTCTCTCTTTCTGATTATGGGACTTCGATTCCTCCCTTCATCCATGGGGTTTTCATCTAATTTTTCACTATTTCATGATCTTGTCTCTCTAGTAACAAGAAACTTGTATCTATACATTAAGATTCCAGTGCCCACCATCCAGATTACATAGATTCATAGATTCTTCCTGAACTGAAGAAGTGTGTCGTTTATTTGCTGCTTCAATGAAAATCAGACAAAATTAGGGTTAAATGCAAGTGCACTCCTACACTCAGGTACTTGCCTTAAAATCACTATTACAAAATTATCTCTATATATATAAAAGTCAAATGGTGTATGCGTGGATGCGTGTATGTATGTGCGCTTATTCCTTCCACACCGTTTGAGCTAGAGACTTGAAATTTGGTACAGTTAGAGGTCTTAGGGTCCTAATCAGGGTAAGAGTCGAAAATTTTTCAAATCTCACCTCTGACGCTCCCCAGGGGTGAAATTATTTAAAGGCCAATCACATCAGCTGGGCAGCTGCTGTTCTCTGTGACATAGTTATGATGTCATAATACCCCCTCCAACGGACCCCGCACTCGCTCATCTCTCTGTCCCCTCCCCCCTCCAACGGACCCTGCACTCGCTCAGCTCTCTGCCCCTCCCCACCTCCGATGGACCCGAGTTGGGTTTGGTCAGAGGATAAGTGAGGTAGGGGTGTCGGATTTGGTTGGGAGGGAAAGTAAGGTGGGTGTGTCAGGGGGTGTGAGGTGTGGGTGTTGGTCAGGGGGTGTTGGGGTTGGTAGGGGGGAGAGATGGGGGCATTGGGTTTGGGTGGGAGGGTGAAAATGTGAGTCGGGGTTGGTCGAGGGGTAAGTGCGGTGGGGGTGTAGGGTTTGGTCGGGGGGGGCGAGGTGGGGGTGTCAGGTTTGCTCTCTGCCCCTCCCCCCTCCAACGGACCCCACACTCGCTCAGCTCTCTGCCCCCTCCCCACCTCCGACTGACCTGAGCAATGCCGGGTATTTTTGCTAGTTCATTATATATTGTAATAATGTATTTTTTCCTTTTTCCGCCTACCACTAGGATTAATTTGCTGACCTAGCTGTTTACCTAACTGTTCTCTTTCCTTGCCAAAAAAGCAGGAATCTTTTCCCAAGTCCCAACACCTAAAATATACATTCAAATTATTACATCCTACATTTAGGATTGTCACCATCTGTCACTCAGAAGCCTAGAATGCCTGTTGAGTCAGTGTCATGTGAAGGAAACATCCGCACGCATGGTTGAAAGCTCTTTTCTACAGACCATCACCCGGTTCCATCATCACTGGGGTTCAGTCTCAACCATTTTGACTTTATCAATTACACCAGTGTGAGCAGCAGGGCATTTATCTATTGTAGACCATTATGATATTAGAGGTAACTTCAACGTCACTACAGCTAATTTGCATGCAAGAATCCACTGGCTGTATGAGCAAGACTGCACAGATGGTGGATTACTTGGCTCAACTGCCACTCCAATGTGACAGCACAGGCTTTCAGCTGCTAGTTACTAAGTAAGATTTACATCTTCTGGAGTTGGGAAAACCCACCAGGGTTGACTCTGTAGAAGACCACTTGGAAGTGGAGTGAATGCCTGAGCTTTTGGGACTCATGGTTTTTCTTTTTGCACATTCCCCCCACCCCCTAATCTCCTCTCTACTCGCAGGATACATCCTTCTTTCTAGGGACCAATTCCTGTTACAAGCTTTCTCACTCCATTTGTTGCATTTTATTTTCTGTCACACCTGGCTCACACAGCTCTTGAAAGGACTGCATGTAAACTGAAATGAAACCTTAGTGTTTGTTTTAAATGAAATCCCAATGAACTGTTGCTATTTGTGTGGTTTAAAAACATTATAAAAAGCATTTGCCCTGGAACAGAAACCCAGGGGGATGATCGGAGAGACATCTGAAAAATAAACTAGCTCACATATTGTGTTAGTGTCACAGACCTTTATTTCCTTTGACAGTCTTAAATGTTTGACTGTGGAGTCCTATTCCAATGTTGCTTTAATGCCTAAACCTACACAGCATGAAAACCCTTCTGCAGAAGTATCTTTAGCTACCGCTAATACATGCAGGGTGCTAGAATACTGTATTATGATGGAAAATTTAGTCTTCTTGCAGATAACTACATTTTTCCAAATGTGCTGAAGGAAAAATAGAACTTAACAGTTCTGGTTCTAATGCTCCCATAGGAAAAAATAAAAGCTTTATTTTGTTGACTAACATCATATCAACAGCAGAAAACCGTGTTCCTTTTTATTTGTCTGAGAAATCTTCCCCCAGTGATGATAATGGATCAATTGCTATTGCCATTATAAATAAGAAATGGATTCTTCTAGTTCAGACACCTAAATGTCATATTGCAGTTGCTTATTCCAAGCCATATAATTCAGCATTACCTGTAGTGCATTGTAAGTTATTCATCTATTATTTGATTTTTGAGGTGTCAAAAGAGAACTATTGTATGAACTAGTATTGCCATACTGAGCAAAACATGTCAGAGAATTCTGTTCTAAAATAGGAACTTCACAAAGGATATTTTAAATGAAAGTAAAGCTGCCTAGTGAATTCCTTGAAAGATACTGTAGCTACCTCCTATATATGATTAACTTCTGAACTCTGAATAGATTACTCAACAAGAGCTCACCTGATGTCAGTGTAATTACCTCCTTGATCTATCTCTGTATCAGATTGTCCAGACCTTCAGCCAGCCACTCTCATTGACTAGGTGACAAGAGCAGGAACTGGAAACAAGACTTATGACTTTTATTAAAAAGACAGTCAGCCAATGACCCCATGGGGGTGGGGTAGAAGGATAGGAAAATAGCAGCTATGAGACTGGAAAGAGAAGCAAGGATTCAAGCAGAAGAACACGTACAACTTACAATTGACTGTAAGTGATCAGAGATGTAAGATTTCCACATAACAAAAACATATCCTGCTACCCTACACACAAACCTGTACATAAAGTTTGGATTCTCATCTGGTGTTCAACTCAGGGAGTTTGGCTCAGCCCATTACAAAAAGGTAAAGGGCTAGGACACTTACAGAAATGCGAGGCTAAGCCAGACAATGATTCACACCCCAACCAAAAGAAAATCTGAGACTAAAATGAGACTGACAGAAACCCTCACTGTTCTCTCACCATTAGCAATAGAACAAAAATAAATAGCCAAAAGTGTTCTTTTACCCCAGACGCACAATGAAGAACCATAAAGCCCCCAAAAGAGCAACAAAATGCATAAAGACAACATTTGACAATGCTCTAAAAACACAAATCCCATTGAGGAAGCAGGGAAAGGGATGTGAAATAAATCTGCTAGTCCTGCCACACACAACCATTGCTCAGGAGCAGCTCTTTGGTTAAGTGGTCTGATTCTATGTGCTTTCCTGAGAATATGTGCTGCAACAGTAGCCCAGGTCATTCACATGATGCCCTTGGCTGTTAGTGGCTACCTCTTTGGCAATGGTATAACAGACCAACCTCTGTGAGGCCCATGGTGTGGACCTCTAGACAAGAACTTGTATGGGTTGTCCATACAGCCACAGTAGAGCAAAGGCATCCCTGTGTGCTGGAACAATTTGTATAGTGGAAGTTCTGAGAGCCAGTGAACCAAACTGTAAACTCTGTATATAATGGAAATCACTTCAAGCCAGGGAGTGTGGCAGCTGCTCCCACACCACTAGCTCCAGCGCCTCTGCCACTGAATGCGCTAATTCCTCCCTCCAGAGGTTTTGTCACTACAGAAGAGCAGAATGTGGGGGGTATAGGTGGCAAGAAAAAGAAACCCAAACCCACCCACTTCACCAGGTCCCAACTCAGAGCTAACAGCGAGTTTATCAAAGCAACCAGCCCCGTTACTGAGCTACTCCAAAATTATATATGTCCCAGGTAACTTCCTAGAGCACCTCAGTTTGAGACATGGTTGCTGGCTTAGTAGACTCTCCTTGCTCAATCAATCTCTTTTAGGGCTTTCATCACCCAAAGAGAAAGAGGAAATCCAAGCCCCTGCCATTAGAGCAGCCTTCACAAGTCTGTTGCCACTCCTGACACAAAGTCAGTCCTGCTTCCAGTGTCACATACATTTTGCCCTTTTCCCAGGCTCCCACTATTCTTTTAAACTGTTCCTCCATTGGGACTAGACCCTGGACCTGTTGAGGAGTGGGGCCTCTCTCAACCAATATTGCTCTACTCCCAGGCATAGTTTGGTGTGGGGCCCATAGACCCCATCACAGGGCTCCACTGAGGTAAGCATAGGACATAATGAGACACTCCACTTGTCCTGGAGAGTTTACAACCTACATAAATCAATATCAGTTTTCGGTGAAGGAAAATATCATCTGAAACTGGGAGGCTATGTGAATTTTATTCAGTTTTTCCAGTGCTTAATCTCTTGCAATAAAGAATTCTTGTAGTAAGAGAGTTGAGGCACCTGAGAATAGGCAGGAGATTCCAGTTCATTTGACAGGGCACCTCTTGCATATAACTCATTACAAATTGTAAAACCATTACAAATTGTCAGCATTGATAAACTGGTTACATGCTTCTTTAGATTGTTCACAGTTTGCTTTGTTTGTTCACATTTGACATAATCATCTTGCTCCATTATTAGGAAGCCATTCAGGGCAGCGATTGGGTAGAGTACATAAGTAGGAACTGAAAAACCTGCTCTTTCTTCAAAGCCGTGTGCCTGTCACTTATGGCTCTGCTTCTAATACTATTATTCCTCCCCAGTGAAAGCCCTACACTTAAACTCCCACTCTCAAGCAGCAGCAGGCAGAACACCACATATTATCAAGAAATATATGTAGAAAATGTAAGGATAATAATTCAAGAAGCAAACTCCTCTATATTAATGAGAGATGAATTATAGAGCACTAACTTCATAATTTCTAACTATGACTAATTCCTTCTGGTAGGCATAACCTCGTGGAATATGAAGGAGATATTATCATAGGAGCAACAAAGAACTGAATTGTCTACTACCTACACACAGATAATTTGGTTAGATGCACAGAACTAAATTTATTATTCACAAGCTCCTATTGAATGGAATGCATGAATTATTAATCTTAAAGGGAAAAAACAGAGATTCTCGGGGTCAGATTCAGAGGGGAATCTAAGGTATTTTTATTGACAGCTTTTTCTGGATCTTCAGCATAACTAAAACTCTCCTTTCACTTACATCTTGTTACATAAATCCTCTGAATATGGAATTCAGTCTTTGTTAAGGTCCCCTGCTTTTAAATATATCTCCTGGAATGTAACCTGTCTACATCCCCAAACTTGTTTTATTAAGGTTTTTATGTAGAGTCCATCACTATAATATCAAAGTACTTCCCAGCTAAGTTAGAATGTCCACTTGTAATGAACGAGATGGAGTTGTCTGTGTTCTGCCCTTCCCTGGGTACAGGAGATTCTGAATCCATCTAGGCCCAGGTTGGGGCACTATCCGTCTATCTACACCGTTACTGTGGGAAAGCTTTCTCAATGAAGAGGGTCTTTCAATGTGCATTAAAGGTAGCTACTTCCCAGAATAGTCCGCGTTCCTGTGTGATTAGCTCACACCTCACATGCCCCCTATTCCTACATTGAGCTTAAATGTAAATCAGGAGTGCTCAATATTTCCAGCAGCCAGGAATCCATCTAACTCTGCAAAAGAGTTCTATTCCATTTGTCATCTATTTCTTGCTGTTTTATCAGACATTGTTTATTTTCTACCCATTAATCGGCTCTGTGATTAGGCTGATAAAACCGAGAACAAATTAGACAAAGACTAAAAATTGGTATTTGATTCACACTTCCCTTCTGTCTCAAACATTAGACTCTTGTATATCTGAGATTAGAATAGAAGTAGAACCTAAGGATACAGGAGGCTTCATCAATGTTGGTTAACTGAGTGCATCAGCCAAGTACCTGCTGGAGTCCTGGTGCTTGGGTGTGTATAGTATTCTGGATGGTACAGAAGTCCCAAATGCCCACTGATTTCTATAATCAGAGAGGTAGCCGTGTTAGTCTGGAATAGCAGAAGTGACAAAGAGTCCTGTGGCACCTTAAAGACTAACTAAAGTATTGAAGCATAAGCTTTCATGGACTAATACCCACTTCGTCGGATGCTTCAATACTTTAGTTAGTTTTTAAGTTGCCACATGACTCTTCGTCACTATTGCTTTCTATGAGAATTTCTGTACATATATGGAAAGTCTGAAGTCTTGTGTCTTGGTTAACTGAAAGGCAAAGAATGCAATTAAAAACAGAATTAAGGACAGGAATTATATCCAAGCTTCAGAAGGTTATGAGTGACATTTTGCCCACATTGCTTCTCTCTCTGGTTATATCATTAATTCATTGAAATCAACTTGATTCAAAATTATTTATAGCCCCGCTTTGCAAAATATTCCCTTGAACAAACATAGCAAGCACAGTAATGCCTTTAAGCACTAAGATCTGAGTCTTAGTGCCTAAGGATCTGTTTACAACATGGTTTTGTTTAGTGGGTTATAGGCATGGCCCACTTACAGTGCATGAAACAAAATTAAAAGGCATATTTTCAAAGCAATGTGCAGGGTTTGCACAGTGCATCTCCCACTGCTTCTGTCCTGTGTGGTGCTTGGAAAAGTTACACCCCTAATGAACTCCAATGATGAACACATGCTAGCTTCAAGAACCCATCAAAAGATGCCAGTGCTTAGCAAAAGCAGTTTATCAACATGCAGTAGCTTTTAAAAAGAAAATTTTAAAAATACAGTTGAATTAAATTGAAAGCTGTTTAATGTTTCTAGATTCTCTTTTCTTCATGCAGAAAAGCTAATGGTCATGAGTGAATCAATACTGGACATTGCAGTTTCTTTAGTAAACCAATATTTAAAGAAGGCCAAATATGTACAAGACTAGAATCTTTTAAAAGAACCACGTGCCAGGCCATTTGACTCTGAGACTCCTTTCCATGTCACCACAAGCAGCCACCACCACATATAGGTGGGCCAGTACACCCAATGACCTGAGTGCTGGCTAGTCTGAAATGAAAGCTTAGGCCCCTGGCCCATGTACCTAGCAGATATAAGAGGGCAATCTATGCAGTGTGGGAAAATTGACAGAATTTATGATGGTGGCAGACAAGTCTGATATTCAGACTGAGTGCTATTATCTCTTGAGAGTCCAATAAAAGACCAGGTAAAGCAGAGTGCAGCTATTCCACCAATTGGTTAGCCCATTTGCTCATTTGTGGGTATTTAGGATGTGGAAGAATCATAGATGGGTGTGTACCAACAGTAATTTATCATGCATCGCATATAGTAAAGGATGCAGGGTTAGGCACTCACTCACAGAACCAAGAGTATAACAGGGTTCAAAAAAGAACTATCTGAATTCACAGAGGATTGGTCCATTAATGGCTATTAGCCAGGCTGGGCAGGGATGGTGTCCTTAGCCTCTGTTTGCCAGAAGCTGGGAATGGGCAACGGGTGATAGATCACTTGATGATTACTTGTTCTGTTCATTCCCTTTGGGGTACATGGCATTGGCCACTGTCAGAAGACAGGTTACTGGGCTAGATGGACCTTTGATCTGATCCACTATGGCCATTCTTATGTTACTTTACCCTGTAATGTAACCTTTTGCTTGACACGAAGGTCCAGAGGGATTCAGTCAGTACTCTGACCTGTGCTTTTTCATCTGGGGGTAGTTTGAATGTAGAGAATTGCATAGAAAACAAGCTGAAGAACGGTAATATGGTGTGTACCCTCAGCATTGAACACAAAACAAGAAAGCTACCTTAGTCTACTTTAAGATCCTGATTCCGCAAGGTACTGAAGCATATCCAGGGCCGGTGACAGGGGGGTACTAAGGGTACAGCTGTACCGGGCCCCCCGACTTTAGGGGGGCTCCAGTACACAGCTGTACCCGTTGTCGTCCCCCCTTGTCGCCGGACCTGGAGAGCGGGGAAGGGGCGGGGAGGCGGCGCGGCTCTCCCCCGGACAAGCGAGCCTGGCCCCAGCAGGAGCTGTGAGCCCGGCCGGCGGCAGCAGCGCTGTCCGGGGGAGGAGGGGGGAGAAAGGGCGGCTTTCGGGGGGGGGGGGCCCAGCCGCTGTCGGCTGGGCTGGGGGGGGGCGGCTGGGCTGGGGGGGCCCCCATCCGCTGTCAGCTGGGCTGGGGGGGAGGGGAGCGCCGGCTGGGCTGGGCTGGGGGGGGGGGCAACCACTGTCGGCTGGGCTGGGGGGGGGCCCGACCACTGTCGGCTGGGCTGGGGGGGCAAACTATCAGAGTAGGGAGCCCCCAAATTTCTGTCGCCAGCCCCGAGCATATCATTTCAATGGAACTACTCAGATGCTTAAAGATGGATGTGCTCAAGCCCTTGGTTGTACTGGGGCTAAAACAGGAGTGTTGATGTAAGACAATTGGAGCAGATCAATCTACATATTGAGTCCAACTCTTTAGCTTTTGCCCTACATGGCTGGTACTTATGCTGTGAGGCTGTTTCTACTGAAGTCAATCACTTGCAACAATGACACAAAAATGGCCAAGGAAACCATGAGAAATAACCATTCCTGTGTGTTGATGGCAAATGTAAAATTGGTCCCTGGATCTGCAAAGCATCTATATCCCTTTGAGATTTGCCTTGATGATGATGGGCTACTACTACTTAGATTAGCAGGCTCAGTCATTTCAGAGAATACATGCTACAAACTACATTTTTAAAAGAATAATGTCTGTGAAATCAGTGGTTTCCATTTCCAAAATCACAATAGTGTGATGGTATTTGGCAAACTAGAATATGTCATTATGAATTTGTGACATGTAAACATGGTTGCAAATTTCATAAAAAGAAGGAAATATGATTAATTTGCATAATGTCTTTAGGGCTGACATGTTCTCCTTATTCCTTAATATCGTCCTTATGGCAGCCACAGGGACGTATCTCAATTTTCCCAGCTCAGGGCTCTGAAGAACTGCATTAGAAGTTCTTGTGGCTAATATCCCTGCTTGGATATGATTTATTACCATAAACACTCAAACAGTCCTCAAAGCCCCCAAATACTGTCCATTAGCACAGCACATATTAAGCTCCAGAGACTTCTACCAGTCTCAGGCTGTTCTTCAGTTCCAGCTTGGCTGTTTTCCCACCCACCCAGCCCCCTCCTCCAAATAGCCACCTTGGCCCCTTCTAGCTGGAATGCTTTCCCAGCAGGTACACCCTGGTCTTCCTACCTGGCATTCTTTCGTTCCCTAGAAGAGGGTTTAACACTCTTCCAGTTCTGTCTGTTCTTTAGTGGCGTGGACAGGAAGTGCTGCTTTCCTGACTCTCAGCTTTTTCCTGCCTCAGGAGCAGCCCAAGCCATGTTGTCGTCAGGGCAGAGCATGTTTAATGTGCCCACACCCCGCATGTGGCTGAGCAAAAAAAGCCAAGTGGTGCAGCAGTAGGGCTGGTGCCTCCTGGAAGTTACACCCCAGGCCCCCACCCTGCTAACCACCTAGAACCAGTCCTGTCCAGCCCGAAGTCTTTGGCTCCACTAACTTGGGAATTTCTCTCTCTCACTCATCTCCATCTCCCTTGAATAGCCCTAGATGCCACCTAGCCTTTCTAATCAGGTCCAGCTAGGGAACATCTCTTCTAGTGCAGGAGAGTTAGGGCTAATATTTGAATAGGGCGGGCTGGCCCCAGGGCCTTAAAGGGGCAAACCACCCTGTTACAAGGTCACATTACATAAGTCTTAGGTGAGATTTCCTCACATTCTAACAGTTGCAGGATTGGAGCCCAAAGGCCTGATACTGCCCCTTGGAGTCAATGGGAGTGCTGCCATTGACTACAATGAGTGAAAGATCAAGCTCTAAGCCAGTAGGACAATTTGTGCGAATAAAGTAAGATCTGGCTCTCCAACGTTTAACTGACACATTAACATGACCATACATTAACTATCTATTACCATGTGTAGTGCAGCTGGAGTGACATAGAGAACAGGTAAATAGTATAAATAACTAACATTTTAGTAATAAATAAGTTTTGCAACTTGAGTTTCTTTGTTGGATCTATAAAATCTGTATTAAAATAATAGGCACCGATACCTTGTGACTGTTGAAACTAAACATCAAATGCAAGTCCTTAGTGCAAATCTAATTAAATTTATTGTATAATCACCCTTAGGGTGACCAGATGTCCCGATTTTATAGGGACAGTCCCAATTTTGGGGTCTTTTTCTTATATGGGCTCCTATTTTCCTCCACCCCATGTCCTGAATTTTCATATTTGCTGTCTGGTTACCCTAGAGTCTATTTCATATCTGCTTGCCTGCATATTACCTATAAGGAGAATCTTACACATCACATTACAAGGAGGAGAATTTATAAATCAGATTCAAGAGCCTGTTGAAAATCTAGGGAAAATTACAAACATTTGAGGTTTCTAATTGTAGTCCAGGAGAAGTTCAAGGCTGATTGTTTGCACATTAATCATGTATTTTAGTTCAAGCAATCCTGCTTAGGAAGTTTAAAACAATATTGGACAAAAACCAGTAAAAAATCAGCATGCAGCCATCCTGCGGGGGCAGGCCTCACTGAATGAAGTAATGGGTCCTTCCACCTCTAATTGATATGGTTCTACAAATGGCCAAATGCTATTTCAAATACACCGTGGAACACCATGTCAGTACTTACACTAAAGGTTCCTCCAAGGGTATTTTTAGTGAGTGGTCTCTTTGCAGCAGTTATATCTTGGGGATTGAGGTGTGAGGAGATGGTGTGGGCAGTTTGTGAAGGATAGTTGGGAAGCGCTGAGCTGTTACTGGCATGGATTGTCAATGCCCACTTAAGGGAGGGAAAGCTGTCGGCTTCTCTTGAAGAAGGTATTTTTATACCTTCCTCAATGAACTGAAACTCTCCAGTCTTCAATGTTCCTTTATTGGGGAATTATTTTCAAGGCAGTTGTGGTGAGAACATCCATCAGAATTAGGATTCCTCTGTCTTCTGGATTTCAGTCAGGTTAGTTTTCAGTCTGAACCACAGATTCTACTGATCATGCTAGTTAATGAACTCGTATTAGTGATGTACAGTATGAGGATTAGGAGGTGATGGCTAGAATGTCTAGATCTGTCAGCTGCATTCGATATTGCTCACCAGAGGTGTAAATGCACTGGCAGGCCCCAGCATGGGCAGATATAGTCAATCGAGATTGTTTCCACTACTTTTTTGCTGAGAGATCTGAGGTTGTTAGCACTGTGTAGTTGCTTACCTGCATTTACCTTTTCCTCTTGCAGGATTCCACATTCAGTCACATCTCCTCTTCAAAGTATATACAGGACAGCAAAGAAGGGTGGCGAGGAAGTACAATGTGGGTTAGCAGCATCTTCAGCATGCGGTATACTCTTCACATTCTATTTCCCCTTCATTCACTCTTGTTGATGCAACTGATGGATTAGCACTCCCAGGGAGCTTAAATTATGTCTTTACAGAGTGCAAGCATCAGTGGGAAAGAGAGTCTACCACATTACATAAATTCAGAAGTCAATTTCTGCACCTGCTGCCTTGTCCACTTGATTGTAGATCCTGGATCAGGATCAACAGGCTACTGACTCTCTGGCTTCATCAGAGTTGTCACAACCATGCACCAGGTTGGCTTGGTTTCCTTGCTGTGGGGTAGTATTCCAGCTAATAAAATGTATGTGTTTGAAGAGTACCCATCCCAACACGTGGAGGGAGGTATACAGTATCTACCTTCCCTTGATACAGTGATTACGGAACCTGGATATTGAGCTCTGATGTCTGCTTACAAGAGATGAACTAACCGCGTTCAGACTGAGGTATGGATGGGGTTTACTTGACTTAAATTTCAATTCAGCTAATTCTGAAGTAATGATAGAAGGGTGTAGGGCGGGAGGGAGCAACTGGGAGAACTTGCAAATGTTATTGGGGCTCCCTTATTCTTGAGACAAGGACTGGGGACCAACCCAGGGCCGGCGACAGGAATTTTGGGGCCCCGTACGGCAGATCGTACGGGCCCCCCCCCGGTCTCCCGCCGCCCGCGGACTTCCCCCCCCCCGCCGGTCTCCCGCCGCCCGCGGACTCCCCCCCCCCGGCCGGTCTCCCGCCGCCCGCGGACTCCCCCCCCCCCGGCCGGTCTCCCGCCGCCCGCGGACTTCCCCCCCCCCCCCGGCCGGTCTCCCGCCGCCCGCGGGACTTCCCCCCCCCCGGACTTCCCCCCCCCCGCCGGTCTCCCGCCGCCCGCGGACTCCCCCCCCCCGGCCGGTCTCCCGCCGCCCGCGGACTCCCCCCCCCCCCGGCCGGTCTCCCGCCGCCCGCGGACTTCCCCCCCCCCCCCGCCCGGTCTCCCGCCGCCCGCGGACTTCCCCCCCCCCCGCCGGTCTCCCGCCGCCCGCGGACTCCCCCCCCCGGCCGGTCTCCCGCCGCCCGCGGACTTCCCCCCCCCCCCCGGCCGGTCCCCCCCCGGACTTCCCCCCCCCCCGCCGGTCTCCCGCCGCCCGCGAACTTCCCCCCCCCGGCCGGTCTCCCGCCGCCCGCGGACTTCCCCCCCCCCCGCCGGTCTCCCGCCGCCCGCGGACTTCCCCCCCCCCCGCCGGTCTCCCGCCGCCCGCGGACTTCCCCCCCCCGGCTGGTCTCCCGCCGCCCGCGGACTTCCCCCCCCCCGGCCGGTCTCCCGCCGCCCGCGGACTTCCCCCCCCCGCCGGTCTCCCGCCGCCCGCGGACTTCCCCCCCCCCCGGCCGGTCTCCCGCCGCCCGCGGACTTCCCCCCCCCCGGCCGGTCTCCCGCCGCCCGCGGACTTCCCCCCCCCCCGGCCAGTCTCCCGCCGCCCGCGGACTTCCCCCCCCGGCCAGTCTCCCGCCGCCCGCGGACTTCCCCCCCCGGCCGGTCTCCCGCCGCCCGCGGACTTCCCCCCCCGGCCGGTCTCCCGCCGCCCGCGGGCTTCCCCCCCCCGCCGGTCTCCCGCTGCCCGTGCCCCCCCCCCCCCACTGGTCTCCTACCTCCCGTGGGCCCCAACCCCCGCATGCGCTGCGGCCGCGTGGCCGGCCGGGAGAAGCAAAGGGGGGCGGGGGAGGCTGCTGGGGGCCGGGGGAGGGGGCTGGTGAGTGCTGCAGCGGCTGCCCGGAGCCGCGCCTTGCTCACAGCCCCGGCGACAAGGGGGTACGGCTGCGTACCTGCCCCGGACTTCAGGGGGCCCCCCTGAAGTCCGGGGCCCGGTACTGCTGTACCCGTTGTACCCCCCTGTCGCCGGCCCTGGACCAACCACTTATGGCCACCATTTGTAACACAGATATGCAATGTGCTGGACATCAAGCTGCTTTTGGACACTTAGATAGCAGCATTCCATCTGTTTGTTTCAATCTAAGATTGTTCAGATGTTTGTGTCCTCTCTTTAGCTGTGATTCTAGCTACAGGTATCTGACACATTGTGTCCTTGGGACTATTTTACTTCAACATACTCTTCCTGGTGTTTCAACCAAAACTGTTTGCAAACTTTGGCTAGTACAGAATACAATATGGTAGCCTGCTTGCTGTGTGTCGCATCTTTGGATGGAGCATGACATATTTGTGCTCCGTGATCTGCAAAGGCCTCTGCTTACTGGGTGCAGTTGAAGGTGTTTGTTCTAACCTATCACTTTGGGACCTGTGAGAGTGCTATCTTTGCACGATACTGCAGCAGTTGAAAAGAGCTGATGTGTGTAAGTTGGTTAAAACTGGAGGGGGCAGCTGACAAGGTGTTAAAAGTGAAAGAAATCTGGACTGCAGTTCCAACCTTGATCTGACAGAACTGGAGACTGTGTTGACCTTAATGGAACAGTGCAAGTGCTATTATCTCAGCAATCTGGCTTTTGAGAAGAGGATGAACTAAGACGATTTAAAAAGACATACCAGGGTGCATGGGGGGGTGGGGGGAAGGGGGATGAGTGAGTGCTCATTTCTGTTTAATCTTTAATAGCTGAATGAATTGAAAATACTCTATTTATTTGAAAGAGTTGTAAATGTTTTTAGGTGGATCCACCTTAAATCATAGAACCATAGAAATATATTGCTCGAAGGAACCCCTAGAGGTTATGTAGTCCAGCCCCCAGCACTGAGTCAGGACCACATATATCTAGACCATCCTTGCCAGGTGTTCGTCTAACCTGTTTTCAAAGATGTGTATTCAAAAATAAAATCTATATAAGGAAATTATAAAATCTATATATGTAAATAAATAATTCTGTTCCTTACTTACAAACTAAGACCCTAATCCTGCATATATATTTTTATTATGTTCCATGGACTATTCGCATACATAGGATCGGAGCATTGGGGACAAATGTTGTAGACCTTACTCAACAAAACTCCTATTAAAATAAGTTTGGGGACTGAATTCTGAGACCTGTAGAATGTCTGTGGAATAAGGACCTGATCATGTGAGTTACTGAGTGCCCTAACTTCCACTGACCCACACAGGGATTTTCCCCAAGAGGAGTTTTGTCAGCAAAAATACTTTAGAATTTGGTCCATTGTGCTGGAACAAGAGAAAATATATTTTTGTTAAGGAAAACAAATTGGGGGCTGTTTCATCTAATTTTAGCATTAACTTATTAACTTTTTGAGTGCAGAGCAGAAAAGAAACATACCTCAATTTCTGCATTCATTACTCTCAAATAGATTATTTGGTGAATCATTTATCAAGTCACATACTGTAATTAACACGAACCCTACAGTTAATTGAATCTTTACAAAATAGTTTTATAATCACTGTAGTGGTTTCAAAATCATCTTTTAATATCATAGATGTGCTGAATGTTGTATATAAACAAGCATTCATCAGAAATAAATAGATGAGTAAACATTTCTGAGACAGCCTAGATAATTTTAGAATGAGAAAATACTGATGGTGGTGAACTCTGACAAAGAGCTGTTTATATGTAGTTCTGCCTCTATATTTGTGTAGACAAGGGTGCCAGCATTGAAGAAGATATCTTGTTAATTGGAATGATAAACTAAGACAAAATCAGTACAGTTTATAATGTTTGCATATTACACTGCAAAGGGAGTCTGAAAGAAGGATTTTTTTTGTTAAATCAATTTCTGAAATTGCTGCTATTAAAAAATCTTCAGCAGTTCTGTATAAATTACTCAAAATATTGCTGATCAAAGCTAAATAAATAAATAAAAAGTATCATTTCCCCTTGATATTTCATGAGGTTAATACAGGGAGATTTGGGTTCATCAAGCAATTAGAATTCACAATAGAATTTAAAATAATCTAATAATGGTTTGCCATTATTCCTCCTGAAATTTATTATGAATCACTTTCTCTACAGAAGTAGGAGAATATTAACTGTACTATTGGTCTCCTGAGATGGATTTAATTTTGATTTTATTCACACATTCTTTATGTTTTTCTGATAGCCTCTCTCTTTGCCTCTTACTAGAAATGATCCTGTCAATGCACCATTCAAAATGTTGATTTTTACCTGGGGTCATTAACATAGACTCTACTGAATATCTGTTACTTTAAGTAAAAAATGGTTCCAGATTTCCCTTATTTCTCTGTAATCAGAGAGTATTGTTATGAGCCATGGATGAAAAGCATCATGAATCAGCAATCATGATTATGGTATAAGATTGTCCAGCTTGGGCCCTTTGCCAGAAGGAATGAGAAATAACACATGCATTTGGATGAAAACTATTTTCTTCCCATTGACAGAGTTTTTGAAAATTGTACATTTGATTAAATATATGAACAGGATGTGTCATGCAATTTGGATTTAGGAAAGTTGATCTATGAAGTGAATTGGTCTGTATGACCAACACACATATATATTCCTTTATTTTGGTGCTATTGCAATTTTAATTATGAACCACGTAGTGGAGAGTTTGCTGGGTTTTGATGTTGGAAGTTGAACCTGGAGCTGAGCTCTGCCAATGACAGCAGAGCTCCATGACAGAGTGAGGGTTCAAAGATATTTTTCAGCTTCCAGGACTGGGGTCTTGGACAGTACAACATGTACAGTGCTGGCCATTTTTGACCGAGACAGTCCCTATGCACTTCTTTATCATACACCTAGATAGCAATAACCATTCTGGGTATTTCTATGCAAATTTAGGATGCAGATAAAGGACCTTAAAGTAAATTGTATGTATTTCAAAATAATAGTCTAGTTCATAATATATCTCAACAATTGAACATGAAAGACATAACTGTACAGCTATCAAAAGACAATATACACCAGAAGAAAACTAAACTCGTATATTTTTATTCTACAAAAATGTATAAATATTTAAATTTACAGCAAAGAGTACCTGACCATTAAATAACTGTTACAACATTTAAAATGTGCACTTCTTTATCCACAATCTACCTTTGTAAATTTAATTTGAGTTTGTGTCTCAAGCACTTCTTCAGGATGCTTTATAAGTGAGTCCCCTAAATAAACTGACATCCCAACCTTTCACAGAGAACAGAAAATACAAACGAGTCCATACTTTATAGATAACTTTCTTTTTAAATAGAGCTAGATTTTGTATGCTTAAAATCATAATGGCTATGTTTGAAAAGAAACATACTTATCAAGCTCTCCTGAATACATGCTATTTGAGAATGAAATGGGGCTTCAATATATATATATGAACAAGACTTGATTTAAGAAGTTATTGAATTCAAGAAAACACTGACACTAAAATTCACATAACCTAGTTAAAACACATTGCTGGTGTTCATTCAACACCTTAAGATCATTCAATAGCTTATATTTAGTAGCAGTTTAAACATGGTGTAATCTTACCAGATGTGTTCAGATCCTGTAGAGTATAGCAGTTAACTTTATCTATTCCCCATATTGAAATACAGGAAACAGAATGATGGTTAGTGGTACACAGAGAATTCTGAAGTGATAGCTGTCACAATAGCTAATTACATCTTTGATGTCCTGCTGAATTATGGGCATTAAAGATTTTCAGATGATGAATATAATGCATAAGGATTTATGGATCCTGACATTTACCAACACTTAAGTTCTTTTTATTTCCCCACACTGTTCATAGCAGTGAAAACAATACAATCTATTTAATGGCTCTAAGCTTAAGCATCTGAAAGAGAATTGCCTCATGTGAGGACTGTATTCAGCATCTACAAATCAGATGCAACTAAAAGGTATGTGATCAGATACGATCGTTGCTTTCAAGTGCAAAATACAGAATATGTAGGTTAGCAGTATATTACTTGTCCTTTCTTAGATATGCTATTCATACTCGTTTGCTGTAAAACAAAAATCCAAGAAATTAACAAAAAATTATTCCAGGGAATAGTGCATTACATCAGACCAGAACAACCTTTCTAACGCAATCTATCTCATAATTTAACTTGTTCTCATATTTTACAACAGTACCCTCCTCCCCAAGTAACTCCTGAAGGTACAGCGGTAATGAGGAACTGCAGCACTTTTGCCCTATTTACAGTAGTAACCTGCCCTTCAAAATGCCCACTTTGTTCTCTAGCCTTGTGTCTGGCTTTCATTCCCTGAAAGCAACTCTTGGAAAATATGAGAACTGGAATTATTGTTCCACTAATAGTAATAATAATATTAGCATTTATATAGCTCTTTACATTTTGAACACACTGTACAAACATTATTTGTTAAACCTCACAAAACCCTGGGAGGTAGGGAAGAATTAGCTCCATTTTACAGATGGGGAGACAGATTCAGAGGTTAAGGCCTAATTTTTTCAAAAATGGCCTTTAATTGTGGGGACCTCAATCTGTGGGTATCCCACTTTGGAAAGCATGAATTTATTAAACCAAAATTAAAACACCACTTTTGAATCATTTTGGCCTAAATGACTTGTCAAGGCTACACAGGAATTCAGTAACAGGATTTGGAATTAGAACCTAGAAAGTTCCTAGTCTTATGCTCATTAAATTAACCTCAGTACTAAGGACACTACTGCTCTGAGAGACCACCTCTCAAATTGCATGAGAATTTAAGATGGCCCTAGAGTCTCTCAAAAGTAACACAATAGCTAGTTGGTGAGTGGAAGGACATCTTTCTTCATAAAGTTGCTTATATTAGATTTCTTTTTGGTGGCTTACTTGGTTCCTATACCCCTTACACAGGGAGTAAATTTAGGGCTTAATTCCACAGCATACTCACAGAGAGTAAAGCTAAGCACATGTGTGTTTGAAGAATGAGGCCTCCGTTCTAGATGTAATGCAATTCTGACAAGCCTTTGAACAACATTTCTGCTCTGAACATGGTACTCAGTGTCATTATCCATCAATAAGCATAAAATATAACAAATGTATTTTTTCTTTTTTCTAAATTAAGCGGCTCATATAGAGTGTGGTTGGTGATATAATAAAGATGCATCAACTGTCAAAGAGTATAACAGTCCAAATTCTTTGCTACATTCCACTTTATACAGAGAAAAAGGGATTAAATACTGTAGTACCACATGTCTAGCAAAGAAAGGTTGAACACTTTTCATGATCTGTATTTGAGACTCAACTCTTGAAATCAACCCAGAGATTGTCCCATTCTCTCATTACTTTCCAACAATGTCAATAATACTGTGCAATCAGAAATGTACAGTGCAACTGCACTTAGCAAACTTTACAAGTTGCAATTAGATGTGAGATATTTTTGAATAGAAACATTAGAGGGTAAAAAAAGATGGCAGCCACTACCATATGCACTCCTCTAACATTGCTAAAAGGTGTTAGACATGATAATAGCTCCCACCAGCACCACTATTGTTACGGGGTACTATCAAGGCAAGTAGCCAAATAAGTGATCTATCAGCATGAATTTCAAAATAAGAGTGTACATGGACCATCAGACCTTTGAAGCACACTGATTGAAAAACACAATAATTTGTTTTGCATTAAGCTTGGCATTCAAATGATTTTGTTCATGATTTTGTAATGTTCCTTTCATGTAATAAAATTATAGCCCTGTTCAGTTTTGATAGCTGTTAAGCTATAATGTGAACAATTTGTGTGTGTGTGTTAAAAAAAGACAAGATATGAGGGCTTGAAAAGCAGCTACTGTGTATGCATAGTAATGATTTTTCAAATTTAATATGCATTTGGTATTCATTTAATGATCCATATCAAGAAAATGTGCATGAAATATCAATCCATAGTATGCAAATACATGGTACTGGTAATACACATTCACCAAAGGAGCCAGTATACAGAAAATGAAGTCAGTTTCATCTTCCTGCTCCTAACACAATGCAACAGGCTGTGTTTGGGGAAGTGTGGGTGGTTGGGATAGAATTTATCCCCTACTCCGGGGTAGGATGCTGCCCATATTGCTCAGAAGCCCTTCTGTGGCTGCTGCTCTATTCCTAGCTCTGCTGTGCTGGGACCTTTCATGACCCTTATGCCCATTGGCAAATGACATACATTAAGCGTATTGCACAGAGTCCAAGCACTGTTATAGCAGATCCATTATGTGGTGATATGCACTAGAGACATTTTCTCAAATGTCTATGTGATGAACATGTATTAAAACAACACAAAAAACTTTTGAAAACTCATACTGTGTTTGTTGATATTGATATTGGTTCCTATGAAGCCTTTGATACTACAGCTTATCAGCAGCACATTTTTAATATCCATGTTAAGAAAAGAGAATAAAAGAAATTAAGAGACAAACTATTATTTTAAAATATAAATAAGCATCTATCATAAACCAATTAAAGCAAGAAAGTTCCGAGTTAGAGCTCAAACTCTGTCCATAGCCTGTCCCTTTGTGCATAGGTATTTTAGGGATCACCAAACTTTTGATGCCCTTGTATTCATTAGGCAGTTTGCTGCTATATTTATGCTCAAAGCTAGAGGCTATAGATTAAATTTCAGCCTAACTTTTGACTCAGATGGCCAAATTCTGCTACCAGTTCCATATTCCATCTATGCAACCATTTGGGATTAATGAAGGTGCACACAGGTAAATGAGACCCATTGTGATTTGTCTTCCTGTTGTAGAGGATACATGGATAATTCCAATTTGCATTAATTGGGTTACTCATGTATGTTGCCCACTCTCTTTAATATCATTCAAATGTTTTTTTGTGAAAGTTTCATTTATGATATAGTTTCCGGTTCTTACTGTGTTCTCTGTTCAGTTTTGCTGTTTTTATAAAGCACGGTCATGAATAGTGATTTCAGTGTTCCTGGCAAAAAACACGAAACATTCGTTATGTACAGTAAATGTACTGCTCAGTAACCCTTTCAGTTTAATACTTCACTGAGTACCAAATAATACTAGATAGTAACTAATATCCTCATCATGTTGCTGTGGAGGGCCAGAACAAAGACATTAAATTTATAAAACAACTGATATAATCTTTCACAACGTAAATTAGTGTCATAAGGCATTTTACATCATATCACTTTCAAGCAAGATTGTGTGACATAACCAGAAAACCTCCAATAAACCCCCAAACCTTTTGATATGAGGCTCAAAGGTTTTTCTGGAAATACTTTTCCAAGACCGTCTGGTATGGATAGTAAGTAGCATATATTATGCTATTTATAGCTTTTAATGTGCTTCTTTTGAATGGACACAACTTTCAAAGGGGCATATGCAAACATGCCATAACAAGCAAAAAAACAAATGACTTTGCTCTAACAGTTGGACTTCTAAGAGGGCTTCAAAGCCTTTCATTTCACCAAGAACAAAGGAAGAGGAATATCCTTTCTTCTGATTCAAATAAGTGAAGAATGAAAGCCTAGACACATTACAAGGCCTGAGGGAGCATGGGAAGTCTCTTTAGCTTTAGACACCCAAAGTCATGTTACGTAGCAGCCACTGCTGGGAGCGACTTTCGCTGCAGTCCTTCATGGTTGGAACCATTTTGTCCTCCTCAGATGGCTCATCGAGACACTGGTTGCTGTTGACATGCCGCAATGTGAGCCGCTATAACAACAAACAAACAAAAAATAAATGAAATAATTCTCAAAAGATAATGAATGTTGTGAATTGAATATTTAATAATTTTAACCTTAATCTAGCTACTTTAGTAGTCACAAGAAAAGAGTGTTTCATCCTAAAGCAAATTTCACTGTTCAAACTGTACGTCATCCACTAAGTAATCACTACCACTTGTACAGCTCTATGATGCAGTGAACACCAACATCCTGTACCATGCCACTTTTCACATTTCTGATTAAAATAACGGGCTCACCTTTCTTAGATGTATGTCAAGGCTATCCCACTTAAGGAGTGAGGAACTGTGATGTATGTGTAAAAAAAAGTTTAAATTAAGTGCAAGTGAATATTATTACAAAGCAATTATGTTTAGGTTCAAGGAATCAAAGGTCCAAAGTCCTGTCCCCCTTTTCCATATTCCCCACCTTTACATTTGTATTATAGTATGTGCAACAGAGGGTGGATTTTATACACATCAGCAGTCAATCATTGTTTCCAAAAAATGAATCCTTAAAATATTTTTCAGTTCTCTTCTCAAAAATTTTGATAATGCAATCACGGTGCACTAAAATGATTAACACTACTATAATATTGATCAGAACCCCAGAGCCAGCAGAGTGGCTCAACAGGCCAAGGTAAAATGTCTCCAGATTGCAGTGCTGTCCAAATTGCAATCCCCCAGGGATTTGACTTGGTACGATTGTGGTAGGTGTTTGGTTACGGGAGGCGGTTAGTCAAAGCAGTGGCAGGGAACTAGATTTGGTAGCATTCTTTCACACACTGTTAATCTGGGCTAACATTGACATGACAGCAGTCACAGGGAAATGCAGTATGGCTCCAAACCTATTCCATCCAGAAAATGTTCTCCTTGCACCCCCTTCCCAAGAAGGTGCCAAAGGAGAACTCTGAGTGAGATGGAAATTATTTGGGGAGGTCCCAAAATACATGATCAGTCAAAATTGGGGTGTTTCCCATATTCCCATATCTGCATTTGAATTCTGATTACTTCATAGCATATCAAATTAACACAATGTGTACAATGTAGCTTATACACACACATACATGTGAGCAAGAGAAAAATTAGGTACACTTCAAGTGTGTTACATGAGTGGGCACACCAAGTGCTGGAGGTTCTGTGTTAAAGTACCTCCTATGGAAAGCAGGTAGCCTTCCCCTTTCCTCCCTTGATATCTGTACATAATCTTTTTGAAATCTGCAGCATCTTATCTAAAAGATCATATATTTCCTTTGTTGGGGGAGCTAAAAGGTGCTAAAATAAAGAATTAGGAAATTGTTGTATTTACTACAGAACTTGGTACCAGTTCTGAAACACCTAGTACTCTATCCATAGAAGGGGTAACATTCAAAAGTAAACCTTTATCTCAAGGCATACACATAAATACAGCCTAAATTTCCATCTGTAGGAGAATTATATAATCCATATATTAAAATGTACAGTAGCAACCCCTGACTGTAATGTTGTAGAACAGCAGTGTCAAACATATGACCCAAGGTGAAATTTAATCTGTCCTTCCGAGAGATTAAACATCAACTCAGATGTCCCCCACAGCAATGGCACATTCAAAATGTAAATTTTATTCAAGCGCCTTGCTCCAGAATTTATTGGAACACTGGATTACTAGATAGAATCCTACCCCTCCTCCTTCCCCAGAAATCAGCACATAGGTGGGAGAGGGATTTTACTCAAGGGAAGCTTGAGTTCTCTAGTTTAGACCAATCATAATATCATGTATTGTTATTATCAACGGACTTTCAAGGTTAGCATTTACCATTAACTCAATAATTCTCCAGTAAAAGACCCCCTGCAAATTAATAAATAATAATAATAATAATAATAGTGGTTTATTTAATGGTTAATCACAGTAATGTAGTTGTTGCCAATCGTCTTTAACCAAGAGATTTGTATCATATTCTGAACCTTCCTTAGGTGGCCTTCAGGAACCACAGAATGACATGCTGCCAGTTATAGTATCTTGACAATGGATATGCATTTCAGTACATCCTTGCCAATTCCACTTGTTAAAATACTCTTTTTTAAGATGCTATTTCCTCCTAAGACTTGAGCAATAGCTGTAATTACATTACCAAAACATCTCTCCACTCTATTGCAGAAGATAATATTACTTTACAGTTCATGTTGGATTGACATATGTCACATTTCAACATTTTATGTAGAGCATAATTTCTCCTGGGTCTATTCTTTAAGTATAGCATCCCCAGAGGCTTACTCCTCAGTTCAAAACAAACCATTATACAATTCCCAAAGAAATGCATATATCTGTTTTACTAAATCATTCAGGGCCATTTAATACTCATTCAGTGCTGGAAGATAAGCCACTAATCACAAGAGGAAAAAATTAGTAATGTTAACAGATGTCACATTGTTTATTAAATAACCCTCTTCAAAGCATTAAAGAAATTTCACTTATATGTTTTTAGGATCAGTTAAGCTTCTGTAATTCTCTACTATAACCAGAAATGCAAACAAGCCTAGAAATGATACTGCTGCCTTCATCAGTTGTTCCTTTTTATTCAGTGTATAATTTCATATAAGGCTAGCATATCAATTGAGCTTTTCAATTGTCCCCTAAAAGCATTTTTCTCCATTCTATCATTATTAATTCTGTTACAGAAAAGGCTCCTTTGTTTGGAAAACAATCAATTAAACTGGGTAATATACCACACATACAAAGCAGTCTGCATTTTCCTTTTAATGTCAAAAATCAGAATGATTACACTGAAGTAGCCTTAGTTATATAAACACTCACAAACTTAAGAGCAAGCCTCAGTATTTTCTTGCTCACCAAATATATGTAAATAAATATATTCTGATGAGCATACAATTCACATGCACTATGACAAACATAATAAAATAAAAATTGAAAATCCCTTTACCCTAGCAGTTCTAGCATGTAATTATAAACATCAAAACGATGGGGAAATAGTTAAGTATTATCAAACTGCTAAGAGGAAATTATTATTATGAATCATTTTATTTGAAAAGATACCAATGAAATGTTATTTAAATGAAAGATGAATTAACATTTAGAGATATTTTTAAAATATAATACTGAGAAAAATAATCTCAGCAATTTTTTTTTGCTATCTAGCTGTTAAACTGAGAAAAACCATCTCTCAGTATATTACCGAAAAACCATTACATAGCAGAACATTTTTTGCAATGAACAATGTATTTTGCTAATGGAAATATACCCGAGTCTGCCTTCTGCTCACTCACAAACACTGTATACTATAAAATCTTAATTTTTGCAATAATAAGATAATAACATAATATAATACAGTGAAACCTCGATTTAACGGACTAATTGGGGCAAGGGGGTGTCCGTTAAAGCCAAAAGTCCGTTATTTAATAATTTTTAAAAATCATTAAATAATAGGACTTTTGGCTTTAATGGACACCCCCTCACCCGAATTAGTCCGTTATATAGAGGTTTTAGGAGCTGTCAAACGCCGCCCCCACCTGCCTGGCTCCCCGCAACGGGGAGCCGGGCGGGTGGGCTGAGAGCTCCCGCCTGGCTCCCCGCTGCGGGGAGCCAGGCGGGAACTGTCAGCCCGCCCACCCAGCTCCCGCTGCGGGGAGCCAGGCGGGAACTGTCAACCCCCCCGCCCGGCTCCACGCAGCGGGGAGCCCGGCGGGAACTTTCAGCCCGCCCGCCCGGCTCCCTGCTGCGGGGAGGGGGGGTTGACAGTTCCCGCCAGGCCCTCCGCTGCGGTGCCGGAGCAGAGGGGAGCCGGGCAGCCGGGTTGACAGCTGCTGCCCGGCTCAAACCCCCCCCCCGTCCGTCCGTCTCCCCGCTGCGAGGAGCCGGGCGGGGGGTTGACAGCTCCTGCCCGGCTCCCCCCAGCGGGAAGCCCGGCGGGAGCTGTCAAACCCCCCGCCCGGCTTCCCGCTGCGGGGAGCCGGGCGGGAGCTCTCAAACGCCCCCCCCCCCCTGCTCCCCGTTGCGGGGAGCCGGGCGGGGGGGTTGACAGCTCCCGCCCGGCTCCCCCCAGCGGGAAGCCCGGCGGGAGCTCTCAAAGCCCCCGCCCGGCTTCCCGCTGCGGGGAGCCGAGCGGAGGCTCTCAAACGCCCCCCCCCCCCGCCCGGCTCCCCGTTGCGGGGAGCCGGGCGGGGGGGTTGACAGCTCCCGCCCGGCTCCCCCCAGCGGGAAGCCCGGCGGGAGCTCTCAAACCCCCCGCCCGGCTTCCCGCTGCGGGGAGCCGAGCGGAGGCTCTCAAACGCCCCCCCCCCGCTCCCGGTTGCGGGGAGCCGGGCGGGGGGTTGACAGCTCCCGCTCTGCTCCCCCAGCGGGGAGCCGGGCGGGAGCTCTCAACCCCCCCCCCGCCCGGCTCCCCGTTGCGGGGAGCCGGGCGGGGGGGTTGACAGCTCCCGCCCGGCTCCCCCCAGCGGCAAGCCCGGCGGGAGCTCTCAAACCCCCCGGCTGGCTTCCCGCTGTGGAGAGCCGAGCGGAGGCTCTCAAACGCCCCCCGCTCCCCGTTGCGGGGAGCCGGGCAGGGGGGTTGACAGCTCCCGCCCGGCTCCCCCCAGCGGGAAGCCCGGCGGGAGCTCTCAAACCCCCCGCCCGGCTTCCCGCTGCGGGGAGCCGAGCGGAGGCTCTCAAACGCCCCCCCCCCCCGCCCGGCTCCCCGTTGCGGGGAGCCGGGCGGGGGGGTTGACAGCTCCCGCTCTGCTCCCCCCAGCGGGGAGCCAGGCGGGAGCTCTCAACCCCCCCCCCGCCCGGCTCCCCGCTGCGGGGAGCCGGGCGGGGGGGTTGACAGCTCCCGCCCGGCTCCCCGCAGAGGGGAGCCGGGCGGGAGCTGTCAGCCCACCCGCCCGGCTCCCCGTTGCGGGGAGCCGGGCGGGGGGGCGGGGGGTTTGACAGCTCCCGCAGGGGTCCCTGCTGCGGGGAGCCGGGCGGGAGCTGTCAACATATAACGGATTTCCCCCAATAATGGATTTTGGATGCATCGGACATTTTGTCCGTTGCATCCGAAGTCCGTTAAATCGGGGTCCGTTAAATCGAGGGTTTACTGTAATAAAATAAATAATAATAATAAAATCTCTGGAAAGAGATTCTGACAAACAAGATACTTAAACATAAATGGATAAAATTCTGGAATCTATAATCAGGCAACACTCCATATACTTTAATGGGAGTGTTTTCTGAATGAAAAAATACTACAACCCTGGTTCCGCAAACTGCAATGCATATAACTTTAAACATAGGAGCAGTGTCATAGGGTGAAATCCTGTTCCCATGAAAGTCAATGGAAATTTTGCCAGGACTTCACCCAGAGATTTCAAAGATACTACTCTTACATGTAAAGGCAAGCATATACATGTCTGTAGGATCAGGGATGCGTGTAAGAAATTAGGGCCAAATCCTGCTCCTGTTAATGGATGCAAGTGGCCTTACTACTTCCAATAGAACTTCTTGGTGAGTAAGGCATGGAACAGTTAGCAGGTTTGCTATAATTCAGTCAATGGCAAACGATTACTTAAATTATCCATTTGGATAATGGAAACACATTTAAAAATAAAAATGAGTTTCTGAATACATTTGTCGTAACAGACTTTTTTTGTAATTAGTATTACCCGTGTATGTTGGAATATACATCTATAAAAGGATCCAGATCCTTAGCTGGTGTAAATCATTAAAGCTCCATTGAAATAGTGGAACTAAGGATCAGGCCCCAGATATTTTAAAGCATTTAAAGTTGTATTTAACTAATAATCAATATTTATGAGTATAACAACAAAAAAAGGAAGTGAGACGAGTTAACAAGTAGAAAATGAAAGACAGCATTATTCAGGGAAAATCTTAACTGAAACATTAATTTCGCTCTTTAATACCAACCTCCAATAATTTGCTAAAGGAAATAATCAGTGGGGCTGTAAAAAATATTTCTAAAAACTTCCAGCCTTGTGTAGTTTCTTAGCATCCACATTTGCAAAGGGCTACCATTACAAGTCTCCACGGTGGGACCATGGGTGCCATCCTCTATTTTGCTTATTGTCAGACACGATTGGGTGATTATATGAAGAAAGGTGTGGGTCTGCGTGACAGAAAAATTGTAAAAGCAAATATAAAGACAGCAAAAACAAATAAAAGAAAATTAGTAAACTGTTTTATTGTGCATCTATAATAGTACATCAGGGAAACTATGATAAGGTGATACTCTCAAGTCTAGCTGCATCTGTGAGCACTGTTCTATTGTTGGGGGATATTCTTAAAATGTATAGCATTTGGATAGTGTTAACCCACACTTGCATGAATGTGCACAACCACAAGTTTCATAAAGATCTGGGTCAGGAGACCCTTCCAATGGGACTTTTCTCGATCTCAGGAATCTCTCCACACAGAGCTCCATGCAGGAGCAAGGCCTTGGTGCAAGTGAACATGGAGCTACCATGAGGTGCAAATCACAGAACAAAACACTATTATGGCAACAAGTTCATCCCCTGATAAAACTGCAGGATTCAACGTATAATGGAACACTTACAGGACACAGTACAAAGCTCTGGTACTTTGTATTAAATTACTGTAAATGTTGGCGCCGATCCTCCATCATGATACTATGAAAAATATACATTTTCCCATAATCTACTGTTCAGTAGTGCTCAACAAGGAGCTTTATAGAGATGCTATTCTATTTAATGAATGCACTGAATATTTATTTCCTTCTGCTAGCATTTGTTGTCTCTCTACAACAAACTCATAAGGTTGTCTTCCTGCAGAGTTCATACTTCAGGCATTTGCTAATCAACATAACAGTGAGCCTATTCAAACTGAGCCCAGGTTTGATGTGTTGTGCAAAGCTGGAGGTAGGATGTTCACACAATGGAGAATTCAGAGAACCCTGCCTCCTTCTCGAGCAGCTAACTGGCTTTGCTGCTTTCAGCTACCAACCTAATGTCTGCTAAACTGCTCCTAGCTCCTGTCATCTTGGTGTGGGGGAAAGGAGCAATCCTTCCTTCCAACTCTCAATAACCTCTGAGGAGGCAGAGTCTCAGTTTTGACTACAATCAGGCAAGCTCAGTGGATTTTACCAAGTTTCACTTCTACTTCTTGTGCTGTGTTCATTTAAAATTCAAAGCTCAAGTGGTATGAAAGCACATGAGGGAACATCCTGCGATCCTAAACTTATGAGTTGCAGATTGTTGGAGGGATGAACAATAAGTTTGTGCAGTGTATATAGAAGACAGGTATCCTTTTTTGAAACAAACAAGAGAATTTAACTTTTACTGGGAGGGAAATGTTCATGAATAGCTCCTAGAAATATAAAAGTTGCACCTTAAATCTACAGAACCATAGCCTTCTGGAAACCTGTATAGAGTTTTGTGTATAAAGAGTTTAAATAGCTGCTTTACATTTTTGTCACTTAAAATAAAACTGACTAGAACACAGTAAAGCAACTTTTTAATGTTTTAAACCAATCATATATTGCATACATCTGTACAGTATGTTTGGAGAGTCAATATATAGCTGTACATAGGCTCTGGAATATAATTGCAGGTCATTTTTAAAAATTAGTTTATTATTAATAGAAAGTACTGTCATTAAAACCAGAAAGCGCAGTACTCACAGAAATTACAGCTAGTCCTGAATGAGACCTTTCTTTGAAGTTATATTTCATATAACCCCCTACAACAGTATGTTACATATAACTCATTGCAGCCAATTTTTTTCAATTTTTGTTCCAAAGTAAAAAATAAAACACGTGGAGGCCACGAAGAAAATTTAAGAACAAATGACCTTATAATGTCATGTCGAGTAACCAGAATGAACATCATTTTTTGTTTTTGTTTCATTATATATCATTGCTTCATGTTCATATCCCTCTTATCTGTCTAGTCCTCTATTAAAGGAAAAGCAGTGTTACATATTCAAATTAATGAAAAAATGTAATAATCTCAATGTATTGCATGTTTATATGTACATACTATATATTTAGCAGATTCAAAGAAAGTACACATACAGTGATGCACTATTTTAATGGACAGACCAATATATTTGATTTTCTCAGACAAGCAGGGTCAGAGCTGGCAGCTGGTGTAAATCAGCCTAGCTCCATTGTCTTCAAAAGACCTATGTTGAATTATGCCAGATGAGTGTCTTCCCCTATTGTTTTCCTTTCAATTAAATGTGTCCTTTTAAAACCAAAAGAAATAAGTGCAAAAGCTGGGTTTTCTTTCCTTTCAAAAACTGCATGGGTCCTTTTAGATCAATTGTAACCAGATCTAAAGTTCTGATTTATGGGTCAGATCCTCAAGCTGGTATAAGTTAGTATGGCTTCATTGACTTCAGTTTACGGGCCCGATAAATTTACAAAGTGGCAGATCAGCAAAAGCTATAGTTATTTTAATGAGGTATTTTAACACTGGTAAATGTGAAATGAATTACTCTTCACTGCATGTTAAGTCAGTCATGATTGCAAAGGCTGATCTGACTATTCAGTCAATATAAGAATAGTTGCTCAAATTAATTGGGAAGATACGGTATGCTTCTGTGTTTCTCCACTATCACTCTTTATATTGTATTGTGGGGAGATGTATTATTTTAGAACAGTATGTGCTTGCTCTTGGATCATTGAAGTCAATGCAAACTTTGCTACTGACTTCTATAGGTATCAAGCCCTAAATGCGGTTTTGTTTGGCAAAGCCAGTTATGGTTTTCAAAGGACATAATCACTGCATTTGACTGGAGAGAAGCAGACTTGATATATAAACCTACTCCTCATGTTCCAATAATCTACAAAATTCTGTTCTCTGAAACATGCATAGGGCCCTGACTAAATTCTACTAAGTGCACTGGATGCCTATGTGAAGGAACAATTTGATTCAGTATACAGAAACTTGCGTGTACATCTTTAATCAACCACATATTTTGAAGCTGTACCCTGAGTTATCAGTCTCTCTAAAAACTACTGCATTCCACATAAAACATTTACACACATTGGTACTGCACACTGAGTAACTGAAAAGTTAAGATCTATCATCTTGAAATACAGTCTACTGAAAGATACTAAGTAAAGGTCACATTTGTATTACACTGCTACAAGGAGAGGGAGATACTAAACTAGAATTTATCACAGGAACGGCAAATGTTAGTATACTTACCTCAAAACTATATTCCCATTTACCTACATACTGATGAAAGCACAAAAATATGAAAGAAACAATAACCCAGGAAAAACAAGTCTTTTTGAAAATCCCTCCTTTCCAATAGGTTTACACAATGCTTATCCAATAAGTTTATACTATATTCATGTTAGGTGATGCAAATTTACCACAAAAAAATCAAAAACTTTATTCATGTGCTATATATTAATGATAATTATATATAGTTATTTTCAGAAAATATGGCAGGTTTATAATAGATAAAGGTTTACAATTTTTTTCTTGTATATATTTTCATATATTGTAAGAGATACCACACACATTAGAGCCACCTGGATTATCAGATAGAAATGCCACTGTGTTTGCCAATTATATGAGCACTGGCACAGAAGTGTTTCATGTGGTTTTCATATGTATTTCATGAGCCTGAATGTTACAGTAATATAAATATTATGTCATAATTCAAACCAAGAATGCCAGAAGCTCTTGAAGATTGTGAGAAGTTCAGCTACTACACTAATATGGGAAAGAGAGAGGGGGAGAGAAGTTATGGGGTCTGGCTTGACTCTGCAAGCCACAATATAGGATGAAGCATCGGAGCTGGCTTCAAATACAGAATGATAAAATGAAACAAGAGAGATAGCTATTTAAATGTTAAAATGGTGATAGATTTATTAGATTGTGTATTTTAGCAAAAATTTTATAGGATAGCCCAAAGGAAAACCGGGAAATTCTATTTTGTCTCAACCTATGCATATAGCAGATTGCCCTTGTAATTAAATAGTCAGATTTCATAGGGGAAGGCGTGCAAGAATCCTAATGTGCTATTTGAGAAGTGCAAAATAGCAGCATTAAGAAACAATGAGGAAAAATAATGGATTTTAAAAAATCAAATAAAATGAGTTTCCTGCCAAGATTGACTTTGAAGAACAAATAAACAAAAGTATACTTCATGAAGAAAATAGAAATTAAGTAGATTGCCCTGCCCAGCATAGCCTTCTTAGGGAATAACATTTTCAAATAGTGGTCTGCAAGCTGCAGGTTTACTGCCATTATTGTTTTCAGTGGCCTCAAACTCCTCGAATTTGAAATGTTGCTCTCTTAAAATTGATCTGTGTCTCTATGATCAATTATGCAGGTAAAGATTTTTTTAACCTCCAAAGAAAAGATTTCATGTTGGACTTCTGTTCTGTTTTTATAGAAACATTATCTACACGAGCTGCTTTTGCCCATAAAGATGCCAACTGGGATAAGCCAAAGTGATGATGCTCCATGAGGATGACTTTCTGGGAAACGGCCCGCAGCCAAAATAAAAAGATTGTGTTCACGCCTATGTGCACGCGGGACTCAGGATTCCCAGTCCCAACCTGTAGCAGCCTGCATGATATGGCCAGTAGTAGTGTCACATTGATATTTCCATTCATACATTTTTATGCGAATGAGTACATGCATGAAATTCATGGGCCCCCCCCTCTCTACAACTCCATTCTGCCCTGCCATGCTGTCTCCCTCTTCACTCTTCCAATGAATTGGCCATGATGGCACTTGACCCTATCCCAGACAATGTCTTGTCTACACTCTCACTGGAACCATGCCAGTTCTGTGTTTTTCACAGCCATGAGGATTTCATTCCAATCATAAGAGGGTTATAATAAACTTTACAATTGTTTCACAATAGGGGATGGAAACAGCTTCGGACAAACAAAATGCCACCTGTGGTTGATGGTCTGTGAGTGCTATCACTCACTCAGTCAGTCTTCCAGGAGGTTATTGTTTCTTTTGATCCTTTTGGGAGCTGCTCTGTTTCTTTTTTCCTTTCAGTGAATGCAAAGAAAAAACAAGACGACTCTCTCCATTTTTTTGAGGGTAGAGATAAGAAAGGGCCTGTTTCAAACACTTCTGACTGTTCACTTAATTATATGACGTGAAAATAATCTTTGTAACTGCAGATGTAACCCCAAATGTTAATGTTACAGTGATTTCTGGGGTGTTGGTACTACAGCAAGCATCCAGACTACAACATTAAGCAATCGTTTTTCAGTTTTTAACAATTGCTCTTTTTGCTGTGATGACAGTCTTCAGGGAGGAAAAACCCTGTCCACCGGCTAATATTTGATAGATCTTCAGTCATGATTACCTTTGGTCTGCTTTGTAAGGCAGTATTTAAACTCAGATTTATTTGACTTTTCTCCTCAAAAGGTGTGCATACCAGTCAAGTACTGCAGAGATAAGACAAGACACTTCCACCAATTCAGCATCCATTATTATTGATCACTTTAAGCTTCTGCATTTTGCTAGGCTCTAATACATGCTAGAAAACATTGTAATTGGCTCCACTCAATGGCTTGGCTGAAGTGATGTAGTACCCAACCTGTAGCAGTTACTTGGTAGCCTGTCAGGTAAATCATAAACTTGAAGACGGGCTCGTTAGGTGCTTAAGCTTATAGAGCCAGATCTTTAAAGGAATGGAAAGCTTTTAGAATTCCTAATAGGCATCTATCTGCATCTTAGATACCTATATGCCTTTAAAACTCTGGCCCAAAAGGATGAGATCTCCAACTGGTGCAAGTCAGTCTTGGTTTGTTGCAGTCTATGGAGCAAAGCTGATTTACACTAGCTGAGGATCTGTCTCAGGGGCTCTAGCACCTTTTGGGTCACCCTTAAACACACACATGCATGGCTCAAATAAAAGGATTATTCCCTAGGTCCAGGAGAAAGGAAAGGGTGGAAATACCTTGGTAGACTGGCTTAGTCAGTTACAATAAAAGAAAAATACTGTAATTCCTAATTCAGGGCAATCCAACAGATGGTCTGACTCTTCTAATCCATCCCTCTTTTAAAGAGTAATTGAGTATTGGCTTGTAGGGTTCAGTCCCATCTCTTGTCTGTGATCATATCTGGCAAACCACCAAAGTTCAGGCTGGTGTCATTCAGTTAAAAAAAAGCCTAGTTTTGGCTCATCGCTAGAAGTCCAGTGGCCTATGGTATGATAAGGAAAATACACGGGGTGTGTGTTGGGAGGTGGGGGTCCATCTGATGTGCACCCAATAAGCAAGTCACATAAATAGAAGTGGAAGGAAGGTTTCTTAGGTTCTAGTCTTCAGAGAAGGCCTTAAGTGATCAGAGGAAAGAAAACGTACAGAATTTGAGAGGTGATCATGAAATACATGAAACTACATGCCGGTGATCAGAGTAGCATAAAGAACAACTTTGCAAAGGTCCAGGAAAGCTATTTCTCAATGAGACCCACTGACATTGCTTGTGCTCTTGTGGAATGAGCCCTCACTTAAGGAGGGGAAGGAAGATGTGAAAACAGAGAGAGTTAGATACAGTGCAAGATCCATTAGAAATCCTCTGTGAGGACGTAGCTTGACCTTGGACTCATTCAGCTACAGTCTAAATGATTTTCTGATTAGCTTCGTATTTTGCAGGTGAAAAGCTAAGGCTCATCACAGGTTGAAGTAATAAAGTCTACTTTCTTTTCAGAAAGAAAATATACACCGGTAAGTGGATTGACTGGTTCAGGTGAAACTCCAAAACAACTTTGTGGGTGAACTCAGGATGTAAATGCAATGAGACTTTGGCTTTATAGAATATGGTGCAAGGTGGATCTGCCATCAGTGCTCTAAGCTCACCTAGCCCTCTGGCTGAAGTGACAGCCACAAACCATGAAACCTTACTGATGGAAAAGATCTGATTAGTTCTCCCCAGAAACTAATACTCAGGGGCTGAGCAAAAATTGAACAACATCCATGAAACGATGGGTGGAATACACTTACTGCTATCAGGTGAACCTGTAAAGAGCTGATGGAGACACCAGTCATTCTGAGGCACAGAAGATAGAGTCAGCAGATATCAGCAGTCTTATTTTAGATTAAGGATATAAGTTTTTGTTGCACCCAGATGGAGAAATGCTTTCATTTGGTCAAGTAGCATTTCCTGGTGACATTTTTTCTTCTACTAGTAAGGCACATGAAGCTCTGGACACTGGAGGTTCCAACCCAGTGGTTGGTAAGAGATGGTAAGAAGGAAGTGGAGAGAGATTATCTGTCCTGTCGACCCTTTATGTCTTGGTTTGGAGGAAAGTGAGTGTGCATGTGTTATAAGTATGGAGGGTGCCTTGCCTGGGTGGGGGCTATGTTGTCTGAGACAGGTAACGTGGGAGTTTCCCTGCCATGAGGGAGGGAGGAGCCTCCAGCCCAGGAAGAAGGGAGGAGCAAAACAGTCAGTTCAATCTTGGCTGGTCTCCAGGGAGGAGGCACGGGCCAGGAGAGTTCCATCTTGGCTGCACAGGAGGCTTGCCAAGGTAGCTGGCAAGGGTTCTAGACCATCTTTGGCTATAAAGATGGTTCTACATTTTTCTGATACTTCTACTTAGCTGATGTAAGTGATTTTGATTCTATTAAGCCGTGCCTTTTGGGGTGTTCTTTCCTTTTCAGAAGAAAGTGGAAAAGCCCAAATGTAAAGTGTCTGTATGTCTGCTTTAACCTTTTTCTTTATTAAATTTTCTAGTTATAAAACAGTCTGGTTTATTTCCCTTAGGGTTTTTCTCTCTTCACTGAGAAGAGAAGAGGTAGGGGGAGGTGCATAGCCCCCAGGTATCTAACTTTAGCATCCAGGGAGAAAGACAGAGTCAGGGTTCAGGGAAGTCTGCCTTCAGCCGGGGAGGGTGAAGGGCAGCAGTCTCCAGCTGTCTGTCTCTCAGGTAAAGAGAGACAGGGTTAAGGAAGGGGAGCAGTCTCCAGGTGTCTGGCTCTCAGGTACAGAGAGACAGAGGGTGAAGGAAAGCAGCCTTCAGGTATCTAACTTTGAAACCCAGGGAGGGGGACAAAGTTGGGGTGGGGAAAATCGGGGGCCCCTCCAAGGTTTTGTAAGTATACTCAGTTGGTGGCAGCGATTGGTAACCCCAAAAACCCCAACTGGCAAAGTGGGAGTGTGGGGGGAGAAAAACTATTGGTTTGGCATATAAGAGGCCCAGCCTTTGTACTCAGGAGCATAGAGGCTGGGGGTACCCCCTCTTACAGCATGCATGGACCAAAGGATATTACTTAAAAAAAATATCTGACGCTAGACACATGGAGTGCATCTGTATCCCCAAAGTTGAACACACATGGGGACTAGCACTCAAAGAAGAAAGTATTTTATAAATAAATATATCATAAATTAATTCCTGCTTTGTCTGCCCCTGATCCTCAGAGGACATTAGTGTCCAACCTTTTAAGCCATTGGGCCAAATATTCTTTCAGAAAGTTCAAGGGGCCACAATCAGTATTTTAAAAGAGATTCTCAACCTTGTTGTGCTCCCTTTGCACCACTTAGGTGTAAATGGTGTATGGTTTTTACTGGTATATCTCTAGCTGTCCATAAACTTCTCAACTTGGATTGTCAGGAAGGATAGCTCAGTGGTTTGAGCATGGGCCTGCTAAACCCAGGGTTGTGTGTTCAATCCTTGAGGGGGCCATTTAGGGCTATAGAGCAAAACTCTGCTGGATGATTTGATTGGGGATTGGCCCTGGTTTGAGCAGGAGATTGGACTAGATGATCTCCTGAGGTCCCTTCCTATCCTGATATTCTAAATAGGGAGCTAAACTGTTAGTCTCAGTTTCTCTTCCTCTTCCTCTCTTCTGGGTTGCCCTGTGTATATATGTGGGAGAAGGCAGCAACTGTTCACTATGTCGTTCCCTAGGATCAGGCAGTCAGTCTAGCTGCTATCTACTCTTCCTGGGGTTCCCACATCCCAGCAGGGAGGACAATCTCTTCTACAACACAAGAGAGGACCAGTCAGAGAGCTGCTAAGGGGCTGAGATAGGAACCATAGTTCATGACATTTACAGCGAACACCAAAGTTGTCCCTGGAGAATGTGCCCACTATTACTTCCTACAGGAAGGGGGCTGATTCAAACACTTTCATCTAACAGCCACAGTGTGGGGTGAGGGGAACACATTTTCCATTCATATAATCAAATTCACATTTCCTTTTTAACACAATTGCCCTCAGGGTGACAATTTAAAACCTTGAGGGCGAGTGTCCCCTAAACACAGGCTGGTCGTCACTGTGATAGATGCTGAGTATCATGGCTCCAGCCTTGCCAGTGCCTGAAGTCCTGCTCACTTCTTACTCCGGCACAAGTGAACAGAGAAGGTTACCGAGTAACGACTAAACCAGGACTTCAATATGTGTCCTGCTGACTTCAATGTGAGTTGCAGGTGCTCAGTGCCTTTCCCAACCAGGCCTTTTGAAACAAAATTCTACTTTAATCCCTTTAGGAGCTAACACCTCCTATCTTTAGTTCATGTCACCTATTGCACTTTAAAGCATTTGGGGGTGAATTTAGGGCTCATGAAAGTGATGGTCTCGTAGTTCTGAAGTGACGGTCAGTGCTGTACATGATAGCTCATACAGTTTAGCCAATGCACCTCATACCTGACCTGCAATACCCATGCTATGCCTTATCCTCTGTTTCTCTTAAGCAAAGAACGTCTATTGTGTCACACTGTGTAGGGTTTCTTTGATTGTCACCTCGCTCCACTTTTTCAGGTATACTCAGTGTAAAGTGGTCTTACTAAAGAGAGGCAATACACATGACAGTGGTAGGACTGAAGGGATGAAACATTTAGAAGAGCTGTAGAGCTGTATTTCAAAATATCAAGAGATATCGACACACAGAGAAATTGCTTTTCTTACATAACTTTTTATTGTAATAATGCTATAATCCCCAAAACTAATTGTCTCTGAAGCTAAATTAAAAATGTCTAACAATGTATTTAATAGTGATTAAAGCACCCACGCAAGCTATTCTCACATTTTTAATTTTGGGCAGCGCAGTCTGTTTTGAGCTAATGTAAAACTTTGCCTCTCAAGTATGAAGTGAAAAATAATGACTCTTCTGCATTATTGTGGATAATTCTACCATTTCCATACAGTAAAGGACTAATATCATTGTACTGATTCTTTCTGTTCTCATTTTTTTTTTTAAAAAAAAGCGCTCTCTTATTGTCCTTGTCTCTGCTGCCTACCGATTTCTCCGAGTGTCCTCTGGCACCATTATCAATTTCCTACAATTCCTAACTTCTGATTTCAATTCATTACTATCAGCTTCTCCTTTTTTCCCAAGCAATGTAGTCAACCTCAAACACTCAAAAATCATGAGTCAGGACCCAAGAAACCACGACTGCCATAAAACCCATGAGATTTATAGGTTCTTTTTATTTTTGGGTGCCCTCACTTCACAATTTCATGCTTTTCTTGGCATCCATAATGGCTAGAAACTTGCTTTTGGAAAAAAAAAAGCTGAAATTCTCATGCAAACTCTTGATTCCAGCAGCTCCACCCCAACCACTAACTAACTAACTAGCCATCTGTTAAGTTAATGCAACCACTGGATTTGAAAGGGCCATGACCTCAAGGAGCAGTGTGATTTCTACTGTGGATTCTTTCACAGTCTCTAACTTAAAAAGTCCAAGCTGTCTTCTGTACAAGAAATGAGAAACAGATCTTCTAGGAATGAGTCGTGAGTTTTGTCTTCAGAGAGGCCAGTGTATAGCTTTTGAAGGGAATCAAGAATTCCTCGAGCATGGTTAGATAACAGTCACTTGGTGAATCTCATTCCTTCTTGCCTTCCTCCAATCCCATGTAAAGCTGCAGAGCTGATTTAGGGAGGTGGATGATTTAGACATTGCAGGCTTTAGAGAAAACATTTTAATGAGTTAAGCATTGGTTTAGTGTTGATGGTGCCAAAAACTGGGATTTAGACACAGGCAGATAGAGAATCCACAGTGCCAAATTCTGTAAATGACTGATTATAAGTGCAAATCTTCCCACAGATATGGAGGCTCCCATTGTATCTGAACCTCACTGATTGCTGTTCAAAGTGGGGGTGGGGGAAGGGTAGGATCCAGGAGTGATGTGTGGGGCTTGCATGGCATAGACCTCACCTCTCCTTAGGACCACTTTGCACAGACAGGAAAAGTGAGGGGAAGATCCACTGTTACATCGGGCAGGAAAGGCTACTGCAGCAGCATGGGTGAGGCAACAACCCAAGAAGACTTTGCAGCTGCCCTGTGTGAAGGCTTCTCTTCACCACCACACCTCCACTTCCATGGAAAAGAGCAACGGGCAACTCATTACTCAGGCTAGATGCTGCTGTCTAGAATTATGACAAACCCATTCATCATGGACCTCTGGTGGGACCAGGCGTAGCAATATTGATTTACTAGTACAATTTAGCAGTATTTTGGATGACAAAGTGGTGGGTTATGGTGAGTTGAGGTTTCAAGATGTTTGATAGAAGCATCCAAGGCATATAATCAGTCATTGCTGCAGGCTTTTTATCTGTTCTTCAGTAGAAGATCTGCTGGGTACAAGGTGTTGAGCACCATAAAAGTTCATGAGGGAACTCCAGTATCTCACAAGACTTGGCTCAGCATCTTGGCTCCAGCATGTGGGTTGGCCAATCATTTCAAAGTATATATCAAAGACCTATATCAGAATATAACAGCTATATGGTCTACTGAGTGAGACCAACACAAAAATGGGGAGCTCTGATATTCCCGTGTGGGAATATTATTCAACTCTTCAACCTTTTAAGGCTTCTTCAACACCTTTTACATCAACTTTAAGGACTAGGAGGCTGCTTAGGAGAAGCCCACTCTAGGTATGAAACACTCTGCTCAGAAGCTGACATCAAAGCATGGATCAAATCCATGTTTTCCTTTAGTTTGAGGCCTTGCAAAGAT
The DNA here is from genome assembly GCA_032164245.1 of Sternotherus odoratus. Taxonomy (NCBI): domain Eukaryota; kingdom Metazoa; phylum Chordata; order Testudines; family Kinosternidae; genus Sternotherus; species Sternotherus odoratus. The sequence goes on from JAVMKO010000011.1 coordinate 39,801,076, forward strand.
TTATTGTGCTTCTCTTTGAGGGATGTCTTGCAATCAAATTCTGAAGCTGCTGAATACAAATAGTCAGAAAGAAAAATACATATAGAAATCCAGACAGCAAGTTGACAGTTACTCACCGGGAAATTTTATTGGGGTAAGATTATGCTGAGAAAAAGAAAAATGAAGAATCAGAACAGCGATTTACAATGTTCCCCTCAAAATGTGGAAACTGTGCCCCAGAGAGGAAGGGGACGAGGAAGAGTTGAAGAAAAGAGTTTCTGCACATGCAGAGTAAGAAAGTTTCTCAGCCATCTGTGGATAAAATGGTGCAGGTGAGTGAAGTAGTAGCTGACTGTTATGATTCTTTAGCAAGCAGTCAAACTCTTGAGCTAGGAGTCTTTCATATCCCAACCACACATAGTATACGTACATCCAAAAATTGCTTAATAAATATTTCATTAGTAAACACATGGAATATAACATGTAGTACTAGAGGGCCCAATCATCTCCACAGAGGCTGGGGAGAGGATATCCAATTTATAATGTACCAAAACCTGCTCCCATAAGGCATAGAAGCGACTGAGAAGAGAACTACATCCAGTATTGCAAAAGAATCACGTAACCTGACAGATATTGCAATGTCTTCTATAAAACAGAGTCCATGAAATAAATTATATATAAAAATTATATTTCTCTACTTAATGTAACTGAATGTGTTTTACATGTAAAAGCAGATGGCAAAACAAAGCAGTTTTCACTGAGTTCTCATCTAGAACTGATCAAGAAGCATGGTGAATATTTCTTTTTTATTAGCGCCATCTAATGGTTGATTTTGTTTTAATGGGTAGTTTATAAATTCTTCCATTATGGACCTTTTATGTTAAATCCTTTTAAACAGAAAAAGATAGCGTTTTTAAACACAAGCAATGGCATTTTCTGCATGAAAGATATAGAGAATGAGCCATAGAATTTATATATATAATAATGAATAGAATCAAAATAGTTTTCCAAACAATCGTATAAGGTGTTATAAATCCAATATTTTTCTAGCCTTACTCCAAAAAACATCCAATTTGGCACTTGTTAAAGCTCAGAAGAAATTCTCCCTTGACTCTAGCTAATCAGATTAAGAACCAGATTCTGATCTCAGATCTGCAGAAATATATCACTCAGTAACCTGTTAAACCAGCTGCTGCTGGCTATTCATATACTATTAGGATCAGGACTAGGGCCATTGTCTTTGTGGAAGATTATTTTGGGTCAAAATGTTGGGTAGGGAAGATTCTGTATTTATTAGAAAAAAATACCTCTCAGTTTGATTTGGGGAATAAAATATTTTCTCTTAAATAAAATCTATTCACAAAAGAGAAGTGAAGAGAGGGAGGATAGACTTAGAAACTTCCATGTCACACCTGGCTATCAATATGAATGTTAAGCACCAAAATCAATGAGAGTTTTGTCATTGACTTCAATAGGGTCAAGATTTTATAATATGGGTAATGTGCTCTCTATCAATGTTGTTCAGATATTAAGGAGAAATTATGAGAATGAGAACCTACTAAAAGTATGTTCCAGGAAATACACAAGTGCCTGGCTCTGAGATGCATGCTGACCTACTGACTTCACCTTCATTCCCCTTTCTAGGGTGCTTCTGTTTATTGCATAGCATGCACAAGAGTCCCGAGTCCCCTGGCACACATTCTCTGCTGCTTCAGACTCTATTACATGCAGCATACACTCAGCAGTGAGCAGGTTTTGGACCTTGTACATCCATATAAAGGACCTGAAGTTTGGATGCAATTAATACACATTCATTTGTTCGTCTCTGGTCTTGGATAATTTAAATTGCCTTCAAGAATTCACTAAAATTCCATCCTGCTTGGAGTTAAAATATATGCACAGATTGCAAACACATTTTTGCAATACACCAGTTGGGTTGGATTAAGTAAATCTGACTGCTTATGCACATGAAAAAGAAAACACGTAAAATGACAAAATAGGTCACGGTGAGCATCAGGAAGTTGTATCAGAAAATTCTCCAGAGGTTTTGCTCTTCCTAGCTTCAGATTAACTAATGGACAGAGAGCTCCTTTTTAAAAATAAAACAATTAAAGTTAATGACAGAAAGCCTGTTTTACCATTTGAGCTGTGTCTCAGATGAGCCTGAAATACCTCAATCCAATAGCCTGAAAAACTGACATTTAAAGTCAAGTGAATAACGTCACTGTATTTTAAAAGTAAGAACCACGCACATCAGTGGACATGAGTTAATACTGCTGTGATTTGAATAATACTAATACAGAGCACTTGCTAGGAGAATGACACTAGCCAGACCAGATAAAAATCAACATCAGTGATGAAAGAGCATCAGTGCAGCACAAACTTTTAATTGGTGGGCCTAACCACGACTGCTTGTTTAGCATCTTATTTTGTTTTCCCCCCCTGCTAATAATTCTCTTTGGTCAGTGAAGGAGTGATCACCTAGTATATCCCTACTTACTCCTCCTCTCCTACAGACACATTGAATATAGCCAACAAGGGACCCTGATATCAAGTGGAAGACAACGGGACATAGCTCTAACCAAAACCTAGTAAAGATAATAAAAGCATCATCCCAAGAAAATCATATACGAGTAGAATAATATGAGGCTGAGCATACTTTGTGTACGGTGCCTGTGCTCCTGGAGCGTTTAGGACAAGAATCACCATGAAGTTCTTAAACAGTGAGACCACAAGTTAGCACCAGGCTGCTCTCTTTAGTCTGGTACCCAATTTATAAATAGCTGAAATGGAATTCAGCATCCATTTGGAAATATCAATTAATATAACTATTACTTTGTGTCATCACATCTTGGGTCTCAGATAATATCCATGTCACCTCAGTGCATGAACATCCTCCAAAACATAGCTAAATAGTGATCTGATTTGAGAATCTTTAAATCTTGTTTACATGAACAAAATGATCCCCTCCTAATGAGGTGACAGTGGGTTTACATTCTGCTGTTATACTATAGAGTATATTTATGACCTCAAAAGCCTAGGTAAGTTAGATCTCAGCCAAGATCAGTTCTTTATTAATTTTTCTTGTTACTGCTTTAATTGTATTAATTATATATATTCTTTGCATGCTTCCTTGTATGGTCATGGATTACAAAAAAAAAATGTAGAAGAAAATTAAGTTCACACTTTCTGGTGAATTTCACTCTGCAAAACTGAAATTTACTATTACATTTTAAAGAACCTTCCCCTGGAAAGGTCTTTAGGAAACTTTCGCACTGATCCTGCAAAATTCTCTGCACAGGCAGATCTAGATGTGTGTGTGAAGGAGGGTTACCACATGGACGGTATTTGACCAGCCTGACTTTTTTTATGGATTTGCCTGAAAAATAATTTAATCTTCCTTTTTTTTAAACATGGGTCTTTGCATTATTATCACAATACACCTGGCTATCTAATGTTAAAAGTGTCTGTGTCCACCTAAAGATGCTAAGATGTTGCCATTAAAAATAAGAAATTGCTGGAAATAACTAAAAGCAAACAGCAAATACAAATTCAATAAACAGACTCATTGGATTGTCTTTACATATAAAGTTCCAAAATGTTCACATTCAAGTATATAGTTAAAATACAGAATCAATGAAGTTTGGGAAAAAATAATCTCTGTGACGGATACAAACAAAGCAGCTCGGAGAAACAAGACCAAGGTAAGAAAATGACGTTATCAGTCTTATCTATGTGTGTTTCTGTATCTCCCTAGATACAGGGGTCTGCTAAGGGGGGAGGCAAAGGATTGCAGAGCTGCCCTGAGATTGTGATTGTAGTGGGCTTGTCTTGTGGGGGGTGGATGACAGTTATTTTGCATTTCAAAGGTGGTAACCGTAGTGTGGAGCCCCACGGAAGTAAATGGGGGGTCTACACATAGGGAACAGCTGCAGGACTTTATTTGCTGTTAGAGTTGGTCACATTTTGCCAAACTGCAAGATTTCTAAATTGAAAATGAGAGGGAGGAATGTTAATTAAGTTATCATGATCTCCTTCATTTTTTGACTAATTTTAAAGCTGACCAACACATTCTGAATTTGATAATATTTCTATCAGGAATCAGGGCCTGCAGCTGAGCCTGGCACATGCAGCTAACCATCCTGATCAGCCAGAATCTCTGATTGACTGGAGAGACATCACCAGGACTGCTCTTAAGCCCAGCAGCAACAGTAGGCTAGCGCCTGCTCAATGGTTACACATCTGCAATGGTGATTGCTCCTGTGACTGTCTTGTTTTCTGCCTTCTTGCAGGCCTGCTCCTGCCTTGTTCCTGGCCTGCTCCAGCCATACTTCCTTGGCTGGGGCTCTGACCCTTGGTCCTGACTCTTGGTCCCTGACTCTGAATGACTAGGCTTGACCACCTACACTCTGGTTCATGCCAATTTCAAAACAAAGCAACATTTTGAAACAAAGTTCAATACATTTCTTTTTATTAATCAGCTCTATTTGCTGTTTTGTTAAAAAAACAGGAAATATTCAGTAATATATTAAGACTAAAATCCAACCCAATTTACTCATTTTGTATTGAAATAAAAACAGCATCACAATCTGGCCCTGAATCACCGAACTTTTGAGAGCTGAGCTCCCCTTCAGGAAAATGAAACCAAGTGAGTCTTGCTGCACTACATCCTCACAATGTTTTAAAGGCCTAGTCATCTTAATTTTACTTCCCCATAGCTAGTATTTCACACTCTCACAAAGAGGACATGTCCCACACTATGGGGAGGTGTTAAATATTGCAAGTAGAGCACCACAGATGAAGGGGAGCAATATAATCTCAGAAGAGTTCTTCTGGGTATGACTGGAATTTTTGCAAGGAAATAACATTAAACACAGGCACTTTAAGCTTGCTGTGAAAGATTTAATAAGTTTATACTTAGAATATTTCAGATTTTTTTGCATTTGTTTCAGAGCAATAAACTTTGCCAATTTTCACTTCAGTTTTACAAGTCTATGCTCTACATCTTGCATATAATTTATAACAATTTCAGAGATGAGACTAGATTTTTAGTATAATCTAAGACATATTCTAGTCAATCACTCTATTAATGCAGTTCTCTATATACGGGTGTAACTAACAGCAGAATATAGCTATACGACTTTACAGTATTGCATATCATCTTCTACATGACAGTTAAAGCATTCTTGAAATATGGAACAAAAATTCACAGCTTAACAGTTTTGGGAATAAGATAACATTGGCAACTAAGTTGCTTGAAGCACTATGTAAATCTAATGCCTAACAGAGCAACTATCCAAGCATCCATATCTAAGCATCTTCCATTTAAGAGCTGGCAGAAAAATCAATACAAATTTCAAAGTTTTACTGTATTTTTAAATATTTAACATTTCAATGACTATTTTTGAAAATCAAACATTGCATTGTGCTCTATAACCATACAAAAATTAAAGTCAATTCTCATCTTATTTTTATTTTTTGTGGTTTTTGGATGAAAAATTGAAATTTGAAAACTGTTCAACGAGCTGTATTCATTCAGCACTTTGCATCCCTGAACTGGCATGCCACCATCACATCATGATATAAGTATGATAAAGTCACTCCACCGTCAGCTATCACACTCACAAATTATCTTCTGTCACAAAAAAACTGACAAAGATATACTTATTGCATCCCTGTGTCAAACAATCCAACTGAAATTAAAATGAGTAACAGCAGATATGAAACACTGGACCTGTATTTTTCTGCTCTAATTATTAAATAATGATATACCTCAGCATCATACTCCCAGAGCTGATTTCCTCTCATATGATGGCACTTCAACATGATCACAGGGCCATTGAGTCTAGAAACATCCAAGCATAAATCATCGGTGCGGATCTCTTTATCAGCAGTAAAAGAAAATACCTGAAAAAGGAAAATGATTAAAGTTACAGGGGATTAAAGACACATACCCATTTAAATGATTACTGACTTGTGACATCCATCATTTTGATTTAAGTTAGTGACCTGCTAGCTGTTCCTTCTTCTACATTGAGAAGGACTGAAAAATGCTGTACTATGTTTCAACGAAGTTTACATAAGCTTCACAATAAGAAATGAATAAGAAATGAATGTTTTATAACAGAAAATGGGTACAAAGCCCTTACCCAGCAAAGACTTTCACATGTGCTTAACTTTACACATTTGGAATCAAAGGGACAATTCCGTGGGTACAGTTAAACAAGTGTGTAAGTTCTTAGAATCTTTAATTTGAGAATATTACAAAAGGACAAAGTAATACTATATTATCCTATATATGGATATTTCAGAAAATATTTCGCAGGATGTTTTTTAAAAAAGTAGGATTTGGATATTGACCCTATCATTTGAAGAATCAGGGTGTTCTTAGCCAAAACACTCAAATTCCCAATTTCCTGTACCAAGGATTATCATGTGTGGTGTAGAGGTCTATATGTTGGAATAAGGAATATTGGGTACTTTGATAAAATTATGGTTGAAGAACGGGAAAACAATGGGTCACCGTCAACAAAACTATTTCAAGCTAGTTTTCAGTACCTGCATTAGAGGAAGTGCTGTTTTACAACATCTTGAATAAATGATAGTGAAATCAATATTTATAACTTTTTAGATCATAATAAAATGGTAGAAGCAGTAACTGAATAAAACTATTACTCTATAAAGTCCTACACCTCATATAGTTACTTTTTTGCTCATTTAACTGTGGACATTTCAAGTAGGAACAAACAAAAGGCTCTATGTTTTGACATTATGATTATTAATTATTGCGCTTGAGCAAATATGTAAAACAAACTGTGCCTATACTAGCAACATTTACTATAATTATTTTCATGTCACATTTTAATACACAAGTAAAGATCTTTAGCAGTACACTTCAATAGTTAAGATACGGGGTGAGATTCTGTTGCTGTACCTCTAAGGGATTGTCTACATGCTGACTTAATGTATGGCAAGCCCGGGTGTGAATCTAGTCTGCTGTACACTAACTGGCCATGCAGATCTTATCATATGCAGAAGTTCTGTAGCGCACTTTGATGTACTGCAGTTTCAAGCAAAATATTGTGAATACCACATTGAGTACTAGAATGATTTGATCACATCAATGTCTATACAGAAAAGCAAGGTTTTAGTAACTATATTGTATAACATTTAATAATGCAGTCAAAATCATATAGCATTACATGTTTCACTTAAAAGGGGCAAATGTAACTTAACAGAAATCAATACAAATGATTAGAGCATATTCAAAAATCTTACATTTTAATGAAACAAGGAGGTTGGATACATAGCTACTAAAAATGTTTTCATAGTTACTGTAGGACAATTCCTAAGGGATTACCCCAATGTGTTAAATTGGGAAAAAAGTTAAGCACGATACTGTCATGCATTGCCAGAGGAATACAGGACAAATCAAAAAGTTGGGATTGGTATACAAACCCTGTATAACTCTCACCTAGTGTAATGCTGTATATATTGAGAAGGCAAGTGTAATTGCCTTTGAGATCTCTAGCATCATACATCAGAAACCATTTTTCAATGAATTATGAGAAAGATTAAAAAAACTGCCCAGATTCTATTAGGAAACCATGAGGCTTTGCTGTGACTCAAATGAAGATTTTAAAACTAGGACAGGCAATTTCATCTAACTAACTTTTTGCACTTACGCATACTACATCAAGTACTCAAGAGAATAGGGCTCAAACTTGGGAAATTGAAATTTAGGCAGATTTATTTTAAACAGATGGTAGTAAATCTCACAGTATTAAATAAACAGCCAAAGGGGACACTGAAGCAGCCAATGAAGAGACAACTAAATGAGTTTCTAAGTAAAGAGGAGAGAGAAGCAGGTTCAGAAATAGCAAAGGGAAATGAAGAAAGCTAAGAAGGGCCAGGCATGATGGGGATCAGTGACCTTTTCTTCTTTTTCAAATTTCATATTCTCAGACACGTGTAATAGGCAGTGTTCTTAGTATGTTGTGTATTGGCTAACCTCAAACCACTGATGAATACCATATTTACTGAAAGACAAGTTATGCCCTGCAGAAAATCAGGGCTCGCACATATACAGTCAAAGGCAAAATTTGCCCCCCTTTTACAATCTAACATGTTAAACAAGTTCTGTATTTTGTCTGAGAATTTGTCCTTTCAACTACAACTGTGCAAACTCTGCAGGCTTCAGTTTATACATGTCACATGAATTGAAAAGGACACATTCTCTTTACTTTGGGAAGGCAGTGGACCAACCCTTGCAGATTCATTTTGGAGGTTTGGCCAGGGAGATGGTGGCAGGAACAGATGCAAAACATCTCTTAACTAGATTATTTGTTCCTTATTTATACCTTCAGCAATAGACCATGTGAAACCAGATACTATAATGTGGTTAATTAGGAAGTGTGTGTGGGGGGGGGAGCAGGGGCGTGTTCTTTTTGGTTTTTCCATTTGCAGGCCAAGACACTAGGTTACCGCTTAATCATTTGGAAAAGTATCATAAACTGTAGAAATGCACGTTGGTGTAGCATCTCCCAGATTTTATTTTCAAAATCTGCCATGAGTCCTTGAGGGGCCTTCCTGCCACAGGGAACATCAATTTACAACTTTCTGAGTTTTGGTATAGCAATCAAACTATATCAATGGGATTGTTCTGTGACGCCTTACAATTGGAGATACTGAATCATGGTTCAGTGACAAAGAGTTAATTTTGCCTCCTCTATTTAAGTGGCTTAAGAGCTTCCAGAATCCTGCAGGTTAAAAAATATCAGCCACCATTTGGGATTTACCCTTTGACACACAAATACTCTAAATCACTTTTGAAGCGTTAATAGTCTTATTTTCTCTTGAAAACACATGTAAGCACAGGCCAATGTTCAAATATTTCCAAACCCTACAGATTACTAGGTCCAAGTCACTTCAGACCTTGTTTAACATCAGCTAAAATACATAGGTACAATAAATATGACAAACCCCAGTTAATACATATTTGAAAATTGTTCACAATGAGCTTTCTTACAAAATTATTCCAATTGTAGGTGAAATATTCCTTACTTATTCAATAGTCCTATTCTTATTGAGAATATTCTTCAGTATTCCAGATCATAATTTTCATTCCTTCCCCTCCATTTCCCACCCCCCCACCCCAAGACTGGCATCCATCAAAATATGGACAGATTTTGTTTGACAGGGCTGGATAACATTTATTTAAAATGTTACAGTCCAGCTTTTAAGAATCATTCATCAAAATAAGCTATCCTAATATGTGCATTTGGTGGCCAACACACATACATTTGAAACCAAGCAATTATATATACATACAGGGAGAGAAACTGATTACTTTGTGTTGGTCGTAAAATGCAATAACTGAAATCAAACAAAATGGTTGCTTGTTTTGGATTTATCTGAAAAATCACTAGGACTACTCATGACGTAAAAGGTACTACATACTGAGGGAATGCTGGTATATTCTGACCTCAGAAGCCCTCTTGTAGTCATACAGAATGCACAAGAGTTTTTATTATGTTCATTATCCTAAAATGAATTAACAACTCTGTTAACATTGTTAATTTTCCAAGAAACAAACCTTTAGCCCAAGGTAGCTGGGTAGCATTAACTGTAATTATAAAACACCAACACTTAAAAAATAGCTAAAAAAGAGGAACTAGCACTGAAAAATGGAGATCTGGATCCTAAACATTCCCACAGTTTGGGGGGACCAAATGCCAAAGTTTCAGCTTTGGCTCATTTATCCTGAAAGCAAAACATCTCAGGCACTTTCATCTTAAAACCCAAAAACCTGTTTGAACTTAGCAATTTTCTTCTCACTTCAAAGAGGTTTTTGTCTTTGTGTTTTATGAAAGGAAACTATTATATTTTGAAGTCAATTTCTATGTGCATTTCTCTGTTTCCTTTTTTATGTTCGATAATTGCAATACATTGTTTAATTATGTCCTTTTGAAAGAATAATTGAAGTATGAATAAACAATTAGGGAAGACGTCTTTGCTGTCTGAGAAAGAAAACTACATACCAATTATTGTTTCAAATTACCAGTCAGTAACATTTTACTAACATATTAATTAATTTCATTATATAAAAAAATGCAGGGCTAAATATAGCCTTTAGCCGCATGGAATAGATGGCACATAGCTGTGCTGTTCCAAGAGGAGCCCATGGAGTGATTCACACTCAGGTACATTTGCTTCCCTGACTATGTTGCCATAGGAAGCAATTTTCTGTAGCCCTTTTTTTACCACGTAACTTGTCAGTGCATTGGCTGCTAGGGTAGGGTTGTCACCTATCCAGGTTTTCTCAGGGTTGTCCCTTTTATGGAGGTAGCTCTCCCAGGAAATATAGAGGGATGCTCAGTACACAAAGCCGTCTGTCCAGCTTTTCTGGCTAAGGATCAACCCGGAATGTCCTAATTTTTTGTACCTCTGAGATGGCAACCCTACGCCAGAGCATGACTCCAAGACTCCTTCTATTCCTTGTCTATATGTGCTGTGTAACCAGGTGGGGAGATGAGGAGAAGAGTACTGGGCACTAGGGGCATGTTTCCCCTTACCCCCGATCATCAGCCGCACAGAACATTTCCTGGCCTCAGAGCTGCAGTGGGGGAGAGGTGGGAGAGTGAGCTTCTCCTGATCCCGGGGCTGTAGGATGGGAGAAGACGAGCTCCTCTAAGCCCCGGGGGTGGTGGTGGTAAAGAGCAAATTCTTCCTGGCCTCAGAGCCATGGCAGGAGCACAGTACATGGCCTTTCGAAAGGGATCTAATTTAAATTCCTGTGCATGCCTCTGCTGGGTACACCGCCTCTACGCTCACCTTCACTTGCAGCTGTGAAGTGGAGAGCACTAATCTGACCATACATAGGGTGGGGAGATCTTACTCTCCCTCACTCACTACACAGCTATGCAAGTCTGGGTCATAATCCAGCCCTTACTTTCTAACAATTCATTTCAATGTATTGAACATATAAATAGGGCCAGATTCTGCCAGCCTCACTCTCGTTAAGTAGTAACTTACCATACAAGGAGTCCCACTGAGTAGTCAGCCCAAGGTCAGCAGAATCTTGCCCATAATTGGGAAAATTTTAAAACTGTGCACTATGCACACCAAAGACCAAAATGATATCTCCCCCACTCCCAATGAATGGTTTGCTTCTGTGGCTACCAAATATGCTAAAGATATCGCATGCAGTAGTCTGAGGAAGAGAATTAAATATTATAATTGATAAATACTTAGCAAAAGCACAGACATAACAAATGTTATTTTGTTTGTTTTCTCAAGCATCTATTTACCTGGAGAAAATATTTAACTAAAATAATGGATTGCTGTAATATGGGATTTTAAATTGGTTGGTATTAGTGGTGCTCAAGTGCTTCACCTATTCAAAAAGTTGCCTCGTCTTCCAGGTGGGTAGATTAAATTGTGCACAGGACATGTCTATACATGCCATACTTCTTGTAGTATTGAATGCCCTACAATTTCTAATCCAGTAACCATCTTTACTGCTTAATAGTAACCAAACTACTAGAGGAGAAATTACTACTAAACTAAAAGAAAAATCATGTCTCAAATAGGAAAACAATAGCAAGTAATTACTTACCAAAGAAATTACCAGAACTCAGGTCTCAGAAACTCCCATAGTTTTTTTTATTTTGTTTTGCTGCTATGGAAGGGGTCATTAGAAGGTGCTTTTATGCATGGTGCCCCAAGTTCTTTTCCTTAGCATGCGCATCAGCTTTTAGTCTTGAAAGATAATGCAGTGATGTTGCTGATTTTCTGATGCAGTTATTTGAAGGCGTTGACAAGAGAAAAGGAGCTTGGCCCCTACCTCAAACTCACTATCGAGAGATGCTCCCTGGGAACATATATTTGAACAGAGTTGCTTTTTAATGGTTTAATTCTAAGAGGTTTTCCAGGATATTTTAAGATTAAGGGTTTTTCCACATCAAAATGTTTGGGTCACTAGAGACTCACGCCTATTTCGCTGAAGGGCTGAAGCACTGTGATTCCAAATGCAATGACTGTCATCATCTTGTTTTGGTAGAATTCTTCTTTGTTCCTCAGATGCTAATCACATCCACTGGAATGGAACTGAACCAAATGAAACATAATGGAACAGAACAAGATTATCTGGAAAGGAATCACTACATTCATTTCCCAGTCCAGGTTCTAGTGATTGTATGTGCTGGTTTGTTGCCCAAGAAGCCTCACAATCTGTTACACACTATAATAATATAATATGGTAGGAGTTATATAAGGTGATTTAACAATGATTTACATCTAAATTACTCATGCTGAATGATCCCAAAGTGGCAAGAGATAGAATTCCTCCAAAGACAGTTCCAAACAAGATATTATTCTTATATCACTAGGGATATTAAATACCTGTATGCCAATCATATCACTCATCTCCCACAAAGGCCATTCATCAATTTATAATTTTACTTCAACCCTTCAAAAACTATTCAGTTTCTGAACTTGTGTATGAACAATTTTTTGGTCAATCTTGCATCATGGGGCAGATAATAACTGACTGGGTACCTGGATCTATAGAATCCATGCCCAGTCCATCTGTAAATCAGCATACCACAAGAAAGTAGCAGTTGTTATTGGCCCTACCCCCCCAAACCCAAGATTTTCCTGGAAATATTTCCTGTCTCCCCAAGACCCCCTCACCAAACAGCAAAAAATCCCCACGTTACATATCTGTACAGTGACTGTTCTTCAAGAGGGGGATGCAGATGTGTATTCAATTGAGGGGTTGTCCAGCTTTGGCATGCTGGGCACGTGCATACCTAGGTGAAATACACATCTGCAATCACTTGAACAAAAAGCAGATAATTTTTCATTGTTCTCCTAGCAGCTCATAAAGGAACAGAGCTGACACAAACACCAGACAGGAGGGGGTATGGTCAAAATGCAGATTCCTAGAGTCAGGGTTTTACATAAGCATTGTAGTTCTCAGATGAAAAAAAAAATTTCTAGCCCTCACAGTGGTGAAGAAAAGCTTAAAAAATGAAGCATACAATTTCCAACATCAGAAGGAAAATAAAAAGAACCCAACATTTATTAGCTTTGAAACCTCATGATTTTTAAGCCAGTTTCATGATTGGGGGTGGGGGGTGATCATGATTTTTAGTTATTGGAGCTGGCAATACTGAAAATATACAAATGTGAAAAAAACCTGTAAAATGTTATTTGATGTTGACTGGGGAGAATATAAAGCAAGGGGGTGTGGAGAATCTGCATGTGAGGGTGGATACAGGATGGAGTAGGATTTGAGAGAAAGTGACGGTCAAGATGTGTGTGTTGAGTGAATGATAGAGGAAACACCTTGAATTTTGTGCAGGTTCAGAATGTTTTGGTAGAGCTGGATCCTACTTAGGTTTAATCCTTGCCTGGACAGCAGAGGAAAACACGAGAAGGCAACAGCACGGAACATTCAAACTCTTGTGAGGCTGGAATAATTTTCTTGTTTTCTCTTTTTTGTGTGTGTTAAACCTTGCTTGTTTTTTTAAATCTTTTTTTAAATCTTGCTTGTTTTCCTAATCAATGCCCCTGGAAGAATGCCCTTGAAAGGTCCACACAGCTGAATAAAAATAAACCCCTTTTATTCTTTGTAGAAATTAAAAGAATGACTCTAAACAAATAACTAACAGGCCCCACAACTGAGGATAACCAGGAACATTTTGAGTTCTTTCTTAGAGGAAAGACAGACTTGTGTGTGACACAAGAGGCTTGAGCCTGCTGCCCACTCTAGTGGGAAAGGCTGGGGGGGGGGGTAGAGAGGGTGGTAAACCATGCCAGAGGAGCTGCCCACGTGGTGTGCTGGTTTCTGCGAGTGGTGGCCCGACATGCTGCTGCGGTTCCCAGTAGGGTCTTACAGCTCCTCGGATATTCGCTTTATATCTGTGGCTATAAATTTTGTGTCCATGCAGGGCTCTACTAGTAAGCTCTAATTCTACTGATTTCAAACTGCAACGGAAGGACATTTCTTGATGGGGCCCTCTTATTGAGTTTTGAATACAGGTGGTGTTTTTAGACAATTGTCAATGATAAGTTATAGTCACATCTAATTACTGAAAGAAACGGACACGATTGTGGACTCTGCATTAATTTGCAAAGACAAATTTTGTTGATGAGAACATGAGTCACTGGAGCCACAGTAGTGCTAACAGATGTTACAATACTCAAATGGCCAGACTTCATGCATCTCTCTCACAACTACACACATATTTCATTTGAAATTCTTGATTATGAAAGGTTCGGTCTGGATCATAAACCTAACGGGTTTTTCCACTCAATATAATACAGTGAGAATGGCCCTGGGTTGTAAACTGAAATGCTTCCTTAACACATATCTAAGAGAAGCTCAGGTCATGGAGCATATTTGAACTAATATGCCATAATGTTCCATAATACTGGAGAATTTTTTTGAACTTGCTTCGCAGCACACCTTTATGAGCATCTGACATTTCAAAGTAATACTCCAATGGTTCTTGTTTACAGTAATTAAATAACTATTTTCCCCATCTTACTTAAGTTATCCAAAATGAAGCTATAAACTAAAACTGCTAAAAAGTATTTAGTTTTTAAAGACAACAGCTAAGAGAAGCCATTTTCAGGAGTACGGGGCAAATCATCTACATTTTCGCAGATTCCAAGGGTAGAAAGAACCATTTTCTTCCTCTAGTCTGACCTCCTATACATCAAAGGCCACAGAACCTCACCCACCCATTTCTGCAATAGACTCATACCCTTTGTCTCTGTTACTGAAGTCCTCAAATCATGTTTTAAAGACTTCAAGTTACAGAGAATCCATGATTTACTCTAGTTTAACCCAGCAAGTGATCCATTCCCCATGCTGCAGAGGAAGGCAATCCCCTCCCCCCAGGTCAAGAAGCCCAGCTACAGACCTATTTTTGTTTAGCCTTCCATTTAGTTTAAACTGAATTAGCTCACAGTCACTTGGAACCAAGATTATCTTCCACAACCAGTTCTTCTAGGATGGTCCTCACTACTTAACAATACTAAAACCTAGAATGGCATCACCTTTTGTTGGTTCGATGATTATTTGGTGAAGAAATCTGTCAGTTATCACATCCAGGAATATCTGGGCCCTACTATTTTTAGTAGCATTTGCCCTCCAATCTCCCATAATCACATAATTCCAGTAGGATTTATTTCATGAAAATACTAAGGAGGTCTCTATCCAGGACTGGTGCTACCCATTAGGCAACCTAGGCGGTCACCTAGGATAGCAGAATTTGGAGGGTGGCTTTTTGCCCCCCTTGGCGGCAATTTGGCACCAGGTCAATGGCTTCTCCGCCATCCTAGTGTCCGCTGAAGTGTCATGCAAGAGAGGGTGTCGATTCCGGCACCCTCTCTTGCGCTTGCCGCCTACAGTGGCAAAATACCTGGCGCCGGACCAGTCTCTATCCATGCCCAAATTAGATCCTGACAGGTCCGTAGAATACTCTAAGCACTGTGTTAGTGGAGAGATATATTTATTTATTTTGATAGTTGCCTTCACTTCCCTTCTAAACCAGGTCAGTTTTTTAATCAGTACAGCACTCTTCCTCAATTGTTTTTACAAGATTCCCATCATTTACATTTTTTGATTAAATTCTTCCTCCCAGTTGACTTGGTTCATAATTGGTTTTCATCTTTTCATCAGAATTTCTTAGATTGTAAGCTCTTCAGGGAAGGGACGGTTTCATCCTCTGTTCACTCAGTTCATTGTTCATTGTGGACACCATCAGAATACAATAATAAATAACATTCATATTTCATCTGATTTTAAAAAGAAAGAATGCCACCACTTTATAAAAAGGTTATCTCATGTACACAGAAAATAAAATTTATCAATTAAGTCATGCACCAAGCAGAAAGTGAAGAATCTTCTGAGTGCCTAAGTATTATTCTCTGAGGACCTAAGGAATGGGAGGTATTTCCTCTTATATAATAATTCTAACCCAGCTCTATAAATTACAGAGTATTATTAGTAAGTTTTATATACTGAATTAGGGATAGTTTATCTAATTAGTACTTTTTGGTAAATTAAGATGGCCTAATTCTATTCCCTGATACTAAAGATACCCAGATACTATATTTGAAAAATGACACAGCTGAGGGCTGACAACATCCATTGATCCTTGCCGCCACATTTGTGAAGACAAATCACTGAAACGGCAGTTTGCTTAACAAAAGAAGTCAGTTTTAACAAAACCCATACATTCTGTTTTGCTGTATGAAAATCACAGTTTTGAAAGCAGTTAGTAATGTAAATTATAACTTTGCCTCCGGACTCTTCACTGATGCGTAGCTAATAAGGAGCTCTCTAAATACCTGAAAGTTTACATATAATCCAGCAAAAGCAGAGATCCAAATGCAAAACTGAGCATTTGTGTATTTAATTAGTGATGAACCACCCTCCAAAGGTTTGTTTCTGACGTGCATCCACAAGTTTAGATTCTAAATTTAAATTCGTTGGTCTAGAAATTTCACAGGATCACTGCCTCACAAGATGTTTGAGATAGCATTGACAAGGGAAAAATAATGGTTCTTGCTGCTCTTTCATAGTATTCCAACTTTGCATTTTGTGTTGCAATAACAATACAGAACTGGGAATGAGATGAGTGATGTTAGACAGTGGGATTTAAACACACACACACACAGAGAGAGAGAGATTGTGGCACAACAATTTCCCAGCATTAGTTCTCCATTTAGAAAGACATTCAGTCAGAAGAAGGACAACTGTATGTTTAACTTCCTGGGTCTTTACCTTGAAAAATTTGCTTCTTGTAAATATTTCTCAAATTCCTTTTTGAATATGTTTACCCCTTCAGCTTTTGCTGATGCCTTTGACAGTTCATTCCACATGACCTTTTGTAAAGCCATTTTTGTTAAGATCCAGTGTTCCCCGGGCCTTTCATCCATGTTCTCTTGTTTTTGAGCCTGTTGCATAGACAGTTTGAAGAGCAGCTGGCTAAAGCTGAACCCAGGTGTCACGGGGCACACACACCCCCCTGCGGCGCCTCCCGCTGGTCGATCGGGGAATCAGCTCTCCAGCGTCCGGAGCGCCCTCCGCAGGTTGATGCCCCGCTCCTTGTCTGGCCCTGTGACCCTCCCAGACCCCGGTGCCCACTACCTGAGGGTGCTGCATCCCTGCAGTACCCCCTTAGGTTTAAGGGTCTCCCCTCCCTGAGGGAACGCTCGACCCCCTAGCCCCACCTTGCCTCAGAATGTGCCACCGCCAGTCATCACTTGCCCCCGCTCACTGGAGCAGACTGCAGTATCATGGCCTCTCATCACCGGCAAGGGGGGTTGGCCTGCTGCTTCTACTGCTGGCCGTGGGCTGCACCCTGCAACCCCGGTACCCTTGGGTCAGGCCTTCTTCCAGGCCTTGCAGCCTGGGACTCTCTGGCTAGAGCCTTCCCAGCTCCCTCTGCCCTGCCCCAGCCCTGCCTTAATCCTGGTACCTTGCTCAGCCCCAGCAGCTAGGCCTGTCTTCCTCTGAGGACAGAGGAGACACACTCTCTCTCTCAGCTCAGCCTCCCAGCCCTTATATCCTGGCTTGGGAGTGTTTGGGGCGTGGCCATTAAGCTGAGCCTACTCCCCAATCAGGCCTGGAAGCCTCTAGCTCCCAGCCTTCACCCCTTCCTGGGGTATTCCAGGCCCCCCTCTGAAGGAGGGGGGGTGGTCACCCCGTCACTCCAGGCAAGACTGACTGGATACTAGTAGGAAGATGGAAGACCTTTGAAGAACTTGCTGCCTCTGTACTATAACCTTCTATTGAGCACATCTGCCCATTGATTGTTAAGCCAGCCTGCTGCAACGTTGGGCTCTTTTTGGACATCCGAGCGTTTTTAGATGCTCAAACAACAATAGCAGCACAGAACATACACTTACATCTGTTTGTGGACAGAAGAATATCACTTCTTAACAGACTCAGGTCTGGCCACAGTGATCCAAACATTTGTGACTTCTGGGATGGGTTATTACAATTGATTATATCTGGGATAATATCACAGACCCTGAAAAATCACCAAAGAGTACAAAACATGGCAGCTCATTATTTAGCAACACAGGTCACTGTGAACAGATCACCTAGTTGCTCATTTCTATACACTGACTCTTAGTGAAAACAAAGTCTCATTCCAGGTCGCTGTCCTCGTATTCTAAGCTCTCAACAGGAATGGGTCTGTATTTCTAAGAGGCTGTCTCTTTGTGCAGTATGACTTCCCATGATAGCTAGCCTCTGCTGGAACCATGAAAATATCAACAAATAGAGACAGACTTGTGAGTACAGGAGACAAAACTTTCACAGCTGAACCTCAACTAAGGAACTCACTCCCAGACAGCAATGATTTGGGGCCTTCTTTGTTCAAGACTAACAGCAAAGTCCTTTTCTTCCTTCCTTCCTTCCCTCCATCCATTAGGGCTTCACAAGCACAACCACTCCTTAACTCACATACACATGGCTAACTAAGTTATTTTTTATACAGGCTGGGAAGAAAGAAAGAAAAATATATTATTTTTTTCCTTTAAAACAGAGTTCAGATAGATGGAAAAAAGCTATTAACATTTAGAACAGGTTGAAAATGTTAAGTATTTGAGACATGCTTAGATACTACAGTTCTCTGTGTTGGGGCATATAAGTACACAGATAAGATACAATAAGATAATTATTATTCTATGAAATGGCTTCTACCCCCATCTGAATAGTCTATAGTTTTTTCTAATTAATTCTGACCCAGACAGTACCCACTGGCTGTAATCCCTGGGAGCTTCTATGATCCCTGTGATTATCTTCCTATGTACTTTTTTCAATGTTTAAATATTACCCCATCCACAGAACAGCAATTACATAATCAGGAATGACCACCGTGAAACCACAAGCATGTCAAAACCCATGCTTACTGCTCACATACCAGCATGACTATGAAATGACAGAGTCATTTTGTGTATTATTGACATACAAAGGAGCAGACCAAGTATTCCACTCTACTTGAAGTGAAAGTCTGAGAAATTAGCCTGATTGGTCAACACTGTTAAGTTCAAAACAATACAATTAACTCTTTATCAACTCAAGTGTTGGTACACATTTGTACGAATTTCCCTATATCAGAATTTTTAGATTGCAATGTTTAATATTCTATTTTTCTTTTTATGTTTGGACTATGCAACCTGGTGTTTATTATCTTCTGCATCGAACATCCACATCAGTAGCACATTTACCTCCACAGACAATCTTTGGTGGATGCAATCTCTAAGGGGAAAAGAATATCAATTTAAATGCTCTAGGGTTCCTTAACACACAGTAAATCAAAGTTAATGTGATTACATTTATTATGCCTTGATCTGCATGCTATTATGTTCTACTACAGATTGCAGCAGTAAGATTATTGTAACTAAAGTCTCCTGCAGAAATATATAAAGCTCCTGAACTTGGTCACATGGATAAGTACAAATGGTTTGTACGATCACTGGATTAGATTTAAGATTAACATATACTTGTAATTCCTTTTTGACTCAGGCTGGACAAACCAAAAGACAAAGGGAATGTGCTCCGCACAACTGAATACAGTGGGTCTTTGTCTGGGCAGATGAAAAGGGGTGATGGCCCCTTGAAAAGTCCCCACTGCCCTCAGTAATGAGGCAAAGGAAAAGGGGGCAACACCTAAGGTGAGCAAGCTAGAACCAGAAGTCCAGCACAGATGGGGTGACCTACCTGGGGAAAAGATGCTTATATTTTATGCTCTCCAGGTGGAATTCTTGACTACAGTGCCAAATAAGTAGCTTCAGTCATCTATGAAAAAAACCTGTCCTTACAGATCCACAAGACATTATTGTATAGATCTGAGGGGAGATTTCTGGCAAGTATATTTTATTCGTTCTCTGAGGATTCCATAAAATAAGAAGTCTAATGCCCAGGATATGAAATATAATTTTTTAATACTATGTGGACTCACAAACAGTGAAGAAATGTTCTTTTTTAAAAAAAAGCCTCAAAATCAAGGAGCAGGTAAGGGCATTCACTAACTGGACATCTATCAAATAGAAATATTGCATATGGGCCTAATCACATTTATTCTGGCTGCCTATCTAACTATCCCAAGTCTCCCAATTATTTTGAATTCACCGTTCTTAATTGATTTAAAGCATTCGAATAAAAGTCACAGGGAAAGTGCTTTCTCTTCCCTCTCACATTATGTTGATGTACAAAGACATTAATTGATGAAAGCCACCTTAGGCAAAGCATTCAAATGGCAGTTGATTATACTACCAATTAAAGAATACACACAACTGTTACCAAGTTTCCAATTAGGACATTGGGAGGAGGGGGGGGGGGGAATATTACTACAGATTTATGCATACTCTGCTTACTCATTTTCAAACTTTATATAATTATGAAAATCTTGTAGCTCACAAGGTATTTAGCATATGGACAGATCCAAAATATAAATGTAAATATTTGTGACCGAATAGAAGAGGAAAAAGAATAATCAGATATTTGGCTTAATTTTACAATATTATCTTAGTATGTTTAGTTACCACAACTTTTGCAACAAACGTTGTTCAATGGACAAATCAGTCAAGTGCAGTGTTAAACCAGGAATTAAGCCAGGATGCTTAATTGCATGAAATTAAGTCAGATCTCATCTAGCAGATTTTTGTACCAAGAGCAGTGATCTCAAACTTAATCAAACCAGACTTCATTTTGCAAAAAATGCTAATGGAAAATTTACTCCACTGTTCTCTCATCTCTAATAATAATAATGAATATTTGTTTGTTTATTTATTTAGTTACTTTGGTGTTCATACCCAGATGCTTCTAAGCATATTAACAACCTAAAACCAGTAAGTACTGTATGGTAACATGGCCCAAATACTCAGAACCAGTATAAAGGATACAAATATTAAACAAATAATATTAACATAAAATAGACACTTTACACTTTTTGTGAAGTAATTATCATCAGTTGATGACTTTGGAAATGTCTCTTGTACATATGTACAGTATCACTTAAGGAGCACATTTTCAGGAAAGGACATTTTAGTTCTACAGAGATTCTCAAACATGTATTGCTAGAGAACTAGTTTTCATCATGTGCAGAAGGATGGTATTGAAAAAAATATAGATAAAGTAACAACTACTGTGCTGATGACACACATTTTCCCCATTTTCAAATATCTATTTTCCACACCAGTATCTTCTATCAATTTTGGAACTGCTGCTATCTTTCACAGAAAGATAAAAATTGACTTTTTTGTTCTGGAGTTTCATGAAGGGTTTGTTGAGACAACTTTCAGATCAGAATGGATGGCTTCTCTAAAGAAGCAATAAAAAAAATCTGGCTTTGCTCCCAGGATCTCAGAACATTACCTATATAAACAAGATTCTTTCCTTTACCATCTGAAGCGGAAACAATGCCTACAGACCAACAAAGAATGGAGCCTCTTTGTGCTAGCTGCTGTACAAACAGAGTATTAGGCAGGCCCTGCCTTCAAGAGCTCAACATAAATAGATCAGACAGTCACAGGGCATGGAAAGGGAAGTACCATGCAAATGGAGTAAACGATGTAATAGCAACAAACATCCTGTTAGTTTCATTTTGAGGGGGGAAGGGATTAGTTAGGAGGTAAAGTTAAATGGGAAGAAAATGGATGGGAGGGGGACATGGACAGGCAGGGGCAGAGGAGGAGAGGGTAGCAGAGAAGAAAGTAAGAGAGGGCAGGTGTGGAGCAAAGTGGAATAATGCTGTGTTGCTTCCTAGCCAGTTACTTAGTTAGTATTGTCTTTATTTATGATGTTTTAAAATTGTGGAAATGAAATCTAACAAATCATAAAACACACTCATACAAAGATCTATAAACCACACACTTCCGGTGAAGCACAATTAAGCCATATGTGTTTGTCCAATCACACTGGCACTTGTCTCTCATTGGGACCTAATTTACAGCAGATTCTGGGGCTACTCTACGGACTGCAGCATGGCCCAAAGTCTCCACAATATTTCATACTGTGACCTCACCTTCATATTGTCCCTCCTCCCCCTTCTATAAACCTGGCAGGTCCCCTACATCAGTGCAGGTGTCCTCAAAATGCAGACTTCTGGATCTTTCTACAGCTCCTGCACCGGGGAAACCTCCTTAGGCTGGACATTGGGTGTTTAGAGCCCCTTTATGCCTCTCTGGCTTGTTTACCTGAAGTAAAAAGGCTAGAGCAAGAGTGAGGATCTCACTCGCAGTCTCCAAACTCAATTTTATTTTTTTTTAGTTGATTGCAGCCTGATTCTACAAGGGGTTGCACATTTCCAGAGATGAACTGAATGCTGTTCACAGCACCCTGGAGGAAGATCTTAGCACCTTACAGAACTCACCCCAAATCAGCAACTGTAACATATAATTTATGTTGACTATGCATTTATTATTCTTAGAAGACAAAAAGAAAACCCCAACCGATGAACTGAAAGAATTAAAAAATTGAATAGGGCAATTGTTGAGAAGTAGTGCAGCTTATCATATTTATTCCCTCATTTGGATAGCTCTGAAATTTTTATCTAGATGCAACAACAAAAAGGATTTTTATCTAAAGCTTACATCCCAAATGGGAATAGTCATTTTCTGCTTTTGCTTTTACTAGTCTCAGATTTACAGTCAGCTATCACATAAAATATCTTTCTTATTCATGAAATTTAAGAAAGAATACTTTGCAACATAAAATGATTTGGTAAAAACATTAATCTCTAATGTTGCATTAAAATAAAGCAGAACATCACCCCAACTAAGCCAGAATCTTTAAAAAAAATCAGCTTTCAGAATTGCCATGCAACATTCTCTCGTGCTGTTCCATTACAGCAGGACAGGATAGAGCTGAGCAACCATGACTAAAGATTCCCAGAATAACTTCCTAGAAGATGGTGGAATGAATGCCGAATAGGAAAGGATTACAGAATTGAAATTTAAAATGGAGAAACAGGGATTGCAAAAGTGACCGCAAACATCACTGCATAATACCTTTAGAGAACTTAAATACTGGGTCAAATTCACACCGACTTACAACACACAGCTGGTCTTTGACAGAATTTTGCAAGGACATTCACCTCCTTTCACAATCAACAACTTCCATGGAGTTTCATGCTGTGAGGTGAGTTATGTATGTATTATCATCCCATTTTTCTGGAGGGGAAGCTGAGGCAGAAAGGTTAAGCGGCTTGTCCGAGGAGAGAAAAGGATTCAGTGTTAGAAATGGAATTAGGACTCAAATTCCTGGTATGTGAGCCTCACCTCTGCTCCTGACTCTTTAAACTGGGTAAAAGGACCGGAGTGGGGTGAAGGGGCCCTAAAAGTGTCATATACAGCTGGGGAAGGTGATCCCAGTGCCAATACTACGGAGATAGCTGTAAGGCTCAAAGGACCTCACTGCAAACCGTAGCATAGGGGGAACGTGGATGGAGGGCTAGAGGGTAGGAGGCCTTTGCTAGATGGGCGAGGGTGGGGGGAGAGGAGGTGGTCTTTAGCACTCAGCAGAATTGAGATTCTGGAAGCCCTATGGCAGCCCAAGGAAACTGCTATAATTTAGACAGTCCCTTGAAGCTGTCTAAATTATGTGTAGCCTCTTGCACCTAGAACAGTCCAGAATTAGGAGGATGTAAAGGTGGCTTAAAGCTACGTTAGCCACTACCCCAGGCTGTGAGTTCTGTGTTGTGCTTCTTAGGGTATGTCTACACTTTGAACTGAGTGGGTGTGACTCACAGCTCGAGGTGACATACTTGTGCTAGCTCTAATCCAGCTAGCATGCTAAAAATAGAGTGCAACCACAGCAGTGCCCTGAGTATGTGCCTAGGGTCTCAGAAGGGCAGGTACTCAGGAGCTAGTTTATCCTGCTGGAGCTACTCTCTATTTTTAGCAAGCTAGCTCAAGCATGTCTCCTCCAGCTGAAAGTCATACCCCCCTTTGCCACTTCCATAGCTGAGTTTCGAGTGTGGACCAGGACAAAACAAGCTCAGCACAGTTTCAGAAAGTCATTGTTTAAACCAGCTCCATCATAAAATTATAAATAATTAAATATGTAGCAAAATAAAAATAATTGCACCGATCAACTACTGTGGACATTTCACAGCTCACTTGGATTTGTCACTGTTTTTCTCCCATTGTATTTGCCTTCACATTTCCTCCTGTCAATGCGACATCAACCTGTATTTATATTTTCAAAATGCAAAATCTCACTCAATTTTAGCCTGCTGCTAAAACTCAGAAGACTGAAAACAAACAAACAAACAAACAAAAAAACCACTGGACAGGGTCTCTTCTCAAAAGGTGAGCTCTTTCGTTCATTTAGTTCTGAAGATTTAGTGACTAAAAGGAGAGCTAAGCGGTACTACAACAAATGTCTGTTGATGGTTTAAAATTTCTTTTATTAAAAACACCTCACTGGGAGAAAGGCCTTTTTGCTATTGTACTCAATGTGCCAAACACAATACAATCACTGGATCTCAAGAAAGGAATTTAAAATAAGTGAAATGAATGAATGATCAACCTTGAAATTCAAGCTTTTTTGTTTATTTGACTTATCTTTATAAGAGAAAAAGAGTCACTGATTACCAGTATATATTCTTGCTCTTCCTACAAATGTGTGTGGCTAAGGGAGACATTTCTCATCTATTAGCACAGAGAGCCAATATTTCTAAATTTTAATGTTTAAAAGGAAAGCTTCTTTTGGTAAAGCTAACATGTAGGAGTATCAATTGTAAACTTGAATTAATCTCCAGTTCAGCCTTTTTTTATTTCTTTTCCTTGTGAGAGAATGAGGGTATGATTAGATTATTATTATGAGCAGAGGCTCTATTTCTGAATATTCACAGTAACAGAAGCCATTTCCATGGTAACATAATAAAAGAATAGCCATGATGCCTATGGGGATGATTCCAGACAGACAAACCACATGGCCGAGTCATTCTCTAACTGACCAGTAAAATCAACTGATTTCAATTAAAACAACAAAAATCCTAGAAGTCGGCTATTGCAAAAGTGGAGTGACAATTTACCTAATGTCTGATTTTGAGATTTTGATAAGCATTAATAATGCATCTTCCTGTGACTCACTTATTGCCAATGTTTCACTGAATCAAAAATCTATCTGCAGGTACAGGTTTAATTGCCACACCAACCCCTCCCACAGCATCAAATGGTGGAAGAACTTGGTGGGGCCAGCAGTGAAAGGGAAACAACCAGCAGTAAGGAAGAGACACATTTGCCAAGGGATATTAGGTAGCTCCTCCCACTGGGAGTCTCTGGCACTCACTAGCCACCTGAGGGAGATGGGTTCTAATTGGCCAGTATTCCCCAGGTTCCAGATTTACCCCAGAACAGGGGCCATGTGGAGCCTCTTTCAGCCCCATTCCAGCAGCCCACCCTACCGACCTGAACCAGGAACGGGAACCCAGCCTGACAAATGTTTCATGGTGTGGCTAACTTCCTGTTTAGGGAGTCAGGAAGGAATTTTTTTCTGTCTTGGGCCAATTGGCGGAGGGCCAGGGATTTTTTGCCTTCTTTGCAGCATGTTTAAGCAACAGGGAGTTAAAGAGAAACACACTTAGTACTTAGCTGAGTTACTGGGGTATAGTTGTTTATTCATCACAGCATGGAGCCCATTTTCAGTGCAGCTAAGAGAATAAAATGAATGGTTTCTAAAGGTAAAAAACCTAGGATTTTGATGATGGTTCCTGGGCTCAAGTGACAGGGTGAGACCTTTTGGCTCTTGCAAGCCAAGGTCCCCACCCTGCTGTACAATTTGTCCCCTTCACACGGAGGGAGGGTGCAAGGATTCAGAGAGCTGAGTCTTCGGGGGTAGTCTGGGGAGAACCTACCCTGTGTTGTAGGTTATATGGCACAGATCCCTGTAACCCCTGCAATGGAACCAGTTAAATGCCTGATATAAAAGACGATGGGTGACAGGGAGGTAGTGCTCCTCCTCTGTTTTAAAGTTTAATACAAATTGTTGCCTGGCACTTAATTTCATGCATGTCTCTGTCCTCATTTTGCTGCTGTGTCCATGTCAAAGCATATATGCTCTTTCCACTCAGACATCAGTATAGTAAATCTATTGACTTTGTGTAGAACCATTTTTCCATTGTGGAGGGCAGTATTTGGCTCCTAAATCATTTAAAGCTTTTCCCTTGCAGAGAGGCCAGTTTTACAGTTGTGGTAAGTTGTACTGTACACTTTGTAGCTTTTAAAAAAAGCAGTTAGTTAACTCATCAATCCACCACAATTGGTGGTTAGCAGTTATTGGAAATGCACAGGCCTGCATGACCATGAAACCTATCAAAGTATTATATCCTAGCAACACTGCTAAAATACAGGGTAGTGATTTCTTCATCCATAATACATCAAATAAATCTAATATGTAGTACTATATATGGCTTCATAATCACCAGTGCTCATTTTCTTAAGTCATTAAATGCAACATTTTTTGTAAAAGAAATGTTTAAAAAAATATGGTCTTTTCTAATATTTTAGCCTGAAAGTCCCTTGAAATGATTTTGATATGTTACAGTTACAAAATATTTTTAGCAAGCTTTGTAAGCCATGAGATATTTGTCTTTGCCTCAAGCTGGGAAAGCTTGCAAACTTTTTGTTCAGAAATCCTAATGAGCCTGGTATTATTTTTGACATCCTTTTCAATCTGAAATAGTTCTATTTCATAGCTATATTTTGTTAGCTATACAATCCCTCTAGTACTTACCTTGTGTCCTATTTTTCTCTTTCATTATGAACTCCCATTAATGATAATAGGAGTTATGTATGAGTACTGAAGGATAATGGACCCCTCTATTTAGGTCAAATATGAATGGCTCATGCTGAGACAGCAAAAATAACACCGGACATATAAGATCACTCATTTGCATAAGCAAATATAGGGATTTGAAAGTGTAATGGGTAAATCCACATTCTGCATGTGCATCCATTGTGCTCACTTTGGAAATGTGGTCCCTAGTGTGCATGTATGATGGACAAAAATAATCTTGAGATTTAAGAACCCTTCAGTGGACTGTGACACCAGCCCAGGGGAGCTAAGAATCTGCCATTGCCATTCATTAAAGAAAAATATTAGTGCCCAATCCAGCAAATACAACTACCAGGCAAAGCTTTGAGTGCTCTGAGTAGCCCCATAAATGCCAGTGGGGCCTCTCGTAGTGGTAAGCACTGTTGTGGTAACTGGGCTTACAGATTTAACCCAATTGTAAAAAAAGTCAGTGCTAGTCCATAAACTGTAACAATAACCTACAACAACAAAACATTGATGATGAAAAAGTCCAAACAAAAAGACTTACTGATATAACTTAAGGACTGTGTTAAGATCATGCTTGGTAACCAAGAAAAGTGTAGAAACAGAAATCAGTGAACTAAAATTGATATGTTAGAAACTAGACCTAATTGGTGGACAAAATAATGAGGGGATGGCCTATTCTCGTTGTGCGTTCTTAACAAAAGACTTTAGGAGAAAAACTGGCTACTGGAGCAAGCTTCATCATCATGAGTACTATGCCATCACCACCCTGCGCATCTCCTGGGACCCCAGGACCTCATCGTCCTAATCCTGGGATATGTCCAGACCAGACCAGGCCACAGAGAGGGATGCAGATTATATGACCATCTCAACCAGCTCCAGGTGGGATGACATGGGATTTGATTTTACCAGAAGCAGCAACAGCTCCAAGCTAACTTCTCTTTTCCCCAAAGAGACAGTTATTACCCTCTGTTACCATCTCAGAGACCGTCATACAAGGGGTTTTTTCCCTTCTAAAATCTCTCTGCAGCTAAAGGGAAAGAGATGTTGTTAAAGTGATAGCCTATTTAATACTTTATATTTCAAATGCTATAACTGTTTTCCTTCTTTCCTTTAGCTTTCATAAAAGATTAAGATTTTTTAATCTTTGCGCCCTGGTACTATGCAGGCTGAGGTCTCTGTATACCAAACCCTGGACCTTGTTTAATACTGTTTAATGCTGGACAGTGAGACTGGGTTAAGTTAACACCTTTAGCTCATATATTCCATCTTAATTAATACAACAGAACTATATCCAGCAACGACCCTTTCTTTGTAAAGGGTCCTAAATACCCTCACAGACTAGAACTATCCCCAATATGGGTCAGAGACACAATTTTAAATACCTCTCTCTGATATAACACTTTTCATCAGTTTATCTCAAAGCGCAACACGATCTTTAACTTGTTTATCCTCACAACAACTCTGTGAAGTATGGACGTATTATTAATCATCATTATTAAAACAAAATTATTACTTATGACAGGTGTCAAGTTGACAGATCAGATACAGTCATCAGTAGTGCAGTGATCAGTCATAAAAGCTAACCAAACTGCCTGAATCCTGACCCGACCTGACAGGACCAATTCTAGAGTAAGAGTATTTCATTCTCCATGTTCATTCAACTCTTAGCCTCTTCTAGGCTTCAGAACCTACACAAGTTACTGGTGAAATGTTCTATAAACCCATTGGAGAGAAAATATCATGTTGCCTCTATAAATCCATGGTACGCCCACACCTTGAATACTGTGTGCAGATGTGGTTGCCCCATCTCAAAAAAGATATATTGGAAGTGGAAAAGGTTCAGAAAAGGACAGGAAAAATTATTAGGTGTATGGAACATCTTCTGCATGAGGACAGATTAATAAGACTGGGACTTTAAGCTTGGACAAGGGGAGATGGCTAAGGGGAGATATGATTTAGGTCTACAAAATCATGACTGGTGTAAATAAAGTAGATAAGGAAGTGCTGTAGATAAGGAAGTTCTTATAACAGAAGAAGCAGGGGCCACCAAATGAAATTAATAGACAGCAGGTTTAAAACAAATAAAAGGAAGTACTTCTTCACACAACACACAGCCTGTGGAACTCCTTGCCAGAGGATGTTGTGAAAGCAAAGACCATAATGGGGCTCAAAAAAGAACTACATAAATTAATAGAGCATAGGTCCATCAATGGCTATTAGCAAGGATGGGCAGTGATGATATCCCTAGCCAGAAGCTGGGAATGTACAACAGGGGATGGATCAGTTGATGATTACCTGTTCTGTTCATTCCCTCTGGGGCATCTGGTACTGGCCACTCTTGGTAGACAGGATACTGGGCTGATGGGTCTTTGATCTGACCCAGTAGGGCCATTTTTATGTTATTACCAATCATAGACATTCAAAAAGATCCTATTAACATATTTATAACATCCATACTAATGGCTTAAATACAGCTGTCAAATTTGGAGGTTAAAAAGTCTCACATATATTTTTTAAAGTGCAAATGCACACATGAATAGCACAATGGACAAGTGCAAATCCCTGACTTGCATATCTTTAATGTGCACAGTGTATGCACACTTTTGCATACACACATTCTAAAAAAAAATATGACTGAGGTTGTAAGCCATCCAAAGTCTCATCCATTTCCATAAAGGATATTTGTCCCATAAGAAAAAAATATAAGTAAACATTCATGACCAAATTTTCAAAGCTGGTGTCTACATTTCACCTTACCTTACAGTCTTTCTTTGCTTACAAAGAAAGAAATGTATTCACTCAAGAGTTTTGACAGAGTTGCAAATGGGGGTCTGTGTGTACAACATATATGTGTTCAAAGTTTGCAGCCACTATCTGAACACTAGGCCTTTGGAGTATTATTAAGAATTCATAAGTGGTAGGAAGTTAAATACATTTGGAACTCTGGCTCTAAAATTTCATTATTTTGTTCAGTAATTGCAACCATAGCTTTTGTTTTGTTATCTTGAATACCAGGTGATTCTACACAACTACATTTCTGCTGCAATACCAAAGCACAGTTAGGTAAGTAACTGGAAAAAGTAGAAGATGCATGAAACAACACATGGCATTGTCCTGTGAACATGAAGCATAATATTTAAATACCAACACTTAAAAATACCGTCCCATTCTGAATCAGTAAAGAAGCGGCAGTGAAGTGTTTAAGGGAGAAGTTTTAGCTTTGACTCTTTTTTAGCTTCAACATGACCTTCAGTGAATTTAAATCAGGCTGTTTATATTATTTAGATAATTGTCGTGTCTTAGTTTCCACACACACAGATTAAAGAATATAATTCTTTTAAGCAATTACTGTGTATGTAGCTAATTATTTTTTACCTGATTTCCTCCCATGCCATGGCAGTTGAATATACCCACTTTTTCATTTTCCTTGCGGCCCATGTTATCCAAACATTGGTTGGTTTCAACATTTCTGATCTGAAAAAACATAAAGGTGAAAACAAATGCATGTAGTTAAAAGGAAGAGAAAAAGAAAAGAAACTAGAAGACACTGCAAAAAACATTAGGATTAAATTTGTAGACCTAGGCACTACAGATGCCCTTTGAAAAATATAATTCCAAACCTTACATTTGGGTGTGAAAATTAGGTAATTGCATGAGCAACTACCCATCTGAATGTTCAGTTACATGATCCTCATGCTCATCACGCACTAAGTTATTCTTTTATTTATTACCCTCCTTCAGAAGTAAGGGGCTCAGACCCTAAAGAATGTGTCTTGCAAATAACGTTTTTTTCCCCATCAGAAGGAGACAGGGAATTTCCAACAACAATATGCAAAGTGAAAATGCATCTTTAGCTCTCATGCATCCTTTATGAAAAACCACTGTGATACTGCATAATTCCAAAATACTTCAATGTCTTGATTAAACAGTCCTATAACAACTGTAACAATCAGTGAACTCCAGCCACCGAAGTCCTCGGATATGTTTATCTGCAGTGCATAGCCCCTGCCATTGTGCATTCACAGAAGATGTTGAGTTCACTGTTCAGTACATCACCGCTTGTTAGTTTAACTTGCATAAACATAGCCTTCCCTTCAAACACAGCACTGAACTGGGTTATAGTAAAAGTATACAAAAGAGCCCTGATTAAGTGATACCAAGTAAAAGGGATCAAGGTAGAGATGTCACAAGCAAATAAAAGTAAAAACATGCATCCAAAAGTCTAAATAGCCTTTAACCTGTTCTTTCTATGTTTTGGCCTGGGATCCTTCCCTGTTGTTGTTATTGTGTTAAGCATCTGATCACCATTAACATTTTTAGAGAACACTGAAACCAAAAAGGCACTCAACACATCAGTTTTCTGTTTCATCCATATTTGCTCTCCTTCCCTATTAATAGATATATGCTGTCCAGTCTCTCTCTCACTTCTGCTTTTTTCAGATTTCCAGTATTATTATTTATAGGTGCAAAAATCCACCTTTGTTGTTCAGGTGGCAGCCAGCAGCTGAAATTGACAAGCAAGAGTTTTAGTTCACAGATGCTGCCTGAGTTTTTGTTCCCGTTTCCATAGAAACTGAGGCCATATTGATGAAAATAAGGTATTTTAATTACTATTTTATAATTTTCATATACCCAGGTTTGCCATTCTGATATTCTCTTCCAAACCCCTATTATTTCATGCTAATTAAGTATGTTCTCTTTAACACTGTGTCTGACTTGCTTTTTAAATAGCTAGACTAAAACCCCTACTGTAGATTTTACTTTGCATAGCAATTCTAAATTCTTATAATGTTGAGGTTACTTTGCTGAATGTAAGAAAAACACAAGCCTTTTTGATTGCTGCTCTACCAGTAGTTATCTTTTTGCACAAGTATTTAGAGTGTTTAAAAGTCAGCTCAGATAAAACAAAATAATATTTTAAATAGTAAATTA
The DNA here is from genome assembly GCA_032164245.1 of Sternotherus odoratus. Taxonomy (NCBI): domain Eukaryota; kingdom Metazoa; phylum Chordata; order Testudines; family Kinosternidae; genus Sternotherus; species Sternotherus odoratus. The sequence continues at coordinate 39,832,805 of JAVMKO010000011.1, forward strand.
TCTGACATTTAAAGAGGTCTCTGCACTTGGTTGCATTAAAATCTGCTGTTTGTTAGGAATGTTTGTGATACTCACCTGTAAGCTACACCATCAGATGACAGGGCATAAAAGAACAAACCAATTTGTCAAAAATGACCTCAGTTATATTGCTTTATCCACAATCACATAAATGTTACTGGAAAGCATTTTCTCCTACTAATGCACATTATTTTCATTTTAAAAGTATTAGTCACAAGCATTGTTTTTCCAACATGCTATGCAGTTAAAAAGATAAACCTTTAGCTAACATTTATGAACAGACATCCCCTTATGAAGCATGCAAAAGAAAAACAGTACATTTAAAATAGAAAGATCGGGTATGGGGAACATTTCAAAGCTTTTAACTGAGAACGCTACAGAAACTCTAGCACATTAGCAATATCCTCAAATGCACAATTTGTTTTATTTAACCAAAAGAAATAATTCATACCTCACCAAGTGAATAATAGCGTCTTGGAATCTGGGAGTCTGGATAGATGTTTTCTAGGTACCATGAAAAGGGTTTACATTTCAGATCTTCTCTTAGTGCTTTTCTGACTGACACATCACCGTAATCCACTTTGACAACACCTGGAAATTTTCAGAGAAATACACAATCAATGTATAGTATTCTTTACAGCTAAACAAAATTGTCATTGATCATTTTATCGTTTTTTAATTCCTATAATTATAGCTCAACAAGATACAATTGCATATAGCAGTTGTTACAACACTGATATTTTTTCTGCTTTCCATTCTAGGAAATTAAAGGCGAATAAAAACAATATTTGTTCAATTTATAATTTGCTAATATGGAAAAGTATAGCCATACAAATGTCTCGATTCCTGTGTTGGTTGGTTAATGATATATGGTATGAAATATTATTAAATTAGTAGCTCAGAATCAAATTTAAATTTGAACTAACCTAAATTACTGAGATGCATATCAGTGTATCCAGCTTCATTTTATATAAAAAGATTTCAAAGCAGGAAATTTTAAGTTCTGTGATTCACACAGTTTCCTTTTGCTTTAGTTTACCAGTGGTTCTATGTGCTTTGATTTTCTAAGAAAGAAAGAAAAAAAAATAACCACCTAATTTTTAAGTGCAGTTTTAAAACGTATCTTGTTGGTGTGTTAAAATTTAACAAATTATTTTGAGAAAAATTGAAGATGGATTATTTTGTCAAAATCCTCAAAAATAAATTCATTGTATTTAAAAAGTTGACCAGAAAGAACCCACTGTCTTATTACACGTATGGAAGTAACAGTGCTGCTTTTTTCAATCAATTTTGTTATTTCTATGGGAGAAACTCCTGCCTTTCTTTCCCTCTCCCCTATGGGTGCATGCAGCTCACCAGGCACTGAGAACTAATGTTCCACACCGGCAACATAACTACCAGCACAAGATGATGCAGATATCTCATAATTTGCTCTTGTTACAAACCAATAGAAAATGACTAACCCTTGGAGCAAGAGAAACAATTAGGAGATTGTGCCTTAAAGAGGTATCCTAGAGGCACGATGCCTCCTGGTGCTATTGTGGCAGTTTACACATTGCCCCTTATTCACAGATGAGCCTAATGACACAGTCAAGTGCTAATATCTGTTCATTAAAATAAATACAATCATTATACAATCTGCTTTTCTACTCTGAGAGCTTTCCTTATGCTTACAGTCAATATATGCTCAGAAAGCCATGTTCTAAGTAATCTAATTTGCATCTTATTTCCATTTTTCTGGTTATGGGATTTGACATTGCTCTTGTCATTTACAGAAGTTATAACACAATTTATCCCACAACCATTGAAATCACTTCCTTGACATTCCTACTTCTTAAAGTTTACACATTTGTGTTTGCAATCTAAATCTGGTTGTCATTATTCACTCTCCCTTCTCCCTTTGTGTTTGACTGTTCCTAAAGGGCTTCTCTGGGGAAAACAAGCATGGACCATCATACTGATAGGTTCTCTGGAGAATATATGGGTCCCAATTTCTTCTCTCTGTTACATCTGTGTAAATCCAAAGTAATTCAGTTGATTCAATTACTACAGGATAAGGTGAAATCAATAAGATGAAATTCAATAAAGACAAGTGCAATGTACTACACTTTTGAAGGAAAAAATCGAATGCACAAACACAAAATGGGGAATAACTAGCTAGGCAGCACTACTGCAGAAAAATATCTAGGGCATCGGTGGGCAAACTACAGCCCTTGAGCAACATCTCCCCTGCTGGACTGTCCTGCCCAGCCCCTGCGCTCCCGGCCGGGGAGGCCACCACCAGCCCCTCTTCTGCTGTCCCCTCTCCCCTGCAGCCATGCCACCACAGGGGTAGTGCTATGGGGGGCAAGGCTGTGTGCTCCTTCGAGGCAGCGCGGCAGGATGTCCGGCTCTGGCCGGGCAGCTGCCAAACATGCTGCTCTGAGTGGCGTGGTAAGGAGGTTGGTGGGGGGTGGATAAGGGGCAGGGAGTCCCAGGGGGGGCAGTCAGGGGACAGGGAGCGGTTGGATGAGGTGTAGGTTCTGGGAGGGCGGTCGGGGAATGGGGATGGGGGGGGGTTGGATTGGTGTGAGAGTCCCAGGAGGTCTGTCAGCGGGCGGGGGTGTGGATAAAGGTCGGGGCAGTCAAGAGTCAGGGGAGATTGGATGGGGGGGCTCCTGGGAGAACAGTTAGGGTGTGGGGGGGGGGTCTCAAAAGGGGGTGCTCAGGGGACAAGGAGCTTGGGGGGTTGGATGGGTTGGGAGTTTGGAGGGGCACAGTCAGGCGTGGGAAGTGGGAGGGGGTCGGATAGGGGGTAGGGGCCAGGCTGTTTGGGGAGGCACAGCCTTCCCTACCCGGCCCTCCATGCAGGTCTGCAACCCCAATGTGACCCTTTGGCCAAAACGTTTGCCCACGTCTAGGGGCTATAATGGGTCACAAATTGAAAATGAGCCAATAGTGTGATGCTATTGAATAAAAAGGCAAATGTCAATATAGGGGTAGTATTAATAGGAGTGCCATATGTTAGAGATGGGAGATAATTGTTGCACTCTTCTTGGCATTGGTGAGATCTCAGTCAGAAAACTGTGTACAGTTTTGCATGGTACAGTTTAAGAAAGATGTGGACAGAGAGTACGGAGGACAGCAACAAAAATAAAAGGTTTAGAAAACATGAGCTATGACGGAAAGTCAAAAAAAATCATATTTAGTCTAGAGAACGGAAGACTGAGGGGGAACATGATACAATCTTCCAATATGTAAAAGGTTTTTATAAAGAAGATTGTGATCATTTGGCCTCTATGTCCAAGGAGCGTAGTAGTAGTAGTAGTAATTGGCTTAGTTAGCAGTAAGGAAGATTTAGATAGATATTAGAAAAAAACCTGCTGTCTAGGTAATCTCTGGAACATGTTATGTAGGGAAGTTGTGGAGTCCCCGTCATTGGGGGTGTTTTAAGACTGGTTAGATAAACAATGGTCTGGGATGATCTAGGTATACTTAATCTTGCCTCAGCATTCGGAGATGGACTAGATGACTTCTTGAGGTCCCTTCTAGTGCTGCATTTTTGACTCTAAGATCAATGTAATTATTCAGTGCAATTGACAGCAGAATTTGTTCCACCGTCACTAAAGAGCTATACTGTTTCCGGAGGCGCCCAGCTTTAGAATGGTTGATAGCAATTTTTTTTTTAGGTCTAGAGTTTCATGAGATAATGGACTTTAAACTCACAACATTCTAATTACCTTTGTATTTTCCCTTTCATTTTGACATGCCTTTAGTGCTTGTTATTTTGAGAACTGTTAAACACAGAATCAATGGTGTAGACCATACAAAAAGCTTGTAACCCCAGCTTTCAAATGGAATAAAGCATTGCTCTCTATTTCTAGCAGTTAATGGGGAAAAATGGCTGCCAAAAATATGCTGTAATCATGCACAAGCTACCTTTCCACTTGCCAAAAACTATGTGCAGGGGCTTTCTGTGCAGGGGCTTTAGTTCCAAACTTGATAAAGCACAAGGAGATGGCATTGACAGGCAAGTCTCTTTGCATTTGGAAAACGAGAATGGGTCCTTGGTCGGGGGGTAATTAGCAGAAGATAAATAAAGGCTATAATCCACTACAAGATACATTTGCCTCTCAGTCACAGTCCAGATCAGGTTTTCCTAAGATAGAGAGAGAGATGTCTGGAGGCTACAGTAGAAAATATATGCAATAGGGCTCTGGCTTAAAAGAGTTTAGTTGGAAAATTTCTTAACATGAAGACAAATAGTATAAACCCAGAAAAATAAACTAACAATATATTAGCCTTTTTAAAATCCTTTGAGTTTGACTAATGAAAGTGTTTCACAGTTACAAACATTTTCTTGACAGTTATCTGATCATATTCATGATACACACAAATGGTAATTTTCAGTTTATATAAAAATAATCTTGCTGATTTTACATTTCATCAGCATTCCTATTTGTTAATACAAAGAGAAAATTTAATCATGTTAGTGAACTTTATTCTGAATGAATTTAAAACAACCTAATGTGACAGTGGAAAATTACTACTACTCATCTTATCTGAGAAATAACATTCTAACTGACTTTATGGCTCACCTTTATTTGGAATAAAAAGAAGATGTTGTGAGGTTCAAACTTGAATGAATAAATGTTTCTGTTTGAAGTGATGAATTGCCTCATTTCCGCATGTATATTTGGAAGTTAAAGAAATGAGTTTAGCATTTTGTTCTGAAAGTACCAAAGACTGTTTTCATTCTCAACTTATCTGTTGGGTGAATAAGTTCTATAGTCCAGAGACAGCTCCTGTACCCCCCACTAATGAGCCTTGATCTTCTGGTCCACACTATCATGGTTCCAATGGAATCTACCTGTTGTGAATAGTCATAACTGAGGAGGGAGAGGCATTCCCTCAGATACCTAGGGCCAGTTCCGTGGATGGCTTCAAATGTTATGACTGAGAACTTCCACAGGCCTCTCTATGCAAGAGGAATCCAGTGCAGAGAACACAGGTTGGTGGAGACGTGTTCACAGCGGCCCATGTTGCTAAGCTGGATTATTGAATTCTGTACCAGTTGGTACTTTTCAGGGTGTGCTCCTTCATTCCTAGAGATAATGGGTTACAATATTCAAATGTACTGGTCATGTAGCCAAATCTATGTCCAACAGAATGGGACAATCACTGGCCATTTATACATGGATACAGGTTGGTTTGTTTTTTGCCACAATGGCTATTTTGACTTCAAGAGGGTTGTGCACCTAACATTGAAAAATGAGGCATTAGCCACTTGAACTAATTATTTTGTTTGCAACAAAACAATCTGAATCTTCGTTTTTAAATAGCTGTACAATGGTATATGCTATTGTAATAGCCTGTGTATTGACCAGTTGCATTTAATTTCCTAACTACAATGCATCTGGAGAAGTGACACTACCCAGAGCAGATTGGCAATTACTGTAGCCTTTACATGTTCTCACATGGTTATTAGAAAGAAATCCACACTTTAACATTCATGTATGTTTCACTGAATAAGCTTCCTGATAATTAGTCAATCTCAATAAGAAACACATTTGATGCTGACTATTTTAGACAAACTACGTAATACAAATTGGAAAAGGAAGTATAAATGTTTTCCGATTGAAATTTGATTTTAAAAAGTTGATTGCACATCTCTTGCTATAAGAGAGGGCTGTGTATGCTATTAATTGGCTAGCAGGGGATATGACGCATACACCTATTGGAAACTTCTTTTTGGAAATAAAGCATGCCATTCCTTTGATATGCCCAGTTATAAACAGGAAGACAGAAGAGTCTTCTAACTGTTGTTCCTTGACTGGGCAGTAGCAATATAATATTTCATTCCCTATCGCCATTTTCTACTGTCGGATATTTCACAAAGGGCAGGAGTTCCAAAAGCATACAGTGTTGCCCAACCTTGCTACCATTGCCTTCAATGGGGGAAAGAGTCAATCAACAGCAGAAGCTTTGGAAAAGCCCACCCAGAATGTATGCTGAGATTGTATAAGGTACAACTAATGAGGTAACGTGCACAACGCTCAGCTTTAGAAGTTTTCAGCACCTAGTCAAAAGAACAAAATCCTGTCATGACGAGAAGTGTGTCAGGCATACAATTTTAATACCAAAAGGAGGGAATCTTTATATATCCAACATCTTAACCTTTATACAGGGAAATGTGACAAGCCAACATTCTTTTCATTTTCTACTCCCTTATCAAGTTGACCTTTTTTTGGCAGATTTCCCTATAATTTGTCAAAGAAGACCACAATACTCAGCTAATGACACTGGCATTGCCAGTTCTGCTGGCACCCATTCTAGGCCTCAGGGAAAGTATAGGCCAGTCAAGGTGCATTGAAATAATGGGAGGAAGCATGCAGGCCATTCCAAAGATACTTGCTAGATAGTCTAATTTTAGTTATTTTAAGAGAGGGAATTAAAAACAAAACAAAAACAATGACTGACTAAAGCTCATGCTGAAGAAATAACTGCCTACATTCTGGAGTCTGCTCTAATTTTATATGCAGTATAGTTATAGCTGTGTTGGACCCAGAATATCATGGAGACAAGGAGCGTGAGGTAATATTTTTACTGGACAAAGAGAAAAAGAAGCAGCTTGTGGCTCGAAAGCTTGTGTGGCTTGAAAAGCTTGTCTCTCTCACTAACCGAAGTTGGTCCAATAAAAGATATATTAGCCACCTTGTCTCTCTAATTTTAGATGACAAATACTAATGACTTGGCTTCCACTGTACCTCTTGGAAAACTATTTGTCTGTTTAATAACACTCGGTGCTAGCAAAAGTTTGATCAACATCTTACTCTCAGTCAAAACCCCTGGGAGTACCCCAACAATCAATCCTTTGGTGTTTGCAGCCTTCAGATACTAATCGTTATTATAATCACTTGAGTCCTCATCTAGTCAAGTTATATTTGTTTAGTTCAATTATTTTTGTCCTTGTCTGAATTCCATCTACTCTCTAGATACCACAGAGTAGTGAGATGACTAGAACTGATGGGGAATATTTAGACAAACCGTTTTTCTGTTGGAAAATGCAGATTTGTCAAAAATGAAACATTTTGTAGAAGCATGTCAATGTTGACAAATTTTTATGTAGGAAACAAATACTACAAGAACTCAGTCCTTCAAGCAATCCTCATGCAGAACTCCAATCATAGTAAATAGGGAGCTAACAGGAATGGTCCAAAAGATTAAAGACAAATAAAATGATGATTAAATTTGGCCAATGCTGTTTTTATTTTATTTCTATTCTAGGGGGTATTTTATATTATTTAAAGTGTTTTCAGACTCATGTTTTTTAAGGAAAGGTCTCTTCTCTCAATAAAAACAGGCACTTAACTGGGACAATATGCCATCCATCAGGATATCCTAATAACTGTTGAATCTACTATATTTGAAAAAAGAGTACTGAAGAAGTTTAGCATTCTGGTTATTATTTAAGACTTTGTTTTATTAGCAGGCAGGCAGTCCACAAGTCAAAATTGCCACCTAGGAAATTTTCAACCAAAATTATACAAAAATGAGATGTTCAAAAAGTTAAACACTTCTGTCCTAGTTATAGTGCTTGAAGCTCTATTTTAATCTGTGTTAGCTAATTTTAAAATGTGTTAGCTATCTTTCTAGTCTATGAACTTCTGAGTTGTAGGTACATGGTATTAAGATTCACACTTGGGCCCCATTCACTGCCTAAATCAGAATGGAAAAAACTCCAAAACAATCACTGAAAAACTAGGATTTAGACCAATTCATCCTGGGACATGGTCAGTAGAAGTACCAGGATAATGTTTAGAGCAACTAAATAGCAGGTCTGGTTGAAATTTTTGGATGAAAAATTCTTCTGTTGAAAAATGCCCTTTATTTCAAAATCAAAAGTTGCATAAAACATTGTCAATATATTTCATGCCATGAAAAAAAGTTCAGCAGTGTTGCACCAGCCAGCAAAATGGAACAGTAGCTGAAAAGATTGGCCAGGGGTGGAAAGGTGGCTACCCTGTGACCTTCTGGCTCTGGATCCACACATTGCATCACCTGCATAAAAGCTCCGTTTCTGAGAATGCAAATGTTACCCTGATAGCAGGTAATAAAAATAAAACCTTTACAAAAAATCTTAAATAACATTGTGCTTCCCTTATACATTTTAAAATATGCATTATGCTTTGATTATTTTTGTTTGATTGGTTAAATCCCCCAAATAAATATAACCTAGATAGGTGAGCATTTAGAAAACAGAAAACTCCATACTATGAAGCAGTTCTATACTACATGGACAGTGCTTACTTAAAGACATAAATACATGAATTGAAAACCATTCTTTACACACAACATCCAGCAGATGGAACTGTTTTCCTATTAAAAACTGGAGTCTGGTAGTCAAAATTCATTAGAGATGGATGGAGATGAAATCCGCGCTACTGATAGGTACTGCTACTATATGCCTAACCCTGCAGGTCTTTCTCAGGCAAAGCCATGGAAGTCAATAGGATGAATCCTAAAGTCTTTATTGAGTCAAAATTTTGACATGAATTTTCAGTGAGGATTGTTGGATTAGATCGTATGCGTACAGCTAATGCGGTAATGAGTCTCTGCTCAAACATTCAGCTATTTTATATGTAACCCATTTATAGGAGCAATGTCAACTCTCAAACTGTAATACAAGCCTCTCAATATTTGATGACTTTCTGAAGCTCCCAAGTCCTAGAATCATGTTATTACCGGATATTCCTTCCTTTCTACCATCCTTCTTTAAAGTACATTTCTAGGCATCATAGTTGTGGAGAAAAGCTCAGGCAAACGAAAATAATTCAATTAAAAAACCCTCATGATTGTTAAGCCAATCTTACCATTCCTTTTAGTTGACTAATAATATTCGGAATCAGAGAGGTAGCCGTGTTAGTCTGGAATAGCAGAAGTAACAAAGTCCTGTGGCACCTTAAAGACTAACTATAAAGTTTTGAAGCATAAGCTTTCGTGGACTAATACCCACTTCGTCGGATGCAAGCAGTGGAAGACGAAGTGGGTATTAGTCCACGAAAGCTTATGCTTCAAAACTTTATAGTTAGTCTTTAAGGTGCCACAGGCCTTTGTTACTTCTAATAATATTTGAGCACTTAAGGGCTGGAAATACTGTTGTGATGCTCCTAAAACACAAGAGTGTAGCTTTTCATTTCAATTAGATTTGGGTTGGTTGGGTTGGGGGGAAGAGAAAGAGCATGTGTGCATGCACAAGGAGTCATGGTGAAAATAAAATCTAATAAAATATTTGATTAATAACATAATGCTCACTGTATTCTCTTGTGCTGAAAATGCCCTATCACCTCATGGCATATAAACTTTTATGTGAGAAAAAGGACCAGGTCCACTTGTATTTGTATTTTATTTTTAAGTTTGCTGCTTTCTGTGCATCTTTGTTCTCTATGGGCCAGACTCCCAGGTCTGTAAATGGAGGACACCGTTAAATGAGGGAGGAGGTTCAGCAAACCTGTGTGTTCCATCCTCACTCACTAGGACTTGCAGAGGGATTACTGCAGTAACAAGAGCTGCACAGTGGGGCAGGGACTGAGACTCTTGAGAACAGGAAGAGAGCTTGGGGTTGGAACCTGACAGGGCCTCTGGCCCCAGGGTGATTCTCCGGGAAAGGCTTACAGCCTTTGATTGTACTACCTGTCCTTCAGAACCTCTTTCACGATAGTAAACCTTAGAAGGCAACCAAAACCAGAGAGAGACCCAACCCCCATTTGAACTGCACTTTTGGTGCATACAGAGAATGCTGAGCCAGAACAAAGACAGTGGGCCTCTATGTTGATAGTCCAAGCATCTTGCAGATCTGCAAGTATCCTCCAGCTTTGAATGTGAGCAAACTGCACACCCAATTGGAAAGAGAACTCCACCAATGGACTCATGCAGAGTTTTCCTGCTGTTGAAGGGAGAAATCTGGCCCTGTGTTACTTAATAACTGATCTGAAAGTATAGTTGATATCATTGCTAGGGGTTTGCTCTTTTTCCTGGGCGTTTGGTTTCCTGACTCAAATCTATTTTATTTGTTGCTTTTGGAATAGCATCTATTTTATTTTATAGCATCTATTTTATCTGTTGCTTTTGGAATAGCATCATCATATACAGTTTGGTACCAAGGGCTAAACCAACAACTGCAACAGGACTTCCCACCCCTAACCTTTAATTCATGCATAATTGTGATGGGAAGAAAAACACCAGAAATTTGTAAAGAAAATATTGTTTTCTGCTCCAATGCTACATGCTCCTTTGAGGGATTGCAGTCAAAGCAAAGACATGAAAAATGAGTCGTTCCTAGCTTTAGGAACCAGTAGCATCTGATGATACATTCTCAAAGCCAGGCAAATATAAGAAAAGAAATGGGAAAAAAAGGAAATTAGCAAACTGTTATTCTGCTAAATAAATCCCTGACTGTCAACTTCATCAGTTCTGTAGCCATTATTCTTAGTCCATGACACATTTTCTGCCATTAGGACTCAGAGAATAAAAAAATTCCACAGAGATGTGACAACAATATTGACTACAAATTCAGACCTATGGTTCGGTGTCATCATGTACACTTTTTTCTAGAGAATTCAATGCGTGAAAGATTTGCGAGTTCTGCAGAACAAAGTCCTTTGTATATAGGACAGTGTGACAAAGCTCCAAGTCTGTACTTGTGGGTCCTGCATTTCTCAGCGGATTTTACTAGCCTCAGAGGCTCACTGTGATCATCCATGTAGCCCTTCTCTCTTTAGAGATGAGGTCACAGTCTATTGAGCCATTTTCATCATAAGCCAGTGAGGAGAAATTATCCTTCTGGGCACAGTCTCTGTTGCCTCCCTAGTCTCGGTGATTAATTGGGGAAGGTAGGAAGGGGGGAGCCCAGGCCCGCCCTCTACTCTGGGCTCCAACCCAGGGACCCTAATAGTATCAGCTAAGATGGCTGACCTTTTAACCACCAAGCACAATACAATTCCCTGGGCTACTTCCCCACAGCAGTCCCTGCTTCTTTACTCTCCACTGCACCCTTACCTCAGGGCCTCCTTCCAAACTGCTCTCTGCTCCAACACCTCCAAACTGCTCTCTGCTCCAACGCCTCCAAACTGCTCTCTGCTCCAACGCCTCTCAAACTCCTGACACCCACACCCACCTGACCAAATGGGAGGGTTTTTAAATGGTTTCAGCCAGCCCCTGATTGGCTTCAGGTGTCCCAATCAGTCTAGCTGTTTCTGCTGCCTTCTAGAACCTTCTTAATTGGCCCCAGGTGTCTTGATTGGCCTGGAGTAGCCTTTGTTTGGCTATCCAGGGAACAAAGACCTGCACATCCTGAGATCCGCCTCCAGGCCCTGCAGAGACTCCTCTATGGTGATGGTAGTCCGCATGGAGAACGTTGGCGCACGCCTTCCTCCGCCGCCTCCGGGGGCTTCGCTATGACCGGCAGCTCTTTTTTCTCCACCGGAGAGGTCTTCCGCGAGACCTCTCGGAGCTGCCGGCCTTCTACCAGGACCTCCTCCAGACCTGGCAGCTCTTTGGGGCGACCAGGTCCTTTGTGGCCACCGAGGGAGAGGATCTCCTCACGGAGCCCCTGCTACACAATTCGGCCCTCCGTGTGCAGGTGGCGGAGTCTCCTTCAGTGCGTCGGAGGTTGGTCCTGGGAGAAATCACTAAAGTCGGAGACCTCCTGGACTACGACGGAGGGGACTGGGTGGACCCCCGTGCGCTCGCTCGGCGCATGGGGCTCTCCACCCTTACGACTCCCCTGCGCGTACTCCAGGAGGTGAGGACCGCCCTGTCTCCCGTCTCTCTCGGTTTCCTGCAGCGGGCCTTGAGAGAGGGTTCTCCCCGCCCGCCCCTCACCCCGAGCCCTCCGGAAATGGTACTCGGGCCTCGGCTTCGTGAGCCCTCCCGGCCTCTTCACTCCCACACCCCGAGCCGGCTGCACACCTTGCAGCCGGTCTCGTTTCGAACCGCATTGAGGAAACAGCTTTACACGCTCGTGCTTCACACGGTACATCTCCTCACCCTCACGTCCCGCCCCGATACCAAGTGGCGGGACTACCTAACACCGAACGAGGGTGAGCGGCCCCGGTGGGCCACCTTCTATTCCTCGCTGATTCCACGGCCCGCCGGGGATATTAGTTGGCGGCTCCTTCACGGAGCCGTGAGCACGGGCGTGTACTTGGCGCGGTTCCTCCCCATGCCCGACACCTGCCCCTTCTGCGGAGTGAGGGAGGTCCTGGCGCACACCTACCTCGAGTGCGCCAGGCTGCAGCCCCTATTCTGGCTCCTCCAGAACCCCCTATTGAGGTTCTGGCTGCACTTTTCCCCACACCTTTTTCTTTTTGGACACCAAATCCGTGGCCCCACAAAGTCGCGAGACCTCCTCGTCAACCTCCTCCTGGCGCTTGCCAAAACCACCATCTATAACACCAGGAGGAGGATGCTAGACGAGGGGTACAGTGCGACTGTGGGGCCTACTTCCGGTCACTCATTCAGTCACGTATCCGGGCAGAGTTCCACTGGGCAGCGTCCACTGGCTCCCTCGATAGCTTCGCGGAGCAGTGGGTGCTGTGTGGGGTTCTCTGCTCGGTGTCCCCATCCTGTACCCTTGTTTTAAACCTGTAACCCTCACGCACTCCCTTGTCCTTTTTTTTCATTAGTTGTCCCCCGTAATTAATTGGCCCCGGGTCCAGTGTCCCTACCGCCAGGCTGGAGGAGGGACTTCAGTAATGGACGGGCTTAGGCCCGCCCACCTCCTGGGTAAACCAAAAAGTGCACATCCTGAGACTGATATACCTGCCTTCCAGCACTCTCCTATACCCTTCTGGTCTGACTCTGTCACAACAGTTAGATCTAGATTTTCAAAAGTGAGTAGTGTGAGGGGTGGAAGTATCTCAATTTGGGGGTGCTCTATTAGGATACCTTAGAGGAAATCTGATTTTTCAAAGGGAGGGTGCTCAGTGCTCTTTGAAAATCAGGGACCAATAAGGTGTCTCAAAATGCGTATCCAAAAATGGAGGTACCCAAAGTCATGAATCATTTTGAAAATCTGAAAGGCCTTATATTATGGGCAACCAGGGTATTGGCTTTCCCCATACTGCCCCACTTATAGAAGGTGAAGAAGGAATTCAGTCTCCATCTCTGTTCAGTCATTAGTCTTTCTATTAACAAGAAATGCCACCCACCCACATCAAAGTGTGGGGGAAATTGATGGGGCCAGGGTGGTGCTGAAAGGTAAACAGTCTCAGCAGCAAGGAAGGGAGACACTTGCCAAGGGACAGGACACCCCCCCCCCCTCGAGGTCTCTGACAATCATTGTCCAGCTGAGGGAAAGGGGTGCTGATTGGACAGCATTATCCAGATCTCAGGACTTAGCCCAGTGGCGGGGCCATGTGGAGCCCCTTTTGGCTCTGTTCCAGCAGCCCACCCTACCCACCTGAACCAGGAATGGGAACCCAACCTGACAGATGCAGCAGGATCTAGCTGATCTCCTGTTTAGAGGGTCAGGAAGGAACATTTTTCTCCCATGGGCCAAGTGGTGTAGGATCACAGAATTTTTTGCCTTTTTCTCAGCACCTGCAAGACACAGTGGGTTAAGTAGGAACACACTTAATACCCAGCTGATTTACTGGAGTAGAGTTGTTTACTTGTCACAACTTGGGGCCAATTTCCCATGCAGTTAAGAGAATAAAACGATCAATTCCCAGAGGTGGGAGACTTTGTATTTTGGTGATGGGCCTTGGGCTCATGCAATAGGGTGAGACCTTGTAGCCCAAGTTCCCTAACCTACTGAACCCTCTGTCCCCTTCCCGTGGAGAGAGCTGAGCCTGGGGTGGAGGTAGGCTGAGGAGAGCCTACCCCGTGATATGGGTTATATGGTAAGGAGCCCTAAACCCCAGCAATGGAACCAATTAAAGCCCTGGGTGATGGGGGGGGGGAGTTTAATTAAAGTTACTGCCTGCTGCTTAATTCAATGCCTTGGCGCTCATTTTGTCATTCACGGTCCACAACAGTGCCAGTTAGGGTCCACTCTGAAGGTCATCTTATGAGGTGGAAGGAGATATATTTTAAAGCCCTGATTTATAAGCAGTTCCATAGGGTAAAGGGGTGCATAAGGACACTTTCCTTCATTAGTCTCTGATGGGTTTAATGTTTCCCAAATAGGTTATTATCCTAGGATAACTTTTCCTTTGCAGCACACTGAGAGCCTTCTCTTTCACCTCAGAGTGCTTAACCCTGTGATGCAGTTAATTAGCATCTGGTTAGTGTGTATTTCTTTTGCTGAAGTTCTGATTACACATGTTGAAACTCCCTTGTCAGGACGCCTGGTAATATAACTACTGAAAGGCAAATTATAGTTATGCTTTTTCACCTCCAAGACCATGCAGTTATTTTTGACAATCATTACGTTTTTCAGAACGAAAGTGGAATCAAATCTAAGAAGAATGTCATGTTCAAATGTCTGAGCTGTTGCTTGTGATGTGAAATGTTCTCTTCTGTAATTTTCCATGCTAGATCAAAGTAGTGTATTCAAATATGACAAAAATGCCATTTAAGGGAGTTAGCCCAGTCTATTGGTAACATTAGGAGCTATCAGATTGGACATACAGCTTATCTTGGAGATTGTTTCCTCACTGTCAGGCTGATAAGGAACCAGGAAATGCTCATATTAGCAGCAGTGCCAGCCAGCATAGCTCCCAGACAGCCTCTGGAAAATGGAGACACAGCTAGAATATAGATTAGCTTTGCTTTAATTTTGCAAAGCATCTGTTGACTGACTTTCTGACCACTCTGCACCTTTAAGCAGGAGGTTTTTTGGCTGGTCTGGCCGTGAAGGGAACAGTGCATTATGGCTAGGGGCCGGGTGGGGGAGATGAAAACTCCTGCAAAAGTGGCAGAGTGGTCGCTGACTCATCCCCTGGGAATGCAGGGTTTGAAAAGGAGCAGCATGGTGCCATCAGGACAGACCACAGCTGAGACAGGACCTACCCTCCCTCCCTTTCAGGTGGTAAAATATCTGGTTTTGTCAACACCTATTGTAGGCATTACACTAGCTCTCCCTTTTTTAAGTGGGCTAGGAAGGAATTTTTCCCTTCCCACCATATTGGCTTGGGTGCAGTTGGGTTTTTTTTTTTTTTTTTTTTTTTGCCTTCCCCACAGCAGGTTTCAGGAAAGGCTCGGTTCATGCATGCCATATGTCATACGTCACAACTCATTATTTAAGTGTAGAGCAATTGTCCAGTGCAGGTACACCATAGGAAAGGTATACAGTGACCAGATCAATGGCTTGGAAAAGAACTGAAAAAGAGGTGTTCATTAAAGGAAGAAATGGGGGGCAGTTGGGACTCATGATTGGTATGGCAGGGAGCCAACCCCCCATTCTTATAACCCACCTTAGTCCTCCCCTCCTACGAGCTGGGTGTGGATGGTAGGGTCTTGGCAATGGATTTGCTGGAAGGACTGATAGGGAAAAGGAGGGGGAGCTGGTGGAACCTCCTGGGTAATTATGGAACAAACATCGGGGGTTGCCTGCCCTGTACATAGTTATCTGCTGGCTAGTCCCAGTCATCTAATAAAGTTGTGGCCTGATTAAACTGATGTCAAATGTCTCATGTCCTCTTTTCAGCATAGCCAGACAATTAATATTCTACAACAAAAGAAAAAAATGCTTTAAGATGCAATATTTTGTGATGCAGCAGGTCAGAGAAATTGTATCAAAACATGAAAAACAATAAACTTTTCCAAGCATTGTTCATGGGTCAAGGATCAATAAGAAAATGGATTAGTCACCTAGTGTCAGAAATACCACATGCCAGCATGCTTACTTATCTGCACTCAGGAGCTATGACCCCTAAGCATTATCTTACCTGCACACACTAACACCAACCAATCCCACCAACCAGCTGAAAGGCCACCACTTAAAATCCAGCATTGCTCTGAAAAGGAACTCTGTAGAATAAGTCAGACCTTGTGACTTTACTGACTAAAATAAGTATCATTTTTACTCCTTTTACCACTAAAGAGGTAAAAATTGAGTGTGTGGATTGGTTTCTACTCTGGCTCATGCATCATCAACAGAATGGTTAACTAAGCTCTGATTGCAAAATCTTTGTTGTTGATAATTATTGATGATGCATGAATAAAAAATGTTCAGTGTCAAACAACATTTTAAGGAAAGTATCGGATTGTATTGGGGTTGGGGAGTGTAGGAGAGTGATTATCTGACTACTCCAGGGAGAAAGCATGCTTGTAATTCTTTTTCTTATGGCTTTGAATTCTGGTCTGTGACCTAACCAGCCCTCTTTTGGGCAGAGGCCTCAATTTTAGGGAATTAAAAGCAAAATATAAATATTGTTTTTTCTCAGTGTTTTAATGTTTGCAGATAACACATTAAAGCTGAACACAAAGGAACAAAAGATGTTAAAATGATTATAACATTTTAGATCACAAACAATACAAGAGAACAAACTTTGATGATGATCTTTTTATGATCCAAATCAGAAATACTGCCTCTCAACTCAAACACCATGTGACTTATAGGAACAACGTCTAGTTTTTGTTTCACTGGATGTTTCATGCTGTGCCTTTTTTCACTGTGATCTGCTAATCTCCGATTAACTACATTCTCAGTGTGATCTCACTCACAAATTGAAAATTCTACCACAGTACATACCATCAGAAAATTTAGATAGCTTCTCCTTTGTATTGTGTTGAAAAAAGACAGAACAACTCAGCCATAAATACTTTTCATTTCAGGCTACCTAAACAGACTGGCTTATCCAGAACTCCATCACAATATACACATGCATGCTAGCACACACTTATATTCTTTTCACTTTGAGAAAAACTAATTTGTATTGATTTTGAATAATCCTTTATATTCCCCTCTGCTCAATTTAAAAGCAAGCTATTATGACTCAATACACTAATGTCACTGTGCACCAAATAATCAATTCTCGGAAGAGTTTGGGGGGATATAAGAAAATAATTAACATTCAGTAAATGTTTAAATTGAAATAAGAAAATGTGAGTAAAATGTACTTGATGACAGTAGAGTAAAAAGCATCACATGATTTGAACATAATATTTGAGGCTATAGAAAAAGTACAGTTTGTAAAAGAACGGATTTAAATATTTCAGGAAAGAGAGTTGATCAGATGAAAAAGCAGATTTTCAAGTGGCAACAAACTAGATGATATGGGGCACTGCATTACACCTACTCTCTGCTAATTGGAATATACTGCAAATGGTCGGAATGAGGATACAGTTTCAAAATTGGCTAAAATGTACTGGTTTTGTGAGACAAAATGCATAAACTCATTCATAATGATAAAGATAGAAGTGACATGCACTTGGAACAATGTACAAGGTGATGAATCTGGGGATTTTATTATTTATTACCATAGGACTTAGAGGATTAGGGCCCTGTTGTGCTATGATTTGTACAAAGAGAAAAAGACAAGCTTTGTCTCAAATAGCTTATATTTTACAAGTCTCAAATGGAGAGCAAAGGCGGGAGGACAGGCCAGGAATGGAATCTTGAAGTAATTTTGCAACTAATTTAAAGGCATCTGCACAATACTTCACAGCATTTATTATTTTCGTGAAATATTCCCCCTTACTAAGCAGCCTCCCATTTTAAGAGATGTGTGTGAGGGGGAGGGAAGTGGTATGGGATATTCCGACATTTTGATGGCATGATTTTAGGGCAGTTGTAGTTAGTTCCCCATGAGCAGCTACGATATCAGCAAGTGATCCAGGTCATTATTCAAGTTGTTCCCCAAAAATAATTTCCACTATCCCACACCAACATGTAATCTGTGTATATCACATATTTTCAAGAAAATATTTAGAAATCTACTGGAGAGTTTTAAAACTTGATTGATGCTGATTGTCATATCCTGTGTCGGCAAACCTGGATTCAAAAGGAGAGGAAAGTTGGCTGGTATAAGCAGCAGTGGAGAGCTCTTCTTTTTACTCCCATTGAGTCAGAGTAAAGTTCTGCAGTAGAGTAATCAATAACCACCACCCTTTTTTGTTCATAAATATCAAAATCTCTTGACGAATATTGATCAATTGGCTGTTATTCAGTAACATTTAATAGTGTTTCATGCGCATAAATGTCAGTTTACGGTTTGCACACAGTGTTTACACCTTTGCTATTTGCTATTACTGCTATGGTTCCAACTACAGTAACAGTTCCTCTCTCTCTCTTTCTCACACCCCCCCGCCCCCAATTCCCCAACATGGTATGCATACATGAAATTATTGTATTTACATGTATGGCAAATAATTTTGCCCAGTTTAAATGGAATCTTAAACTTGAATGCAATCCTGCTCACACTGCATTCCTGGAAGGACAAAGGTGACTACTAAAATTAGAGAAATATTAATAAACCTGAATTCAACACTTTACACCTTAGCAAAATTTTAAAAAATGTAGGATTCGGAGCCTCATCGAATTATAGAAATACTAAAATAAAAGTGGCACAAGACTATCTAGCCATCTGAGATCGCAACTACTTGAAAAACAGAATGTCATCAAAGATCACATTCTGTGAATTGAGAAGATTAGCCTCTGGGGTGTGGCCAGGGATGAGGGATTTGGGATGCAGGATGGGGCTCCGGGTTTGAGGGAGCAGCTCAGGGCTTGAGCAGGGGAGTGGAGTGTGGGGTCGGGGCACGGGCTTACTTCTGGCAGCTCCCGGTCAGCAGTGCAGCTGGGGTACAAAGGCAGGCTTCCCGCCTGTGCTGGCACTGCAGACTGTGGTATGCCCCTAACCCTAACCCTAACCGCTTGCGCGCCTCCGCCTAGAGTGAACCTGCTGCTGGCCACTTCTGGGGCCCAGCATGGTCTGCAGACCCATGACAGGCAGGAAGCCTGTCTCTGCACCCTGGCTGCACCTCAGCTCCCACTGTCTGGGAAATGGCCAATGGGAATGCGGAGCTAGTGCTTGGGTTCGGGGCAGTACTCGGAGCCCCATGGCTTCCCTGCTTAGGAGCCAGACCTGCTAGTGGCCACTTCCAGGGCGCAGCGTGGTCAGAGCAGGTAGGAACTAGCCTGCCTTAGCTGGGCAGCACCACCAATGGGCCTTCTAATGGCCCAGTCAGTAGTGCTGACCAGAGCCACTGCAACCCAGTGCCTTCCATCCCACGACCCAGTACTGCGTCGCAACCCACAGTTTGAAAGCCACTGTACTAGATAATACATGATTAGTCCTACATGTAATTTATTTTTCTTTTTTCTCCTTGTCCACTCTAATGTTAAACTACATTAAAAAAACGACATTAAAAGAATATTCTTTAGGTGGCAAAGTCAAGTACTTGAATGTTTGGTAATGACTGATTTATGATTTCCCACACAATCTTATTCTGCCCTTTTGTGCATCCATCATAAGCAATAAATGAAGCAGAGGTCTTGTGGAAAAAACCATGTGATCATGTAATTAAGGACTGTATGAGAATGCATACACACCAGAGGGCAGAATGAGGGTTGCACAGGCAACCGTAAAGCTCACATTTCCTACCTTTTTTAGTACTTGACTTTTCAATGTTATTTTGAAGTAGTTTTTAGAAGTATGTAATATTCTAACTGATTATTATGCACAACTAACAACCTCCTATCATGCATCATCATGCTTTGAGCTGAGGTCCCTTCCAACCCTGATGATCTATGATCAGTAAGGCTAAGCTTTTGCCATGGATATTTTTAGCAACAGTCACAGACAGGTCAGGGGCAATAATGAAAAATTCACAGATGCCTGTGACCTGTCCTTGACTTTTACTAAACTTTTACTTGACAACATAACAAAATGGTTAGCCTGGGCAGCTGGGGGCGGGATCTGGGAGCTCCAGGGTCCCCTCCACTGTCAGCTCTGAGTTGTAGGATGGGGGTCCCCTCTGCCTCCTGCGGCGGCTGGGATCTCCGGGAACTCCCCCTGCCATCTGCATCAGCTGAGAGCTGCTGGGGTCCCCCTGCCACCTGCAGAGGCTGGAAACTTCAAGGGTCCCTCTTTCTGCCTGCAGTGGTAGGGAACCCCCCTGCCGCCCCCGGCAGCTGGGAGTGGCAGATCCCCTGCCGCCCAGGGTGGACAAGAGCAGTGTGGGTCTCCTCTACCCTGGGAGCCTAGGAGCAGCAATGGGGAGATGTGGGGCTCCCCCCCTGCAGTCCTCAGTGGCAGTGAGCTGTGAGGCTGCCCCACAGCTCCCTTCTGCTCCTAACTAGTGCTGTCTGAAGTCACGGAGGTCTTTGGAAGTCACAGATTCCATGACTTTCATGGCCAAATCACAGCCTTAATCATGAGTGATGTTTAAACCCTTCCCAGCACTGCAATACTGCCTGCTACCACTTAAGCTCCAAGACTCAAATAGGACTAACTATGTTAGCTGGCAACGGCAGAAGACTATAGAGGACTAGACTGTTGGGTCCAGGTGCTGAGTCTGAATGGTAGTCAAGGTGAGGAGATGGAATCAAGCCAAGCTCTCTGCTTCCCCAAATCCCTTCTGCTACAGTTGTTCTAGAAGCTCCCCTGTGTTCCCAGAACATTGTGTATTGCTGCTGCTAGTGCAACAACCCAGCTTGATACAAAGTTTGTGAGATCTGTTGTTATTCCAGTATGCTACCAAAACTTTCCAGAGGAACAAAAGCCAGAAAAAAGAAATGGCAATTTTTAGCATTTTGTCTGAATGAAGTTTCATGGGGAAAAAATACATTTCGGTAGCCCGAGGATATCCTGCCAAAAACTGCACACAAGAAGAACAAAGTCCTCAAAGAACAAATCATAAAAATCTTTTTTAATGGAGAGTGGGAGGCAATCTAAACATAAGGGACACTGCCAATTCCTCCTCTAAGATCATTTTCCTTGGTAGCCTAGTCGACTGCCTGAGTGAACATACTGGCAGGAACTTTTTTCTTTTATCTATATTTTTCCTGTATTGTATCTCTGATATTCCAGAGGTCTGGCATTACAAATAACTATAGTAATGGGATTGATATAATCCATTTTAGGCCTGTCCTGCAATTCACTTCAGCTTTGCAGAAGACCAGAGAAATCAGTGTGCCTTCCTGGTGGTGGAGCAGAATTTCCCATGTGCAGTGTATTGCAAGATCCAGTTCTTAATTATGTTATTAAAGACAGAGAAAAGCAATATCGGGAGCATGCCTTCGCTCCCCCAGCTCCTTTCTTTGAGACATATGAAGAAGGTAAGAAGTTTTTGCTTTAAAATTTTTTTTTACTCACTCTGTATATTAGAAATTCAAGTCTTGTGTCTTT
Organism: Sternotherus odoratus; assembly: GCA_032164245.1. Lineage (NCBI taxonomy): Eukaryota > Metazoa > Chordata > Testudines > Kinosternidae > Sternotherus > Sternotherus odoratus. The sequence goes on from JAVMKO010000011.1 coordinate 39,854,101, forward strand.
GTGATGTCTGGAGATTTAGTGAAGTTATGACATCATATGACACGAGACTGAAAGCTGAGCCTTTTAATCAGAATGCTTTAAACTTTGGGGGTGAAATTTTCCAAAATGTGTTAGACCTCAATTCACAAAGGGACTTGGATGCTGCATCACTAAACCTCACAAGGGTTCACTTTTAGGCAGCCAGAAAATCACAGGAACAACAATGCGACCCACAAAGCTTCAGTTAGGTACCTATACAATACGTGGAGAGATATAGGCACCTAAGGATGAGATCCACAAAATCTAGCTGGCTAGATGGGGAGATGCCTAAACTAGCCAATGAGAGATGCTGATGTGAGGCGTGTATCTTAATTCCTACCATTCTCGTGGAGTTCAGCACCTACGTCCAGGCTGAAGGAAAGTGCTGACCGCTGTTAGCAACTTACAACCAGGAATTTATCACCTGGAAACAGGCAACTTCAGTGCATAAGGTATTTCTTGTGAGGATTAGTTAGGTGCCTGCCTCAACACACAAAACGGCCCTATTTTATCACTTTTAGTGGAGTGGCTGGAACTCTCACTTAGATTAGAATGTAGGAAACCCAGGTTCAATTTCCCTCTCTGCCTGAGCAGAAGAAAGGATTTCAACAGGGGTCTCCCACCTCTGAGGAAAGTGCTTGGAGGCTGGGCTATCGGATATTCTATAGCCACTGACCTATAGGATATTCTGACATGGGCCGCCTATTTCCCAATTTCTCCCATTGATGGTCTTCCACTCTGTATAAATACTTAGAGTCAAGGGGTCAGATGGCAAGAATGACTATACTGTAGTTAGGAGATCCACTTGGAGGGGTTCAGCCTACCCAGTAATTCTAGTTGTTTGAAGCTGCTCCATTGTGCATAAAGGAGACTGAGGCAGCCCCATATCCCATAGCTCAGTGCTCTCCTGAGAAGTGTGGGAGACCCCTGTTCAACCCTCTTCCTAACACCCCCCCCCACTCCCCACAGAGGGGAGACTCAAGACCTGGTCTCCCACATCCTAGGTAAGTGCTCTAACCACTCTAACAGTTATAAGGTAGGCTCCACTTCCTTCTTCTCTGCCAGATTTTGAATTGGACCCAATAGATAGGTGGCCTCTGAGTATACCTTGGAGATCAGCCACCCATGCAAGATACATCTTCACTCAAAAAAGAGCAGGATAAGTTCATGGAAGATAGATCCATCAATGGCAATTAGCCAGGATGGGCACGAATGGTGTCCCTAGCCTCTGTTTGCCAGAAGCTGAGAATGGGTGACAGAGGATGGATCACTTGATGATTACGTGCTCTGTTCATTCCCTCTGGGGCACCTGGCATTTGGCCACTGTCAGAACTCAGAATACTGGGCTAGATGGACCTTTGGTTTGACCCAGTAGGGCTGTTCTTATGTTCTTATGCACTCGCCTATCTTCCCAAATTTTGCTCTAGGGTTTAGGTGCCCACACACCTAGAGTAAGGCAGAAGTATGCATACACAATAGCAGAAACTTAGGCATCTAGGGAATTTTACTTTGGAAACGTAGGTGCCGAATGAATTTAGAAACCTATGGGGCTAAGTGGCAAATGACTGAGTTTTGTGGATCTCAGTGAAGGCTAAGAATGGGACTTAGGCACCTCAGACTCATAGATTTAAAGGCCAGAAGGGACCATGAAAAGTTCTTTTTGTGGATTTGGGCACCAGTGACTTACAAGCACATCCCATTGAAAGCTGTGCAGACCCAGGTCACTTAGGCACTTTTGAAAATCTCCATATTAGTTTGCTTTTGTTAATATTATTTAACCATAACAACTTTTAAATCCCCTAAGAATAGTGTGTGTACATGGCAATCTTTTTTTGTTTCTTCAAGTTAAATTTTAATATTCCCTAGATGTACTTTTCCATGGCTGTCTGTGCAGCAACCACACCTGTAGAAAATTTACAAAACTGGGAAAAAAACCTGAAGAAATTTAAGGGCCTAATCCTGTGACCTTTCCAGCATGCAAAATCCCATTGGGAATCTATACAAATGTCATGTACAGCAAGCTTGTAGGAATAAGTCCACAGTCTACAAAATTGTACTCATCACAGATCTCACCCTTTATAATTTCCTGCAAAACAACTAGGTCAGGTTAATGAAGACTAAATAAACATTTTAGTGTTCAGGTAGAGAAGACAACCACCCTAAGAGGGGAAAAGAAGTCAAGGAATAACAATGCCGCTCCTCTTCTTGCTGAAGGGATAATGAAAAGGAAAACAGAGATAAGAAAGGAACAAATTACATTGGAAAAAGCAACCAAGTCATGAGGGCTCGTCTATACTAGAGAGCTTTGCCACTTTAATTATACTGGTACAGTTTCCACAGCAGAACACCTTTTGTGTAAACACAGTTATACTAGTATAAAAGTGCTTATACTGATGTAACTTATTTCACTTCAAAACCAAGAATAAGCTATAAATAAGCAAAAGGCATCTTTATACCACTCATAGCTGCATCCACACAAGGCCACATACTAGTATAAAACTATATGGGTAAAAAAAAAAAAATCACACCACTAAGTAACATAGTTTGTACCAGCATAGCTCTTCTAGTGTAGACAAAGCCTTAGAGTTTAAAAAAACAACCCAAGAAGCCATGACTATAATTACTAACCTAACTGTTAACACCCAGTTGTCATTTCCTACTTTAAGTCCAAAAATAAATAAATAAAACCTTGCCAAAGTTTTATTAACCTGAAATGCATATAGATGCTCCATGAAAAATTTCAATCCTTTTTTAAATCTAAAAATATTACAGAAACACATCAGTGCATCTCTCTGTTTACTACTACACTCTGTTAAATTTGAAAATCACAGCTAATCTTTCATTTAATTTTTCAGTATGAAAATTGTTTTATCAGGAGACCGCTCATAGCTTCAGAGTCATGTATGATGACTTACATAGTTCTTGAACAAACTCAATTTTATGCCAAAATTGTACAAAGATAAGCACAGAACCCCATCTTTAAGAAAAATAACAATAGAACATACAAGTTGTATTGTATTTCCTACATTTGTGAAATGCAAGTTATTAAATATCACTGGATGCAAATAATGTCCACATAAAAATCCAGTGTATTATAGAGCAAGTGTGCTTCAATGCCATTGCTTCTAGTCCCTCAAATTCAGTACCAGATTTTCCTTAGGAGGCATCTTACCAGGAGAGGCTAGACTGGATTAATTTTCTAAAGTGACAAGTCATTTGGAGTGGCTCAGTTTCGGGGCAAGCAACTCCAAGTACCTTAAGGGGCCTGGTTTTCAAATGATGGTTACTCAGCATTTTCTAAAAATCAGGCTCCTTTACGGTTTTGACCATAAACTAAGGCACTCAAAGTCACCAGTCACTTCTGGTCACTGCACTGGAAAGGATGTACACAATCTACCATATTAGAGCACATTACCTTGATGACGATGGATATTTTGCCAGAAAATGGGAATGGGCAACGGCTCAATTGATGATTACCTGGTCTGTTCATTCCCTCTGGGGCACTTGGCATTGGCCACTGTTGGACAGATGGACCTTTGTTCTGACTCTGTATGGCTGTTCTTATATTCTTATTTCCAACATTGGGTGACAAGTACAATATTAATGATAATCTCCTGTATGAGCAGACAGTATTAAATGTCATGTCTGAAGCTTGTTTTCAGAAAGGACTATTTGTAATGTAGTATCAGCAAGGGTCATGTGAATCTTGCCTTAATGAAACGTTGGGCTCTTTCCAAAAAAATCCATGTGACATTATCAAGGTGAATCTTTGGGTAATATTATACCATTTGGGGTTTTCTACCCAACTGCACATACTATAATAAAAAGAAGTTAATTAAGTGACTTAATGTTTGCAACCAGATGTATTTTAATTAGAAAATGGAAATTACCTGCATCCCAGCAGAACAGAAAACAGAATTAGGTCTGGCATATTGCAGAAATGCAAAAGTTGACCCTAAAACTCAAAAATAATCACCATACATTGCATGATACATGATCTAACTCACTGGATAATCTGCAGAGCACAATAATTTATTGCAATATGTCTTTTGTGTTTCTCTGAAACTTCTTATGAGGTGGGCTCAGTAAAGAATAAATTTAAAGTAAATTACACACACTTCTGAAATCCAGTGACCTTTATTTCACACCTGTATGAGAAGCAGACACATTAACTGGCAACTCATAAACATTCCAATCAGGCAAAATACTAATGAACTTGGCTGTGGAATTCTCAGTTATGCTTCATTTGCACTGCACAAAAAAATATGTACAACTGACAAAAGAGTCCAAAAAACTTGTCTGAATGGTTCTTAGAGCACACTGTGAGGAAAACAATATAAATTATCATAGTTTAATTAGTGTGAAAAGCAGTGACTTAGGCAGATTCTAAATACATGGGAAAATATATGTATTAATCTATACAATTTTAGAGACTTTTTAAATTCTTTGTCAATCTAAACTACTATTACTCAAGAAGGTGAATGGAAAATGTCCCCCCATTTCTACAGCTTGCAGGTGATACCAAGCTAGGTGCAGCTGCAAGTGCTTTGGAGGATAGGATTAAAATTCAAAATGATCTGCACAACCTGGAGAAATGGTCTTAAGTAAATAGGTTCTCTGTTCTAACAGGACAAGATCCAATGTCTGTAAACCAGGAGTATGCAAACTTTTTGGCCCAAGGGCCACATTGGGGTTACAAAATTATATGAAGGGATGGGTAGGGAAGGCAGTGGTTCCCCAAACAAACTGGGACTGCCCCTTATCCAACCTCCACCCACTTCCTGCCCCCCTCAGAATCCCTGACCATCCTGCTCCTTGTTCCCTGACTGCCCCCTCCCAAGATCCCCCTCAACCCCCAACTTCCCCCCAGGAACCCGCCTCCTACCCAACCCCCCCGTTCCCTGGTCCATGACTGCCCCAACCCCTATCCACCATCCCGCCTCCTGACAAACCCCCCGAGACTCTCACGCCCTTTCCAACCCTCCCCTTATCCAAACCCCCTGACCCCCTTACTATGCCGCTCAAGCAGTGTCTCTGGAGGCCGCCTGGCCCACCAGAGCTCAGAGCCCTGCCCCCTTATCACGCCGCTCCGAGTGGCAGGAGCTCAGGGCTGCTCCTGGACACGGTGTGCTGAGGCTCCAGGAGAGGGAGGACAGCAGGGGCGGGGCTGAGGGGAGCCTCCCCGGCAGGGAGTTCAGGTGGGCCGGGCAGGACGGTCTCATGGGCCAAATGTGGCCCAGGGGCTGAAGTTTGCTCACCCCTGCTGTAAACTGAAGTTAGACAAACTGAAACTAGAAATCTGATGCAAATTTTTAACAGGGACTGTTATTAACAACTGGAACAATTTAGATTCTTCATCACTGGCAATTTTTAAATAAAGATTGGATGTTGTTCTAAAAGATATGCTCTAATTCAAAAGGAATTAATTCAGCGAAGTCCTATGAACTGTGTTATGCAAAGTTCAGACTAGATGATCATAATAGTCTCTTCTAGCCTTATATCTTTGCATCTTTGTTGGGAATCAAGAAATGTACACAATTTTTTGGGAATCAAGAAATGATTATGTACTGTACTGACAGGATCTAAACCTGCATGTTGCTCTGCGAGACCATGTTTTAAATCAGTGGCTTGTGGATGCAATATTACACACCAATTATTTCAAAATGATGGATTGCAAACATACCAGTCTCATTACTTCCTATTTGATTGAAATTTAAGTCAAGACAGCTGTTAAAATCAGAGTTTAATAAAGTCAAACTATTCTGAAAGGAAGAAAAAGCATGTAAAATGCAGTTTACAGGTATACTGAAGCAATATGTCAAATTTCTAGCCAGCAATAAGCTTTGAGCAGCGTGAACGTACAAAACCCTTCCAGGCATTCCAGAATGAGCCATCAATCTGAGCTGCTTCTCCTTGTTTATGCAAAAGGAGAGAGGCTCAGACAACATAACTGATCAGCAAAAGGAGAATTTAATGCTGTTCAAATCTGTTCAAACAAATTTTTGGGACCTAGAATTTATATCTAGATGTCTTCTGAACTCTGGTAATTCAGTTTCCACTGTTAATATGTGTGAACCTGGTTTTGTTTAAACTGGATTGGATTCCAATTCAAATCCTGTGCCCAAACATTTTGTCTAAATTTTATTTTCTCAGCTAATTGTTTCATGGACAGCAAATTATTTACAAAGACAGTTTATGCATGTGAACTAAATATTAGCACATGAATGAAATGTCAACATTTGCTTTCCAAATTGTTAAATGCAAAGGCTGATGCCTGGCAGACTGACAGATCTTAAGAGAACAAAATTCACTATTGCCTAGCAGTCCAATATTCCCACTCACCTTTCCAAAGAAAAACACTCCCCTGAAACTCCAGTAAGGGACCTAGTGAAAAAGAAATATTGCGACTTGTCATGACAAATACCACATTATATGTTGTGGTTTTGTGCTACGGACAACTGAGATGACCAAATTGATTTTACTTGTAGCTTATGCCAGTTACTCCATTTCTGACTCTGTGAAGATGGATGACCTTCCAAGCATCGTTTCATGCATGATACAGCAAACAAGAGTGTAGTTTTCATGATGCACTTCATTCTTATATTAGAAATTAAGCTTTAATGTAACTACATAATTCTCTTTGTATGCAAATCACTGTATTATTTAGTGTATTAATAGGCACACTATTCAGGAGAAGAGAAATCACCAGCTTCAGTATCTGGGAGAAGCATGTTCTAGTGATATGAGCATAGTTCTAATTCTGATCCTGACAGACTCCGTCTATGATGTTTGGTAATTCACTTAGAAATTACCTAGGGCACGAGTGGCAGAAGCTCCCTAAAAGCAGGGGTGGGGGCATCAGTGCCCAAACCATGGCCCCACCCCCACACTACCCCTTTCCCCCAAGACTCCGCTCCCACGCTGCCTCGTCCCCCCTGAGACCTCTCCACGCGTCACTTATCCTTATAGTCCATAAAAAGTGAGATGGATTTTCTCACTCAATTTCTCACTCATACCGATCTTACTGCCAAAGAATGGGTGTCTAGTCTGGTGATACTCCATTTGATTATGTGGACACCTGGCTAAGGTGTTGGCTAGCCTCTTGCCTCTGGGGAACTGATTTGTGCCTGCTTTTCCAAACTTGAAGCATATCTCAGTAAAGTCGTACAGTTGAATCTTATAACTTTACATACAATGTTGCCACACATATTTTACCATGACAATAATGATCTGCAGATTATGAGTTTTCAAATGATACTTCACAAGGCATACTTTGTATAATGTTTATTATACTCTTGAAGAAAGACTGAACATGGAGATACAGACTGTCACACTCACCCAACATCTCTGCCTCAGTTTCCTTTTGTTTAAAATATAGGTAACACTCAACTTCCTCAAATGGGTCTTGTAAAGAATAGTTAAACTTTATAAAAAGTGTTCTGGAGATGAAAAGGCACTATATAAATACTATTATTTTTCTTAATTTCAGGTAATTCAATCACATAAGTGAATGTAAAGCTTAAATGAACAAAGAACTAGAGAATATGCTGTAGGGAACAATTCTGGAAGTGAGATAAGATGACCAACAATTTCCCATTCTAAATCATTAAACCTTTTCCATCCACAGTTTCGGTGATTCTATTATATCTGCTTGACATGTCATTACTGTATTTTTCTTCCTTTCTTTACTATGTTAGACAAAAATTAAAGTGTTTTTGCTGTAAGATACACATTATTTCTGTAGTTAACCTTTCAGCAAAGGATCTGATATTCATATTTGTGGGTATAATTTATATCAGAGTGTCAATAACAAATGAAAGTCTTAATGGATCAGCATGCACCTTTATTCTAACTAGAGCTGGGTGAAGAATATGCAAAGTGGAATATAAATTATAAGGTTAGAAAAGTATGTAAATGGTAATTTGGGCCACTGCATGTTGGATGAGCTAGAATTTTGAAATGCAAACCTGTATTGTTAGAGAATTAAAGGTGATACTAATTGTATGTGTTTAGTTATATCTAGTTAGAGGTTATCCATGTAAACAGACAGTTCCTATTACTATAGCTATTGACTCAGAGATCAAAAGGGAATATTAATATTTAGATGAATCTTAGCCATTCAAAAACACAAATAAAATTAAATTTGAGAGCTGTGGAAGGTGACTAGATCAGTTTAAAAGTATTCCGCAATATGTAAGTATTAAAGGTTTTTTAAAATCCAAAATAGTTCAGAGTTTGATTCCTCAGTCCTCTATACATGTTGACGCTAGGGATGCTGAGGATGCTGTTGCACCCCCTGTCTTGAAGCAGTTTCCATTGTATACAGGGTTTACAGTTTGGTTCAATGGCTCTCAGCACCCCCACTATACAAATTGTTCCAGCCCCCCTGCAGTTCTCATACAGCCAAAATCCCACAAATTTCAGAGTTCCTGCATATCTTAAGACTGCACAATTAGGTACTTGAATGTTGTATTCATACTTCTACTCTCATTTCTGTATTTAAAGTATGTGAAAGGCTGTGTTCAATCTGAAAATGAATAACACTGTATGTAGGGGGAGGAGAGGACAAGGAGGGGGTGGTGATTTTAAGAGTGAGTGGCATTTTTTTCAATACAATTTTAAGAGAAAGTAATTTAATGATTATAAATGCTTACATAGGAACATAGGTTTGTAATTAAACATTGTCTCTAAATAAGCCTGAAAGCTAGATTTGTATTTTCAATATCCATTTACTTCTCCTAAAGCATTTGCTTTGTTTCTGGAGTAATTAATAAATCTAACCTCAACTCTCCGCTATAGAAAGCTGCAGCTCTTATAAACTTACTGTAATTAAAAACTTAATCACAATGTAAAACTCTGCAAAAGGAATCACAATTTAACACAATTATACAATGTGTAAAGTTACCAACTCATCCTAATTTTCCTATCAAAGAAGTAGTAATATAAATTGAATCTTTAAGTGATAAAAAAAGTTTAACAGAGCAATATTGTTATCCAAAATTTATCCAAATCGTTAAACACATAAATAAACATTTGTTACCAATACTGACCTAAGAATTAATATCCTGGTCCAAACTCTAATTTTGAGACAGGGACATATTTTCACAAAGCAGATGCCATTAAGGAAAATCCACTGAGGTCTAAGTAGATTTTGAAGGTGCCTTTTGCAATGTAAGCGCTTTAGAGTCTCAGGCAGATGTTTGTAACCCAGCTAGCTCATTTGGGGTTGGGACAGTTTGACAGCAAGATCAAACTTGAAGAGAAGCAAGATGGAGAGGTAGGTGGAGGTGCTTATGATGTCATCATCTAGAAGGGAATAGGTGACTGATAACAAAGAAAGAGCTGGATCCTTATAGTTCATTTCTCAAGAGATGGACAGCTCCTGGTAAATGTCACTGTCGCTTGCTTGGAAGAGATATGAGAAGGTGAGCCCCAGAGAGCTGTTCCTGTGTGACTGCAAATACCATTTCCTCTGCATATTTAATTATAGAGGTGGCTTTCACGCGAGGATCTGGGGTCATCTGCATGTGTTAGCACAATCTCCCAGTGGACACTATGCAGCGCCTTCTGCTCAAAGTAATTTGCATGAGTGGTAATGCAATGCCCTGAAATCAATGGCAAAACTCAATTACTTTAATGGAAGCAGCATTAGGTCGATTTCCCTTCACCTGAAGAGTCAAAAGAGCCATGATTTGGCCCTTTATTTTTATTACAGGTACTTGTACTTAATCTCAGACAAAAATTCTCACATTTTGTACTCTGAACACGCTCCAGCAGGCAACAGGATTTAACATATTTCTATACTGTAAAGAGAGTTGGTTAGAAAAATTGAAGATGACAAAACAGGTGACTGAAAAAGGAATAAAAGATGGCAGGCAGCAAGCAGAAAATGGGCTTTCCCTCACCCCACCACTTGCGGCAAGGTAGAGAGGCACCTCCCACGCACACACACTAAGTGTGGCAAAGCTGATAGCAGGGTGTGCACACACACACACACACACACACACACACACACACACACACACAGAGTGACACAAGTGCCCTCCATACATTGGCCTGTGGAGGTTACCAAGAGCTGTATTAATGTTCCCACAGATTCCCCACTCTGGGGTGGACTTTAAGGGAATCCTAGGGACCAATAAAACAAGGTGAGTTCATAGTAGTTGAGCTCCACTGAAGCCAACTGACACGGGCTATTGGGATTCCCTCCAAGACCTCTTCCACTTGGCTAATCCAGAACATCCAGTTCAGGGAGAATATTCGGAGAATGTTTGACTCTGGATTTCATCATTCGTGTTTCTTTATGTGGCATACAGCAAAGTGACAGTGTTGATCAGACTCATGAGTAGGGGATGGCTACGTGCATACCACACATCCAAAGTTAAATAGATTCTTCTTTTATGTACATTTACCCATTACATTGCATTACACCACACACTTTTGGATGGTTTTCCCAGTACAGCGTACTCTCTCCACCTACTGTTCCCATGGAACCTGATCTTTACTCTTGTTCATAGTCCCTAGCATCAGGCTGTTGATGCTTATCTTAGCTAGCACACACGTCCTGCCTCCAGCATAGTTTCTCAAGCTTCTACTTACAACTTAACCTTCCATTCACCTTCCCACTGTGCCCAATAAGAAGTGAGGCACGTTACTTATGTCAAACCAGGCCTACAGGGACTAGGCCCAGGTTAGGAAATTCTGAAGTTAAAGAATGCTGATTCTGGGATTACTCGGGCCCGATTGTCCATTTTGTGAAGAGGGGAAATATCTCCCCCTCACACCACATAGTTTTCCCTACTTTTAGCCCCTCTGGGAGAGTTTACTGCAGGAAAGGGCTATCCAGACCCTGGGCATCAAGCTAAGAGACAGTACACTGAACAGTACTATGCGTTGAAGAGACATTCTTATTTATATCTGTGTTTGGGCGTCAAAGTACAAGTCACTTGGCTTGCAAAGACATGGGGTTTCTGCAAATCTCAGTTATTTCAATAGAATTAGTGAGTGCTTATCACTTCTGAAAATCTGGTGATGTATATTTAGGTGACTAAGTATGGATTTGTGTGGTGAAAATAACTTCTCACCCTACATTCTAAATCTGGCAGGATTGTAAGCATAGTCACAAAAGGATCCAAACCTGACACCAGAAGACACTCTTTCACAAAAAAGAAAAAAATCTGTTTTTCTTCTTGTCCAAGATAGACGTTCCTGTGAGGAAGCTCTAAAATGTTCATTCATTTAAACTCTTAAAGGACAGGTGCTCCACTACAACAGAATCATTCAAAGGTTGTGTGTGTCAAAACTTTCAAATAAGCCATTTTCTATTTAGCTAAACAATGGAATTGTTAAACAATTCACAAGAGTGGAGGCTCATTAATATTCCCATATCCTGCCTAAGGCAGGATATTGTCTATCTACTCAATATATCAAGAAAAGATCCACATACTAAATAATACATCACCACAGGACCCAGCATTAAAATATCCTCATGACTAATTCTGTTGCATAATGGGGTAAGATGTCAAATTCCATATTCCAATATCTCCTACTGTACTAATCACATCAACATTCAAAACAAATCTTACATCCCAAGCACCTAACTCCACAGAGGTTTCACAAGACCGGAAAAAAACCTATACAGGTAAATTAGGAAATCCAGTGCATGAGGTACTTTTCAAACACATGCCGTGAGGAAATGAATTAGGCACTTTTAAAATACATGTGAAAAAAATTGTGTAGTTCTTTTGTGGGGTGAGATTCTAAATCTAATTAGCATCCCAACTGTGTGCTGCTTCATGCTTTGGGGCCTCCCGAGTATTTGAGACAATTCCCCAGTGAAAAATATCTCTTTGCTTCTTGCTCACCCCCTCAAATACTTATTTCTGGCAGCATATCTCAGAAAAGCTATTCATTGTATCCCTTGCTTCCTAAAGTGGGGCATTTCGCTATTAAAACTTACCAGAATGAAACACTGAAGCAAATGCAAGGTTACACAGTCATTTGACATTACCAACATCCATATTTTTAATGCAACTACTTCCAAGGGATCATCAGAATGAAAGACTGATCTGACCACATCCCTTTTTTCTTAGATTTAATAGAGCCAAAGAACTTACCGACTGGTTTGAAAAGAACATGATAGAAAATATCTCAAACAAGACTTCTTAAGACCTTTAATTTTTTCTAGTCTTAAATAGGCAATAGTTTTTCTTAAAAAATAAAATAAAAAAAAAGAATATAGAAAGATTTGACACTTGAGAAGGAAATGCAGAAAGAACGAACTATGTTCTCCCATACCTCTCACTCACATACATATATATATACCCATATTCATATTTCAGCTAGATCTACATGTCATAAAATGATCAAAAATGATTTCTTACCTGGGGATATTATATAGAAGAAGTCTTTAAACTCATCCATCCAGACCTCTGCTAGTCTCCTGTTGTTCTTGTTGATTACATGACCGGTGCCACCAGGAAAAGTATAAGGGGTTGCTTTACGGAACACGTGTCCAACATGAGAGCACGTTACAATCTCCAGGGAGCCTCCACACTGCCAAATCTGAAATTAGGCAAAATATTTAAAAACTGTGTATAAAAAGTATCCTGCAAAAATTCCATTGCAAGAAACAGCCAGCTCTAAAAAATGTTTAACAGATGACTCCTTGCTTTGTTTTTTCACCCCAGAAGTATAGAGAGATTTACACATCAATTTTTAATGTAATTATACAGCATGCATCATATTTCACAAATGATAAAGTAGGTGCAAGACCACAGACTTCAGTCATCTGGTGCCAGCTTACCTGACTAGTAGACTGAGCCCGATCACTAGACACACACTTTTTCTAGTACCCTACAGTATAAATGGTGTAATTATGCTATGCACTAATATTAAATTCAGGATATCAGTTCTTTTCTTTTTAATGATTTTGAGTTTCCAAGAATTTCATTCTGCAATTCATAACATTTTATAATAATAAAAAAGAGCTTTGGTAATTTTTACTGGCATTGTGCTTTTGGACTATTTAGAAGATGGAACAATGGTCCTTGATGGTAATATTATAGGTATAGACATGCATATACATGGTGACCATGGTCATCCTCCTGCTACATAGGTGAAGCAAAATGTATGCTCTTTGGCTCCAAAACCAGTCCCCTATCCATGGTGAATAGGCAGCTCTGCTACCTTAGACTATTAAGAAAAAACCTACACAGGAAAGGTTTTTAACATCTCTTTCTGAGGACTCATAATTCACTGATATGTTTCAGTGTCTTATAGCCCTGTAATTTGGTTAAAAAAAATCCACACAAGTCACAAACCTCACCTAACAATTATGAAGCTGTTATTCCTGTGTGGATTTCACAGAAGCATGGAATGGGGAATGAAGGGCAAGAATATAATCACATTTACAACAGAAACTTATTTGCAACTTTAAGTATAGTAGTGTCACCATTCCAATATAGAAGTTTCACTCTATCTGCTAATTACCTTTGCATAAATCTGTAATGTGGTTACTACAATTATACTTTTCAGTTTTCACCTCACATTGCACTTAATTAGAACTACTCCCTTCTCTATATTACCTATATTACGTAGTTTCTTTGGGGCTCATACTCAATTGACATTAATCCCCTTTTTTGCCGTAAACAAAGAGTAACCACCACCATCCAACCCATCCACCTTCTATGTCTCCATATGCACTATTTTGGCTTTCCTCCTCACCTGACAGCATAGTTTATGAAGTTAATTTACAGCACTTCCTGAATTAAAAAAAAAAAAACTTTCTGGCATCTTTGTCAAGAGAACTGTTACATTTTTATAATTAGGACTCCTTGAAATAGACATAACATTTAAGAATGAACTGTACCAACAGAAATGTTGTTGCCATAGTAACAATGTAGCTCTTATTTAATTAAGGCTAAACCCTTTTCTATAATTTCATTAGTATGCCAAGTAATGTATTCTGGTGGGATTAGCAATGACAACAACAAAACGTTCTTGCGTTTAACATCTTGTGTTTTATATTCAGTGACAATTAGTCAGTATAGATGACTCTTCAAGTTGACATACGACAGAAGAGTTGTTAACTTTTTTTAAAAGGGAATGCATGAAAAAATTAAATATACATATGTATATATTTACAAACAAACAACAAACTTCCAAAACAGACTCCAACAAGAAACTGGAATTAATTTTCAAATTGGATACTATTAACCAGGGGCTTAACAGAAGTTCAGATTGGTTCTCTCATTACAGTAATTAATTGCATTTCCTGATTTACTGACAACAGATCTCCATTTCAAAATGTCTCCTAGTGATACTGGACCATCTACATTTAACAGCCCTCTTAGAACTGGTATGCTAATGTACTATTTTTTTTCTTTTTCTTTCTGTGTGTATAAATGCATTTTACTTCTGTTCCATTCTATGCATCCAACGAAGTGAGCTATAGCTCACGAAAGCTTATGCTGAAATAAATTGGTCTCTAAGGTGCTACAAGTATTCCTCGTTTTCTTCAACAAAAGAATATATTTCATGTATTTCAACATTATGCCTTCATTAAGAACCAACACTAAGATACTTCTCTAGTATAAGATTTTCCACTCCTTCTACCACTGATTATTCCATCCACCAGAAAATTCCCAAAATATTTGTTTTAAATTTATATTCTTAACTTTTCATCACTCCTGATACAACCTCCTCTCTCTCCAGTAAACTTGTCAAAGGATTACAGAGGTGTCTATTCCATTGGGAAGAACAGCATTTTAACCTTTTTTTCCGTAAACTGCTTTTAAGCATTCATGGGCTACTATTAAAAATGTACTACCATATTTGAACTATGTGGAATTTGTGTAGACATGACCAAAATTGGGATGGCAAACAACCTGTTAATATTTTGTTTTGATCACTGTTTTGTTTTGATTTCTAATAGACATTCATTCTTTTCCCCCCCATCTAAGATATGCAAGAGTTGTCACCAGCACATTTCAAATTCTTTTGTTTTCTTCTTGTCAGCAGCATTAACTTCCCACTATACACATCCATAAATTTCTATGGGAAAAGTTAACCTTTTCACCAGTCACACCTTTGTACATTTTGAGATGTCATGGTTTTTCCACACTTGCTTAAGGGAAGTCAGCCAAAGTGGTCTTCTGATTTTTTTTTGGAATTGCCACCTTGGTTGTTTAAATATGATTCCAGATAATTAAATTTACACTTCTACAGCTTATCCATTAATTGTATTGTCTGCTTGCAGCCTGTTTTTGTCAGCCATGTTTTGTAATGGAAAGATGCTATAAACAGTATCAGTTTGAGGCTAGGAGGGGAGTAAAGTCTAAAATCAAAGGTCCTCAACTGAGACATCCCTGCTGCTGCTGTCAGACATTTATCTGAAGAACATCTAAGACAAACTCACCTGTGTGCTAGGGCAAGAAGTGACCCTGCAAATGTTTAAAGATAATCACAAACACCATGAACTGTACTGAGAAGCAAATAAGAATCCAGTGCAAAACTTTGTCTATTGTATGCTCATTGCTGCCTCACCTCTCCTTGAGGGGTAGGCTGTGGGATTCCACACTGGTTCTCATAGTCTATAATATAGCTTTGTAGTGTTTCATCCTGAAGGTGACAAAGGTGTGAACAACAGTGGTATTGGCCAAGGCTGATAAATGAGAACCAAAGCATTCCCAAATACAAACCAATTTAATAAAAGATGTGCACTCCCTGCTGATAAATTATAGAGATTCTGACTCACCCCACCAGTTAGTGTTTTCTCTTTCCACAAAGCATCATTTCTGTCTTGTCAATTCCAAGTCAAAGCAAGTTCACTTACATTCAGGTCCCTGTGTTTTGTTGCTGGTATGTATGTTGCAATCTATGGATCCCCAGAAATGAAACATCTCCTACATCTACTTGTCCTTTATAGCATACATTACTCTGATCTATTTAAAACAAGTCAGGTGTTTTGATTCCATTTTTAAACCACCCTTACGGTTGCTGAGAACAGCAATGATACTATTGGTCTTTGTGTTGATATTGTACTGCAGGTAGAATATCCTGGTTGACACTATAATCATAGTTTAGGCTGCTATAACATTCTCCAACAGTTACCATGGATACTTAAACTCGACAATTTAATAAAAATGCAGTGCATATTTGAAGTCTGGTAGATCACACTCGGGCAAGCAAGGCACAGTCACCTTCTTACTGCCAAAAACCCATCTGTTAATACAGCTGCTTTAAAAATTACCCATTCTAATTTCTTTAAGTCATAACCCTAAGGCATGCTTAATTTCTCATTTCATGGTGAAAAATGCATTTTTATAGCAAAACCCACAACTTTATCAGTTTATAATTAATTCTGGTTTTTTTTCTGTTTTAGGGTAAGATTTCAAGAGATAGTGAAAGCATATTTTACATGCATCAGTAATCTGTTTCACAGGATTTTTAGAAAGGGAAACTAATACTTTTTTTTTTTTTACTTGAACACGTTTATCAGAGCATGTATCGATAGTTCGATTAGATCATTCAATCAATCACAGTTTACATGCAGGCATTGAAATCACAGTACAAAAATATATGTTTTCCATCACATGAAAATGAATATAATCTATACAAGAAACAGCTGCCTTGATAAGGAAATATGTAGAAAATTTATTTGAAAGTGGCCATTAATAATAATAATAAAAATATGCTGTAATAATGACATTAGCTATTTAAATGTCCTTTTGATATTTCCAGCTAACTTTTCACAAAAGGGAATCTGAGGATGCAGTAGAGAAAGCAGTGCACAAATTTACATTCACAATAAATGGTACTTAGGTGCACAAACCCTACTGCATGCCCAAAAGAAAGAGCAAAAATAAGTGGGAGTCCTGAGTTCATGGATGTATATTAAAGCATGTAAGCACATGCCCAGTGCATTCTGGGTACTAAAATTAGTCACCAGAGTTGAATATTGAAAAACCCTTTGGGCTAGTTTTTCAGAATGACTGTTTGGCAGGTACTTAGAGACTCAAAATTACACAAACACTTAAAATAATTTTCAGTGGCAGCATCTACTTTAGTTTTACTTCTGAAAATAAGCAAGCGTGCATGCAACTTTTCCAGCCTCACTATGAGTTACACTGGCTCACATTATTTTGTTCATAATTACATAGTGCAGTTTAGGTCTTTTAGATAGCTAAATCAGTGAATGTGCCTAAAATAGTGTACTTAAACATTTAAATCACCTGTGTAATCACTGCAATTTTGCAGATGCAAAAATAAAGGCCCTGATAAAGTAAGGCTAAGGATCTGGAATTAATAATCCTTTCTGCACATTGGGATAAGCATTACCCATATTATTCAATGGCTGTATTAGGAAGGCAAAATCCAGTACAGCTAAGAAGCAATATACAAAAGAGCCTGAACATGGTACAGCTGTCAGACCTGTTCTTGGGCGATCTGAACAGGGGCCATGTGTTTTTCAGTGATTGTCATAGTTAGGCAGATAGTCAATGATTATCCTGACTCCCTCACTGTTTTTCTGGAAGAGGCTCTATTCTGAAGCGCTGTGCAGCTGCTACATAGTGATTTTGATGACTGCTATTTCTTAAGCTGATGGCTTAAGCTGGTGACATAGTGATTTTGATGACTGCTGTTTCTTAAGGCAGAGAGGTGCTACCCAAGCTACACATCTGAATTAAACATGCTTTCCCCTCATTGATTTATTTGGATTTCTACAATAAGAAGGTGTATATACAAAGCTCTAGGCACACACAATCTTAGGTACAAAAACAAGATTAAACAATATCTTATTCTCAACACAGTATGAGTTTAGCTTTCTTTGGCCTTAACACGCTCCATTTTTCTAAAGGGCAACCGCTTTTCTGGCTTAAACTCCCCATTTAATGTTTCACTCAGGACAGAAAAGCCCCCCTGCTGCTATTTAAGGCTCCTTTTCCTTATGAGGGGGCTCTGGGCATTCCCTTATTTAAAAAAACCTAAAGAATTGAATAAAAATTAAAAATATTTGAAACATGCTATAGAATTTGAGAGAAATAAACCCATGCTAAAAAATTCTCTAGAATGGATTTAAAAAAACCTAGAGAAAAACTATAATACAGAATAAGTTTATAACAGGACAGGCTTTAGGGTAATTCCTATAAAACTCTATTAAGCATCTATAAAACAGCAGTGGTTTCATCCTTACTAAATTGTTTAGAACTTTTTCAGAAAGGTTTCAATTATACACGTTGACCAGTTATTTAGGTGCTTAATTACACCCACCTCACTGGTTAAAACACCTTTTACACCACTGGACAATTTACTCCTGGCTGGCTAAATGTTCCACTTAATTTTGACATGGTGCAGTGAGCAGAGTGAAAAATTAGCAGCTCCCAAGCCTTTACTGTATGTGATCCTCTTTGTAACTACAGCATGTTGTTTCACAGCCCAAGGCATTTAGTGAAAAGATGAATGTGACAATTCTTGATGTGTCTATGTCTTCTTTAAATCAGTATCAGGAAGCTATAAGGAAGACAGGTGGGTAAAACTGTAGGCATGAACTGTACACTAAAGTAGAGAGACAGAGGGATAGATTTAGGGATATTTTCTTTTATTAGACTAAAGTTCTGTATTTATTGTTAAAGGAGATAGTGTCATATTTTGCCAAACTGCCATTGTTATAGGATTTGCTACAAATAAAATCATTAAAGAGAAAGCACCAAAGATCCGCAATACAGCTAAAAGATTATACTGGTTTATTTGAAAATACAAAACTCATAGTTAGTAACTTGTATTAGTATTATCTTGTGGAATATTTTATGTGGAGTTGTGTGACTATTTTCCCAATAGAATGGATATACATTTCATTACATATCAT
The DNA here is from genome assembly GCA_032164245.1 of Sternotherus odoratus. Lineage (NCBI taxonomy): Eukaryota > Metazoa > Chordata > Testudines > Kinosternidae > Sternotherus > Sternotherus odoratus. Next base: position 39,872,987 of record JAVMKO010000011.1, read on the forward strand.
TAATCTGTATTATCTGATCTAAGTCTGGTATTGTTACTGCAAGTAGTAAGGGAAATAGGATGGCTCCAATTTGCATTTTTTTGTGAAAATGAAACCTTTGTGGAACCATTCCATTTGCACACATACACTCCACAGCTCAAGGAGCTCTGTGCAGTGCAAATACTCCAGCTGGGTGATTTAGTATACTAAATATTAATGTCTACTGATTACATTCCTAAGACTTTTTTTGAAGTGAATGAAAACACTAATGCCAATTCTTCATCCATCAGCATAAAAGCAGGTTATTGAATACTGATGCACCTTCCTGAAGCCAGTTGGATAACAGAGAAATCAGCTTACAAATTAGCTGTAATACCTAGTCTAGATTTACAGTGGACAAAGTATTGAGTGAGAAAGGAACCATATAATCCAATTAATCAATTTTATATTTGTGCTTACAGATGATGCCATATTCACTAGGAAGCGGACAATGCAGGCAATGGGACTCCAGAAAGCAGTTGTAGACATCAGCCCAAAAGGGCAATTGTAGTTTGTGAAACTTTTATAAATAACAATTAGAGAAACATACAGGAGATATTTCGGGATCCTGATTCTTTTGAATTTTCATACCTAGGATGGTGCCTTCTTAGTCAGAAGTGTCACCAAGAATAGTTTGCTCTAGTGTTTTGGGAAGTGAAGGATCCTCATGATAGCCTTTTCCTCTCAACTCGAACATCAGATAAAAAAGAGGGGTATTAAAAGATCTCAGAGATGTCAACAATGCCAACTGTGGCTGACTCCTACTCACAATACTTTTCTCAACAAAATGTTTGGGTTTGAAGTTTTCCGACTATAACACAGGTTCCTGCAGCAAACTTCCTGCTTTATTGTCATATTCATCATGCTTCTGGTTGGTAAACACACATATCTTTGTCTCTGGACACAACAATCATTAGTCTACCTTTGATTTCTTGCAGCTTTTTAAAAATGCTCTTATCCATCACAATTTTGTTTTTGAAGTTTTGCTGATAATTAATACATGTTGAGCTTCAACAGGAGCTACAGCCACAGTCTTTGGCAACCAAAAGTCTGCTAAGGGAATATGCCCATATCCTACCCTTCAGAATAATTCACTTTCAAGTGGTCTTGTTTCTATTTTATGCTCTATGGGATCATTATTTGACAAAGAAACATTCAAGGAACTGTTGTGCTAAGGCACCTTTGAGATTGAAATCTCTAAACCAAGAATAACAATCTAGTGCATGTTTGCTCTCCTAGAATGATACAACCATTACTTTAATGATGTCTCAGGTGTGCAGTAAGGAAAAAACTAAAAAAACCAACCCCAAAATATAAGTGCTCCTTTCATCTGAGAACTGTTTTATTAGAGCACGATAAGCATACTATGGAGTGCATTATTGCATTAATAAAATTTAGCTCTCTCTCTTCAAATTGTTTTGTAACACCTTGACTCCTTCATCTGTACATTGTGGCAACCTTTTGTTCATTCAGCTCTAAAAAGGCAATCCGCTTGGCTATGTCAAACATGATTATAGGGACTCTTTCTAGAGGAGGGATTCCAACATAGCCATATAATGTTCTAACCAATTGGTACAAGAATGAATAAGTCAAATTAATTGTTAAAATTCTCCAACGGATGATCTCCATTGTCAGAAAGGGAATCAATGGATGGCACTAAGAGATTACCATGGTAAATTATGAACGATGGTCATTCAGAAGAAAAAGATGCAAACAACAAAAAAAATTTTAAAAAATTAAAAAAAAAAACAGTATTAACCCCAGTGAGGCTATGGGAAAATAGCGATGTAACATGAAAATCATATCAAGCATCTATCAAATCAAGAGTACCAAAAGTACATTTGCATTAGGACTCTGTACTTTTTGTTCATTTTGTACCAATACAACTCAGACCATGGTTAGATGAGGCAATGATAAAAATGCCTGAATGTGATTTATTAGTGCTTTTCAGCTTTAAGTGGGGAATTCCAATCACAACTTTTAATTTCCTAACTTCTGATAGCAAGCGTGTCATATTCAAACCTATTTATTATGTGTTGGCAACTATTCACAGTTCAAAATTAACATGACAGGCACCTGTAGGTCTTCTGATACCCAGAATACAGAATTTTACATTCATCATAAACTCCTGAAAGAACAACCTGATAAATCTATATTCAAAAGCCTGCAAGAGGAGAACCTATATAGAATTCTGAAAACTTTCTTGACAAAACTAGAATCCTCCAGAGGGAAAGTCCACCACAACTTTGAGAAGAGACAATGTACCAACACACATTTCTGCTAGATGACACAAAAGCTTCAGATTATTAAATACTAGCAAAAATGCTCGGGTCCGTTGGAGGGGGGAGGGGGCAGAGAGCAAACCTGACACCCCCACCTCACCCCCCAACCAAACCCGACACCCCAACCTCACTTACCCCTCGACCAACCCCGACTCACATTTTCACCCCCCCACCCAAACCCAACACCCCCACATCACCCCCCTACCAACCCCAACACCCCCTGACCAACACCCACACCTCACCCCCCCCGTAGACAAAACCTGACACACCCACCTCACTTTCCCCCCAACCAAACCGGACACCCCTACCTACCACCACAAACAAACCTGACACCCACACCTCACTTACCCCTCGACCAATCCCAACACCCCCTGACCAACCCCAACACCCATACCTCACCCCCACCCTCCCTGACACCTTCCCACCCACCCCACGACCAAACAACACCCCTGGCTCGCTTACCCCCTGACCAAACCCGACACCCCCACCTCACCCCCCGACCAAACCTGACACCCCCACCTCACTTACCCTCCGACCAAACCCAACTTGGGTCCGTCGGAGGTGGGGAGGGGGCAGAGAGCTGAGCGAGTGCGGGGTCCGCTGGAGGGGGGTATTATGACATCATAACTATGTCACAGAGAACAGCAGCTGCCCAGCTGATGTGATTGGCCTTTAAATAATTTCACCCCTGGGGGGCGTCAGAGGTGAGATTTGAAAAATTTACGACTCTTACGGTCATTAGGACCCTAAAGCCTATAACTGTTCCAAATTTCAAGTCTCTAGCTCAAACGGTGTGAAAGGAGTAAGGCAGCATACATACACACACGCATACACACACGCATACACCATTTGACTTTTATATATAGAGATTCTTTTAAGAAAATGAACAAACATTCACTGGTATATTCCTGGCTATCTGTCTTAGCAGACAGGGCAAATATTTTACAGATGAGGAGACTAAACTTCGCTCTCACCATAAAAGTTAATCCCTCCAGAGCAGGTAGGGAGAGGCACATTACTGAGAAAGCATAAGTAAAGGTTTTGTTGTCTCTTACAATGATGTGCTCATTTTGTGACTAAATAGCTATGGTGGCTTGAATTAGTATCAGTCTGGCATCTTCCACAAAAATAACACTTGCATAAAATAAATACTGTAAACCCTGGTATCATTAGACAAGGCTTCACCTGCTGGAACCTATACCATAGTACCTACACCACTTGTTTTCAACAGAGCTAGTAAAAAATGCAGAAAATATAGAAAAAAACAAACTAGAAATGTTTTCACCAGCTTTAGTTTTTAATTTGTTCCCATTGGTATTTTATTAATCAATTCCTGCTTGAGGTCTAAAAACTTTGTTTTAATTAGGTCACACTTTGCCTCCTTTTAAAATTTAAAAGCTATGAATATCAAGAAATAGCATAGTATTAAATGCTTTCCATTTCCATGGTAATCTCATTGCACTGAAAACATATTATTTTATTTCTATTCTTGATACCTTGCTCTCGTTAGTTTGACGATTATTTTTCAAACTAGTGATTTTTCTTGAAGTTTAAATGTCTTCTGAAGTAAGACATGAAATAGCTTTTTCTAATGTGATGGCTGGAGAATTAATCAGAAAATATTAATGCTTATTTTGCCCAGTTTTAATGAGAGAGGAAGGATAGCTCTGTTTGTGAAGCCCCCTCTCCTCCTTACTACGAGTGCATCTTTTATAACTAGCACTTGCATTACTGCACTTGACCATTTCAAATATTCGGTAGTGATATTTTTAATCTGAATTTGGAATTTAGTGTCTAGAGAAATAGTCCCACAATTTAGAGAATATGGGCCATATGCATAGATCTTTACTGGACAAATTCCTATTAACTTCCCTGAATGGGAGCAAAGTACAAATTGATCAAGGACCTCAGGTTTTGATTGTATGGACTAAAGAAAGTATTAAAAGGGGAAAAATGCTATCAACAGATGCTCTGCTCTCAAGAAAATAGAATATTCTATGACCAGCTCACTCACATCACAAACCTAAATGCACAGGGTGAAATTCTGGCCCTATTGAACTCACTGGGAGTTTTGCCATGAGCCAACTGAAGTCAATGGAGCCAGAATGTCACCTGATAGGTAATCATGTTCTTAAAAAAAAGTCTCAGTTTAAATTGGGTTATACTTCCTAAGGGACATCTGTTAGGGAAAGAGCTAAATCCTCAGATTTCTTGACCCCTTTCTGGGTAGACACCACAGGGATACCCCAATTGCCTGCCAGGGAGCTGGGAAATGACAAGGCAAGGTAGCATCAGCAGAGGATGGAGAACACCATATTTAAGACATTAAGCTCCTCAATAACAGGACAGAGTCCTTCTTAAAGACAATAGATGAAATGTCCTGAAATTAGAACTACAATAGGTAGAGCCCTGTAAATTCGCAGATATCTGCAAAAATGTTCTGTGGATTGGATGTAGAGATAAATTTTGTATCCATGGAAGGCTCTAACAATAGGATTTTCCTGGACAATTATAGACTACTATGTCCAGGTTCACTGGGACATGGTTTAATTCACATCAAAAAATTAGTTCTAAAATGCCTGTTCTTTGGGGGTGAGATTGCTCATCATAAGTCGTAGATATTCATTTACTTTTATACCCAGCAAAAAGTTAACTGAATTAACAGGTACATTTAAACATGCACACACGTGCACACACATACACGGACAGTATTGTACATCTGATACTTTAAAGCAAAAACACTCAAGGCAAAAGAAGCTTAGGAAAAAATCTCCATCCTTCTACTGAACAATAAACAATGTATGCTTTCACTATGTAGTTAAGATACTTCCAAAGCCTCAGTTGATTTCTTGTAAAAGTAATAATAATGTCTACTTGTGTTTTATGTGTAGAAAAGGGGTGTATTTAGTTTTATTTTGCATACTACTTTGCCTTGTAAGGACTACAATACATTATATAATATTAAGTCATTTTTCACATCCTTCCTAATCTTATTCATCAAAGCCTCAATTTTCCAATCTTCATTTGATTTAAAAAGGTAATTTACAAAATAAATGCATTTCATTTTATTCTTGTCAGGAGCAAAATGCCTCTCACCGATAGAAATCAAGTAACTATTCTACAGGATATTAGATTTCTGAGAGAGCATGGCTCTCATATGTAAAAGGAACAGAAATCCCAGTTACAGCTTGCAAATCCAGAATAATATAAATAGTTGAAAGTTTCTGTTGAAAAGCATAGTTAGATTTACAACTATAATTTATGTCAATTGGCATCCCTACTGTTTCAATGTAAGCCCTTGGTTTTTAATATAAATATATTAGTAAACCTTATGAAAACTTTGAAATCATTATCTAAAAATCTTTCAGAACAATGATAAATGTTGCATGCAGTAGAAAAAGAACCCCAAAAACACTAACATGAGGCATCTCTAGTTATTTTTAAAATTTTAAATTAATCCAGAACTTGCATTTTTGCTAAAACAACAGTGCTTCATCTGCAATGTACATGTCACCGTAGTATAACTGTTGGTTGTCAGAAAATGAAGTAAAATGGGAATTACCCTAAAAGACATTTCAAGATTCTCGCCACCCCAGATATCCATTCCTGCATCGTAAGTTCCTATCTCTTCAAAGTAGTTTCTGTCAATAGAAAATAGGCCACCAGCCATAGTAGGGGTCCTAGTTGAAAACAAACAGAAACAAACAAAAAGAAAAAGAAAAAAGAAAAAAAGAAAAATACCTTTTGAAAGACACTGAAATTTAATAAATGATACTATAGCACATATGTCTCCAGACCTTTTGAATATAAAAATATATTCTAAGTACATTAATGAAAATATATAAAATAATAATATGGTTTAGAATTCCTACAGCTCTACTCCAGCTGTGGGCCAAATAGTGCATTTCTTATTCAGGCAAAACTCCCACTGACAACAGGAGTTTTACTGAGTAAGAACTGCAGCATCACTCTGTACATGAAATCCCACTTAATATGATGCACCTAAAAAAATCAATTTAAATGGATGGAATATTGGCCTTTTGCATCTGGAATAGCAGTTTAAATCCAATCTGAAATGCTTAGTGAAGAGTTTAATGCCTTTAGCTCTTTCCTTAGAGAGAGACTAAATGTTCATAAAATTACCAGGCATAATCTCCCTTAACAGGATTATAAATCTTTACAACAGGCAAATCCAAATTCACTATGACTAAAAATATCCGGTTTCCCTGCAAAGATTTTTTAGAGTTTAAATCTACATTAATGACAACTGTTTATCTGAGATAATAGAAACATACATTATTGAAATGGTACTAATTTCAGGCTTCACAGACACTTGGCTTTTGGCTTCTTTTACCATCAAAATATCGGCTGAGATAATTTCATAATCAATGCTTTCATTAGTGCATCTATAGTACTGTCAACCTAAATACTAGTGCACAGCTAAGGGGGGAGGACAGAACCAGCATGGATCCTAAGTTAAAACGTGACCCTGCAAACATGGCTATCCAGAACTTTAATCATATGTGCTAGTATTTCAGAATAGGCCCTTTATGCTCTATATTCTCCTTCATTGAAAAATTGGCCCTCCAGCTTTAGTTAATCTATTTGTAAATTCGTTAGGGCAGGATTGTAACCTGTCCTTACACCATACAAGAGAATAAGAAGGTACAAGGCACTGTGTTAATCCTCTGCATGGGTTATCTACATGGTGGGGCAGTGTTGAAAGGAGAGCAACCATTGTGGAAATGCTATTTCACTATTGTAAGGTGGGCAGGTTTGGGGTGGGGAGACTGGCAGAGACTTGGCTCTGACCCTCTTCTGCAATCCACTAGCCAGCCGACTCGAGCCAGTGTGCAGGCTACTAGTATAGACAAATAGCAGATGACTTCCCTCCAGTACAAAAGGGAAGACAGAAAGCAAATGATGGCAATTAATTCTCTAATCTGCTCTGATGGTGCAGCTAAGCCCTGCCCCTTGCTGAAGGCAAGTTCTAATGTTACATTCTAGCCTTTAATATTTAAGGTGCTGATGTGACGAGGCACTTAAGCTTCAGCTTAACTTTAAGCAGTCCCATTAAAGTAATGAAGTCTTATGTGCATTGCTGGATAAGAATATCTGAGCACAAAAAAATTAGAATAACTATTAATTAGGGACTAGTGCTCAAATATGGAAATTGAATAGTGGTTTTATCCTCAGAATTAAGAACAATTACAAAATGAATGACACTTAATTAGTGTTTAATTTTGAAACTAATCTTTTCTATTACACTGTATACCAATATGTATATAGATGCACATACAAACAGCATTACTATAGAGCTGAGTCAATAATTTAGTAATTCACAACAATTAATTTATTCAGCAAGTTTTCTTTTATACAATGTATTGTTTGTGAAGATTGAATATCAGATACTCAAGTATAATACTTAAAATTTGTAGTTTGTTCCTTGCCTTTTGTCAGATACGTCACAGCCTTCTCCTCCCTGAGTGGATAAGCAATTCAACCACTTCCAGCACAAATACCAGTGTGCGAGAATTTAAAATTCAGTTTCCATGAATGCTTATGAATGTGACATTGCAGTCAGCTTTGTGAAAATGTGGATGTCAATTTGATTGCTCAAATGAGCATAGCTCAACAGAATTCATTCAATCATATGGGTGAGTATTCAGGGAAATTGTTTACATTATTCATCCAGCTCCATTCAACTACATATATTTCTACACATACAAATACAGTACCTGGATACACATACAGCCTTGTGAACACCGAGGGACCTCTTCCACTATTATTTTAGCACAAGCACAACTTCACTGGTGTTTAATAGCAATGAGAGCACTAGTGTGCATTAGCCACTCCTTTCTGACTGTTCTGGTGGTAAAGAAAGCTGGCTACTGATCTATACTAGTATTCCCACCATTGTTAGTGCCAGTGAAGCTACACTAATAAGAGATTGCCTTGAAATCCTCCATGTTACTTTGTGTACCTATACATATTTTGTATGACATATACAGATGATACCATAAAGTGTATAACTGACAATATTAAACATAACTGTGCCAGTAAAAACCTCTCATTTAGCAATATATTTAATGAATCAAGGAATTTGCCTTTGCATAATTATTTCCTCTTCTGCCAGAGTTTACTATCATAACTCCTAATAAGATAGCATAGTTCAGTTAAGAGCAACCAAATGACACTGAACCTCTGCATTTACCTACATTTCATAGGTCTGTTTTTCTCCCCATGCTCTCTACACTGTAAACTCCGATAATTAACTGTGTCATTTCAATATAGTTAAGCCTTCCTAGGCCTCAAAGCTGCTTAACTGCCCTCAATCTTGCTATATTTCTGCCACAAGTAATATCATTGACCCTCTGAGCTATAATGAGGAACAATAATGAAATTGAACAAATGGTAATGATTTTTGGCTATGGCCCCCGACCTGACTGGGGCATTTCATTATACAATATTGTAATACCATAGGTGACTATAATTCTGCAGGAGAAGAAACAAAAATTCCTGTAACTTGTATACACTCTGTCACATTATATTTTGGAGAGTGCTTACCAATTCAAATATATTGGCTTTAAATGGCAATTATATTAGTGGCTAGTTAAAGATCTCGATTTCACTACACAAAAAACCTAAAACCACTAAGTCTGCTGGATTTTATTTACATATTTTAAACTTCATCAATTTCAGATTCATCAAGAGATCACCTAGATTCACAAATATTTTGCACAAACCTGCATGTAGCAATGCATGAACAAACGTGGGTCAAAATGTCTGTCCCATTTTGCAAACACGCTTATAGGAGACTAGCTTACTGAAATGAATAGTCCCATTGGTTTCACATAAGTAGAGTTACTCATCTGTGCATGGGATTGCAATATTGAGCTTCGATATTTTGCATCAAAATCATGTGAAAATTTTCATTTTTGAAGATTTGTTGTGAAAGCAGGTGACTCTTGGCAGTTTCAATTGAGTTTTACTTCAAGTTTTGTGGAGCTTTTGAAATTTGATGATAGGTTGTGAGTGCAAATGCACAGAGATCAAAACTGTAAGCAATATTCACCTCAATCCTTACAAACTTAAACCACTGAGTATTGTACAGGTCTACTGCAAAATTTATACACACATCAATAAAGGGGTTACCTAAATAAAACAACAGCCAAAACTATTATCAACTATGTAAATTGAACTTGTTACATAAAAAACTGCTGTGCAGCAGTCGTAAAAACAACTAAAATAGCAATAACAGAAAGAATAAAGTCTTTATTGATCCTTGTTGAAATCCAGCTGCTGCCACTATATGATTGTCAGTGCATTGTGTGTGTTAGGTGTTGATTGTTTAAGGGTAAAAACAATATTCTGATTTATTTTTCTAATCTTATTTGGTCTTTGGTCTTTTCTGGTCTTATTTGGCTTTTTAGGTTTGTTCATTTTTTGCCAACCCACTGAGATAGACCAAGGAAGAAGATCTGGTTCCTTGATGCTGGGTAAAAGGAGCAACACAGCATACAAGCACTCTAAAAGTCCCATATCCTGAGGGGGGATGATTCAGTCAGTTCAGGGTATTGGAATACTGCCTCCCAATGATCACCTCGCAAGCTAGAGCATAGGGACAGAGTTGCATGCTGGTAAGGAGGCTGCAGAGATTCCAGCAGCACTGTGGACCATAGAGGAGCTGCGAAAAAATAGATATGGCCTCCAGGGCTGTCCAAGTTTTGTTGGGAGTCTCCTCGAGCCCTGGAGCAGTCTAGAACTGGGAGAGAGAAAAGATAGCATAAACCTGCCATTCGCCCCCCTGCTCCTGGTTGGGAAATCTGTGCTGTACCTTTCAGAAGAGCAACACATTACCCATTATATTTAACTTTGGCTCCAAGAATTCTAAATGGCAATTGATGAGTTATATATTTTGCACAGACAAGATGGGTGAAATTGTATCTTTTACTGAAACAGCTTCTCTTGAAGAAAGAGACAAGCTTTCAAACTTCACACAGAGCTCTGAAGAAGAGCTCTGTGTCAGCTTGAAGCTTGTCTCTTTCACCAATGGAAGTTGGCCCATAAAAGATATTACTATATCCATCGTGTCTTTCTAACATCCTGGGACCAACATGGCTGCAACAACACTGCATACAACATATTTTGCAGTAGAAAATTACGGGAATCACATTTAGCAACATGAGGGACTGTGGACAAGTCATCATTTCCTGTGGTTCTAGGAATTATGAATGAGATACAGCTTTTTGCTCCCAAGTCATTAGTTCAGCTTTAGCCCAGTTTAGCATGACGAACAGTTCTTTCCATCTTATGGCCGTGCCACTCTATGCCATATGATTTGGTGGGCTCAGTCCAATTATTAATAAGAAGGTGTTCACAACCCAAAAACCAAAACTACAGTTTCACCAACTTGCATCCTTGACTGCCTCAACAGACAGCCAAAAGTGCAAACTATACACCACCTTAAGGTATATAAGATAAATAAGGAAATTATCTATATATAATCTGGAACAAGGATTTGTTTCTATTAGTATCAGACATCATCCAGTTGTTGGGCTGGAGAATGAGAAGGGGATAAACAAGGTATTCTCCCTACTTTCTGTATATGTTTGTTCTTTGGTTTTTATTCATAGTAGTTGGCATAATAATAAAATGCTTAGGAAGAAAGTAAAAACATCAAAATAAAGAGTGACTTGATACATTTTAGCACCTAATGAACTGAGGTTTTAAGACAGGATGATGAATATGGTGATATCCAGTAAAGATGGACTGGCATGGACAGCTTTAACATGCACAGCACAAAAACATCTGGTATTTTTGACAATGTAGGTATGAAGACACAAGCTGCGTTTAAACTGTTCTCAGCACAGACAGTGTTCTGTTGCCTGAAACATGATAATATGTTGGCACACTGACAGAAGGAGGAATGAACTTTCTCAAAGACCCAGTGAGCTCTGCAGAGCAAAAAGAGTATGCAAGGATATTTAAAGGAAAATATTAAGGAAGTAGTTCTGCTTAGCAAGAGTATGTGATTTGATTAACCCTCTACCCCATCATTTGTGCAGTGGTGGGATACAACAACCTAACAAAGGTGCATGGTTGAAAATTCCCTGTGATATTTGTTACTCCATTTTAATTAGTCACAAATAGATGTTGGATTGATGCCTGTAATTAGTAACGAAGCTCTGATTTGTCGTTTTTCCATTTTGTCATCTAGAGCTAAAAAAGAATAATGGTTTGGAAGTTACTATAAACTGCCCCTCAAACGTACTCCAGTTGTCTTTTGATTTCACAACTCCAGTAAGTATATTGTTTCAGCCAATGGCTGCTAGTTTTATAACCACCATGTTGGTTGCAATCAGTGGAATGAAACCAATGACTGTCAGAGAAAATGTTGGAAGACAAAGGTATAGACTCCCCTTGGTGTAATGCATGCAATATGGTTGTAGTCTGAAGCCTGATGGCTGGAGCAAATTACAGAGAGCTGTACATGATCACACCTCCCACCTGTAGGCAGAAGATCTATGTACAGTGGACCCCTCCAGCCAAACTCCTTCCATTCTTCATGCACAACCATGAAGGGAGCTCAACTGGAAAAGGGTTCTGTGCCTGACAGGGACTTTTTCTTCTCTTATGTGCTCTAGGTATCCAGCCACCCTCTCTGCCATTCATAGCTTTACCCCATTAATCATTTCTCTGTTTGAATTTTGGTAGAAAGTTGGTTTGTTGGTTCTTATTGTTAACCAAAAATGATTCTTTGTCCCAGTGCAAACCTATAACCTTAACCTCACTGCCCAGCTGAAAGAGAGATGGAAAATTTGTTTGTAATCATGAACAAAATAATACAGCTTAGTAGATCATATAGAGGACAGCAGGTTGAGTGAGGTGGATGCTATTTCAGGTTGCCTGTGTGGTGTTAGGCAGGTCACTTACCACTTGTAAGCAGAGGATGGCATCCACCTTTGTAAAAGTGCTAAGAGTTTTTTGGATGAAATGCACCATATAAGTGACAAATTATTATTGGAGGAGATAATATACTATGGTGACTTTATAAAAACCTAGATAGGTAGACTTCCTGACTATATGGTGAGGAGGAAAAGTGAAAGGGAATAAGGACACTGAAGCAGTGTTTTGGAAACAAAGGAAAAAATATGGGATCAAAATAATATGGACACGTTTATGAAGAATGGTGACATTGGATCAGGGTATTTTAAATTTGCTGTAACTGAATTCTGAATCTTTGTTTGCTACACTAAACATCATTAACTAATATAAAATAAGAAATTTACGAATTCCCCCAGCTACTATTCATTGCAGGTGATTCTTTTTTAAAAAAATGCTGACAGCTTCTTTTTCAGTTATAGTTTACACTAAGAAAGTTCTCTTTACAACTGTATTGGATGACAATTATCTGTAAGCTTTTACAACAGGCATTGAATTAATTAACCATTTGCCATAAATTCTAGAAACTTCTAATTTCTAGGGCTAACAAAGCAAGTGAGTCTAGCGCTTATTTCCATCGACTGAAGAAGAACTAGATAAATTCTAATGCTTAGAGTTTACAGTAAATTTCATATTCAACTTATCAGAATCAATATACACAAAATACAAGATGACTGAGCTCCGCTAAGATTTATCTTCGTGAGCATGTTGAGTGATTTATGAGTGAATGATCCAGATCTTTCTTACTAAAGGTGGTAAATGTCTTTTAAAGCAACTCATATTTTATACTAGGGTTGGCAACCTATGGCATGTATGCTAAAGGCAGCATGCAAGCTGATTTTCATTGGCACTCACACTGCCTGGGTCCAGGGAGCTCTGAATTTTAATTTAATTTTAAATGAAGCTTGTTAAACATTTTAAAAACTTTATTTACTTAACATACAACAGTAGTTTAGTTATATGTTATAGACTTATAGAAAGAGACCTTCTAAAAATATTAAAATGTATTGTTTGCACATGACACCTTAAATTAGAGTGAATAAATCAAGACTCGGCACACCACTTCTGAAAGGTTGCTGACCCCTGTACTAGAGTGTATGTATATTGCTACTCAATATAAAAAGGGAAAGCTAGGTGTTGACCAATATTAACTTATTATAGACAATAGATACTCTGGGTAACATTATTCTTTCAATTACATGTCTACACAACCCCCTTAACTTTCAGTGTGCCAAAGTGCAGAACTTGGGTGCAATGACTATTATACACACATTTAAGAAAACATAAAAGTCAGTGGTATTATGTACACCTATTTAATCAGTTGGAAAGAAAAACAGATCTAGATACACACTCACAGTACTTAACCCAGATGCTTATAGAATGGAAACAGCAACCAGAAAAAATGGCTTGTTACTAAGATTTGGTGTATGAGGATTATTATTTTTTTGGATCCCCAGTGGCTTCTGAAGTAGCAGTGGTTGCCAAAAACACTTTAGGCTTGGCTAGAATATTGCATCATTTTCTTTTGTATTCAGACCTTGCTACTATTATCCATGTCTTTGACACCTCCAGGTTGATTTATTGCTGTGAGCTCCATATGAGGCTATGCTTTAAAAGCTACTTGGAAATTGCAGATAGCATCAAATACAACAGATCACTAATTAAACATTATTTCCTGTAGGAAGCCCATTGCACCTGTGCTTGGGACATACACTAGCTGCCAGCTGATTTCCTGTTTCATATGCAAAAAGAATGGGATGAGGGTCCTGGCTATGTGAGGCAGACTTTCCCCCACATGGGACATGCACAGCAGCCATGCTCACCTGTGGTGTCTGAGCCAACATTGGCTTAATTTAAATAGGAGCAACTGGTGACAGGTATTCCTGAGAAGAGGCTCTTGCCTCAAACTCACTTCTCTTGGTGAGCCTGGATCAGGTGGCCATCAAAACAAGCTGCAAGACTCACTTGTTATCTCATTTTTTTCCCCAAGGCACAGGAAGGAGGAGAATGGGGTGGATAATTGGGGAATATTTTATTTTGAAGTTGGGGAGAATTTTAGGCAAGTTAATATTTTGAATGTATTACAAATTCAATTGTTTGTGAATTTTCATACATGTCTACAGTTAATAATTTGTTTGTAAATCAAAATAAACTCACATACTACAATTTATGTAGTATCGTTAGCCAAGTGATACATTACTTTGCTCACGAATTATCTCCAACGGGCCTACTTTTAACATTTCAAGCAACCTCAGCTAAAAACAAAACACACCTGCCAAATAAGTGTCTTATTCTGACTCTTCGCAACCTCTTCAGGATTTTATTTTAATAAAAGGATTTTTTAAATTAAAATCTGTTGACTAATTTTGGCTCTGGACCAATCTATAAAATAATGCTATTTGACTCTGAGAGAGGGAAATAGGATATCAGCAGTGAAGTCTTACACCAGCCAACATACCAGCAAGTTTCTCACAAACACTTTCGCACTAAAGGAGTTGGTGTCCATGGAGAGAAGAGCTCGTGCCAGCAGCATTCTTTGAATTTCTTGAAATTCCCCACAAATCAGGAGCTGGGAGAGTGGATAAGTTGAGCAAGGAGGTTGACACACAAAGCACCATGCAAGGATGTGAGGGGGAAAAAGAGCCAGTACAGGAGAGGGCATGGAGGATGGAGCCACCAGGACAGGAGGAAGAGAGGCTTAGCCAGTAGGGGTAGAAGTCAGAATTAACTCTTGGGATTTTACACAAACATCTTAACATTAGTGAAACAGGTATTGAGGGGCTTTGCAGGTGATAGCAGTAAAATTTGACCCGGAGGGAAAATAGTTTCCTTGTTTGTGGGGTATTTCCCTCACCATTCTAATATTGCTCTTTGGGACAATATTTGCACAAGGCCAGTATATCAATAGCTCTGTGTGTGTATGTATGTGTGTCTCTACACTATATACTGTACAGTATGTATACATTTCTAGAACACTTCTGTGGAATACCTATTAACTACAAACAGGTCATGTACAAGTCTACATTATGGGCTAGAATCTTCATTTGAGTTATAGCGCTGCTGCACCATTTAGGTGCTACAAAAGGAGCTATAAACCAGCTGCAAAGACCCAGAAGAGAATTCACCTGACAGAGGCGCATCTGCACTGCAGTCAGGCCCTGAACCTCTGGTCTCCACACCCTCTTCCTGGGAAGGAGGTGTATCATGGGTGGGGATGTTACCTGGTTGAGCTTGGCTCTGACACCATAACTCCTCTACTGTGGTAGGATCCATAAAGGATCCATCACTGGCACATGCTACAGCTGCCAAGAAGCTTCTTGACATAGCTTTGGGGCAAGAATCACAGACCCAGAATCAGCTCCAACAGCCATTCCCGAGCCCATGCTACACCCAGCAGAGCTGGAAAGCATTAAGTCCTAAATGTGTTGTGGTATCCCCAATACCATGTGGTAATTATCCAAAATTGCTATCAGTTTAAATAGGGGCAGTATATATTCTCCAGCATCCAATTCCCCAAAGCAATTTCCAAACAGAATTTGGCACATGCTTACTAGTCAAAAGAACAGGAGTACTTGTGGCACCTTAGAGACTAATAAATTTATTTAAACACAAGCTTTCGTAGGCTACAGCCCACTTCATCGGATGAACAGAATGGACTTAAGAGCCATATTCTGAACCCCTTAAATCTTGAGAAGTAACCATCATGGAGGAGTCCCCAGGTAGTAAAGAGCAGCGATAGTCAGCCCTATTACTCCTCTCCTGGCCCTGGCATAAATGTTTAACTCACAGGTATGGTCAATGCACTGTCTATTCTGAAGAATAGACCCTTGGAGGTTGGCTGCAGCAAGGTGCAGTTTGGATTCAGATTGAGGGGACAGAAAGGTCTCAGAAAGCCACCTTTGACCCTCCCCCTCTCAGCTGTGTGAAAGCATTTAAATCCTTATATTCTACATTCCAAGATTCTGTAGTTTTTCCTAATAAATAAGTGGAAGAAAAGATGGTTCCTGATATATTTCTGCTTGACAATGAAATTATTAAAAAAACCTAAACCCACCCACAAAAACCCAAGATTCTGAAGGACATAGAATTATAGATTTCTGCCCTTTCAGACATACATAATTATGAAAATTTATTTTATCATCCATTGTCTTGTCTGGAAACCTTTCTTTTGGCTGCATTGTGAACTATTTCAACCTGGGCTGGCTCTCTCTTTATCTGCCTGTTGCACAGTGTCATGGGACATGCTGGATTGGGAATTTCCCCAACTTCATTATGCCTCAGACATGTTTGAAATCATTATTTCAGCTTTTCAATACTTTCATTAACTGTCATGAGGACCGTTATAGCTGTTGGAGTTGAGCAAATAATCCATAGCAAATAATTTAGTCAATGAATGTCACCTTTTTTTCTGTTCACAAATTTTCTAGCAAGTTTCCCAAATATATTCAAGTGAGTCACCAAATACATTTTGTAACTAATTCTTAGTCTATAACTCATTCATGAGCAATTCATGGACAGCGTTCAATACTGGAATGGGAGATATGTTTGTTGGATTTTATATGACACATACTGTAGGTATTAATTCTCTTCCCTGACTGGAAAAGCATGAATATTAGAATCAAATTTCTAGAGAAAATATTTGAATTTTACAAGTTCAGAACCTATTCTGCATAAGTGCTTTCTAATATTAGCTTAAAATTCATTGTTTTCATGAAGATGCTAGCCAATAAACTTCTTCACTAGAATATCTGAAGAACAAAGGGGACAAACACATCCAAACAAATTCATTTTTTATTTTATTGAACACACACAAAAGAACTTTAAGGCATTTGCTCAGTTCTGCTAACTATATTGCAGTACTGTGAACAGGTGAGAAAATAGTCTTCTATTGTTTTAATCTAAAAGGTGTGCCACACCTTTGTGCTTTTTGGATATGTATAGGTTTTAAGTAAAGTCTTAATAATTAAAAATGATTACTCACAAATAAAACACTGTAATGCTCACAATTATTCAATGTAGTCTGAGATAATAGAATAGCATCCTTGCCCATTCTCCTTACCTCACAGGCAAGGTTCTGTCTCCTTTCCTTCTGTCCATCTCTCTCTGAGGAACAGGATACCAGCGAAAATTAAGCTTCCAGTTAAACCCTCCATATGTCATGTCTGACCCAGCCATGTATTCAAATGTATCATCACTGATCACATCAATGATTGGACAGACAACAGTTTTTCTATAAGAAAAAAAAATACTTAAAAAAAATAGAAATTTTATTTTAATGCATATTAATATGCTAGACACCCTCTCTGTTGTGACTTTTCTGCATACAAATCAAGACCCACGCTCAAATTTTTATTTGGAAACAAGATTGTCAAAAATTAATTTTCTCAGGTCAGATTTTATTTTGCAAACCCTTCCCCCCCATCTCTGTTTACATAGGCTTACACTCCAAGTTTAGCCTCCCAATTTCAAGTCACAGCCCAGCTTTAAACTACCAGATTTCAGGTAACCATGCTAGGCTCATGGCTCATGGTAACCAATTAGGGGGGGTCCCCACAGTTTCTTCCAAATGGATTAAGTTGGTGCAGGTTAAGTCAAAAACTCATCTAGGTTCACTCAAACCTCAGCAAATTTGTCATGAATTTCAGATTTGGAATAATACCTAAAACCTTAATGAAAGATTTCATTTTAATTTCATTACTTACTCTGTAAAATATTTTTCTGGGACTTTTGTACATATTTCCATTGTTCAATATTCTATAGTAGAGTGCATTAATTGACTTTCAAAATGTCAACAAAACATCAGCTCAGAAGTCCAAACGTGTTACAGACTGTATAAGTTCCATACACAGCAGAATCTGTGTATTTGCTTGAAACCATGCAGAGTAACAAATGTGTTTCTCAGTGTCCTCTGTAACAGTGTGGGCTCTAGCTAAAGAAAACCCCCACAGCTGAGCCAAACAGATTCTGAAGTACAGCTAAACTTTGTTGCTGGTGTGCCAAGCTGACCTCTGTACCACACAGCTTTAACTTTTCTACAATTGATGCCATATGTTATTTTATCACCAGTGAGTTAGCTTTTCTCTTGGCCATGCTTGATGTTTTATCAGTTCATCATTTGTAACACTGTTTAACACTTGGGTCACTAAGCGTAAATTGTAGTAATCCCCTATACATTAGAAAAGTCTTAGTGAAACATTAGAATAAGATGCAATTAGAGAACCACAATTTAAAATATTGTGCACTTCCCCAGCAGTCCAATAACAACTGCATACAAATTATTGTAAACAATTAGTAAAACGTATTTTATTAAACTGCATCCATAAGGATGAAACAGTTAGCTTTCTTTCATGCCTCTTGTGCAGTTGTGGTCTTCTCACCCCAAACATTTTTTTAAAAAAAGACTATCTTTAAACTGATTTGGTTCAGACACAAGTGATTTCATTATCTCCTAGCACTGAGATGATGATGCCTGGGGAAGACTAAAACAAGAAGGAGAAAGCTTTGATGCACTCTGACAGACCCTTAACTACACAATTACTTATACAGCCTACACACACACACACACCACACACACACACACACCACACACACACACACCACACACAGAGCAAATACCAGGCTTGACTGCTGATTCGTATCCCCACACAGAGACATCCCCCCTCCTTCAAGCAGGCAGGGTCATTACTCTTACCCCAAGAGTAAAACTGAACTGACATTGTAAAGTTTCTCCATTCCTTTGTTCCCCACATATATGCACAGTTCCCACCCATTTCCTTTCCTATACCCCTCTGTAGAGACACCCTCCACATAAACCCCATATCCCTTCTCTCCACAAATAGCATAATAAACTCTTTCGTTGTTGCTGTAGCATTCAATTGAGTCTGTGAAGCTGCTTTCCTTCAATGCATAGCCCTGTCCCCCCAGCTCTGACATATCTGCCATCCTCCCACAGTCACCCATCATCCTTCAAACACTAGAGAGACACTCCACCAATCTTTAACCTCAGAAGTTGCTGTAGTAAATGGTTGCTGTTGCCCCTCTGCTCTCTGGGTCACTCAAAGAACATTTTGTGGAGACCTCTTGCAGTCCATCTGCTTCGCAAATAGAGGCAAAGAATCTTTTTTGGCCTTGAACACAGTGTGTCTGTAGATAGTCAGGCAGGTATTTGTCTCTCTCTCACACACGCACATAAACACAGAGATGCTTCCTCAACATAAAATGTAAGTGTATGGAATTTGTTTTTTAGAGCAATAGCACAAAGTGATGATAGCACAGCTTTTCGCTCTGATTTCTGTTTGTGACTGGGGATTCACTTATGCACATAAACGGAGGAGGTACATATGGCACCATCCAATTGGAAGACAGGATAAGCATAAATTCCAATTGCTTGTGAGCTCGCAAGAAGAGAACAGATGGGGAGAGTGAACGAATGCACCATATACACAAGTACTAATGAATCAAACAAAAGTGGCAGGTTAGTTTGCCAACCAAAGACTAGATAGGTGCCACAGAAATAAAAGGCTTCACTTATTAACTATTATTACCAGCCACACTAACAGGTACCCTATAGGAATAAAGATACAGTAACTATTAAAGCATCTTAAGCTGATAAAAATATTTATTGAAAAATTAATTTAGGGGCACATATGTAAGAGAAAAAGTACTGAACCATTTTTTTAAAACTAAAAAATGCTGTTGGGATGATGACTTGTTTTCAGTGTGTTCAGGCCAACCAAGATTCTTTTTATAGCCAACATATAATCACACTGAAAATAAAGGGTTATAATGGAAACTCTGACAGACCCTTAACTAGAGCAGTGTAACAGGCATTGTCATCATACAGAATAACATACCGGTCTTCCTTTATTCTTGCCAGCAGGGGCTCAAGCCAGCCTAAAGTGCATTCACAGTGTGCATCCAGGAAAGTGATGACCTTGCCCTTAGAAGCCGCTGCTCCTCTGAGCCGAGCACGGATCAGTCCTGACCGTTGTTCCATCCTAATAATTTTTACTGGCACTTCCAAATTTTTCACATAATTTTCTAATGAGGCTTTCAGAAAATCTGCCAAATGCAATTCAAAAATACAAGAAAAACTTTTGTTTAAACTAGATTCAGCAGTCAGTGAGGATTCAAAATAGAACTGTATGGTTATTACATCATTCTGGTCACTCAGAGTAATTCTTGGACAATATTCTCATGCACGAATATTGAAAGACCAAAAGTCCTCAAATCACAATTAGGAAATACAGTCTGAGACATGTTTGTCAAATTTCTGAAGAATGAGAGAAGTTTCTAGGTCACTGAGGCTTATATTAGGACACTACTCACACTCTAAGATTGCAATATAGTTCTGGTTAAATAGGTCCCATGAGAAGACAATGCAAATGAAAGAGTCCAAATGGAAAAAATTATGATTGATTTCCTACTTAGAGCACTGGTCAGTCAGAGCTAAGTGAAAATTCAATCCAGAACTGTGTACTTTGATTAAATATATGTTTTTGCTATTTTGTGGTAGAGTCTAAGTTTACTTTTCCAAGAAATCCACTTTTAATAAGTTTCATCAGCAATTTGGGAGCTTCCATAACATACCATTTCCCTACATATGAGGTCATGTTAAGTACTTTCATCCAGTGCTTCTCTTTGATGTCTGACTTGGAAGGGAGCAACAAAAAGTACAGTTAGGGGGAAAACCCAGGAGCAGTGGAAACAAGGTAAAGTGAAGCCAGTGCAACATAATTCTCCCTCCCGCAAACCCTAACAAGCAACTGCACATTGCGAGTGTGAGCGAGAGAGTGCGTGCTTCCCCTCTACTGTTTGAAATCTGGATATCTAGTTGGGTAGCCATGTGGATGTTAATGCTTCTTAGGTCAGCATTATCATCATCTCTGTATCTGCAATCCTTCCAAGGGGAACACTGCACAGAGTAGAGGAAGCCAGTAAGGGAGCCATACTGCATGGGGGGGGGGGAAAGTTTTCAGTTGCAAAAACAGCTTTAGACCACTTCAATACTTTGGAAGAAAAAAAATGCTAAAAATGTGGAATTGGTGAAAGCCAAAAAAATGCAGTTGCTTCGCATGCCAAAATAATTGTACAGCCCTGCATCTGATATAATGTGACAGCTATATAATGCTGAACATGATATGATGCTGTGGCTAATCGGTGAATTAAAAAAGACAGTATGTTTCATACTGTGCACTAAGCTTCAAATTCTCCTGCATTTATTTTGTACACAGCTGCAGATATAGGACAGTAACATACCTGCCTATGGTAAAACCTCCAGAGGACAGAAGGCCTAGGAAAATCTTTGAGGTACACCTTGCAGTGTTTGCTGAAGGTTTCCCCTCAGGGGATAGGTTTTGGCACCCATAGAGAAATCAGTCAACACAGCTTCCAAATCCTGCCGTTCTCTCATGGTGTAGTGCTGTGCAAACATTTTCACATCCAAAGCAAATACACGATACTTTTTGGCTTTTCACCAGTTCCATTATGTTAGAATTTTTTTATTTCTAAATCATTAGCATTGTCAAAAGCAGTTTTTGTTACTGAGAACTGCTTTTTCTACCCTCAAATAGCCTCAATTACTGGTTTAAAAAAACTATGCGAAACTCAGGCTCAAAATAAAATAAAAACCCAAGAGTAATCTGAGGAAACTGAGCTTCTGACATTCAAGCAAGTTTAATCCACAAGAGTGAGTCATTTCCTTGTTAGGTGAGAAATGAGCGACGGAGATGTAGGACACTATATTCTTCATTATATTCTTTATCGGTAATATTGGCACAGCACTCAAAACATGGTCACGGAAAAGCACCATTATCACTGAGCTACTTAATTCTGGAAACAATCAAAACTGCCCCTCTTTGTATTAGGAGTCAAATTCATTAATGGTTAAAACTCTATTGATTTACAATCCCTTCTGCTGGTTCTCAAATGTGATATTAACAAAATATGTAAATTTTAACTCTCTATCAAATTATTATAACTATCCATAAGAAAGTTAGAGCAAGGGTCATACCTCTTTCACTGGCATCATCCACCAAGATAACCTCAGAAAGCAGAGAGTGTGGGGATCGGTTTATAACACTGTAAACAGTTCGAAGCAAAGTACTCCAGGCTTCATTATGAAATACTATAACTACACTTGTATTTGGGAGTTCATCAGGATAGACCTTTGTCTTGCATCTGCCAAAGAGAAAAAAGATAAGTTAATCTTTTTATAAATTTATTCTCCAGTGCTATGTGACAATATGACAGTTTATCAAGTCCTGGAAATTGAGCTTCAAGATTGCTGGACAGCTCACAATTCAGTAGGATATGAATGTTTCCAGATTCTCCCCACACCCCTTCCCATGCCCACCCCCCCAAAAAGAAAACCCCAAAAGAATCACACAGAGATTCTCAGGCACGGGGTTTTGAGTACTGTATTCTGGCTAAGAAAAACTATCAGCAAAAAGACTAACACTGTAAATAAAATTTTGTACCAGATCTCTTAAATGAAGGATTAGCATTTACATCCAAGAAATAATGCAGTGCACACACATATACATACATACACACACCCACAAAACACGCGAGTGATGACCCCTCAAGTCCTACAGCTTGGATAAAATGGGACCCAGCACTGAAAGTGTCTTAAAACTAAAACCTAAAAATTCATATTTTTCAAAAAATTCCAGTTTGCCCATTATACAGAAAGATGGAACTAAAATCTTTTATTTCCATCCAGTAAAATTTGGGGTGAGTTCACATAATGGAACCCTAAATACTAACCACTCCCGGTTTGAGTAAAGAAAATTTACCCAAGGTGTTTTGCAAATCCCAAATCAAAGCACAGTCTTCTCACCCCATTTCTAATATGTATACTTCACATACACGGGCAGATATTATAATACCAACAGTACTTGTTGTCAAACCCAAGACATTTCATTCTAATATTTTCAGCACTGCTACTTAAAAAAAATCTTTCAGATATATCAATAAATGTCAGCTATGGCTGGGGGGTGACGGGCAAAGAGAGAGAGAGATGTATTTAAAGTAATTTTCTGGCTCTATTTTCATCTTTGTGATCCCGATTTTAAGAAAGCACTTAAACACATGTTTACTTGTAACTTCAGTGCTTAACCTACAGTGACCACCCATCCCTTATTGGGCAGCACAATCCCACTGCTTTACATATTATAGTCACAAGTATATAGAAACCAGAGCAAAGAAGCTCTCTTGATTGCTTGTCTTATCCATGTGGTACATCTTGCCCATTATTGCAGGAGAGTAAAACCAGGAGCCTTGTGATAAGTAAGCAGTTCTTCTGCAAGGTGAACTTCAAAAGGAATCGCCTCCCAGCTGAGACAGCGGGAATGGTGCTAAATTTGAAGGAAATGGAAATTGTTCTTTGCAGATTTTATAGCTATGTATAATTTGGAAGCAATCATTGAGGATATTCAATTCCCCTGAAGATATATGGTGGCCAAACCGGATTGACTGAATTCAGTCAATGAAGTGTGAAATGGAAGAATTTCAATGCAAAACACAACACAACTTGAACAACCAATGTGCTCCTAATGAAATGTCATGGTTGAAGGGGTTATTTTGGTACTGTTTATTTCTTTTTCCTTTTTCTGATACTGTTATACAATTTCTATTATTTCAGTAGTGATTGGTATTTGATTTTAAACAAAAAAGACTAGACTAAAACTACTTGAAGTAGACTATTAAAATTATATGGTCTAAAATATTAAAATATTTTTATCATGGTACTATAATGGAAAAAGCAATAAGAAAAACAATCCATGTTTTTATAAATTGCTTTCATGGAGGTGGATATTTGAAGGATTTCTCTCTTCCATCTTTTTAGCATTTTATTTTATAGTAAATATCCCATCCGCTAAACATTCAGCTTGTATAATTATAAAGTATTAACCAGGATCATGAAGAACTCCTTTAATATTAATTACTATTCTAAAAGATATGCTCTAACTCAACTAGAAGTTATATACTTAATGTATAAATTACTGGGTGAGGTTCTCTGGCCCTGTGTGATAGCCAAAATGTTTTTTAAAAGATATATATTATGTCCATTTATGTTGTAAAATGATAAAGCTAAATAAACATTTCAAATGTCTTCCAAGCACACGCAAATACCATAAAAGTGTATTACCCGCAACATGTGTACATAAACCTGCATTTAAACTTCATTTTGTTTCAATTTTTATACCATTTTCTTTTGTTTAAAAAAAAGGTTATTCGGGTTTGTGCTTCAAAATAGCAATATTACAATATAGCAATAGTACAAAAGCAATTTGCTATACAAACAAATTAACAAAAACTTAAGTAAAAATTCTATTTGTTAGTCTCTTGCTAAAACCAAGTTCTGGGGGAAGGAGCAGAAGAAGAAGTCATCTCACAGAACATTGTGAGTACCTGTCCTAGCAATCAAGCACTACCTTTATTGTGGAAAACTACTAACATATTAAGGAAGTAAAAATTTATATCTTTATGTAAAAAATCCAAAAAAACCCCCATCTAAAACAGGTACATTTTTATGTGGCAAAACAAGACTGAGAAAACCAGGACAAAAAACAAAAATGTATTTTAATAAAGGAATAAATAAAGAAATAATATAGAAAACCAGGTCATGCTTCTGTTATAGGCTATATAAAAGCATTATTTGGGTCATCAGTTACTATTATATTGTACATAGACTAAGTTCATCTGTGTATAAATTCAGGTTACTGAAAACAAGAGAAATATGGAGAAACTTATGTTGATAAATTTAAGTAGTTTAATGGTGCATCCCACAGATTGGAGACACCAGAGTATATCTATCAATGTACAGTGCAGAAACACCTGGATGTATATAGGAAAAAAGATAAACCTACAGATAAACTGTTCAACTACATTTCAGCCTATCGTGTCTGTTCAATTAAGCATACAATCACCTATAGAGACATTACAATGGCCTAAGGTAAAACAGGGCTAATGTAACAGTTTGACTGCTACATTCATACCTGGGACTTTGATCAGTAATGTATAATTAATCCATACAGCTGTCATTTTGAATTTTTCTTACTGAATATGACTGAAATCTATCATTGTGTATTACAGAATTGTATAATTTCTTGTTACACAAAACAGACAAAATGACGTTGCTGATCTGTTTAACACACACACAGTGAAATTAACAAATGAATGAATGAGTCACAGAAAACAATAAGAAAGCAAAGAAAACCACACAGATCAGCTTATTCTGAATCACTCCCATGAACAAATTCTGAAGTGCACAAAGTGATGTGCTGGGATTTGTCAGCATCTGAACTTCTCACTAGAGACTAAATTAAAACTACCCTATTCATTCGATTTAGGATATCTGATTTCAGTGGAAGTCATAAAGGTTGATACTTTGCCTAAGATGCAGTATTAAATCATAATTTGCAATGTATCATTAGTTGTCATTTAGAAAACAGGTTGCTGCCATTAAAGCACTCAGAGGAGTTTTTAAGTCCACTATGGATTATAAATTGGGCTCTAGTGTTCTTAGTACCATTCCCAATGTACATCAAATAAGTCATCACAGCTAGTCTTTCAAGTTATTTTCTAGAGCTCAACACAAAAGCACGATCCAAATCGCCAATAACAGTCATGCACAACAAAGACGACATGGAGATTGAATTATGCTCTAGGAGGTCAAGGTTGAGGTTGGTCCATATGAGAAGCTTGTGTTGTCACCACCTACACTAAACGTTGGCGGAAAAGCTAGGACTGATTAGTTTCCAGCACACACACACTTTCACTAACATTAAATTCACTTTTAAAAAATTAAAGAATAAAGAACAGTAACATTACACACACATGGTGGGTGTATAATCACTAGTCTTGTTCTTATTGTAATTCATATTTTCATTACCAGAAGTGCAATGGAAAATGATCACAATCTAGAATAAAAGACACCAACTGTTTTAGAAAATAAAATTCAGGTAAGTGACATACTTAATAATTTTCAATGAATATTTTCATCCCAGATACGTTAATATAACCCTTTGTGAATGAAACTTATTTAATGAAAAATGTAATTATTGTATATTTTAAACTTGCTTCCAGATGACCACAGTACTGTTCTAAGAGTGGTATAAACAAATGTAATCAACCTGTGTGGAGTTTTATATGCCCATTAAAGAGAAAATGTAAATGATATATGAAGATAACAGTATAAAAGCATACCTGCTCCGCAGTTGCAATACAGGGCGTTCTAAGGTAAAGTTGCACGTACAGTATTACAGCATACACGGTTCTTCTTGCAGTGTACAGACAGCAATGTTGGCAAGAAATAAAAGCTAAAAGACCCAACCATGATTCCCTGTTTTCTAGGGCTTGTTACACAAATAATGGACCTGTTGTTCTGAAGTGGACATTGTTACTTTCCCTCACTAAACAAATAACCATTCACTATCAGAAAACCATAAATGGCAATCAGACTTCCAAATGTTCTGAGTATTTTTGGCAAGTTAACTTTTCCAATTACTACCACCTGCCAGATGGTATAATATATAATGCAGCACACATGTCCAATAGAATTAGTGATGTCACCCAATAAGGAGTTATCAGACATTACTAGGGCACAATCGCAGGTGAAGGGAAAAATATTTTCAGAACGGTTTGCTATAACTGCTTAGAATCCTGGAGTTTTAAAATTTTACCAGTCCTGCAACAAGGAGTATTTTTCTTATAAGAACTCAAGAGTAACTCGATAAACTCTACCTATTCTACAGTGTAAGGTTTCAAGGTTCATGGGCTCAGAAATGCTGAATATTCCCACAGCCTGAGGCTAAACTCCATTAATCTTTGTAGTTCTCCTTTAACAGTGTCTTAATTCTGAACAGTTTATCACTTGATTTAATGACATTTTACTCACTTGGTACTATATATAGATGTGCAGAAGTTAAATACCTTTCACTTTATATTGCTGAAATGATTTAAAAGGATTCATGTTGTATTTTTTTTCCTATTTAAAGGTGTACCACATCAAAAGAGTGGTGAATATATCAGCTGCTATTGATCCTGTAATTACAAACACAAAGAAACCACTCTCTGCCTTCTCCAGGTCATTTACAATCCTTCCTGATGGTTAGAAATATACTAGTGATTGAAATGTTTTCTTAAAACATCATTTTTGCCTGTATAGCTATCAAATGCTTCTTTAGGAATACACATGAAATAACTACAGCTGTTTGCATGTGAAAAAAAAGACATTTTCAAAGATGAACAACATGAAAACAGAGTGAGACTATGTACCTATTTAACATCTTTCCACTTCACTATATGCAAAATATATTAAACTGGAACACTATGATTTTATCCTTTTCAGCATTGTATTGCTGTTTTCAGTGAAGCAACTGAAGTCAATACATCACACATGAACGAAAGCAAAATTGTCTAAGATGAGAAAATGCAACTGCCCTAGACATTCGTATTAGATATGTTGCAGTATAAGGACCAAATATAAAAAGTGTGTTAAATATATATACTTTAGATCAGGGTTTCTCAAACTGGGGGTCGCGACCCCCCGGGGGGGGTCGTGAGCTCCTGCCGCCGCAACTCGCGGCGACTGGGGCTGGGGCGCAGTGGAATAAGTTTGAGTGGAACAAGCCAGTGAACACAAGTCAAGCTTATTCATGCTCCTTCTAGAGCTAGAAGACATGAGACAAGATGTCTTTCAAGTTCTAAAGCAAAATTTAGATGGCAATAGTTCAACATGGACATTGTAATGGAAATACAAAAGCAACTGTATGTGTCAACAGCATCCTCAGAGATAACATTATGTGCATGGGATTGATGACTGTATCAAACAGGAAGTGGGCAGTCTGACCTAGTGGTCAGAGCAGGAGTCTGCACAGGGCAGATACCAGGAAATCAGAGACTGAGGCTGTCCAGAGGGAAAAACCCAGAGTCTGGCTTCATGAGGAAGGCAGAATCAGGCTACCAGGAGATCAGTAGAAGCAGATATTGCAGAGGAAGAAGTCCTAAGGAAGTAAAACCCAATTGCATGAACAACTTCCTGTTTCTGTTCTTGGTTTAAATAGAATCTGTGAAGCCATCTGGACCACTAATGTTCTGCAATAAGATTCCAAGACTGGAGTCACCCATGCTGGAGTTTAGCTTCTACGCTGGCAACTATTAGCCCCTTCTATGAGCCCCAGGGACCAGGGTTCAAGATCCATGGTCGCTGATAGCTTGTTAGTCACATACAATTCTAGAGTCTGTAACAGTGTCACCACCCCCCTTCTCTGAACCCTGGGTACAGAGAAGGGACTCTTCTATGCCAGACCACTAACTCCAAGCTGCTTTCAGCTTAAGTTAATTCTCTACACCCCCAGATCCCACACTCTACCAGTTTGGAAATTGGGGAACCCAAGCTGCCACTATCTGAGTAAATCTCCAAGGCCCTGGAGTGGGGTACCCAGACTCCCCCCTAACTCCGTCTCCCTCCCTGAGAGCCGGACCCTCAGAGGCTGTTTCCCCTCACCCTCACCCTTCTCGCTCGAAGGTAGAGAGAGACAGACTCCGAGCTTCAGCTCATACACTGAGCTGGTCCTTATACCTATTCCCCTTCCTCCCTCCCCAGTCTGAAACCAGAGAGAACCTTAAGGGAAATAAACCAAACGTTTTTTATAACTAAAAAGATTTAATAAAGAAAAGATAGAAGAACATGGACTTACAGTACACTTCACAATCTAGAGTTCTCTAACTTCCCCTCTGAAAAGGATAGAGACACCCTAAATAGGTACAGAACTTATGGGAATAAAAAATATTACTTACAGTCGGCTAATTAGGAATATAAGAAGGAAAGTTTTCTCCATAGCTAGAGACGAGCTCTGGAACCCTGCCCAAGCTGGCACTGCAGGCAAAACTGAAACTAAAAACTAAACTCCCTCCCTCCCTCGTGGCAGGGAAGCTCTTACGTCACTTGTTCTCTGGTAACATTAACCCCACCCAGGCAGAGTAACCCTCTCCAGCACTTTACACTTATGACAGAGTCTTTCTTAGGTAGCAGCACAAAGCTTGAGCTGTACTTTCTAGAAAGTCTTGAACAGCTTTAGTAAATGAATGAAAAGAGCCTTTTGTTTAGTGAGTACTCCAATGAAACAATGGCTTGCTCAACACTCAGTTGTGATGGAAGGGGCTCTTTCTGACTTCACTTCTCTATAGAAAATACTGACAGCCAAAATCATGGTCTTTTCTCTTAAAACATTGTCATTAAACTGCCCAGGACATTATATGAAAACAAATACAATCTTTATATGATTTACACTGAATGTATCTACCATAAATAATACCTAGAATGAAGGGTTAGTGATCCTCATTTTCCTTTAAAATTAAAAATTAAAATTAAAATTAAAAATTAAGCACTTCTAGAAATAACATTTCTTTGTCAAACTCTGATTTACTGGGTCTGAATAGAATCATATTCAGATCATCTCTAAAAGGGATCTGACTGAAAATTATCCTTCCTAGTAAGCAGTTAGCAGATTTAAAAAAAATCACCCATTCAAAGTGCAAAAGTTTCCTTATGAACACAAGTTAGAGTGAACACATGTGGCTTTATGATCATGCTTACTGTAAGCCTATTGTTTAAGATAAATTTTTCACCCAGAACAGTTTATACACAATCTAGAAAGCACTTAGAGAAATTGAAACATTATAATGGACCAGATAAGATTCTGAGAATGAGAGAAAAAGCAAGTGTGCTCCAATTCCCATATTCTGACAGGTATTTCAAAAATATAGATTTTATCAATCCATTATGCTTTCCCCTCCCCATCCACCATAGCTGTATGTAAGACTCAAATCTCAAAGGAACTACAGAAGTCAACTTGTGACAACTATATGGAATGAACTATCTGTTTCACCCAGGCACCTTAGACAAGAGAAAATAATGTAATGTCATAAAACATATTCTGTACAACTGTTCCAGTTTGTAGAGGTTTAGACTATTTTAATTATATAAATTACTCAAATTGCAAAAGTTTGTATTTTTAAAATAAATTCAAATGAAATGTAAACAAATTATTTTAGAAGGGATTTACTTCACTCACAGGGAAGGAGCACCATAAATTAACTGCATCTACATTGTCTTGGTGAATTTTATTGAATCAAAATACTGTGGAACCAATCAATTTTTATATCCAGCAGAAGATAGATGTGAAAATATGTCATGAAAATGGCTCTCTGGTGTTCCATTATGCAACATAAGCAGGCATATTGCAGGAACAAAGACCCTTCACACACACCTTCAGCTGTCACCATTCATAACGATGACATACGTTGAATGTAGCCTTGAAAATCAAAACTTCCTTAGGGATTTCAAACTCTAAATACAGCATTACTATTTTAGAAGTTACTCAATGCGAGAATGTCATTTACTAAAAGCTCAAAGTTATTTTATGTTTGAGTGGAACAAGGTAATGCAGACAAAGTAAGACTTAAAAACAAATACCATAGTACAAAAGGCCATTTTATTTTTCTGTATCTGTAAGGTGTATTAAGTGGTAGCAGGGCTCTTTCTAGACTCTCCAAAATCTTTGTGATCAAAGCTGAATAGACAGATTTGTATAAGACCTGCACAACTGAAGTCAAGGGGAATTTTACCAGTTTTAAAGGGGGTACAGTAGAGTTCTAGTTTCTTAAAACAGCAAAGCATTAGCAATAATGATTCGACCAATAGCTTAATCAGAACAAATCTGTAGTGGAAATTATATATCAGAAAAAGGCTTTTTCTTAAAACACCTTTGGTTGCTAATTTTTTCCCCACCAAGAAAGAGGACTCTTGGATTTCATTTCCAGTCCACCTGTTGATACAGCATTTTCTTTGAGCCCTACTGAGAGCGCCTCACGGTTTCTGTCTTACTATCATAGAATCATGGAAGATTAGGGTTGAGCCACAGAGCCAGTTATCTCATCAGAGATGGCAATTGGGTTGGTCAGGCATGACTTGCCCTTGATGAATCCATGTTGACTGTTCCTGATCACCTTCCTCTCCTCCAAATGCTTCAAAATGGATTACTTGAGGACCTGGTCCATGATTTTTCCAGGAACTGGGGTGAGGTGGACTGGTTTGTACTTCCCCCGATTCTCCTTTCCCCCCCCCCCCTTTCCTTTTTTTTTAAAGATGGGCACTATATTTGCCTTTTTGCCAATTGCTGCCCCGATTGCCATGGTAAGATAATCCTAATGGCTCTGCAATCACATCAGCCACCTCCCTCAGCATCCTCGGATGAAATAGATCCAGACCCATGGACCTGTGCATGTCCCACTTTTCTAAATAGTCCTTAACCTGTTCTTTCACTACTGAGTGCTGTTCACTTCCTCCCCATACTGTGCTTCCCTGTGCATCAGTCTGGGAGCTGTCCTTGTCTGTGAAGGCCAAGGCAAAAAAAGCATTGAGTACTTTGGCTTTTTCCATATCTCTGTCCCTCATTCAGTCGGGGTCCCACAGTTTCCCTGACCACCTTCATGTTGCTAACATACCTGTAGAAACTTTTCTTGTTACCCTTCACGTCCCTTGCTAGCTGCAACTCCAACTGTGCTTTGGCCTTTCTAATTGCACCCCTGCATGCTCCATATACTATGAATCATTATATATTCACATACAAAGGTCCTCACTCATCACAAAGTACTCAAACAAGGGGCAGTATTTGTTATATTAAAGATACTATCTATAATCTCTAGGACACCTTGAAATGCCTACATTGCAATTAGATACCCGCAGCTGGTCCATGCCAGCTGATTCGGGTTTACAGGGCTCAGGCTAATTGTGGCGTAGACATTCCAGCTCAGACTGGAACTCAGGTACTCCTGATGAACATTCATGTTTTCTTGTCCTCGGCCACCTTGGTGTTCAGCTGATAATGCTTGAATCTGAAATCTTAAGTTTCATAGCTATGACAGATGTAAGATGTTGCACAATGACGCACAGTCCTTCACTTGAGCCATAGATAATATTTTTATGTAAAAAGAAAATTCTTCAATTCTAATAAGAAATAAAAATGAATTAATTGCATATTACGTTAAAGACCATTTCAAAAACAGCCTTTTCTGCTTCCTGGCAATGGCTTGCTTCAAAATAAAATCTGCCAGTCTGTATTGAATCTGGCTTCAGGGAGGCATTTCAGTATAAATCTATAAAGACAAGCTCCAATAGTTCTAGAAGGCTGCATACAGACTAGAGATTTTCTTGCACTGAATACCTTACTAGTAGATAGGATACTAATTTATTTATTAATTTTAGGACCAATTCTACAAAGAGTGAGCTACTGAAACACTTCATATTATAGATTTATGCAATTAGGTAAGGAATTATTTATATTGCTGGTATGTTCAGGTCTCCTTCCATAACTGAAATAATTTCCTGTAACTGAGTTCTTATGACAGCTTTGGAATCTTGATACCAATATCCATATCTAGAATAAGCTATAGAGCAGTTTTGCATTGCTGTAATGAACGCTGGTTAAGGTTTTCTAGTTGCTACTAAAATGGATATATGATTACGTTATTTGGGCTTAAATTATTTTGCTGTCAGGTTATGCAAATTTTTAAACAAATTTGCAAGTAATTAGTGAGAATGTTTTGTGCAGTGTGAGGAAGAGATTATGCACCTACATTACAGGAACATGTTAGAGGAATAGAAAGGGAATTTTAAAAGACCATTCAGCAGAAGAGGTTCAATAAGTAGTTCTGGATCCTTTCTTTTCCATTCAAAGATTATGAACATCCATGACTTGGAACTGAGAGAGTCTGGAATTTAGACGATTTTAGACAAACACAGCAAAGGGCTGCAAAGGGAACTAATGAAACTCAGTGTGCATGGGGAGAATGAACACTGTCCTACTCCTTCATGACATATACCCCTGCTTGGCCAACTAGCTTTGCTGGTTGACAGTGTCAGATATAACATTTCCTAGACTATAACTGGGAGACTTATTGAATTAAGTTTAAGTACTAAATTAATGATTTATGTATTATTGGGGGCTCGGATTGTATGTAACCTCTCCAGTGGGGAAACGTGACAGATTAGACACCTGATGGTTCACAGGTCTATACTGAACAATGTGCCAGATAAACATAGATTTTTGGAACTTAAGCTTGGTCTACACTAGCTGTGGGGGGTGGGTCGACCTAAGATAAGCAACTTCAGCTATGTGAATACATTCCTTTGAATTTAGGCACGTTCTCTCAAACGTTGGGCATGATTCTGCTCTCACATGCACCAGTGTAACCTAGAAATAACCTGGAAACAGTACAGTCACAAGGGTATAATACTGATGAAAGTGACTGATGAAAGGAATCAAGCACATATTTCTGTTTTGGGAAAACAGCAATCAGATCAAGAGAGACAAAAGGAAAAAGCTGCAGATTTTAATTGTTCCATTTGTTGCATGACAGTATGGATAAAAGATCTACAAAACCAACCGAGAAACAGTTTGTTTACTCATTATCATATCTTTCTTTGTATCAGGCCCGTTTCTTATCTTTTTTCCTGACTTAGTATTAATAGTCATTAGGTAATTTATGTGTTGGGAACTCACTTTGATCTCAGTCAGGATATCTGTTTATATCTTTCTCTCCTCATTGGCAGCCTTCCAATGGATTGTGTTGTTTGTTTTGCTTGTGTGTGTTCACAAGGTAGGTACATTTCCAAACTTTCATTTAACAACACTTTCTAGCAGAACTAATTAATTTAATCTCTCTAGGCTTTCTAATCCAATTTCTTCTTCGATAGATTACACAGTCTGAGATATAATCAACTGGTAAGTGAGAAGATCTGAGTAGTATATTTTTATTCTGCACTAGCGAAAATACCCGGCGTTGCTCGGGTTCGTCGGAGGTGGAGAGGGGGCAGAGAGCTGAGCGAGTGCAGGGTCCGTTGGAGGGGGGAGGGGGCAGAGAGCAAACCTGACACCCCCACCTCACCCGACACCCCCACCTCACTTACCCCTCGACCAATCCCGACTCACATTTTCACCCCCCAACCCAAACCCAACACCCCCACGTCACCCCCCTACCAACACCCCCTGACCAACACCCACACCTCACCCCCCTAGACCAAACCTGACACACCCACCTTACTTTCCCCCCCCCAACCAAACCCGACACCCCTACCTACCACCACAAACAAACCC
The DNA here is from genome assembly GCA_032164245.1 of Sternotherus odoratus. NCBI lineage: Eukaryota > Metazoa > Chordata > Testudines > Kinosternidae > Sternotherus > Sternotherus odoratus. Next base: position 39,907,398 of record JAVMKO010000011.1, read on the forward strand.
AACACCCACACCTCACTTACCCCTCGACCAACCCCAACCCCCCTCCTCACCCCCCCAAACAAACCCAACACCCCCACCTTACCCCTCCACCAAACCCAACACCCCCTCACCAAACCCAACACCCACACCTCACCCCTCATCCACCCGACACCTTCCCACCCCCCCAGACCAAACCCAACACCCCCGACTCACTTACCCCCCGACCAAACCCGACACCCCCACCTCACCCCCCGACCAAACCCGACACCCCTACCTCACTTACCCTACGACCAAACCCAACTCGGGTCCGTGGGAGGTGGGGAGGGGGCAGAGAGCTGAGCGAGTGCGGGGTCCATTGGAGGGGGGAGGGGGCAGAGAGCTGAGCAAATGCAGGGTCCGTTGGAGGGAGATATTATGACATCATAACTATGTCACAGAGAACAGCAGCTGCCCAGCTGATGTGATTGGCCTTTAAATAATTTCACCCCTGGGAGGCGTCAGAGGTGAGATTTGAAAATTTTTTGACTCTTACCCTGATTAGGACCCTAAGACCTATAACTGTACCAAATTTCAAGTCTCTAGCTCAAACGGTGTGGAAGGAGTAAGTGCACGTACACACACGCATACATACACCCATACACCATTTGACTTTTATATATATAGATATCTTGTATGCTCAAAAATAAACTAAAGGTGGAGCTTTTAATCTTACAACTTGAAGCAACTTTAGCAATAAAGGAATTCTGGAGAGGTTGATCTAGCATGGAATGAACTAGGAATGAAACAATTGATGGTAAAAGGCAAATGAAGTGGATATATGACCACCACCACTACATAAAACAGTTTATCCAAGTGTTAAGTTGTGTGAAGGCTTTCCTGCCAAGTGTTCCCATCCTAGACAAACAGCCATCTAACCTATAGGTTTCATCAACACTTTCCCCCCAAACATATATTGAGGTACTGAGAGCATTTTCATGCTACTTTTCCAGCAAAATGGAGCTTGCAGTCACTGACTGCTAATGTCACTTACCCCAGTAAATGCTTTCCTCCACTGGGACCATGCACCCAGGTTTTCACTGTCAAAAGCCAATGTAAACAATGGGCTGTGAACTTAGCCCAGTACAATGATTCAAATAAAGTCAAAAGCACCCAAAACCAAATCCTCTCTTCTCTCCAAAAGCAGTGGTAAACAGATACTTTTTGTATACTCCCTACTATACATATACCCTACAAGGAGTGTGACTGTATTTCACAAGAAGGAAAAGTAGTTCTATGAACAGACATTATGTTTATTTGTAAGTAATTCTAAGCTATAGCAACAACAGAAATATGCACAAAGTAATTTTAAGTAAATTTTGGAAACTGGTCACTTTCAATTATCTGTAGTATCTGTAGTTGGAATCTTTATGTTAAACAACTTTAGTGCACATTACTAAATGGATAATCGCTGTATGTGAACTGTACAATCAACTAAGCAGCAAATTCCTGTAAACAATGCTGTGAAATATGTTTTCAAATAATAAATAATGAATATCAAGTGATCTACAGAATAATGTGCTGAAAACACATCCACCTCCCCAAGTAAATGATTAGATATGCAGTTAATGTAAAATAAATAAGTTGGTTCAGATAGTACATGCTCTTTCAAAGATTTCCATCACACACACACAAAAATACTTGGGACGTATACAGATTGAGAATATAAAGTGTGTGCTACTTAAAATCCTCCTTCCTGCTCTTTGAAATCAAATTGGAAGGTCTCCCTTAAATCTTCTATTTAGAAATTTCAGAAGCAAGGGGCAGGCTTTCAAGCTGCCTGTAGTGGGCCCGGGTGGGCCCCCTCCGAGTGGGACCCGACCGGAGAGCAAACATGGCGGGCGGAGCCCCGGCAGCCCCGCTCCCTGACCTGGAAGTATCAGCCGAGATCCGGAAGAATAAAGGGCGGGGCCGGCCGCCAAGGGGGGGGTCGACCCAGCAGAGGAAGGAAAGGGACGACCCGGCTGCTGGCCGGCTACCAAAGCGGCCGAACGGAGCGGCAACCGTAGCACCCCGGAGGAGACGGACTGGCCTGGAGTCCCGGCCACCACGTACCCCGTGGCCGAAGACGCCGGCCCCGAACTCCCTGCGGCGACCGCAGAACCCCTAGGGCCCGGAGGCGAGCCGAACGAAGGGGCAACCGAGTCACCCGCCACCCCAGACGACTGGCCCAGAGTCCCAGCCGCCATCTACCCCGACAAGCCGGGGATGGAGTGGAGCCCCGAGGAAGCAGGACCCTGAGGGATACCTGAAGCCGTAAGTAGACCATAATTACAGGCGGCCGGAGCTGAGACGCCCGGCGTGAACCCCTAAAGATGGTATATTGCTGGCTGCCTGGGCAGGGAAGCTCAGGCTAGAGCCAGCCCGAAAGACTGTTTAGTTGTATCGCCGGAGCCGAGACGCCGGCTTGAACCCCTAAGAGACTCTATCTTGCTGGCTGCCGGGCCGGGATAGCCCAGGCTATAGCCAGCCTAGGAAGACTGTTTATTTGTGTAGCACCGGAGCTGAGACACCTCGACTACAGCCACTGATAGAGACGGTGTATCTGTCGGCTGGCTGAGCCAGGAAGCCCGGACCATAGCCGACCCACCTCAGGAGGAACAACGGGCCGAAGACCCCGAATCACCCTAAGCTAGTGGGACCCCTTCCCGGCAGAGGGCGCTCCAGGGGCTGGACCAAGCTAATTCCCCAGACGACCAGCAGGAGGCGCCGCTGGGTGAGTGTGATCACGCTTACACTGCCATTCAATGAATTCAGTTGGGACATGGAAAAAAACTAAACCCCAAACCCAAACATGTTATGTTTGCATCACAATGAGTAATATTCAAACAGCTGAGTATTTTAACTGGATATTCCTGTTAATTGGTTGCAAACATCTAAGGAGCTATCTAATTTTGTGATAACTGAGTCAAGGCTAAAAAATATTCCAGACAAAATACCTAGATCAGCTATAATTAGGACTGTAAAGATACATTCACTTAACGATGAAAATAAAATCTTTAGAACAACTTTGGTAGTTTAAAGGAAAACAGTTAGAATATTGTAGGGTTTTTTTTTTTATAAAGAAATCCTTGTTAAGTATAGCAAAATAAATAAAAAATGGAATTTCTTAGCCAAGAATTTGAGATACTATGTTCCAAAAACAGCTACAAATATGACTTGCAAAAAATGACAGTCCTGATTCCTCCACAATGCTTTGTCCAATGATCACTAAGAATTCTTAAAGAAGGTCCCATCTGGCTGGGAAGCCTATATAAAAAAATTCAAATAGATTACTTTTGTAATAAAGAAGTTAAAAGGTCAATTCAAAATTGGGCTTGTAAGACAGTTTCCATAGTTAACAATTTGACTAGCTTTCTATCAACTCTATAGTAATTTTTCTTGAAGGTTTCAGAAACGCCAAAGTGAGATAGAACATTCATTCACCATATGGCTGAGAAAAATGTATGGTTATTATGTATTATCATTCTTTCATGAGAAGTTCTGGGGAAAAAAATAATATTCAGAGGCTGCGTTAAAGCAAATGTTAAGGTCAGCCAGCAAAACAGTCAGTTTGACCACAGACTTTTAAAGTTTTCAAGTTCTGAAATTTCAGATAGTAAATATTCAAACCTTAATATGACCCGGGATATTTTTATTTCAGACCATGCTCAAATGTTGTGGTTTTTAATGAAGGATATAAAGAAAGTAATATACAATACCATCTGAGATAACACATAACTGCTTCAAAGGAAAGTGTTTCCAGAGCAGAAAAATAAAGCCATGCCATTTTGTTCTCATATGAATTTTTGTGATCAGAAGCAAATTCACATGAACCTAAAAAGATGAGAAAATCCAACTCTACACAGTGTATAGAATACTCTTCAGTCTATTGTCAGAGGTTTATCAATAAAGAGAGATTAAGGGTGATTTTTTAAGATGCTTGAGATAATTCTTTTAAAGAAAATGAAAATTATGATTTTCTATGGTGAATTAGTTTAATTTTCAAGATTTCATACTAGTATGTATGCCAAATCAGACTTGGAAGAGAGAAAATTCTGAAGATGACAATGGACCAGCAGCCTCTCAGTATCTGCCTCATTTTTAAGAAAATGAGGAATACTTGTAGCACCTTAGAGACTAACCAGTTTATTTCAACATAAGCTTTCGTGGGCTACAGCCCACTTCATTGGATGCATAGAATGGAACAGAAGAAAGATGCATTTATACTCACAGAAAGCAAAAAAAAATTGTAAATTACCATACTAATTCTAAGAGGCTGTTTAATTTGGATGGGCCATTATCAGCAGGAGAAAAAAAACCTTTTGTAGTGAAAATTTAGTGGATTTATGTCTAACAGTTGATAAGAATCATTCTATGCATTCGATGAAAGCGTATGCTGAAATAAACTGGTTAGTCTCTAAGGTGCTACAAGTATTCCTCACTTTCTTACAGACTAACACGGCTGCTATTCTTAAACCCGCCTCATTCTACTCCATCTTAGCCCACAACAGGAACAGAGCCTACTGAGGATCTGAACAAATACGATAAAGGGACCAAGAAAAAGAAGGGGGGGAGGGGAAACTTGGCCACCCTACATGTTGCCTTCTTTATATTTCCAATTCTCAACCAGTCAAAAGTCAAAGAGCTGATGCTTTTTTCAATAAATTATACCATAAATGAAGAATTGAGTTATTATATGAGAATTAACAGGACTTTTTGTACCAGGGTTTCTTCTGTTGGCTAACCTGGTTTGCAGGTGTTCAGAATAAATCAGTTCACTGTCATACACAACTCAGTAACTCTACCCTAGATACAAGGATGGTAGAAATGGCACTTTGGGCAGTGGGAACTTTCCTTTAGGATGCACACACACAAAACTTGCCATTCTTGGTAACCTGTCCAAAAAGAACATTTTATTCCCTATTCATCTATGTTGCCATGGTAACTGCAATTCAGAAAATGCTGCATTTTCACAGGAAAAAGCCTGCTTTTATAATCTAGCAGGTATGGCAACTTCAACACCCAATGCAAATAAGACATCTTCCATGTCAATACAAATATGTTGTACTGTTATATGCTCAATACATTAACCATGAAATTATATTCCTCCTCAGTAACAAAGCACTGTAAATTGGCACTGACAACAATTTTAACACTCACTAAAGAGACAGTGTACAGAAAGCATCTGTCTGAACGAAGAAAAATGGAGAGTATTTTTCATCTCTCTCTCAATACTTTTCATTTTTCAGACAGAAGCGGAAAAAAACCCCACCCTTCTTTTGATCCTAGAAATGCATTTAGACACATTTTATACAGCATTAATAGAATGCTTCATTTCCCTTAAACAGAATGTAGCTAGGATGAAATTTATAATTTAATGGATATTTCACAAATTTATTTTTTTCTTGCTTTACAGGAGAACAGGCAAACTTTCAAAAGAGCACTGAGTGCTTTGGGTCTTACATTTTATTTCCATATAAGAAATTTTTCTCAGCTACACTTATACACACGATTCAGTCCTTGATCCTTGGCGAGATCTGAAAGCTACATGGCACAGCTTAAGACAAGTATTGCAAAGATAACCTCTGTGAACCCCAGACTCATCTCTGATATAAATTTGAGTGGTCTGATTTGGACTCCAAGTTTTGCCAGTTGCCAAAGCCCCATAGTATGGGGAGCAGTGAAGGAGAAGTGGAGGGTAGACCATTCTGGCCATGGCCTCTTTCATCCAGGGTGCTCCCTAAACCAAATCCAGACTGGGTAGTGGTGGTGTAGGAATTGCTACTCCAACTCTACATTCCTAAGTAGTCAGCTATGCTGGCTGTACAATAATAATAATCCATAAACAATGTTATGCAAATTACCACCACTGCAGTGGAGAACCAGGTCCTTGGTTTTAATAAATGGATCTTTTCAGCTCTGAGCAATGAAAAAAAAAATCCACTATCCTAGGACTAATTTCACAACACAAGCTCATCTGCATGTGCACATAACTGCAGGCTCCACTGTACAAGATAAATTAAGGTTTGCCAAAAATTACTACACAATCCACAGAAATATTGCCTTCTAGGGAGAAAAATACTGATACAACTTTGTCATGACTGTTACCTAGTGCTGACTTTCACATAACTACAGTTCAAGGAGATGCACACATGAATGGTTTATGCATGAGACTTACTCTAATAGCAGTGGTATGTGTGTTGTGGGGCAGGGGGAAATTGCCTGTTTTATTTTAAATTTCACTCAGAGCTGGAGAGGTTAATGTTTAAACCAAACATATATAAGCAGGACAATTTCTCCTAAGTGAAGATTCAATTTTAAAAGCATGCATAATTGGAGATTTAGACATCTTGACAATGTGTATGTATTTAATTCTTCTCATTTATCTGAAAAAAATGTGTTGTAAGCTAAAATAATTGAGAGTTAAGTGTAGGTCATGATATTCTAGGAACATTTTTTTTTAAAATGAGAAATAATTTAAAATGGATATTTTTGTAATTTAGTTTGCCTCACACTTTTCCTAAATAATCCAGTAATCAATCCCGCAGACACTCGCATGACTAAATCAACTCCTGAGTACTGTACTCACATTACTCATGTGTCTGAGCATCTGCAGAATCAGGCACTAAATTATTAGTAATAAGTACCAGCCAATCAGTTTGATTAATGAATATGGTTCTAAGGGAATACTGAGGGATTAGGGAAGACAGAGTAACATAACTGAAATGATCCTGTTCATACGCCAGCTGTTGACACTCTTGCAGAATGATGAGCCTTAGGATAGATGAACTACTTAGACAAGCTTTTTTATTCTTCCTTATCTATTCAGGTAGTAGCTTTCATGTGGTGACTGATGCCCTATAATTCCCACATCAAAAAAAAAATATGGAATACATACCATGTTTATTTAACACTTAAATGTTTAATTTATCTTTCAGTTGCTCTTTTAGCATATTTCTTAAAAAAGAAAAGCATTTTATATGTATATGCAAATAAGCATGTGAGATCAGGCAAGCATGTGGATTTTAACTACCGTATTTTTCGTCTTATAGGACGCTCCGTCCTATAAGACGCCCCCTCATTTTTTAATAAAAAATCCGGAAAAAAAAAAAAAGCGCCTCGCTCTCCCGTCCCCGCCGCGCGGGCGGGCTGCCGAGGTTCCCCCCTCCCCGCCGCGGGCGGGCTGCCGGGGTTCCCCCCTCCCCGCCGGACAAAAAAAAAAAAAAAGCGCCTCGCTCCCCCGTCCCCGCCGCGTGGGCGGGCTGCCGGGAGCGCGCCCACGGCGGGGAGGGGGGAAACCGGGATGCTCCCGGCAGCCCGCCCGCGCGGCGGGGACGGGAGAGCGAGGCGCTTTTTTTTTTTTTTGTCCGGCGGGGAGGGGGGAACCCCGGCAGCCCGCCCGCGGCGGGGAGGGGGGAACCTCGGCAGCCCTCCCGCGGCGGGGAGGGGGGAACCTCGGCAGCCCGCCCGCGCGGCGGGGACGGGAGAGCGAGGCGCTTTTTTTTTTTTTTTTTTGCATTCGCCCTATAAGACGCACCAACTTCCCCCCCCCCCCGTTTTGGGGAAGAAAAAGTGCGTCTTATAGGGCGAAAAATACGGTACTCCAAATCTGATCATTTAAAAAAAGAAAAAGACGAGTCCTTGTCAAGGAAGGGAGAGCTAGAGAGAAGAGTAGCCTATCAGAAAGTGTCTGTATATAGGGATGGAAGGTCTAGCAAGACTAAGGTAAAAGTGGGATCCACGTTGGGAGTCATTTGAGAGGACAAATTTAGCAATTTATTACATCAATGTTTGCACCATTATCAGAATATCTATGTGGCAAAATATAGAATGTATGAGTATAAAATTGAAAGGGGAAAGATAAAGGTCAGCCAGCACCATATTTCTGTATGTTTCAAGTGACCAAAACAAGATTTCTCTTCCCTCCTCATCCCAAACAAAAACAATACACAAAACCAATCATCATCGTCGTCACAAATCCAAAAAGGTTATAGCCTCATGCAGATCAAGCACCACCCAGACTCATCTCTAGCTAGGTCCATAAGACTGGCTGGCTGTTCAGTCTATATCTGTCACTAGTGAACCAATCACACTATCAAAGCTTCGGGCAACCACGTGATTGCTGACTGAAAACATGCTTTGTAATAGGTCTTCCGTCCTAATATGCCTGTACCAAGGAAGTAACCAAAAAGTGAACCAGTGTTGACGGAGGCAGTCACTGGGTTTCACTATGGATAGCTTCATTGCTGATCTTGTCCTGCCACTTAATACAGAGCAGCTGATAACACCAACAAGAATCAAAACACCAATCCACCATTTTTCAGTCTTCCTCTGCTCCCATGTTTCAGTGCCATACAATAAAGTTTGTATAACCAGGGTTCTATCAATTCACAGCTTCGTGGTAAGCTTTATGCTGTGACACCTCCACAGAGACCACTGAACAGTCTGGAATTTGGCTACTACTATATGAGCGTCTACAACTTTCAAGCACTCCAGCACGGTCTGCAATACTGCCAAAGTATTTGACATATGCCATCTGATCAATATTCCATCCGGTCAGGTTAATACTGAGCTGGTTGTAATTTATTGTCAAAGACTCCGTCAGGAACTCACTTCTCTGTCTGAATGATAACCAAACCAAAGTGTACCCCTACCAGATCAGCTATCAACTACAGTGATTCACCAGATTGATCAAACAAGACAATGTCATCAAGATATTCAAGGTAACAAAGCAAAATGTTGTTCAGCTCAATGCCACTGACAGCTGCCTTCAATAGCTTATCCATCAGCCAATCAATACCAAATATTGAACAAAGATTGTGATAGGATGTAACCTTGAATTCCCATGGAAACAAGAAACCATGCTAGGTATCTACCATATCTCAAAACACAGCTTTCTATTTCATTATAGAACTCTATTAATAACATTATCTTCCCAGGAATCCAAGTCATGTCATCAAATCCTACAGGCTCACCTGATGCACTCAAAGTTTGATTAAAGTTTATTAATAAAATGCTGCACATAGCTTATTGAACTCAAGCATCTTCTCAAAATGCTGTCTTATGGTAAAGATTTAGTCACTAGGGGAATGACCAGGTCTTGTGCCTTTGCCATGAAGTTCAGAACTGATTCAAGACATTAACTCAGAAGCAAAGTATTTCCCTGTGAACAACAACAGCATAATACCATTATAGTGACTATTACATGCAGGCTTATTGGCTTTTTCTAACAAAAGGCAGAACAGTACCCTTCTTCCAGTAAAAGATGATATTAGTGAGCCAGTTGGCCTGGAAGAACCTGTGCAGTCATGGTACAACAATACTCTAACCTGACTTCAGTAACTCGGGTGTGAGGTTACAAAGCTATGGGGTCTTTCCAGATTTCAATTTACAGACAGCAATCTGTAAGTATCCTTAAATAGATACCAACATCTGTAAAACTTGATTTGACCCTAATGTCAATCATTCATGCATGTAATTTCAATTGAAAACTTCCTTAGGAGGACTGAGCCTTTAAAAACAAACAAACAAACAAAAAAAAACACAGTACCTTTTTTATATATATCCAAAAAATGAAGTTAAGAAATTAGGGGACTGATTTTCACCTCCATTACATTAGCTTTATGCTTCAAGGCCCATCACTTTTTGTTTAAGGTTTCCTAGGAATTTATTGGGGTAGTTTATTACAAACAAAAAAAAATCAGAAAAAAATCATTCCTTCAGTTTTGTAGTAAATATCGGGGACAAGAAGAGAGCAATAAAGCAGGGAATAGAGAAGAGTGACCTCAGAAGTGGAAGAGGTAAAGGAAGGAACGGCATAGTCTCCTCATACTGCCTTCTCTACCTCTTCCACTTCCAGGCCCATTCCAGAATGGGAGATGGCAACTCTGTTACTTAGGATTCCCAGTTTACTAGGCTGGTATTTCTCCTTCCGGAGCACAGAGCTGGGTCCAGGGAGTTCCAGCACTTCTAATTTTAGGACTCAAGCACCACAGTACATATATATGCACATGTGCATGCATCTTTTATGACACTGTCTTATTTTAACAGATAGATTACTTTTTTAAGTAGTGACACCTGCTGAATGTCATGCGTTGGATTTTCTTAATCCAATTTTCCATGTAGTTGAGTGATCCAAAAATTGGTAATTACTGAATAAAAGGTTTTGTTAAAATTGGTAAAAACAGAAAATGAAGGGCCTTGCTTATGCTGCAGTAACTCCATTGATCCTGGTCATATGGACATAGACATGTTGGTGGGGATAGGAAGGAATTCTTCCTCCTAGCCTCTCCTATATAGTTGGCCAGGTACCATATGAGTTCTTTCTATCTTTAACTGAAGCACTACATTCAGCAATGAATGGGGAATTTTATTTTGCACAACAACTTATAGCACCACATACACTGCAGACACTGACAATTATTATATAAATCACATGTTCATGCATACATACACACAGAGTGCAATGGATGGCACACTTGCCCTTTGACTCCATTGAAAATAGGCCTCTTGAACTGAAGGGGAGTTGTGGTACTGACACTCTTAGATCTCAAAGCTGCTACATGGATTTATGACTTAAGGGCAACACACTCATTGACAACCACAAAGCCAGCACATTACAAAATTGTCTCAAGGAATGTTCTGTAAAGATGGGAAATCTGATTATAGTGATTTTATTTTACAAAAAACTTGGCTCAGATCAGGACTTTACAAAAGACTTCATGATGTAAGCCAGCATGCAGTCTTGGGATAGTTTACTTTTCCACCACTAGTGCTTCAGTGCTAGGAGCTATCTCTGTGTGTAATTACTATGAATTTTCAGATAGTAAATATGGACACTTTCATAACATATTCAGAAGTACCCCTTGCCAAAAAAAAGCGCAACTAAAATCCCAGTGATGTGACACATACTAGATAAATATGTCATATGCCAGAATACGAAGTGAGTGATGCAGCCTAACATTGTACAGTACTTCATAAACTACATCATGTGGAACACTACATTTATAATTTTTAAAAGTTTGTATTAGAAGACAACTCTAGAGATGGTATTGGAGAAATAGTGCTGTTACTGACTTCTCAAGATATCTTTCTAGTCTTGGAAATAGTTCTTACTACCTTTTTATAAAAGAAAGTAAGATTCTGATTATGCATACACATGTTAAATCTTCACCTAATATGTTTCAAGCAGAATTATTAGAGAGACAGTTTTTCCCTCAGGCACTATAGCTGGTAACTGAGTGCTGTATAAATTGATCAGTGCATGCCACAGCTGTCCGCTGATAGCAATTTGAAAAAAAATACAAATAAAAGGCAGCTTTAGAAAATGTGCTTGAGGTGTAATTCTCCTCAGTACACCCCCTACACACACACTTCTATTGTTATTGACAGGCATATCGTAAGTAAAGGGAGTAAATCACTGTGTTTTCAAACAGCTTGTTCAACCAACTGCTGAAAATAAGCAAGTATTATACTCTCTTATATTGAGCCCTATCATGCCCTAAAATCAATTACGAATCCTGTGTAAATATCTATTGGTAAAACGTGGCCCGCAGGGTGAATTTTGAGCCATATGTTTTGAAAATTACACAGTGCATTGCAAACTCACCCTTCTAATCTTACATCTGGCAAGCTTCTGTTAAGTGCAATCAAGTCACTGGCCATAAGGTTAAATTGGTTGATTTTAAACAGCTCTTTCATTTTCTCCTGGTCATCTTTGGGAATGAGCACAGCCTTTCCCATCTCTCCAGGTCCTTCTTGGTTTCTTGAAATAACAGCTGTAATACAAGATAACAAAATACCCACTTTTAATATTTTTGTGTTGGTTTCATTGTGCACTAATAGGAGACTTACATCATCTATCAATATGGAGTAATTTAGAGAAAAATTAGTCTTCAGGTCTAAATATGGGTAAGATCTCAGGCTGGAGTGAACTTGAATCAAGACTTTTTTAAAAAAAAAAAAAATTTAGAATTTTCAAATACATTTTTTCACCCACTACTACTTTCTGCAGTGACCACATATAATGGTAATGAATTGTTATTCTCATTATATCTGCACATTATGTGTCACAATATCATATTCTCAGTGAAATTTTGCAGACACACGATATTTGGATGAGATTTGTATAAGTATCCAAACTATCTGATGCTTATGAAAATTGAATCCAAACTCCTAACCTTTTGAAATTCACCCTTGAACGCTATGCACATGCTACAAAATATTCTAGCCATAAAGAAACTAACCCGAGCGAGAAGATTGTAAACATATATTATCCCAATGTGAATTATGCTACAATATTGGTAGTCTTAGAACATATGTTTTATATATTTATCAGAGCTTTGGAGCGGTACTCTGGCTCCAGTCCAGCTCCAGGAAAAAATCTGCAGCTCCACTGCTCCGCGCTCCAGCTCCGCTCCAAAGCCCTAATATTTATAATATATTTGATGAGAGGTATTTGTTTATTCAGCACATTTTAACCTACGTCTTATTAGTTTTCTGCGTTTTTCAGTATCAAAATAAAAAGTATATTGAAATTGAGATAGAATTACATCATCATGTTATACAACAGAAAAGTGTGGCAAGGAACATCCTGCTGAAAAAGAATGCAGTAAGTACAATCAATTTCACTATGTACCTTCAATGTGTATTTAAATGGAAAAAAAATAAATCTCCAAGAAAACTAAGCTTTTATATTACTAATTATTTACATTTTAAATCAATCCCTAAGACAAAAGCATATTTTTAAAAACAAACAATCAGCATAATAAAATTGCTGGCTCTTCAATGTTAAGATTTATCTGATGATGACGACATGGATAATCAAATAAAAACATTGCCACTGTAGTCCTGATACTATAATCAAATTTGCACATGCATTTGATTGCAGGACTCGATTGATTTGGTGAAGAAAGAGTTAGTGTCAGTTCTTAAAGATAATCAGAAAATACCCAGGGATATTAGTGTGACATAATTTGCCCAAAAATTGTCACGCAACCTCAGAATCCATTTCCTAGAATAAAACAAACAAAATATTTTTATCAAAAAATTCAGTTATGGTTAAAAATCTGAAATGAAGCCATATTTTTATTAAAAATGGTTTCCTAAACCTGAGATTGGCCTCTCCTTTAAGCGGAGGTGGGGTGCACGGGGGCACAGTTGTCCAGCTTCCTGCGGAACGAAGGAGGGAAACAAACTGGTTTCTTTAGCTTAAACCAGTTGATAAACTTTTGATCAGCCCTATCATTGATATAGTCACTGAGAGTGACCTGATACGTATCTTTGCAGAAGCTCACCTCCCATTAAAATGAAGTTAAATACAATCTGTGGGATCTGTTCCATTATCTGCTGTGACAGGGTATTTCATTTCATAGCACTAGGCTCTAACAAGAAAGGGAATACTTAGTATTTAAAAAGATTAACACCTAGTGGAAATCCCTTGAAAATTCAGACTTAATTGCACAAATTGCTAACAGGTAAGGTCCAGCAATACAATACAGCTTCCCCCAAGCAGCATCAGCAGATGGATCCAAGAACTTCATGGCAATAGCATGATACAGTACTGAACTGTGTTTTCAGGTTGCCATTCTGAACATTTTAAATTAATGAAAAAGGCACAGAACCGGCTTGCAACTTGCACATTCATTCTTGAAAGCTTGAACTATACACTCTTCAAGCTGAAGAACTACAGCAATCTGTTGTTGCTCTACATTCATTCACTGAAGAGAATCAGGGTAAAACTTCAAAAGGAGATTTTGCTATATTGTATCTTTTGGTCTGCAAAGCCACATAACTTCCTACATAGTCTGTACTCATACTGTGTACTGTAATTACAATAGATTAAATGACATCCTTAGATAACACATTCTTACCATGCAGAATTATAGCTCTATTGTGGTTAAAATGAAACAAAGCCATTGCATGCCCAATCTTTATGTAAGATATAAAATGTATTTAAGCAAACCATCATTCAATAGTACTTTTTAAAATAAAGCTGGATAGATCATCACAAACAGATGCATTTGTAACATAGGAAAATCTATTTTTATTATGGCTCCAAAATGGATCCTATCTTCTCTCTCATGTTTGAACAAATGGATTGTGCCCATAGAGTCTGTAAAAAATAATCCCTGACTGTATCAAATCCAGAACTGTAATCCTCAAGAGGGCATCTTCTGCTAGACAATCAGTATTGTAGCACATTTCTATCAGCAAGCAGAATGGGTGAGAAGACTTCTCCCAGAACATTTTTTAATTCAACATTGTTTTATCAGTCACGTGAGGGGCACTATTAGAGCAGACAGATCATCAATGGAGCCCGACAGACCAAGCATGCAACTTTCAGATATATTTGAACTTCATAAGTCCAGATAGCAAGAGTTTGAGGCCTTATTCCCAAACTATTAACATGATTTAGTTAACAACATGATTTAGTTTACTCTTTAATGCTCTCCTAATTTCCCTTTCCCTATTCCTCCAGCGTCCCCACCTGAAAGAAGAGGCACACGAGGAGGCTCCATTTCTGCTGCACATGGCAGAGCTGGACTCCATGAGTACACGTAGACTACTCCCAAGCAAGCTATGCAAATTCCAGCATAGGGAAGTGTAGTGGGGTGACTGCTCCACTCCAGGTTAAAAGGGGTTTAAAACAGCCCTGAAAAGGGCTGTGGCTGGGGGCAAGCAGCTCCCAGGCTGATTGGGCAGAGCAGCCACAGGTGTGGTGGGTTAAATTAAGGCCCAGCGGGTCCTGATAAAAGGGCTCAGTTTAGAACAGAGAGAGAGAGAGTCTCATCTGTATGCAGACACAGACAGGCCTGGCTGCTAGGAACTTGTCAAGGTACCCAGAGTGAAGCAGGGCTGGGGCAGGGCATGAGGAGCTGGGGAAGCTCCAGCCTGGAAACCCCCAAGCTGCAGGGCCTAGGGGAAGGCCCAACAAGGGGTACTAGGGTTGCAGGGGGCAGCCCATGCCTAGAGGTAGAAGCAGCAGGCCAACCCCCCTTACCGGTGATGAGTGGCAATGATACTGCAGTCAGCTCCAGTGAACGGGGGCAAGTGGTGACTGGCAGTTGCCTAGACTGAGGCAAGGTAGGGATAGAGGGTGGGGGTTCCCCAGGGAGGGGAGACCCTAAGACCTGAGGAGGTACTGCAGGGGTGCAGCACCCAAGGGAAGAGGGAACTGGGGTCCGGGAGGGACTCTGGGCCAGCAGCAAGCGGGACATCGGCCGGCAGAGGGCACTCCAAACGCTGGTGAGCTAATTACCGGATGAACCAGCAGGAGGCGCCGCAGGGGTGAGTTGCCGCCCTGCCACAGGAAGGATTTGCATCAAGTTGGCCTGTAGGTCAAAACACCTTCACAGGGAATGTGAAGGGGGACTACCTCCATTCCATCCTAGGATACCAGCTGTAAAGGGGGCTAGGAGGCTAATCTAAAAACGGGCCCAGGGATATACAGTAAACCCTCGATTTAACGGACCTCGATTTAACGGACTTCGGATGCAACGGACAAAATTTCTGAGCTAGTCTGATGCATCCGAAATCCATTCCTCGCAGGCTGGCTGCCGGCTGCCGGCTGCCGCCCGGGTCCAGGCAGCGGGCGGGCTGGCTGCCGGCTCCCGGCTGCCGCCCGGGTCCAGGCAGCGGGCGGGCTGGCTGCCGGCTCCCGGCTGCCGCCCGGGTCCAGGCAGCGGGCGGGCTGGCTGCCGGCTCCCGGCTGCCGCCCGGGTCCAGGCAGCGGGCGGGCTGGCTGCCGGCTCCCGGCTGCCGCCCGGGTCCAGGCAGCGGGCGGGCTGGCTGCCGGCTCCCGGCTGCCGCCCGGGTCCAGGCAGCGGGCGGGCTGGCTGCCGGCTCCCGGCTGCCGCCCGGGTCCAGGCAGCGGGCGGGCTGGCTGCCGGCTCCCGCCCGGGTCCCGGCAGCAGGCGGGCTGGCTGCCGGCTCCCGGCTGCCGCCCAGGTCCCGGCAGCAGGCAGGCTGCGGAGCTGCCGCCCCGACCCTGTGGCGGGCGGGCTGCTGCTCCGACAGCTCGGTTTTTTTTTATTAAATAACGGACTTTTTGATTTAACGGACACCCCCTCGCCCGAATTAGTCTGTTAAATGGAGGTTTTACTGTAGTGCAGATCCCCACAACCCTGGATAGTTTTCTTTCATAAATCTCATTTACACACACACTGAACAAAGCATGAGTGTGTGTCATCCAGTGAGAAGTGCTGTTCTTCTTAAAAGCTATTTAACCCGTTGTATTTTGGTGGCTGTACAGAGAAGAGTAAAAAGATCCCATTCTATTTGTTGAAAAGAGCAGGGGATATGCTTGGCACTCTGGCCAATGTGTGTTTTCAATAAACACGTCCCAAAATCCAAGGATGAGTGAGCTATTGTTCAGCGTACATAATAGCTGCTGTGTTCACTTACACAGCCATTTCATTACCATTATTCAACTAATTATTTTAACATGTTTTGTGGTATGTTGAGCTATATTATTTAACTTGGCCATTTGAAAATAAAAATGCAATCGCTACATTTCCTTTACAGGGTATACACAAGGTCGAAATTGAAATAAACTGGTTGAGGTAGTCCCATTTGCATTCTTAAGCTTTAGCTTTCATAAACCACCACAGTTTACTGTTTTCTATCCAGAGCCAAGCACCCCCACACCCCTTTTTTCAAATTGAAAACCACTATAAATCAAAAGTATACATTATCATTTTACCAGTATTATGATTTTGTAGACTCATACTTTCTCTTTCTGTACCACCATCCAAATCCATATGAAATACTGCAGAACATTTTCTTAACTCCATTTTCAAATCTCCATATTATAAAGGGGATTTTTCACATAAGCAGAGAATATAAAGTGAATTATACACTTATTCACCAAGACTGTAATTTCCTACAGATTAAGTTGGGATCTACAGTAAAGTAGCTAATAGTGTTTCTCAGAGGATAAACAATAGAACTGTGCTTATTTTCCTGTAGCGGCCTTTTAGAACACTTCATTTGTTGATTTCTTTGCATATCATTTCTCCTGATTTTACAATGTTTTTGCTTAGGGTCTCACTTTTTTCTCTTGCATTTTTCCTTTATTGGAGTTCCTTGGAACTCCATTTTCAAATCATTACCATTTTTTCTTTGTCTTTATATTTTTAGTAATGCACTTTGTACTCTGCCTTGAACTATGCTCTACTCACCTGAACTAATTTTCAAAATATATGACTCTTGTATTTGTGCACTATATAAAACAGAATTTAAACTTGTCTCATATTGTTCTTATAACGGAGGATGTTAAATCCTGTTTTTGGAAATTCAGTTCTTGGATTTTAGTTTATGAATTCAGAATATAAAAATCATCAACTGTCCCCAGAATAAGCCCAAGGCATCTCAAAGCTTTTAGTTTTGTAACAACTGCTGTTTATCCAATGCTCACAAATACATTAAGAATCAAAGTCAAATTTATAAAAGGCACATTGAAATGGTATCATTCACTGGAGAGCTACGCTATAGTTAAGCAATTGCAGTTTGCAGTCAACAGTCACAGTAGGTTTAGCATGTTCAATTTTACTGTAAAATATCTGGTGGCTTTTACACTTTCCATTCTAGTTAAATAAAACCTGTAGGATAAATATGCTTCTCTTATTTTCAATAAGTACTGTACACTAAGGAACTGGTCCAGACAGTTTACTGAAGCTAATGAATAAAATTGCCATTGACTTTAAATAACAAGATCAGGCCCACAGTTCTTTGGAGATACCGCATACAAAGCTTCTGAAAGCAAAAGTACTTCACTTCACAACCTACATTGGGGGAAATATCTCTCATCTCTGTAATGAGATACCAGGATTCAGAGAGGTCACAGCCAGCTGCCCAGAAAGCCAGTTACTTCTTCCAGAGAGGAGAAAATCGGAACTAAATCCTCTTAATGTAATGGTGTCTGTGGGGGTTGTGTGTGTGCAGAATATGTGAATGAAAGTTCCTATTTCCTCTAGCTTCTCTGGATTTGAGGCAACTATGGTGAATTAATAGTCAGCTATTTTGGGCAGGTGACCACTTTAATGGAACCTAAATAAAGAACCTTTTTGTCTTGGAATGACAGAGGACAAGGCCTCCAGCTGTGAACCCCCCCGAGAAGTACAAGATGTATTATATGGAGAAAGAAGTCCTCCTTCTTCAACTCTGAAAATGTGATTAAAATCAGTGAATCTAGAGCACCATGCAAAATTGGGCTGCAATGTGTGAAATCACCCTCATTTCCCCCTCAACTATAAACACAGCAGGGTAAAGACAGCAAACTGCGCAAGCTGTCAATCATTTTATTTATAGTCTATTAGGAAGCTAATTTTTACATCCACAAAGTATGCTAAGTATCACTACATTAAAAAACTTAGCATATTCAAAGCACAGTACAGACATTAAGATCAGGATCCTCAGCTGGTGTGAACTGGGAATTGATTCCATGGATTTCCATGGAGCTATATCACATACATAAGCTGAGGATCTGCCACTATGTAATAAATGCTTGCAGCACCACTGTAAGATACTGTCAACCTATTATAGTCATTGTATGGGTGTGGGAACAGAAAAAGGCAAAGTGATTTTTCCTTAGGGCCACACCAGTGTGTCACTGAGCCAGGATGACATGGTAGGAAGAAAAATTATACTTATTTCTTCAGAACGTTGTCTCAATCCTTTAATATCCCAGTTTAATTCAAACTGGAGGGGGGGGGGGAATAATTTCTGCTGGAAATTAATTCTGCACACAAGAATCAAACCAATTGTAAATTATGATAAAAGATGTCTCCACCGATACAATATGGACAAATTACTTAGAGATACAAGTTAGATTTGTGTCATTCCCCACCCAAGCAACCAATAGCATATATGAGAGGGCAGTATCTGACAGCCACCATCTGTAAACAGGGTTATTTTTTCAATGTGAAAACTTCCGCCTGTCCTGGTGTGGTGAAGGGAGGGTGGAGGAAGGAAGGAGATTGATGCTTCCATCACTTCCCTTTTAAATTTTTTAATTAGTTACAGTTTTCTTTTACAGATTTAAATTAGTACCCAATGCCTGCTGTTCAAAAAACAAAGTACATTTAAATTGGTATTAATTTCATGCAAAATACTACAGAATAAAACAAAGCTAAAAAATGAGAGTAACATAGAAGCCCCCTAAAAATAAACTAAAACAAAAATGATGTCCCCAGACATGCAAAACATGGCTTTTTAACATCCCTTTCCTTGAGGGCAGCCAGAGGTGAAAGTAAGCTGGTATACTATACTGGACCGGATTCCACAGGCGGCAATTTAAAGGGCCTGGGGCTCCCAGCAGAGGCTGGAGCCCCGTTCCACCAGAGCCCTGCTGCGAACCCTGGGTAGCGGTGGCAGAGACACCCCCGTGATTCCCCGGTCTTTTAAATTGCCACTGGAGCCCAGTCACCACTACCCCCAGGACTCCAGCAGCAGAACTCAGGCAGCGATTTAAAGGGCCCAGGGCTACAGCCTCCCCAGCCAGAGCACGGGATCCTTTAAATCTTGATTTAAACACTGTGGGGTCTAAGGTCTGCCTCTTCTGGTTGAGGCCACACCACTCCAGCTCCAGATCCCCAAGCCAGTGCCATCACACAACTTTCTACCCTAAACATAAACAATGTGCTTTCCTGCTGGAAACGCCTTCAACAAAAGTGGCTTTATGATGTGCATCTCATGGATTGCTTAAGAATGTAACATTGCAGTACATTGCAGAATGTAACATTGCATACCCCATCAAAAACTCACGGCATGCCACATGACTTGGGCTTGTGATAAGGGACTGTTTAATTACAGTTGAAACATTTGGGCTCAGGCTGGAGCCCAGGCTCAGGGGCCCTCCCAGCTTGCAGGGTTCTACAGTCCAGGCCCCAGCCTGAGCCCAAAACATCTACACCACAATTTAACAGTCCCTTATCCTGAGCCCTGCAAGCCTGAGTCAGCTGACACAGCCCAGCTGCGGGTTTTTAACTGTAGCGTAGACATACTATAAGACTACATTCTATAAGATTGTTTCCCCAGGTCTTACCTGGACTGCAGCAAATTTTAGTCCCTATTAAAAACATTTAACCACAGTTGACTTTCAGCTAAGCACAGTCAATGCCCCCAGTACATTTGCATAATACATGTATGTGTTTTATTAACAAGAATATAATGTGACATTTATTTTAAGTAACTCCTATGTTTATAAATCACTGTTTTCATTGTATTCACTGCCCTTATTGACTTTAAAAAATTTTAATAACAGTATTACATTTTCAGATGCAACAATCATTTAGGAGAAAAAAATTGAGAATGTGAGGCAGAAACAAAAATGTTTTTCACGTGGCTTCTCATGTATCTGTGTTGAAAAAAATTGTTTTCTAAAATCTTTTATCAGAATTCTAATTAATATAAGCACAAGCAACTTGAAGCTGAATGCTGTATAAAATATTTCATGGCCTTATGTATACGGTACTCTTCTTGCTAATACACACATGCTAATAGACAATCTAAAAAAAAAAGCCACTCCATATACAAAACAAACCTATTTACATAGTGATACTGGGTACCTCAATTTTGGGGGTACTTTTTTGATACACTTGAAAGAAGACTTGTTTTTGGGCGTGCTGAGCTTCCAAGACCCTCCAAAAACTAGACATTTAAGATGTTTTGCTAAACCCATTTTAATACTATCAGCAAAGAGTTATCTAAGTCAAATAAGGTTAACAGAACAAAAGTGACACCAAAGAGATTCCATGTAAAATCCTTCTCATAGGCACAAAAGAAAGGAAGTTAGAGAGAACAATATTAAAAGTTCAGGCAAACATTTTAATAAATCCTGAGCTGCTTCTGCACTATGATTAAACACACATAGGCTTCATTCCAATAATGCTGCCAGCTGTAGAGAAGGTATTTTATGCTTGTGTCCCTGAGAACTAATCTTCATATTTCATTACAGGTCATCAGATTTTATTAAATCTTTTCTATCTCAGTACATCCAATGAATTCCCCCATTAAAGTCTTACCGTAGTGGCACTATAGGAAAATAGCTGGTTTTACTGAACTTTAAAAATCATCCAGAACTGAATCAAAACAATTTAAAATATAAAGCCAATGCCATTAACAATGCAGTGGGACAAATGAAGTGCTCTGATTGGATTTGGAGGAGGGTGCGAATGCTCATCTCTTAGGATGATCTAATAGGGCTTCAGCTCTTGGGGGAATTGTTATTGTAAATCTGTGGTCTCTTAGAAATTTTAGTGTTAATATCCTCATTCTAGCTTGGCCACTAACTCCAAAGCAATAAAATTAAGAGAATTTATATGGTTCTTCTACATGAGTACATACGCCTATAACTAGAGCTAAAGGAATAACTAATAGCTGTTAGCAGTGTAAGAATTAAGACTATGTCTACACTTACCGTAGATGCTGCGGCTGTTCATCCATCAGCTGTGTATGTAGTGAATCTAGTGAAGATTCACTAAAATTGAGCGCAGATCACTCTTCTGTTGACTCACCAGAATGAGAAGCATAAGGTAAGTCAATGGGAGAGTTTCTCTTGTCGACCCAGGGTGGTGTAGACACCACAGTAAATTGACCTAAGCTATGTCGACTCCAACTATGTTATTCACATAGCTGGAATTGAGTAATTTAGGTTGATTTAACCGCGTAGTATAGACCTGCCCTAAAACAAGAGGTGAGTGTTTGAGATTACGTCTGGGGAGGACAGAGGTATACACTTACACAGTAGCCAGTTCATTATAGTATTTTCTTTATTCACCTTCCTTTTTTTCCCTCTCTCTTTAAAAAGCAATATAATTCAGTGGAAAGGAAATATTAATCTGATTTATGTAGTTAAAATAAAATCTCATGCTTAAACTTGTAGCAACAGAGCTTTTAAACATGCAACTCAAAGCACAATTTATCAAAACACGCATTGCAGGAAAAATATACAATCATTGGCCTCCCTGAATAAACAGAGTTGTAAGTTACTTTAAAAACATATTTCAGCATTTGCCAAATATTTGCAATATTTCTATTACTTTTTAAATAAAATGTTTCAAGGTTTAGCCTCACTCATATTCAAAATACTGTTTATAACTGTTTTACATTTCACTTGAGGCCCAGATTCAGCAAGATAATTCACCATGTGCTTAACTTTTAGCACGAGTAATCTCATTGATTTTAATCATACTATTCCCATGCTTAAGGTTGCACCCAAGTAAGTACCTCATGGAAAGGGGATATTTAAGTCCTTGATTCAATTTAAGTTTGGTGATTTATTCTGAGACAGTCAGTCATTTTATCTAAAGAGAATAAGAATCTTTTAAGCACAGAAGTGTAGTACTTTGTCATCCCCTGAATTAACACAATCAGTCAATATGCCCATGAATTGGCAGTTAGGGGTGTGAAAGACATCAAAAATTACAGAACAACCTGTACCGCCGCAGGCCATTAGCGCAGAGCAATAGCGTTTAGAACAAGAGAGATTTGGAAAGTAGTGATGAAATGTAGCAGCAGAAAAAAAACCTAATCAGATACCTCACAAATTTGCATTTAAAAATGCAAATTTAGTACATATTTTCAAATCTGTTCTAGATGAATAGAAATTAAACTCACACAGAAGCCAAAATGGCAAATTGGTAAAAATTATCCAGAAAAAGGTAAAATCATTTATTTTTTGTATGTACATGAATCTCCCAAAGAAACAGTTGTGAAAGATGGAGAGAACTGAATACCTGAAATTTAAAAAAGGACCTGAATTTTTACATGCCAAACTTATTCTTATGAGATTTCAAATTTTAAAACCCTATTTTTGCATAGTTCATGGACTTCTGGAGTATTTTTGCACCCCCTTCACCCCATTGACTGAATAAAATGAGTCTACAACCCATAAGGCTCATGCTACAGGTGCATATGAGGACACATCCCCAAATACATGTTGGTGGGTTCACAAAGAGTGAATAATGACTATCTGAGCGAATGACACTTTAGCAAATCTCAAAGTTGATTAATGTATTTTAGTTTTAATTTATCATTCAGTGTAAATAAGGTTATTTTACAGAGATTTGTTTTTAGATGCATGACAAAAACACTTCACTATCTATATCACAATCACACAAAAGGCTGGAGAGACAGAAGTACTTCAAAATTTACGCAGCTTAAACGTCCAGGGCTTTGACTTCACCCAGAGCCACTGGCTGTAACAGAGAAAGAGCAAAGAACAGGATCGATATCTAATGGAGTCTTGAGATTTGATGCTATCTACCTCATACCATAGAAAGGAAAGCCATACAGTAAATGTCGGCCTTACAGGCAGAAATAATTTCTGTAGTTTGGTCAGGTTTCAGACTCTATAAATCAGAGTTGAAGGTGCACATTGGTTATAGATGTTAAGAAGGATTACGGATTATACTGGCAAAATAAGTCAGTGCAATATTGGGGAATATACATTGAAGCACAGCATGGACCAGGAATGAGATAGTCTTTCTCCCCGCCCGTCACACAGTTCTGGGCACCACAGTAGCCCATTGAGGATATTGACAGTTTGGAAGAATTCATGGAATAGAAAAAATGTAGATTATGTTGGGATAAAATTGAAAAGAAATACATATTAAGATTTGGTTAAATGATAAACAAAACCAGTAGGAGCTCTGGCTGCATGTGGATGTCAGTGCCTTGAGCCCACATACGGTTGAGTGCATACTGCAAATCAAAGCAGACAAACAAAAATCTACAAATACTAGTCGGAAACAAATACTGAAGTGTCCCTCTTTTATGTCTACTTTCTGCATACATCTTAGTGACTCAAACTTTGAGACTCAAATGCTCTTGAACAAGACGCATCACAATTATTTGAAAAATGATTGCAAAAAAAATTAGAATTAAATAAATGCAAGAAAGTTTGCATATAAGTGTACAGACATGCTTGCCAATGGAAAGAGGTAAATACGTGTTGTGGCAAGGTGCTGGCCAGGAGTGCCTGATCCAGCCCTCCTGGACCCTTTAAGAGGGAGAAAAACCCTCTGCAAACCCCCCTTGCAGAGAAGGCTAATTAGCCACCTGGGCTGCAGAGGGCTCAGAGTGATGAGTTGCACCTGGCAGCCTCCCTCAGGCGATAAAAGCCTGCCAGGAAGGAAGCCCAGGGTGGTGGTGTGGTAGAGGAGTGGAGAAAGAGATAGAGAGAGAGAAGGAGGCTAGGGAAGCAGGAGGGAGAAGTATTTAGACTTTGGATCCCTGTGAGCCAGGAAGAAGGGAGTTACCTTCCTGAGCTGTAGCCTGTTCCCCTGAGCTGTAAAGAACTAAGCTAAACTGTAGAGCACTAGATAGTAGGTGGTGGGGTTTGCACTAAGATGCACTGTGAATAAAGAGCACTGTGAGCCACAGAAGAGTCTCCTGCCTGTTTGTGGAGTAAGGGCGAGAAGGCGATCTGTTACAGTGTAATGAAGTACTTGTGAATTATTCACCAGGTTCAGATCTGTGAAAAAACATGGGCACCATCCATAAACATGGAATAAGAAACATGGGACTATGAGAACCAATAATCTGTATAAGTATTTGAATGGTGGGCCAAGGAGTCATAATTAGAATAAAAGGGACAAAATTCAGCAAAGGGGATTTTAGCCTGAAGACACAGAATATTTAACGAGGGCCAAATTAAAGATTAAAGGCATGAGTTTAAGTAAATGGGAAAACTTCCATTGACTTCAGTGAGGTCTGTATCAAGCCCTAAGAAACTAAGGACCACATCCTTAATTGGTGTAAATTAATGTAAATCCACTAAAGTCAAGGGAGCAACACTAACTGACACTATCTGGGGATCTGGCCCTACATTTTTAGAATTATCTTTCACAATCCTGACACAAAGGCTACCTAAAAATATCTGCAGACTTCCACATCTTGCAAATCTTACTATACCTGTATAATTACAGTAGGAACTATATGTACTTTACATCAGAAATAGGCAGAGTATGAATCTCATGAAGGCAGGATTAATTTTTATTTCATCAGTGCAATTAGCAAATAACATTGATTGGTCTTAATATATTCAAGCAGGCTTCAAGTACTTTTCAAATATGCTTTCTCAAGGAAATTTGTCTTATCAAGAATAGTTTTACCTTCAAGCACAAGATTAAAGCTCATCCCTTCAATGACCCTTTTGGCACATGCAGGGATAACGAAGTGACATGAAATATACCCCAAAAGAATAAAAATGTTACATTTCCAGCACTCTGCCTGCAGACATATTTCATCATCTGTCACAACAGATAGCCTTCCTTTGGAAGTGAAAACAACCCACTCAAGTGCTGAGATCTTTGGTGACTTCAGAAGAGAAATGAGTGGGGAGAGCCAGTAGCCAGTGGATTTCAAAACACAGGATTTAATTATTCAAAAAATGCTTCAGACAGGGAATATTGCTTAGGTACGCATGTGAATGTTCAAGTGATAGCAGGGCTTAGTAACACATTTGACATGTTTATCTTTATTTTTATTTTGATCTTTCATGTGCATATTTAAGTTGTGATAACTGTAGCTTGGATGTAAGTAAATATTAATGAAATCCAAGTTTGAGCCATTAGTACAATCAAACACTATAGGTTTTTGAACATACTGTTTTTTTCTGTATCTCCTACTGCCCAATTAACTTGTTATTTCTATTGACAAAAATCGGATTGTATCATAGCCAGCTACGCTAAAGAAGTAGAATTCGACTCTTTTTGGTTTTTGGTACCATTGGATATAGACCACTAGCCCAAAAACAAAAACAAAAACAAAAGAACAGGTCCCTCCAACCTAGAAAACCTTTCGCCAAACATGTCCTCAGTGTAGATGTAAGGATGAATGCTGAAGAGGCAGGCTGCCTATCTCACACAAGGGCAATTTCAAGTTTTTTTCTTCAATGAAATACAAAAAGATAGTAGTGCAGATAACAGAACCAAGAGCTTCTTGGGTAAGTTATTGGTAGGAATGCATTGGACAGTGAGGAGATATTTTGTTTGTTGGGAAATCTTCAAACCATTACACAATAATGATAATTAGGGCTACAATTTTGTCATGGAGGTCACAGAAGTCACGGATTCTGTGACTTCCAGAGACCTCCATGACTTAAGCCTGCAGCACCTGGAAGCTGCAGGGTCCCTCCCATTGCCTGTGGTGGCTGGGAGCTGCCACAGGCTGGCAGGGTGCTCCAGAGGGGCACTGGGAGCACCCCGCAGCTGGGAGCCACAGGCAGTGAGCCCCAGGGATGTTGTGAGGACCCAGCAGCGCTCCATTGTGCCATGCATATTTTTAGTAAAAGTCATGGATAAATTCATGAAAGCTCGTGACCTATCCATGACTTTCACTAAAAATGTCTGTGACAAAAACTTAACCTTAATGATAATTGAATAGTGTATACTATCCAAGCAACACAATTCATCAGCACCTCCTGTTTAGCTTTCCTGCTTTTCTTCTTCCATACTATGCACCCTCTCTTCTATAATGTCAATACAACAGCATTGCTGTTTATAGATTTGACATTCGTTCATATTATTGCTTTCAACAGGTTATCTCATTTAGTTACCACAGTCAATATGTGACTGAGTTTCTTCCATTATATTAAATTGTTTATGTTGATTATGGTGAGCTTGGTTTTTTTTAATCAAAGAAATATGAAATGCTGTGCATGCTACATTATTTAAAAAAAAAGAGTTGAGCTGTGTAGAATTGTGGGATTGGTCATTGGGATCCAAATGTTCAAAAAAAAGTTAGAAAAGGAAAAAAAATGTCAGTCTCAAATTTGATTTTTAGGTTTGAAAACCAAATGTCCTCTTCGGGGATCAGGCACAGAAGGTGATGCATATTACACACAAATCAGTAGTTACATACTTCCTCTGGAGACAGGAAATGTCTCGAACATCTGAGAGCCACAAACCCCCACTAGACAAATCCCTTCTTACATGATGGATGCCTTTCTTGGCCAATACACAAAGAATTGAACCAGGGACTTTCAGAGCCAAAACTAAACTGAAATTTCACCCATCATGTTCCTCCAGGTAATTTGAAGGAAAAATTCCAAATATCAGGGGAGACTGAGGAAGCATTTGTTTGGTAAGGTAATGGGGAAAAAAAAAGAGACTGCTTTGGAAGTTAGTAATTTCTCCTTTGGGATGTAGTTTATGGGGAAAGGGCAGGGTAGTTTAAATTGCATGAATCATTTGGCTCTGTAATGTCTTATGTATATTGCAAATTTAGGGCAGACTCTCACCCTCCCCCAACATTTAAAAGACACATTGACCAGTAAACAATTCCACTTTGTTAAACAGAGTTTCATTTCTACTCTCAAAATAAATGTTGAAATTAATTTTGAAATAATAAGTAACTACTAAAATTGAAATGTGTAAAGTATATAAATTAAATATATCTATATATATAAAAGTCAAGTGGTGTATGTATTATGTGTGTATGTATGTATGTATGTACGTATGACTGCGAACTCCTCCCGCACCGTTTGAGCCAGAGACTTGAAATTTGGTACAGTGAGGGGTCTTGGGGTCTAGATGCTGGTAAGCGTCGAAAAATTTTCGGATCTCACCTCTGACGCCCCCCAGGGGTGAAAGTCTTTCAGGGCCAATCACATCGGCTGGGCGGTTAGGTGGTGATGATGTCATAATACCCCCCTCCAACAGACACCTCACTCGCTCAGCTCACCCCTCCCTCCTCCAACGGAACCCCGGAGATCCCTCAGTTCTCTGCCCCTCCCCTCTCCCAACGGAACCCCGGAGATCCCTCAGTTCTCTGCCCCTCCCCCCTCCCAACGGAACCCCGGAGATCCCTCAGTTCTCTGCCCCTCCCCCCTCCCAACGGAACCCCGGAGATCCCTCAGTTCTCTGCCCCTCCCCCCTCCCAACAGAACCCCAGAGATCCCTCAGTTCTCTGCCCCTCCCCCCTCCCAACGGAACCCCGGAGATCCCTCAGTTCTCTACCCCTCCCCCCTCCCAACGGAACCCCGGAGATCCCTCCGTTCTCTGCCCCTCCCCCCTCCCAACGGAACCCCGGAGAGCCCTCAGTTCTCTGCCCCTCCCACCTCAACCCCGGACTCCATCAGCTCTGTGCCCCCCCCACCTGCGAAGGTCCCCGGAATCCCTCGGCTCTGGGCCCCCTCCCCCCCTGCGACGGATCTGAGTTGGGTTTGGTGGGACGGTAAGTGAGGTGGGGGTGTCGGGTTCGGTCGGGGGGTGAGGTGGGGGTGTTGGGGTTGGTCAGGGGGTGTTGCGGTTGGTGGTGGGGTGAGGTGGGGGTGTTGGGTTTGCTTGGGGGGGTGAGGTGGGGGTGTCGGGTTTGGTCGGGGGGTAAGTGAGCCGGGGGGGTGTCGGGGTTGGTCTGGGGGGGGTGGGAAGGTGTCGGGGGGGTGAGGGGTGTGGTGTGGGTGTTGGGTTTGGTCTGGGGGGGGGGAAGGTGTTGGGGTGGGTGCCCAGACCAAACCCGACACCCCCCCGGCTCACTTACCCCCCGACCAAACCCGACACCGCCACCTCACCCCTCCACCAACCGCAACACCCCCTGACCAACCACAACACCCACCCCTCACCCCTCACCCACCCCAACACCTTCCCACCCCCCCAGACCAAACCCGACACCCCCTGGCTCACTTACCCCCCAACCAAACCTGACACCCCCACCTCACCCCCCCACACACCAATCGCAACACCCCCAGACCAAACCTGACACCCCCCGGCTCACTTACCCCCCGACCGAACCCGACACTCCCACCTCACCCCCCCACCAACCGCAACATCCCCTGACCAACCCCAACACCCACACCTCACCCCTCACCCACCACGACACCTTCCCACCCCCCCAGACCAAACCTGACACCCCCCCGGCTCACTTACCCCCGACCGAACCCGACACCCCTACCTCATCCCCCCAAGCAAACCTGACACCCCCACCTCAACCCCCCACCAACCGCAACACCCCCTGACCAACCGCAACACTCACCCCTCACCCACCCCAACACCTTCCCACCCCCCCAGACCAAACCCTACACCCCCCGGCTCACTTACCCCCCGACCAAACCCGACAACCCCACCTGACCCCCCCCCAAGCAAACCCAACACCCCCACCTGACCCCCCGACCAAACCCGACACCCCCCCCCCCCCGGCTCACGGTGCACTGTGTAGCACACAGATTATTAAATACACTGTTCGGTCGGGGGGTGAGGTGGGGGTGTCGGGTTTGCTCAGGGGGTGAGGTGGGGGTGTCGGGTTTGGTCGGGGGTGAGGTGGGGGTGTTGGGTTTGTTTTGGGGGGTCAGGTGGGGTTGTCGGGTTTGGTCGGGGGTAAGTGAGCCGGGGGGTCTTGGGGTTGGTCGGGGGGGTGGGAAGGTGTCAGGGTGGGTGAAGGGTGGGTGTTGGGGTTGGTCAGGGGGTGTCAACTGTCTGCCCCCTCCCCACCTCTGACTGACCCGAGCAACGCCGGGCACTTATGCTAGTGTGTGTATATATATATATATATATATATAAATTTTAGTACTGACTGCTAGCTTTTCTATGTTTCCATTTCCCCAATTGCCTCTCTATCAGTACAGCACTGTATCTATCCAGACACAATTTATGCATTATGCAGTTCCTAATTATCATGGATTTATTTTTTTATTCCAAAACTAACATGAGACACAAAAATCAATCTTTCCTGTCTCAGTCTCAAAGGAATTGAATGAAAACTGGTTTAGGCTTCAGTAGTACTGCTTCCAAAACAAGTCCCAGAATTAAATACAGCTAAATAAAAAGGTTTAAATATACAGGGATAAATCATCAGATTACAATCTGCACTGAATAAAGGGTGGCACCAAACTGCACTGCTCCAGATGCAGCTCAGGAATGCAGTTGTGACCCAGAGTGCCTCTTACATCCAGGATGGAAATTGCTACAAAGTTTGAAGCAGTTTCATTCTATTTTGTAAATTTCATATTTTGATGTAGAAGGAAAAGGTGCATCATCATGCTTAATTTTTCTGGGATACATCAGTAACAGATTACATCCCCTGTGGTATTGGCTCACGCAGTGGGAATAGAACCAAGGCATCACATATTCCATAACCCTACCCACCACCTGCATATCAACAGAAATACCAGCTCCAAAGAGATTTTTGTCCTTCCCCAAGATAGCAATATAACAGATCCTAACCCATATAGAGGAGTCAGGATTCCCTTACCATCCTAAGTGAGCATACAGGGCAAGATACAGTTTGCCCATAATCTAACCCCCGTATGCAAAAATTGATTTGATACATTGAAACTTAAATACATAGAAATTGTCAGCTCTCTCTTCTGCAGCAAACAAAACTTATAAAAACAAAAACTGCATTGACCTTCTCTGTTCAATTAATCGTGAAATTAATGGGTTGTTAACATTTAACCATATATACACAGACAATGCTGAAGCCAAAAAGAAAGTAGATTCTGGGATTTAGTTCCTAAATCTTGCCCTGTGCGACATGAATTGGCTAATGACAGCTTTGAGAGTAGAAACAAGCCAGGATTTCCTCAGAGTACTCATCCTGGGCCTGATCCACAGCCTGAAATAAACAGACATATTGCCACTGACTTTCATGAGCATTCAGTCAGGTTTTCCCAGAGGATGGTTCCCAGCTAACCCATCTGGCAACACCTCATGGGTTTGCTTACACAATACTCAAGTCAACAGTCGTTTTGCCATTGATTTCAATGGGAAGAAGACATTCTCACAGTGCTGTGACCTACACGGTTTCAACCTGGTAAACTCCCCTACCTCCTTCTATGTGGTTGTTGTTTGGACACGAACTGAAGGAGGGAGGTCCATGCTAATAGGAACTGTGGAGGAGATGGCCCATGAGGCTGTTGCTCTACTGCTATGGCTTTGAGGATAAATAGCTCTAGAGCCCCTGCATTAAACTGTGACTTATTTGTACTTCATTACTAATGAAGTTTCACTATAGTTCAGTTCACGGAATTATTTGTATTGCTTAATCACTTTACTTTCCAGATATACTTTTATATATAGCAAGTGCCATTATGTTATTCTCTATTCCAAACCATTTTGCCTGAGCAATTAAATAATAGTTCTGTGGCCTGATTCAAGTTTCCTTCCTCTCAGTACAGTCAGAAATATCCATTTTATCAGCTAAGGCATTTTTGTCATAAACATCCATAAGAATAACTCCATCTTGACTCCAGAAATAAGTTGAAAAACATTTCGAGAAAATAAAAAAACTATTAGAAATTATAGAATAGGTACCACTCTTGTATCCCATTCCTGTTCTATTATCTACTACAAATTTCAGGCTCTAAGAGCATCAAAATATCCTTTATATGAAATAATACTTTATACTTCAATGCATCTGAGTCTGCATGTTACACAAGTCAAACACCATTAATTTGATAATTCACTTCACAATATTTCTCCATGCTAGCATTTCATATTGTATAATTCTGAAAAATCTGTAGCCGCTGTCCAATAATCTATTTAAATGTACTAGTAATCACTGCAGCTTCTCTTGTAAATATACATTTGCAGTGCTTCTACTATAAGTGCTGTCTAGAGATATGCCAAACTGCTTTGAGTTTCCTGTTGGCAGTTTCAAGCTTGACAGCCTGAGGGGTAGAGGAAAGGCAGTCTGGGATGCCGGGGGAGGGGTTGGGGGGAGGGAGGAGGGAGAGTGGAATAAAATCGGTGGTTGGGCCTGACAGAGAAATAATTTCATGAAGCAAGCAGAAGGTGAAAAATCACCACCTTAGGACAGCTATAATCCTATTTAAAGAATAATGGTTGCAATATTTTGGAACAAGAGTCTGAGACAAAGCATCATCTAGTATCTCATTAACGTGCCAAGTGATGACCCATAAATAAGGAAAGTGAGAGTTTATTCTTCCATATACACACAGACACACACGTTCATACTGATGCATTTCAGTATTTTCGTTCTTTGAAATCAGGCAAATTATAAACCATCTAACCGGTTATCTTCCTTTTAATGTGATAGTTTCAATGTAAATCATGTAAGAGGTATTTTACCTACTATTATATTCATGGCTCTGATCTAATTTAGCTAAATGGAACACCCAATAAAATGTGACAATCAATGTCCCTGTAAGAAAAATCATCACCATGACGGTCAGTGATTTATAGCTGTGGTGCATAAACGTTCTGGCTGCCTTCTCCCCCTCCTCCCCCCCCCTCCACCTTAGGTCACACTGCCTCAGTTTCCTCACTTCTCGGGCTCTCAGTGAAGCTACCACAGCACACAATTCCTGGGGGGTGCATTCATTAACATAAAATAACTCCCAAAATAGAGTTCTCAAAAACTCCCATCCTGATCCAATCTATACTCTCAATACCTTCCCACAGGGGTCTCCCAAGCATCCCTTCCTGAAGCCCTTTTTTAAATTTTTCTCTGGCTGGAGTCTTATCAGTCTCTGTGCATTTCCCCTCTTCTCTAAAGCTTCCTGATACTCTTTATAGGGGAACCATTTTCTCTGTACCAGCTGCTACACACTATCCCAGGTCTGGTCAACTCAAGATCTCTGGCCCTTATAGGGACAGAACAGCCAATTACATTGTGATTGTTTTAGTTTTAAAAGAAACGTAATAACCCTGTGAAATACTGAAGGGATTTAAGACCTTCTTTTTGTAAAGTATTTAGCAATCTCAGTCAACATGTGTGTGCATACACAAGCACCATAGTAGTAGCATGTGAAAATAATGAAGTTCCTGTAAGCATAGATTACAATCAAATCAAGGACAAAATATTCACTGAGGTAAGCTGATTTAGCTATGAGTCTCAATTTTCCCATGGTCGGGAGATGCTGAGCTATAATGTGTCAAGAGCATTGATCAGATATCAGCTAGAAGCTGTTTGTACAAGCTCTCACAAATAAAATGACCACATCATTTTTAAAGTTAAATACTTCTATTAGTATTACTCTCACTTTTTTTGCTCATGAGAATAGCTCTGGCAAAATAAGCTCCCACAAATCTATATTTTGATCAAAACTCAAACGCAAAATAAATATTAGACTACTATGAAGCAGTTCAATAATCTGTTTTTAGTTGTGCCGCAGTAATTTTAAAGACAGGAAGTCACCGATAATAGAGCTGAATATTCAGTTTTCTCTCAAGAGGATAAAGACACCCAAAGAATCAGTTTTTTCCTCAAGAGCATAAAGACACCTATCTATGTTGGGCTTCCTATTTCCCCATAGGATTTCTAAACTGAGAATTAACACTATCTTTTATCACAGGAGCACTGAAAAGGGAAATATTGAAAATTTTTACAACTGCTGGTAGACTTTTTACATGCTTTAATTATGTAATATAAGTACTTTAAGACAGTGCAGTGAAATATGAGATCTGACATGTGAAACTCAGTGTGCAGCTCTGCATTGAAAAATCATATGAAAACTTAAATAATCTCTGTACCATATTATATGCAATATCTAAATTGCTGTACTTAAATAATCGTGAATGAGAAAGATCTAAAATATATCAATTACATCAATTGTCACTCATTTTGTTGTAATTTTATAATTATCTTTTTTCTCTTGTACATGTAAAATTTTGTTATTGGAAAAGAATATTTAAACAATGACAGATTATAAAATAAATTGTTCATAGTGATTCAGTTCAAACAATAACAGTTGTCTTATTTGATATCTTTTTATATATGGCAACTAATCATATGCATACATTTTCATTGCCATTGGGCTGCTTGAAGCATCAGTCAAGCACTTCTGCAGTTGGAATTAAAAATTGCCTCCTTCCGTTAACTCCCAATTGTATCCCTAACAGACTGACAGGTTAACTGGTGCAACATTCAGAACACAGTAGGAATTATTTTTTCACATGACTTTATGGTTACCAGCACAGATATTAAGTTTCTCAATAGCAGTCCACAGAATAAGCATAGAAAAGGGGGCAAAGGCATTAGCCAACTGTCATGGGATCCACTCACCACACATGGTGCCTCCTCCTGCTGCCTCTGGGGATTAGCTCTTGCCAGGTGTTGCTACTGTCCTCTGGCAGTGTCTCTATCCATTCTCTCTTTCACCCTACAGTCCCTCACTTCCACAGCTGCAGGTTCCTAGTCACGGCTTGTCCCTCCAGCCAGATCACTAATGTCCTCCCCTTCCTATTAAATCAAAGTTGTTCCAACACCCTGTGCCATTTCCCAATGGCTGGCAGGGGACCCCAGGCCTGCCCCCTACAGCAGAGTCCAGCCAACGGACCCTAGAACAAGCAGCTAAGTACTGTCCTATCCCTTGCTGCCGTTGGCTTCTTCCTTCCTACCTACATAGTTTCCCCTTCTTTCAGGGTTTGCCCAAACTCCCTGCTCCCAAGGAGTGACTGCAAACTACTTCTTTATAGCCCCTTCTTGCTTACAGCTCCTGGGCTTTATACAGGCTCCTGGTCCTGCCCACCTGAGCACATTTCCAGTTAGAGTCCTGCAGCCTGGGAAATTAATTTGCCTGCCTAGCCACTAAGCCTCCAGCCATGTGTGGGGTGAACACCCCATCACATCCATCCACACAAAAACAGGAGTCCAGGAGAAAAAGTAACCAAATACAAAGGGGAAGAGTGAACCACTCATCATGTACACTGAAGCCCAATGACACCTCAGAAAAATAAATGGTAAAAGAAGAGATTATATGAAGAAACACAAGATACAACTATTTTAAACACATGACCTAGGTAGGAGGTCTGGACAAGCTGGGATCAGCGTGCAGGATGACATCTCTGAAGGAGATCTGGAAAACTAAGAAATTACAAGAGTGAGTGAGTGTATGTGTAGCAATGTGGGATTGGATGAAGAAAATGTGGCTAATTACCACACTAACTACTGGTGAAGTGTAAACAAAGCTCTCTTATCCCAAACCAATACTCCTGGAGTCAGATAGGAGCAAATATCCTTCCTGATTTTCTGTCACCCTCCAAGTGAAAAGAATGGCAGGAAGACTTGAATTCCCTCTACAGACAGTGCACTATTCTAGCCCCTTTTCCAAGCTTTGGACATCAGCTGCAGAAGTGAGGAACCATGAAACTAGTACTGAGTACAAATAGATCCTCTTGGTGAAAAAAAAATGTGATTCATCACCTCTCTATTGGGTGTTAACTCCTACTACTGGAGAACCCTGATGGAGAATATGTAATTCTGCCCAAATTAACAGTACTTTCCTAAGAGGAATTTCAGATTTTCTCTAGAGTTCCTACATTTAGCAATTCATTCTTAGAATATCATCAGTGCCCTACAAACAATCCAGTATACATTTTGTCATTTCTACTGTATGTTTCTATATCCACTGTATTCCTATAATGTAGGTAAATTATGGAATCTGGAACAGAACTTCGGTAGCCTGTTGCTCTGAATGTTTAACTGCTCCCAGAGTGAAAAACCTACTTCTAAAAAGTGGACCATTCCATATAAAAATTCCATTATTTGCAGGATTTTTAATCATTCCTCATTTACAGCTGTTTCAATAACACTGAATCATATTAAAATATATTATTCCATACGGGAAATGATCATTAAAACCTGACAGTTTCACAGTAAATTAACTACTTCTAAATTCAATTTTCAAGACAATACAATTTACCATTTTAAAAAGAACAAAACTGAAAGTGAAAAATTCTCAGCATGTGGCATGGAGATCTCAACTTCCAACTCCAATTAATATTAATAGAAACTCTCCTAAAGGATGAAAATGTACTCCAGGACAGGGGCTGAGAATCTGTCCTGTGTTCTTCATACTGATGCACAGTTCAGATATCATTCTGCCCAAATTTAAAATTATTTCTCCCATGCACGTCTTACTCAATGCCATGGCCTAGAATATTCTGTAACCATTAATTAAACCAAGTCTGCTACTTATCTCAGAGAAAAAGAGATCATCTCTGAATAAATCAATTTATTTATGAATAGTGCAATTACTTATTTTCTGAATTGCCATTTGAATCAACACCCTGTGGATCCACAGAAGAGTTGCATATTGAGTATTACACATTATCCCAAGTGATATTTGATATAAGATTTAATGTGTAATTACATTAAGTTTAGCAGCACAAATCAGTATCTTGTTCATAGAAACTACATTTTTTGGTCAAGGTTAAAGAAAATGTTATTTGAGTTAAGGTTTCCCCTTTTTAGGAGAGCTTTTGTACTACAGCAGAATGAATCATTCTTATCCTGTAATTTATTCAAGAATTTTCACCTCTTTCCTTGTTTGTAAACTTTCTGAAAACAAATGGCAAAAGTCTAAAATATATTTCATATTTTTTTCAGAGAATAAGTCATAGACAATTCACTGCAAAAGTCACATTGTATATACTGAAGTCACATAATACAATGTAACAAAGAGTCCTGTGGCACCTTAAAGATTAACTAAAGTATTGAAACATAAGCTTTCGTGGGCTAATACCCACTTCGTCAGATGCAAGCTTGTTCTGTATTATCCCACGAAAGCTTATGCTTCAATACTTTAGTTAGTCTTTAAGGTGCCACAGGACTCTGTTACCTCTGCTATTCCAGACTAACACAGCTACCTCTCTGATTCATAATACAATGTGACTTCAATATATAAGTCATCGATGGGTCCAAAGGCTGATTCTTCAAAAATGGTATAGAATGATGTCAGAGATGGTATTGGGTGATGTATGCAACAGCAAGCCAGCAATATCACCAATTTCAGCTTGTATACTATGAAACTGATTTTATTGAAAAATTGTGATTTCAAGTTAACTTTCAGTGTTCTAAAGAGTCCTGTGGCATCTTAAAGACTAACTATTCTATACTTTATAGTTAGTCTTTAAGGTGCCACAGGACTCTTTGTTACCTCTGCTATTCCAGACTAACACGGCTACCTCTCTGATTCTTTCAGTGTTCTGCAATTTTTCACCCCAGTGAAGCTTGTTTCCTTCGAATATTCACAGAAAGTGAACAAAAACAGGGTCTGAATACAGAGAAAGTGAATGAATATACACAGAAAATTTTTTGCAGCAGTCACTCAGCCATACCACATTCACTGGGCATTCTTTGGACACAGATATAGGGTGAGTAAAATCTGCCTAGGGGATTTGAACACCCAATACTGATTAATCTCTGCATCCAAATCTGTTAGCTTTGAAAATCTCAGCCATTAATTTTAAGCCCACAAAACAATGGCTCCATTCATTCTCTGTAGATTCATAGACAGAAGGGGTTCTCTGCTCACAGATCATCCTCCTAACTCTGTGGTATGTTCCCCACACCACCCAGCTATGCAGAAGCACCTCACAGGATTCCAGTTTCCTGGATTTGTTGTAAATTGGGAACCAGCTGTGCTCTACGGGTGTCTTCTGCAAAATCACATGGGGGGGAAGCTGGCATAATTTATGTCATTTCCCCTCCACAGTTTAGAACACCACCTCCCTTAAGGAGATCACCAGGAGCACAAAGCCAGGGGTTGGTAACCTGGATAACAATGCGGAGGCAGGAAAGACGTGTATGTAAGCCCTTGTTTCTACTGTATCTCTAAAATTTGTGCAGAGGCATGTCTCGGGGAATCCATGAATTTGGATGTAAAATCTGCAGCTTCTTCAGCGCGAAGGTTAAGGATGGGAAAATCCTGCCCCCAAAAATAAAAAACCCAGAGGGCATTATGCAAACTGCAACTTGGAGTTTCCACTGCCAGTCACAGGCCATTCTTGCAAAAGGGCATGTGCAGTTCTTTGTTAGTGACAAAAGAGCACAGAAGGCACTAAGATTTCCATCTCATTCAGTAAAGGGTGGCTGTAATACTCACCCATCACATAAGCTATTGATATATTCTACTCACGGAACTGGGTGAGGATCTTTAATAATTTTTAATTAACTTAATTATTGGCATGGGATGCATTAAATTTGGCACTAGTTATTGTAAAACCAATATGCCTAACTTCTGAATAAATACAGCAGTGAATTAAATTGAAATGCAATAAAATGGTCAACTTGTCCAATGCAACCATAGTTCCATATTTATTTGTTTTTAGGAAAGCTACTGTAGCTGTTTTTACCATACCAAGAAAAGGCCTAACTTTTGGGGTCATGGGGAATAGACTACTGTGATTGCTCAGAAATAAAGTTACTTCTAAAACTACTGCTACTTTGTAACTTACTGGGTTTGTATACAATGCAGTGAGGTAGTTGGCCTGAGGAGATATTGCAGAGGAAGAAAAGGAAACAGATCTCAGCTATCAAACTGTTCAGGTTTTAAAAATGGTACATTCTGTTAAAAAGTCTACCTAAGTGCTTATTTTAGATTAACATGGACAACTCCAGACCTGAATAACTATTATAATATCACAAATATATTTCCATGGTTTGTACCCAGCACAAACATGATCAGTTACTTTGCATATATTGTAGTAATTAACGGCTACTCCTGTTGAAATTAATCAAATTTTAAGCATGTTCTTTATAAAAGCAGCCATGGAACACAACCAAATAGAGCTACATCAAAATGTACAACTCTGTATCCTAATGTTCTTCAGAAGAACCTTATTTTTCTATGAAGATACTGTATATGTTCTTTTGCTTGTGTAAAAAGTGGCAGTTCCTGATCGCCACTGGTGTAGATAGATTGCTGGAGGTAAATTATGTAAAATGCTGCCACACTCCCCTTTTCTTGAACCTCAGCTTAACTCTTGCTGAAAAGGATAGGTGAAAAGTATGTATTTTCTGAACATTTTGGAAAGCATTACAGAGTTATACCTTCAGGGCTGTTGTGTGCAGAAAGCTGAATACAGTTCGATGTCAACAACAGCTTTCAGTTAGCTTTAAAGAGAGTGTACTACCAAATCATACTTAATAAATATTTAACACAAAAAATTGTAAACAGTATTTGGACAACATGAATAACTTAAGTAAATGCTATTAAATAGTAAAACTATTGGTGTTTTTTATACACTGCCACCACTTTGCTGCTGCTATGTATATTTCAGTGTAAGGCTTCAACATAACATTTGCACTGTTCTTTAGAAAGCATAATATATTATATATAAAAAATTCTCCTTTGATCTTCTTTCAGTGATGATTTCTTAGTCCCTTTCAAAATGTGGCCATTATGTAATGTGGATTCATGGATATTTCAAAGCTTAAAAAGACGGAAACAATGCCTCTGTTCTTTTCCAGATTTTTCAGAGCCTTGTCAGTAAACACAAGTCTGAGGATCCTTATATTCCAGTTCTTAGGTTAACAGCTGACTGGTCTCCTCATTTTCTAGTGTAGCTATATCCCAAGTGGTATCCCAAGTATTGGGATCAATATATAAAATATTCGTTTCCCTATATTTCTATAAGGCTTTTTACTCTATAGGGTATATATTTCCCCTATAAACCTGAATCAGGTTAAGATTTACAAACTCTCACCTGACTGAACTCTGCCCCATGCTCTCTTTAATTAAAACAGAATCCCAATTTAAAGCAGTTAGTTTATAACCAAGTATAGTTTTTACGTCCCTGTCACCTCTGGGGTGACAAATGCTCCCCTTACAGTTCGCTCTCTAGGTATGTGCACTTTGGTAGACTATAAATTAGACAACTCAACCAAGTAAAGCTGAAGTAATACTCACTTGTATTCAGAATGATATAGATATTGGGATGTAGCCCGCACAGCTCTTGGTCCTGCATTAAATCACCCACTGAATCCATAGGATATTTGTCTCCAACTCCCAAATTTCTAGTCTTTCCTCTCTGAATTCTGATTGTCTCAGCTTTTAGATTATGCATATGAGTGAGACCTGTAAGACTGCTTAGCCTTAATGGAAACTTGCTAAACAGTTTCAGAAAAAAATAGTGAGCATGTCCAGTATCTACCACACCAGGAGTTCATCTAGGTCCTTCAAACTGAGTTGCCCTACACTGCTCTCTGCACATGGGAATAAAGGGTTCAAACAAAATAATCCACTACTCCTTCCGATTATTTCTCTCCCTTTCTTTGGTCTTACAAGTCAACTGCTGCTGTACAAAGCATGTTGGTTACACTTGTAATACAGTAAATGACTTCCTGCATTCCCTACATGGGAGAACATCAAAATCCTTCAGGATGCCAGATCTAACCCCAGTAGGGTGGGTGTTGCAGCTAATCTGACTACTGAGGACCTGATGATTCTATTTCCCCTGCCTCCAATTGACCTGGAGCTCTCCTCATCCTTCTCTCTTTACTTGGGCACAGAGGAGAAGATTTGGCCATGCCAGGTTCAAAAGTCAAATCAGAAAATTCATGAAGCTTTACTGAGCTGTTCTTAAAAATGATTTTACTGTGGCTCTAAAGTCTGAAGCTTCAAAAATTTTAGAATGTGGTATTATTAAATTATGTCAATAGGATTTCTATACCCAGAAAAAGTGTCACTGTGAGATTTCATCTTGAATGAACATCCAATTCATGTCTGTTTTAAAATGTTGAATTCATTTTGTTTAAAAGAAAATAATAGTTATCTGAGATATTAACGGACACCTAACTTAAAAATGTTAAATTTTCAAAAATCTTGTGTGTGTACACACACACACACAGATCAAATCAAATACTTCTTTTCTGTCATACAGATGATGCTCTTACTTTGTACAACATTCAGGGATCAAGGGAAATGTAAGAAAGAGTGACTCCATAGCAGACCCCAGAATCTGGCCTGACCATTAGAAAGAAATATGTCTCTCAGTTTGCTCTCTCAACCTGGGGCGTTTGTGATAAAGGAAGTGCCTGTCAGATTTACAAGGTGAGTGTTAATTGTAGAAGCACATCCAGAGATTAAGAGTTTGTGCTAAAAGTAACAAGAGAACAGTTGTTGTTTATGGCTGGTACAACTTTGTTTTCCTGAACTCTGGAATAAGATGTGTGAACACATCTAATCTTGCATGATTATCTTGTTTATTTCCTTTTAGATATAACAAGTGGGATGGATAAACTTATTGAAGTCTGCCATGTCCCACTGATTTTAGAATGGTTATGTTAAAGGACGGGTAGGTGATAAAATGCCGATGTTACAATATATACGTTGCAGCGTGAGTGTGATTGTATGTATGTATGTATGATTGAATGAGGAATGAAATATTAGAGGTTGAGGTGCCAGACTTAAAATAAAACCATTTGGCAGAAGAATACAGTGAATGAGATAGCCCGATAACTCTGAGGGCATACTTGCCCCAAGCGCAGGAGGGTCAAAGAACAAGATAACAACATACTGTCATTCTGTCATTGCTGTGCCATCTGCATGATTGACTACCACTTCAAACGTGAGAACAGTCATTGATTACCACTTCAAACATGAGAACAGTATGAGGAGGCAAATACATGAGGATGGATCCCTTTAGATCAGACCCTGAAGTCTGATTTTGTTCTGATTCTGCAAACCAACTTCCAGGAGCATCAGATGCACCTCTGACAAGGCCCTGATCCCTCCTTTTATTCAGGTCACCTGGCCAGTGGCTTGGTACGAGCAGCTCTAAAGACTGGTAACTATGATAATAACCTTGCAGAATCTGTGTGTGTGTGTGAATGAATGTGTAAATGAATGGAATGTTATAGCTATAACTGACTGCTTACTAGGATTCTTTTTGTAGGCGCAATAAACATGGCATTTTGCCTTATCCCCTTTAATAAGATCCTGCTGGTTTTTATTTTATTGGTACAACACAAGCCCCTAGCAGTAATAATCTATGCAGGGACTAGCATGTAGCAGACATGGCAGTGCTGATCATGAGACCACATTGACACTAGTTTTGCATTGTTAATGTCCACCTGTGACCAAGATGAAAGTACTTGGCTCCTAATTTGATCCAATGTATGCAGTACCTTATTCAAAGTTAAAACATCAAAAGATGGACTTTCTAAACCACTGTGTATTATTCTAGGTTTTTCCGGTACTGTATGCAAGACACTGTCCTACAGCAATTCCTATCTTACTTCTAAAGCAAGAGAAAACTTTATTGTTTTTCTTCTTTCCCTAAATTGATATTTGTGCCTCCTGCATGTTTTCTGTATATACAAAAGGCAAAGTGCCCAAATAAGCAGCATCCAGGTTAACTAAGATCTCTGACGCAGGGAAATAAGCAATCAAGGAGTCGTACAGTATGATCCTCAGCTAACAAACGGGCATACAATCAATGGAGCTAAGCCAATTTACACTAGCTGAGGATCTGCCCAAGGTCTGTAAAGGGAGTTATCATTTGGTCACATTAGAACTGAAAATATAAGAATTTGTATTTGATCTTCAGGTATTTTATATATTGTGTATACATTTGATCAGAACTTATGTTACAATACAATGTACAAAACATACACACTTTACTGCCCAGTAAAATGAACCATACGATTCTAGTTTGTGACAAACCATAATGCAGGAGAGCAAGGAGATAAACAGATTATTCTTATATACTGTATAAGGCTTATTACATCAATCACAATGGCAATAACTTTTTTTTTTTAAAAAAGAAGCATTTTCCTTTAAGGTATTGTCTTTATCATGATAAGTTATTAAATGTACTGAGGTACCTTCTAGGACAGGGGTTCTCATACTGGGGAGTGGGTGTCATGATCCTTTAGGGTTTAATAGGATTATTATGTGAAGGTCATTAGTACATGCAGGAAACAGAGAGCAACTGCTATAAAATAGAATAAGAGAGGTAGCCGTGTTAGTCTGGAATAGCAGAGGTAACAAAGAGTCCTGTGGCACCTTAAAGACTAACTAAAGTATTGAAGCAAAAGCTTTCGTGGGCTAATACCCACTTCGTCGGATGCAAGCAGTGGAAGTCACTGCTTGCATCCGACGAAGTGGGTATTAGCCCACGAAAGCTTATGCTTCAATACTTTAGTTAGTCTTTAAGGTGCCACAGGACTCTTTGTTACCTCTGCTATAAAATATATAATTTAAATCTAGCTGTTTAGAAAATAGCACTTATCTTTCTGCTGTAATGTAGTGTATTTACTTCAAAAAGTATTGTAAACATATAATGCAGTGATCGCTGACCTTAAACAAAATATATATTTGTACTATCCCCACTTTAAGGAAATTGGACTCTGGTGATTGTATCATGCATGCAGGTTTGGTGTCTTGAGTCTAAAAGGGTGGGACTGAAGCAGAGGGCTTGATTGTTCAGCAGCTGAAGAGCGGCATTAACCTGCAGACCAATCAGAACACTGAGATTGGCAAAAAATAGTAATGTATAATTTGA
This sequence comes from Sternotherus odoratus, assembly GCA_032164245.1. Taxonomy (NCBI): domain Eukaryota; kingdom Metazoa; phylum Chordata; order Testudines; family Kinosternidae; genus Sternotherus; species Sternotherus odoratus. The sequence continues at coordinate 39,950,588 of JAVMKO010000011.1, forward strand.
CAATCAGACACACAGGCAGAGGTAGCACTAGGGGGACTTGCCAAAATTTGCTTTTTCCTCTCCATAGCCCCCCCTCCTAGGTCAAAGATCAAATGTTACTTCTGCAGTTCTGTGCCACTGCTGGCAGCAGTATGGGGTTTTTTTACCCTAGGAAAAGAATGTTTAGGGACATCCCTTCAACTCATGAAAAATGGGAAAGAGCAACCGGCCTGAGTGAACCAACTGCGCTTTCAGATTAGCATATTCTAAAAGTGGTCTACAAGAGAAAACAGAAATCTCAGTCTCCCTCTGTAGTAGAAAGTGTGCCTCTGAAATAGTACAGTGACTAGTGTGGATGAAGAAGAATGGCAGACATGGCCCAGTACTCCTATTCTTCACCATGCTAAGCCTTGGACCAAGGGGATCATCTGAGGAATGGAACAAAACCTAAGCAGCCCACCTGGATTGACCATATTTTGTTTCTTGGGATCCACATTGCAAAAATATAAAATGGGGGAGAAACACTAACTGCTTCCAATTGGCCTTTAAAACATCAAGCACCAGAGATGAAATTATGACAGCAATGAAGGAAAAAACATTTCATGTAAATTAAAAATGGGTTTTACCCACAGCAAATTTGACTTATACTGACAGTTTCTAACTGGTCATATGATACAGATACCGGTCATATGTCTGTCCAGGGGTTTAAATCTTTCAAAAGAAAACATCAATACAGTTAGACTTCTACCCTTTTAGTGGTTACAGAAGTGACGCATTTAGCCAATTAAATTGAAGCTTAAGGCTTTCAGCGGAAATACACTGAGTCATTTAGTTTCTCTAGGTAGCTGCCCTACTTTAGCTTTCTCATGGGAATGCACTTATTTGGTGTCCAAATCAAATCCTACATCAAAAAACAAACTGCTTCACAAACACGCTAGCTAACTAGTCTCTTTCTATATACTTTGGGTGTACAGAGACAAGTATGGGAATCACTTCAGGAAAACACAATGATGGAGACTGCATAACTGATACCATTTGCTCAGATCATCATGCCTATATAACAGGCCCCTGAGTCAAGACTCCAGGATTCCATTCCCACCTGAGACCTTAATGTCATTGCCTAACTTATCTGTGCCTTCTATTATCCACTTCTGAACTAGCTGTCAAACCTACGTCACAGAAGCACTGTGGACTTGAATTATTGTTCTTTGCAAATTAATTTGAGATGATCAGATAAAGGTGCAAAGTATTAGTCAAATATTACATAATCAAACTAATTCTTGGTCACGATTCAGGTATCTAAACTGGACCTTGGATTAGTTTTGAAATATGCAGCACAAAGCAGACACTAAAATCTTTACTAAAGCATTTATCAGTTCATTAGAGTTAGTAGAGAATAATTTTTTTAAAACATGTATTTCATTGTTTTGTCTAGTCATTCAATTTATTGCTTAAAAGTTTTCATCTTCTTGCAGAAATTAGTCAAACCTACAGAATATATATTATACACTTTACAAAAGTCAATTTCTCAGTTCTAAGCAGGTGTTCTAAAATATTTAGTTTACTGCATACAGCAACACTCTCCAAGCTATTTAAACTGATAAATATTAAGAATCTAATTAGGAGCTTCATATGTAGAAATTGGTGCTCTCTAGGTTAAATTACTCAGGCTATAAAAAGAAAGATTTGGAAAGCTCCTTTTAATGAAAACTTCTCTTCAATGCCCACAGCATCAGTCCTTGATGAAACCAGCATCTCTTAGGATCAGACCCCTAACTCACAGCTAGTATTAAAAACAATATTTATATATATATATATATATATATATATATATATATATATATATATATATATATATATATATATATATATATATATATATATATATATATATATATATAGTACTTCTTGCCTTTTTTCAAAGGTTCTTACTTCACATTGTGCGACAAAGATTAAAAATCAATTGTCTGAAGTCCATGCCTATGTTGTCATCTCTATAAACCTCAATGCTAGTCCATCTAAGAATTCTCTATGCCAAAGGTTTCTGTATCATGAATATATTCCATATGCAGATACAGTTACACAGGGAAGAAATAACAGTATAGAATGATTTTCTGGAACTGGAGTCTGCACAGTGTCTTTCTTAAGACTGATCTGCAGGTATTGGATGCTTGGGTAATAGCACAGAAACAGTAAAAATATCTGAGTCTTGAAAATCCTAGTAAATATTTTAAATGAATCACTTTGAATAAGGAATGTATAAGGAAGGAGAGAGAGACATTTTTTTTTCCTGAGGCACCTAAATGCATTTCTGTTAACTCTCTACATAGCCAGCTCCAAATATTTTTCATCTATTATACCAAAGTTCTCAAGAGTTATGAGATTATTTTGTCCAAATTCAGCTGTTCGGTGTCCCCAGATTTAAACATAAAAACCAGGATTTCACCATCTGTATACACTTCAAAACATCAAAAAATACACATACCTTATGTTAGTACAAAATAAAATTTACATTTTTTTAACATTTTTATGTTATTCCCTATTCCAATGTGATCTCTTTACTCTCCTCTAGAAACTCAGAGGAAATGTCCCCTGTGGGATATTCCAACATTATGCCACTCCTGTGCCCTCTCACGAGCTCTAGATAAATGGGCGAGAAAGAAATAGCTGAAGATTGCTGCTTTGGATATTCCAGAGTGCAGAATACGGGCTCTAAAAGGCAACTGCATCTGAGCCTAAATTAGAGCACGCATGAGTTTATACTTTGCTAATGCTTTAAAATTAATTTCTTATATACAGCACATGGAGAGAAAGAAGCAAAGGATAACACCAACAATGGCAGCAGCAATTTAGATTCTGCATTATAAAATGTAATGTAATGTACAAACACTGGACTTCACTGTACTGATCTCTCCCCAAGATCACCTTATATTTTCAGAAACTTAGGGTAGTCATTAGATAACAATTCAAAACCAATTGTCCTTTTAATATCCTCATTTTGCAGTTCTAAATCTTGTAAGACCTTCACATTGATGGCAGCAATCATTGAAAAGACCAAGTTCAGAACCATTGACTGACTACGTCTAATCCAAACTACGCCTGATTAATATTTCATCTAGTTTCTATGAAGCCAGAAAGTTCCATTTTGATTTTCCAGTGTACCAGCTATGATTTTAATCACTCTCAGTGAAAAGAGCAACTCCAATTCTCAATTTATTCCACAGGAGGGACTGAAATTGGCAACAGAAAGTGAAAGGTTAAATCACAATGTCCCAAAACTTTCCATGCCCTTGGCTACTGTTCCTACTCTCTAAAATGTGGAGTTTCTTTTAATGTCAAAAGATTTTTGTTTCATTAATAAAATATTTATCTGTAATTGCAACCTCTCCTTTTCACCAGATTCAAGTTTGTTTTGGTTTTAAAGCTGTGCCAGTTATCCTGATAATGTGGAACAGACAATGTGAAGTATTCAAAAAGACATGATGGGCATTTACACTATAATCATTACTTATTCTAAAATATATATGAATGAAGTATTTTCGACTTATGGGGGCCAGATTCAATTTCTTTTTTAGGCTTGTCTCTTTCCATTAAAAATATGAAATAAATCTGACAATATATTATCAATACTCTTCTTTGTTAAAACAAGTTTATGCCAGTGTGATCTCAGGGGTTTTTTTTGTGGCCAATGCCCATAATCATGTTGGTGGGGCTCTTTTAAATATGAAACTAACAACACTTCCAGGAAAGTACACCACTTGAATGCACACAGTGGGTGGTGGTTTAATCAAAACATCTTTATTTTATGAAATGGACCCAAATAAAATTAAAACACTGCCTGCAAAACAGATCAACCTGCTTGATGCTGCATGCTAGGCTACAAAGACAATGACAATTTATCAGTGATGAAATTTTGTTTTTATTTGAAAATGCAACTGAACTCTACTTCGTCAGCATCATTGTAATTAACTGATTAATTACATACCATGACTGCTGCAGTGTATGTGACAATTGTAAACAATGAGCTAAATTCAACCTAGGTATAATTCCTTTGAAGATGACAGTTATACTAGGATGAACCGGACCAAGTGTAACTTTCTGTATGGAGGCTTAGGGAGGAAAAAAACAAGACTTCTCAGAATTGCAAAGCAAAAAAACAAACCACACCATTTGGTATGGTATGTGAATGGCAAAGAAGACAATGCTGTATCTGAACCTACTCACTCCAGAAATCCAGATTAAAACCTCTCCGGCTGCAATCAATATTCTAGGAGAGTTTTGGGACTTATGTTCTGTTATGAGCATAAGTGATTTCTGCCCTTATATTGCCAAATAACATTTTTAATAGCAATAGCCCCAAAACAATCCAGGACATTTTTACTGTTGTCAAATGTAAAGAACATTAATGTTTTATACTTTGCCATATATAATAGTACTTTGTTCAGATTTATGATTGGTTTTATATAGTTATAAAACTACCTTGGATTAAAAGTATACTCTCATGTATCAGCTCTTTATTGTCTTTGGTTCAGAATTATTGGATATTTGTTCATTTTATTTGTGTTATGCACCTTACAGTAGGGCATATGATTGAATACTACCCATTTTCTATTGTGTAGACTACAGCATTTACTTCACAACACTGACTTAAAAAAATCATGCTGCTCTAACCTGAGGCACTTTTTACTGCTTATGCCTATATAAAAATATGAAGAATGACTTATGCTTTAATGGTTATTTATTAGATAGGCACCAATGGTGGCTGTTAACAGGCAAGTTATATTAATTCTGCTGTGTTACAAACCCCCAGTCTTCTCTTGTTACTGAACAATAGAAAGGAATTTAAAATTAACCCAGTTATTCCTTACATTAAATTGGAAAAGGTACTTAATACACAAGTACTTAATTTTCATTTCATTCCAGATACCGGGAAAATGCAGCAATATTTCCATAAAATCCCAGAACTAACTTGTTATTTACAATATACTGTTTTTATAATTTTACTATACTAGAAAAATACATAGCTCTGCTGTGTATGCATTGCAATATCATTTATGACTATCAAAGAGAATAAACTGGGCAACTGCAAACATATGGCTTCAGAGTTATCAAGATTTGTGATTACAACATATACATTTAGAATGAAGTTCAAGAGTAGAAACCTGAGGTAGAACAGGAGATTAAACCCAGGTCTCCAGGCTCCCAAGCTAGCAGACTAACCAGTTTTCCATCCAGCTTCTCCAGTATATGTTCCAACTGGGACTCAGGAAGGCCCAATGTTCACCAAAAGAATTATCCTAAGTGACAGAAATTTTAACTTTGAGACCTAGAAGGCTGAGAGTGCACAGGTGAAAAATCAGGCAGGAGTCTCCCCAGGTGATCTTACGTGTACAACCTTTTCATCCTGAACAGATATAATTTCAAAAAACAGTCAATATTTTAGCTAAAATGATCTTCTCAGTTCTGCTCCTGTTGTACCATGCATGAAATAAAACGTGAGTAAAAAACTTCCACAGGTTCCTTGGTACAGATTCCTGAATGGGGGATAGCCTCCAGTGAGTTTAGAAGAAGCATAACTGACTCCCTTTCCTTGCTTCCCTATAACTCCTAGAGCAGACAGTTGTGTTGGGAGAGTGACATATTAAGTTCTGGGTATCCACAGATGGCATTATGATCCCTTGATGACCTTAGCCAGCCAGGGCCTGCCTAAGTTAGAGAAGTCCCCACTGTCTGTCCATCTCTGGGATAGAGCTCAATCAGGGAGCTACAACTGGTTGTTGGTTCTTAGCTTCTTTTATCCCTCTTCTTGGCAGCCCTGGATGAAGGAACCACAGATGCTCAGAACTAGAATTTGTTTTCAATTTTTGTTTAATGAAAAATTGCCTATTTTTAAAACAATCATATTAGGGGATTTTTTTTTTATTTCTTTCAAAGTTTTCAAAACCCCAACTGTGAGATTTGGGTTTTCATCAAGAAAAACTCCAGAAAAATCAAAAAATTTCAAAACAAAATGTGTTCACCTTGAATTGTACATGGACAATAGGGAGCCTTTGCTGGCTCAGGAGCACTAGCATAAGCAGCTATTTGTGTCTGTTAAGCAGCTGTGCTCTCTAGTCAGTGTAGGTTCCATGGAGTTCTTAAGCAAAGTGTCAGGCTGAATCAGGGACATGCGAGCAATGATAAATGTACAGTATAAGATCAGATTTCTGGGAAAGACCTTTATTGTTCTTGCAAAATTTGATTTTCTGCTTTTACAAGGTGCATATGTTGAAGTACAGAAAAAAGGTCGTAATCTCTGTGATATTGAAAGGAAATATTTAATAACTTACCACATCACAATTAATTTTGGTGTACCTTAGACTTCTAAAATAATCTTTCAACCTTATTAATTGTCCTTTCTTCCATCTTTTACTACTCCTGCTTTTCTTTTGTTGGATTATTTAATAAAGTTATTTTCATTGTCTGTTTCTTCCCCACTTTTTTCCCCTTGCCAAACAACTAGACTTGGTGCTCAGCTTTTCAAAATTATTTTAAAGATATGGATTTGACCAAATCTAGCCATGTGTCCATATTAGACTTCAACTGAAAGACTACATTTAAGCAAGCCACCTTTATTTTTTACAAACAAAATAACTCAATTTATTTACAACTGCCTGCCACTGCTGCTGAGGAAAGAATGGAGGCCAAATCTGATGGGACTTGTCAGTCTTCTCAGCACTTGTGAGTTTTGCTGCCTACCTATGTGGTGAAAAATGGGAGGAAAGAGACAGAAAGAGAACCAGTCTCATAGCCAGAGACAAAACTCATCTAACTGTTCCTTCTCCCTTTCCTTAGTGTTTTTCCCTTTTAGAGAAATACACCAACCACCATATATTTTAAATTGTGTTTGTTTATTTTCCTAGGATCAATATAGTCATTTGTATAAAACAAACATTGTAAAATAAAGCAGCGGATAACAAAAAGTTCATGTAAAGTGTATCATTAATCCAGTCTGGAGGTGACAAAGGTACAGTCCATAGCAAAGAGAAGCAGTCACAATCACCACAACAGAGATGAAATAAGGGCTTTCTGGACCCTGATGCTACCAGTAACTTGATGAGAAAATCAGAAGCATCACAAAACTGTGGGCCTAACTTACAACTGTTGGACTTGAAACCCTTTCTTCTCCACAGTAATCAGAGTAAATGCCCTCCCTACATACTCTCCAGGGGTAAATTCCATAAATCCAGCACAAGGTCTATGCTCCACTTAAGCATATTTTGAGCATTTACAAGAGACTGCGGTGGAGCAAAGGCGCCATGCACAGGGATGAATTTCACCCCACATGCATCCCACAATCAATCAGTACGATCTCTGTTTTATATAGACTGAACTCAAGCTGCTCAGTCTCAGTTGATGGCCAGTTTTAGATCTTCTCTAATTACCACTAACAAACAGAAGACCCCTTTCTAAATAATTATATGGAGAAAAATTCACCCTGTGCAGATAATCAATGCATAGACTTGGCTACAATTGCAAGATGTATGGACCATTTAAAAGTCACTTGAGCCCACCATGCTGGTTCTTTGTTCAGGATGAGCTTCAGCAGATTAAATGTACCATAATGTTTCATCTGTAATGAATTTCCAGGAAAAAGAATGAATAAATTCCAGGCACAAAAATAGGGGCACAATTTATTGTGGGTGCAAATTGCCTTTCCTATGGGTTTTTAATTATACTTTTTAGTATCATGGGGATAAATTCTAAACATGGTTACAAAAGGACATGGCTCTCCGCTAATCTATGATTGGAATAGGGCTATTTCAACAGCAAGTGGTCTATAAAGAATCCAAAACAGGGTACTGAATTGTAAGTATTAGGCTTAAATAATTTAATGTAGCATGCTGTGCAAACTGTACTACAAAAAACTGGAAACCTCATTTATCTAATGACTGAAATTTACAGGAAACAGAGCCCTATTGTTTGTCATGCTGCTACATTTTAATTATTCACTTTTCTGCCAAAAACTGTCACTACCTACTATGAGGCCCTTGATGCGAGAAAATTGATGCAATTGTCTTCTTCTGTAGTTAATACAAGATTAAGAAGCAGAGGAAAAAACATACATCAAAAGACAAGTATTAAGAAATATTGATATAAAAAAAACCTGTGAAGCTGAAAATGGTTAGGACTGTTAGAAAATATTTGCTAAACTTGATACTGTAAGTTTAAACTTCAGAACGTTTTCTTGGGAAATCACAAGTACACTAACAAACAGCATTACTTTTCAGTACATAATTCCCATAAGGGCATAAGCTACAAAAAATGTTATCACTGCACTGTCAATGTTAACGTTATCTAGGAAACTTGATTGGCTTTAAAAAAAAAACCAAAACAATACAGCATCGATGAACACAAACTACCAGAATTCTGTTAACAGGTGAAACACTGCAATTAATGTTCCCTCAGAAGAAAACAGGACAAAAATAGTCACATTTAGCACATAGAGTATTGTATTGTGCAAGTACTGTGTACAGATTCAGAACAATATTTTAGACAAGATTGGCATCTATCTTTAATACATTACCTACACACTAGCTCAAGCAAAGCATTCCTTACTGCTGCTAGTGTTACGAGAGCATCTGAATAAAACTACAAACTCCAAACAGATTTTGGTAGAGATCACAGGAGAGTGTGTCAAGTTTTCTGTCCTGCCTGAACTGTAGATGTATTCAACCATGTAAGAATGTGGCTGCCTTAATTAGACTAACAGGTCCTAAACAGGAGCAAGCCCAGGCATGTAAGAACTAAGGTTGGAAACTAAAGACATAAATGGACAAGCAACCAGATGAAGGAAACAGGAAAACTGGAGATGTTGTACACTTCTGATAAGTACTGGGCAAAGAGAAGGTGCTATTTGTTAACTACAGGGAGGAAGGTTAACTCATGTGTCATTAGGCTGTTTTTCTTTTAGTCTGGTGATATTATGTTTTTACCACTAAGGCTGCTTAAATGAAGGAAACTGCTGGAGTGTCTGCAGCTCAGCCTATCCTTGGTAATGGACTTTCAGTCCTCTTTGCTGTGACCTGTGAAGCACAGGAATTCATTTAAATAGTCGGAGCTATATAGAGTGTCATAGATACTCAAAACACTTTACAATAGTGTTCATGGAGGATAGGTCCATCAATGGCTACTAGCCAGGATGGGCAGGAATGGTGTCCATAGCCTCTGTTTGCCAGAAGCTGAGAATGAGTGACAAGGGATGAATTACTTGATGATTACCTGTTCTGATGATGCCCTCTGGGGCACCTGGCATTGGTCACTGCCAGAAGACAACCTACTGGGCTAGATGGACCTTTGGTCTGACCTAGTAGGGCCATTCTTATGTTCTTAGTAGTAAAAACATTTTATTCAAAACAGAACAAAGTCAGTGGCCTGAAGAGCTTACAATCTAAACACCAACTTCATATTTATGTCCCCCCCCCCTTGATCCACTGATATGGAGACGGTCAATGTGAAACACCAACTCACTAAAAAGAACAATTACTGGCCAATGCTATGCTTTATTCTAACAGAGCTTTTAAGTACAGGTAAAACGCATTAAAAATGTGCCTGAGATAGCAAACTCATTTCTCTTTCAAAACAAGTACTTAAACTATGCTGTAAAAACAACAAATCTTCATGTACATTTAACTCCCTCAGACCACTGAATCCTCCAGTAATCGTTGCTTAGATCAAGGATCACACTTTAAAAATGTGGATTCCATGTGTGCAGGCACAAATACCAAATTTAGATTTTTTTTTAGCACTAATGCCTGAAGGCACTGTGTCTATTTGAAGAAGAATGTAGAAATGCAGGTCAGTTTGAGATTTATTTGTACTTCTCATCCACGTAAATGTTTGTATACAACAAGCAATTCAACTTTTAAACAATCTGAATTACAATAGGATTGTAGTGGTTTTCAAAATAGTGCCAAAACCCACCAAAATAGTATTTTAGTATGTTTAAAGATTTGGTTTTTGTTAGTTTTACTAGAATGACAATGTTTTAATACATTTTCATTGATTTCACCATGTAGTAAAACAAATATAATATTAAAAAATTCAGTCAATAATTTTTAAGTAATGGAAAAATGAAACACTAAATATAAACCAAATTGCAAGGAAATTAAATTGAATGTTAAGAGCTAAAAAGCTAAAAGAAAGGATACTAAAAAGGTAAAACCACCAGGATAATTGTATTGATCAGTTAATGTATTAACGACATCCTAATGTAATCAGATCAATATTCTAGCTTGTATTTAAAAATGTAAACGCCACCAAAGTGCCAGTGGGACTATTCTCTACACAAATACAATAAAGGACTTTACAAAGCTGTTCAATAATGATTCATTTTATTAAACTTTATTCTGTTTTAAAAATAATATTTTTAAAGTAATAAACTCTTATGCCTTTAAAATGTAATTACATATCGGAAGGTTTTATCTTAATGGATATACAAGGACACTAAACCTTTAGGCCAGTCTTAAGTGAATGGATGAATTCTCTCCCTATCTCCAGTTCTGAGACTTTATAAATGTCTACATACTGTTGTACATAGGAAAGTGGACACAATTTTTAATCATTTGGCAAAGTACAACCTTTTAAATTAAAAAAATACCAATGATTGCATCAGAACAGCAGATATAGAAGGAATATGACCAGAATAATAACTCAGTTGCACAAGTTCAGATATATCTGTATTTTAACTTTCTGTCATCCCAAATCAGTGAAAGACTTTTCATTCATTTTAAAGGAAGTTGGACGAGACCCACCACACCACATCTCCTATTCACTGAAGGAGAGGTTCAGATTAAGGATATGTGAACTAGTTCCAATTAATAATTGAGAATCAGCCTGAACTTCAGCTCAAAGGGAAAACAAGCTGCTATTTTAGGTTATAAAAAATTTAGAAGTGTACTTTAGCTCTTTTCCCATCCAGGATGCTTACTATAGAGTTCATCTCTAGGAGTAAAAAGGTCTGATCAGCTGCTTTCTTCAAATTCTGAGATTTTCCAGGGCATCTCTTTTTCAGGGGGATCTCCACAGGAGGCTTACAAATCATAACTCATTTGGCCAGAATCCAATGGAATGAGTTTGAAAACTGAACTCCTTCATTGAATATTACCCCCAAGTTACCTGTTAGTGTCTTGAAAATGGGTGATTGGGTAAGGGAAGAAAAACATCTACACTGAAGGACAGGAAGTAAAGACTAACGGAGAGAAAAAAAGAGACAGAGTTCAAGAGTCAAACTTTCAAACAGCCTCCACAAATATGCATGGAATATTTGCCAAGCATAACCACTCACATGTGCAAAGACCAGACAGCTGTGGTGAGAAACTCACCATGTGAAGTGGATTCAAATTAATTTATATGTGAAAAAGCAGATTTGGAGATTGACCCTACACAAGGCTGGATTTGGAACTCCATATTATTATTAATTATTATTATTATTATTTTGGCAGTACTCTGAAGAAATAAAAACAATATACTACTTCTGCAGCATTGACTAATTAAAGCTAATGGAAAGAAAGAGTGAAAAAAATTAAAAAGTATGTAACACATCTAGAGATCAGGTAATTAACCTTGTATCAGTCTCTATGTAATATCTGAGATAGTAGGTGACAAAATATTTAGTATTTTGCAATCAGTTTGTTTTAGTAACTGTTCTAATTACAAATACTATTTATTTTTATGTTCCCCCATCTTTTTTCTATGCACTATGCCCTCCAATGCCCAGGCCAAGCAGTATTTCAGATGATTCTCATGAATCCTTGAAAGAATAATCTCACATAGCTTTATCCTGTACGTTTGAGTTTCAACCATAATTATTTAAATAATAATTATTTAAATATTATATAATTTTAAGTTAGATTTTAACATTTTGTTTTTAGAAAAATGATTCCATAATCCATGACATATTAAATACAATAACAAATTTAACAGTAACTAGATTAATTATTGCAATCAGTATCAATGATCCATTATGTAGAAGCTGTATCAATGCAGAGTAAAAGACATTCGTTATAAATGTATTCCCATTTTGATTCAGTGTTAAGAGAATGCACAGTGTTTCACCTACAAGTTTATCTAGGGGCTAGTCCCCACTAGGGCTAAACGTCGACTTTAGCAATGTTAAGTCGATATAAACATGTACCCGTCCTCACATGCATGGCATTTGCGTCGATTTAAAGGGACCTTAAAATCGACTTCTGTACTCCTCCCTAACGAGAGGAGTAGCGCTAAAATCGACCTCTCTAGGTCGATTGTGGACTAGTGAGGACTCAAGTGACATTACTAGCCTCCAGAGGCTGTCCCACAATGCTGCTTTCTGACCGCTCTGGACTGCTTCACTGCTCCACTGTGACCGCTCTGGACAGCGCTCTCAACTTGCTACTCTGGCCAGGTAGACAGGAAAAGACCCGGGAACATTTGAATAGCTTCCTGTTTGGTCAGCGTGGCCAGCTCACCTGCACAGCTCAGTCACCATTCATAGAAATCAGCAGCACAAGCCGCCATGCAGAGCTCAGCAGCACAGGAGACCAGCCAGAGGAAAAGAGCTCCAGCGTGGTCCAATAATGAGGTGTTGAATCTGATCGCTATTTGGGGAGAGGAATCTGTGATGTTGGAACTCCGCAATAACAAACGGAATGCCAACACGTTCGCCAGGGTCTCCAAGGCCATGCTGGAAAAAGGCCACAAAAGGGACGCGCAACAGTGCCGCGTGAAAATTAAGAAGCTGAGGCAAGCGTTCCAGAAAGCCAAGGAGGCAAACGGACGCTTGGGGGGCGCTCCACGGACATGCCGGTTCTACAATGAACTGAATCAGATAATGGGGGGCGCCCCCACCACCATCGCACCGGTCTGCGTGGACTCCGCTGATGGGATAACCGTCAGGTCTGATGAGGATTCGGAAGATGAGGATGATGAGGAGGAGGGAAATATCACGGAGCAGCAGGTCCGAAGTGGAGAGATACCTTTTGCAGACAGCAAGGAGCTGTTTGTCACCCCAGAGCCAGTACTGTTCCAACCCTCCCAAGGGGGTACCCCAGCCCACGAAGGATCCTCTGGTGAGTGGTCTATTTTTTGCATGCCCCCGTTCCCCCCGCCAGTCTGCACAACTGCCCCCCCACTCCCAACAGGTGGCCTGTACACAGCCTGGTTTTCTCGGTTTTTAAATTTCCCGGTCCAGCATGCCTGGGTTTTCAGCCTGCAATCAAACCACACCACCTCCCCCCACCAGTCTGCACCCCCACCCGTCCCCCCCGCCAGTCTGCACAACCGCACTCTCCCCCCCCCCCCCCAACAGGTAGCCCGAAGGCAGCCCGGTTTTGTTTTGAAGTTCGCAGTGAGCCCCACACAGTGTGCTGGAGGAGGGATCCACGTGGCAGGTGGGGGGGGGGTCTGAAGGGGGGGGTTACTCTGGAATATCCGAGTATGGCTTAAGGTTAACATGGCCCGCTGCATGGTGATTTCAGTAGCCGTGTTGTGTTGAGGCTGTATGTGAGATGCTTCTGTGACTTTTGTGTGAGGCACCCAGTAACTTTTTAGGTGCGGAATATACTCATAATAGGCCGTTGAATAATGTGGTTCCCCATAGCATAGTACTCCCATTGTGATCCGTGAATGTTTCTGTCTCATAAACTTGTGCCTTTCTTTGCCCACAGCTGCACAGTTATCTCAGAATCCACCCAACTGCCCCTCTCGCCGTCTATCGCAGATATGGAAGCGTAAAAAGAAAACGCGTGATGACATGTTTAATGAACTACTCCAGAACTCCAACGCTGAGGCCGCACAGCAGACTGAACGGAGGGAAAAATTGCTACAGTCAAGACAGGAATCAAGAGCTGCAGCAGAAAAGCGTGAAGAACAACGGCTGGAGCGTGAAGAACAACAGCTGGAGCGTGAAGAACAACAGCTGGAGCGTGAGGAAAGACGAGAGGCACGCGAAGAAAGGCAGATGGATGCTTTGATCTGGATAATGGAGGACCAAAGCGATATGCTCAGGTGTCTGGTAGAGCAGAACCAAAGATCACCTCTACAGCCGCTGTATAACCACCTCTCCCCCTCCCCAAGTCCCATAACTTCCCCACCCAAACGCGGGGTGAGAACCCGGGGGGAGGGGGAGTGGGGGAGAAGCTCCGGGGACCGACCCACTCTACATCACAAGCCAGCACAAGCAGCAGCAGGATGAGTGTATCCGATAACTTTTAAAAGCTGCTGAGTCTTGGCCACCCTACATCACCCCTAACCCCTTCCCCCCACCCGCTCCTCCACCACTGCGACTGCTGGTTTCCCTCCCCACCCCACCCCAAATTTGTGATGAATCAATAAAGAAACCGTGATTTTTAAAACAGTGTATTTATTTCCTCTGCAAGCATCAGGAGGGGGGAGGGAAAGAGGGTGTAAGGACGGCAGGCTTAGGGCTGAGCAGAGCAAGGGACCGGGTTGTCAAACGTCATCTTGGGCACTCATGAAACTGGTTTTCAAGATGTCCCTGAGGCGCAGCACCTCATGGTGCGCTCTTCTACTTTCCCTGCTGTCTGGCTGCTGGTAAGCAGCAGACAGTAAATTTGCCTCTGCCTCCCAGCCCGCCATAAACGTTTCCCCCTTGCTCTCACAGAGATTGTGGAGCACAGAGCAAGCAGCAATAACAATGGGGATATTTCTCTCACTGATGTCTGAGCGAATCAGTAATGATCTCCATCTCCCCTTGAGTCGGCCAAATGCACACTCTACTACCATTCTGCACTTGCTCAGCCTGTAATTGAACAGCTCCTGACCCCTGTCCAGGGCCCCACTGTAGGGCTTCATAAGCCAGGGCATTAAGGGGTAGGCTAGGTCCCCAGTGAGAACGATGGGCATTTCCACCCCCCCGCCCCCCACAGAAATTTTCTGGTCGGGGAAGAAAATCCCTTGCTGCAGCTGTCTAAAAATCCTAGAGTTCCTGAAAACACGAGCGTCATGAACCTTTCCCGGCCACCCCACGTACAGGTCGGTGAAACGTCCCTTGTGGTCAACCACTGCTTGCATGACCATAGAATAATATCCCTTCCAGTTTCTGTATTCTGCGGCCTCATGGTCCGGTGCCAGGATAGGGATATGAGTCCCATCTATAGCCCCACCACAGTTAGGGAATCCCATGGCGGCAAAGCCATCTATTGTAGCGTGCAGGTTTCCAAGGTTTATAACCCTGGGTAGCAGCTGCTCGACGACTGCCCTGCTTACTTGCATCACAGCAAAGCCCACTGTAGACCTACCCAGCCCAAACTGATTTGCCACTGACCGGTAGCAGTCTGGCGTTGCAAGCTTCCAGAGGGGTATCGCCACTCGCTTCTCAACTGTGAGGGCCGCCCTCATTCTGGTATTCTTGTGCCGGAGGGCCGGGGGAAGCAAGTCACAAAGTTCCATGAACGTGCCCTTACGCATGCGAAAGTTTCTGAGCCACTGGGAGTTATCCCAGACCCGCAGCACTATGCGATCCCACCAGTCAGTGCTTGTTTCCCTGGCCCAGAATCAGCGTTCCATGGCATGAGCCTGCCCCATTGCCACCAAATTTGCCAAATTGTCGGTCGCCCTACTTCCAAAAACCGCAGTGTCCCTGTCCCTGCTGTGCATGTCCAGGTCCATGTCCTCCTCCTCCTCCTCACTGTCATCAGCTTCCGGAAAGCGCAGTTGTCTCCGGATCACATTCCTCTGCAGACAATGCAGCATAAAATCCAGAACAAGGCGGGAGGTCTTCACAACGGCCAGTGCTGCAGCGATGGCATCTGCAGGCTCCATGCTTGCACTGCTATGGCGTTCGCACAGCGTGGGGATGGGGCTCGAATAATGGGATGCCTACCCACAGTGAGTGCACAGCTCGAAATGGTGTCGGGGGTGTGAAAAAAAGGGTGCGGAATAATGACATGCCTACCCACAGTGCAGCACTCAAAATGGTGCCTGCTGGGGGCTCCGGGAACTGTGGGATAGGTACCCATAGTGCAATGCTCGCTATGTCGATGCTTGCAAAAGTTGTAAGGACAGACACTGTCTACTTGCTGTGCTTTGTGGGGACACACAAAATCGACTCTATACAGTCTGCTTTAGAAAATCGAATTAAAGGAAATCGAACTAATGCTGTAGTGAAGACATACCCTAGGTGTCGGTGATAAACCTAGTATCCAGATGTTTACTGGATACTACGTGCACAGATCCTTAGGATTAGACTTCATATTCCTCATCTAAACTCTGTATTAATTCCTGTGGCTCAAAGAAAACATCCTTATGGACTAATTACATTTCTTTTATATCATTTCCCCATCTTAGTTAATTAACCTACTCTTGTCCTTCCAAATACTGACTTTTATGCAGAACCCTGATTTATTTTAAGTATCATTACTAATACGTAAATTTTCCAGCTGTGAATTGGAAGCATATTGCTTATTGTAACTTGCTCAATTTTTTTAAAAAAAGATCAATTGAATACATTCTCTCCTTCTGTCAAACTACAAAAATTAAGCTCATTTAAATTTTTTCAGAAAAATTAATCCTGAGCACAAAATGCTAAAATGGAATAACCTGGACTATTGAAAATTACAGTCAATAGATTATACCATAAAAATACTACAGACAAACTTCCTTAAATCCATATATACAACAGTAAGTAAGCGGACCGACAAGCTAGCATGTTTACCATTACAATCATTTATTTAGGAAGCTAATACAATTGTAAGATCAGAGTAAATGCTCTAATCATACTGCATGTTCCGTTACCAGTGGTGCTACTTGCCCCAATTAAAGGGCTGTCAGATATGATTTTTTTTCACTTTTTGCTAAGGAAAAGGTTGAAAGTAAATCTGGGAATGTTTGATCCAGTTGATATCAAAATCACTCAAACAAGTACCTGTTTGTGTTCAGGAATTCAGTTAAAATATACAATCAGTCCTACCTTCTTCAGAAATACCGGGACATTACTTTTTTTCCCATGCTCCTTCAGATCAGGCCCACAAAAATGGTTCCACCCTAAAGACTGTGTTCTATACTAGACAACACCTGTTTTCAGCATAGTTGTCTGGAGATGGACTCAACCCCTTCACAAAGGACTTTATACTGTAAGTTAGACAATACAGTTCTGACATACAATACACTGGATAAAAACTATCAAACATAGGGATTTATGACTCTGCTACTGCTTCCATGTTAAGAGAACCAACTCTCTAGCTCAAACGGTACAGCTTTCACATACAAAGGTCCTCACTCATCACAAAGTACTCAAACAAGGGGCAGTATTTGTTATATTAAAGATACTATCTATAATCTCTAGGACACCTTGAAATGCCTACATTGCAATTAGATACCCGCAGCTGGTCCATGCCAGCTGATTCGGGTTTACAGGGCTCAGGCTAATTGTGGCGTAGACATTCCAGCTCAGACTGGAACTCAGGTACTAGGACCCTATGGGTCCCAGAACTCGGGTTACAGCCCAAGTCCAAACATCTACACCTCAGTTAAACAGCCCCTTAGCTCAAACCCTGTGAGCCTGAGTCAGATGACACAGGGTAGCTGTCAGTGTCTAGCTCATGTCTAACTGCAGTGTAGAGCCACGAAGAGAAACTAAGTGTTTCACTGCTGTCTCACAAACAACACCTTGGCAAATGCTGTCTCCCCATGTAAGGGCTAGTTAATATATGGGTAATAGGATGCTGATGACCCATGTAGGGGTGACAAAAATTATACACAAATATTAAAGTTAGAGTAACACAACAACCCTATAGTAATTGTTGAAATTATTTTCTATTGCAAAATTTTGTAGTCAGCAGTTAATTTGGAAGCTGTGGTATAATTTGTTTTAGGCTTCATTCTCCGTGTTTGTATTTTGATTAGGGGCACAGTGTGTGGCACTTTATTGTAAAGTGTGTTTGGGCCTGAGCATGGTATGTGGGAGATATTTTGTTTGTGTTCAGAGAATGCAAGACCCTATCTGTATAAACTCTGAACAGGTCAGAACTTTATTCAATAAATTAATCTTTTCAGAAAGCAAGACTCAGCCTCAAAGATACATTAGTACTTCTGGGACACTCGATTCCTCCAGGTGTTGAATTAGATAGCTTCCCAGTAACGGGACTTAGAGAATGAGCCTTTCAGGAAGTGCCTGATGAGAGAAGACAAATGTGTGGAGGAATGAATAGAACCTGCACATTGCACTGTCTTGGCTCCGTCTCTTTTTATATTTGAACGTGGTGTCAGAAGCGAGTCAACTCCTGCATGTATGTGAAATGAGAAACTAAGAACATTACAAACCCACACCCGTCAAAAGAAAAAAGGAGAAAATAATAAATCATTACAGCATCCCAGATTCCTCCAATGAGTTTACAATTTAAGTAAGTATTATTAGATGATGATATAGACTTCATGGGGGTAAAACAGAATATTTGAGTAAATATTGAGCAGCACGTGAAAATTAGAGACAGACTGTATCAAGAGAATATATAAATGTTAATTCTTTTTTACATGTTCGTGAAGAAGTGACATCTTCATAAACATGTAGCATTCAACAAATATGTGTGAGCATAACATCAGAAAAATTTGCAATGTTCACAAACATAAGGTAATTTAACTGATATGCTAGCACCACCATTATGTCAAGGCATAATGTAGTCTAAAGATTAACAAGCTGCTAAAGAAATATAAATGGGACAGCATGTAAAAATGAAGTAACAGGTAGAATAATGTATATAAAAAGGAGGAGGGAGAAAAAATTTTCTCCTTAACCTCTGAGGACAGGACAAGAAGCAATGAGTTTAAATTGCAGCAAAGGCCATTTATGTTGGACATTAGGAAAATCTTCCTAACTGCCAGGCTAATTAAGCACCGAAATAAATTACATAGGGAGGCCGTGGAATCTTCGTCATTGGATATTTTTAAGAGAAAGTTAGACAAAGCACAGTCAAAGATGGCCTACAATACTTAGTCCTGCCTTGACTGCAGTGGACTGAACTCTCAAGGTCCCTTCCAGTCCTATGATTCTACGACCTGTACTGGATGAGTCATTGCCTAGTACATCCCAGATGTGAAACAATAAAGTTATGGCCTAATTAAAGCACCTTTTTGGAGTCATGCTTTTCTTCCTGTTATGTCAGAGACAAAAAAGAACTTTATGCTTACTATGCAAACTTTGTGCTTGATGCGAAGTTATGTTACAGTGGTGTAACATAAGCAGTGAAAAAGCACCTTGGAAGATAAAAAAAAGAGGCAGGAGTTTTCCAGAGGCCTATCTCACCAGCATGCACGTTAGAAGGCATACATTCACTGTGTGACTATGTTAAACAAGAAATCCTGCCAGTGTTACTCTTAGTTGCTTGGGACGTTGCTATAAGACAGTGGCAATGTGTTTTCTCATACACAGTCTTCTCATGAAAACACAACCATTTTTGCTCTGATTTTCAGTTTTTGAAAGTTATCAAAAAAGACAGTAGAGATAGAAAGCAAAGGGTTATTATGGTAACATTTACACAACCTTAAATCCAGATGTCACTAGTGCTCCTCTGTTGAAATTGTTTCAAGATGAACTTATATGAATTTGAATTGTTTCTATTTTTTATTTCTTGATGGAGAGATACTAGACTATCTATTTCTATGGACAAAGTGTATATTCTGGAATTTTGGCATAAGATTTACCAATGAAACAGTAAGTGACATTTGCAACTTACTTATAAGCCACATAAATAATCTTCTGAACAGGTTATGATAATTTACAACTCTGGAGGAGGTTTTGTTTTTGTTTTGTTTTTTAAATCCTAGACTCCAAGCCTACTAAATAATTAACTGTATGACTATTAGAAACAGAGTCTCCTCTTTAGAGATTTTACTGTTTCTTTTTGATAGAGAGGCTTTGAAGTGTGAAGCCTCTGAGTGAAGTTGTGAGTATTTCTGTGTGCTTAGATGACATTAACTGAAAGGGAGCACAGCTGGATAGTTACATTTTCAGGAGTGTAGATTAAGAAAAATCAGGAGATGTAGCAATGTGCCCTTTGACGTTCTGGAAATAGATCTCAAACAGGGAGTCCTCAGACTTACAACACAATTCATTCCTCAGAATTGAACCAGGGCTTGTTACAAAAACAAGGAGTCCTTGTGGCACCTTAGAGTAACAAATTTATTTGGGCATAAGCCTGCATGGGCTAAAACCCACTTCAGATGCATGAAGTGAAATATACACACACACACATATACACATACACACATAGCATATGAAATATGAACGCTGTCTTTCCAAGTGGGGGGGTCAGTGCTAATGAGGCCAACTTAATCAAGGTGGTCTATTCTCAATAGTTGACAAGAAGGGGTGAATATCAAGAGAGGGAAAATTACTTTTATAGTGACCCATCCGCTATTTATTCAGGCCTGTTTTGATGGTGTCCAGGTTCCAAATTAATTCTAGTTCTGCAGTTTCTCACTGAAGTCTGTTTTTGAACTTTTTTTGTTGACACGCGGCCACTTTTAAGTCTGTTATTGAATGTCCAGGGAGATTGAAGTCTTCTCCTACTGGTTTTTGAATGTTACAATTCTTGATGTCTAATTTGTGTCCATTTATTCTTTTACATAGAGACTGTCCAGTTTGGCCAATGTACATGGCAGAGGGGCATTGCTGGCACATGATAGCATATATCACATTGGTAGATGTGCAGGTGACTGAGCCCCTGATGGTGTGGCAGATATGGTTAGGTCCTATAAAGGTGTAACTTGAATAGCTGTGGACAGAGTTGGCACCAGGCTTTGTTGCAAAGATAGGGTTAAAGTTTTTGTCTCATAAAATTCTTTTCAGGCTTGGTTGAGATACAAACCAACAGAAAAATTGCCATTTCCCCATTGATGCTTGTACTATCAGCATTCCAAAATAATAAATGAACACGAACATCCTAAAGCAACAGCAGCACACACACTGCACTGGGAGCCTCAGGACATGCCAGAAACAGGGGAGGGTAGACCAAACAAGATCTGAGCCAGGCTCCACCCTGTCCCCCCACTCCTTTCCTCATAGCATAGCACATAGTGCCAGCAGATCATTCCCCTCTTCTGGGGGGGCACCACATGGGTTCATTAAACAAACCAAATGAATGAGAAAGGAATAAAACTTTTATTAAAACAAACAGGATTGTTGCTGTGGTGAACTGCTGCACATAGCTATGTGGTGTTCCCAACCTGCGTCTCTACAGCCATATCCAAATTCCTACATTCATAATACATTAGTCTCTTATGAGGGAGCATCTCTAAATTATTTTCTATTAAGAGCTCTCTATAGAAGTCTTCCAGGGGTGCATATGGGAAGAGACTGCGGAGGTCAGATTCCATCTGATTCCTGTCTCATACTGCCAGTTAGCTCTGCAGCTGAAGCTGTGCTACAGTGTTGAAGGCTCATACTAAGCTACTTGAAAAATTTCCCATCTGAACTTTTCAGTGGAAAACTGGACTTAATTAAAAAGAAAACATTTCATGGAAAGTGTCTGTTTTGTCTGTAATTTTTGAAAGGTTTTGGCTAAAATGTTTTCGGTTTTCAGACGCTGAAAACGTTTTCTGCATTTAGTTTTTCAATAAAAAGTTGAAATTTGCCATGGTGGAGAAAACCCATCTTCTGACCAGTTGTAGTTCAGAACCAATTGTATGTATGATGGTGGCCATACATTACAAAATTTATTTTTATCTATTTCCTCTAACCAATCCCCCTCCCCACCGCCAGGAAATTATATTACCAAAACAAAGTAATTTAGGTTACAAAGTCAACCACTAACAAGTTAGGATATGCCAGAATTACAGCTGATTGCATAACCTTAATTCTGTCCTTTTCCATATGCATTTTTATTATATGATCATATACTATTTTTTCCATGAGACACCTGCCTCAGGCAGTGCACAGAATCAGATACAAAGGTATTTTCTAACTTCTGAATGCTTGAATTTGAAATCTAAGAATGCTCTTTTAAGATAGCTTTTTATATGTAATAATCAAAAATGTAGAACTCACCATTCCTATTTTGCATAAAATTAGCATATTATTTGAACTGCATTTGATTGAATTCTCTTTAATATTAGTCTATGAGAATATATTTAAGAAGGAAAAGTCAAATAAGGTTTTATATATTGACTAAAATTCAAGTGATCAAGTATATTGACACACTATATCCCTTATTTTCCTTTATAAAAAAAACATGGAAGAGGATATGCAAAAATTCGGAAGAGTGCTATCATTATAAATTCATCAGCACATTTCATGACTAGATCAAATGTTAGTCTTTGGATACAATAGATTTTTCAAAAGCTTAGAGCAGAAACAAAACCTTTGTGACACATTAGTAGCCTTAGGTATTAAGCAGAGTACACAATCATATAGGCTCATTGCTCCATCTTTTTCAAAACCACCGAATCTACCACCAAAATTCAGTTAATTGCTTGCATATAGTCCCATTTGTCTTTAGTGGGCTAATCATGAGCTGCCTCTCCCATACTAGGAAAGCTGCCTTTCTTCCTGGTTTACTGGTCTATGGGTATGTCTTCACTACAGCAGTAGGTCGATTTCCCTTAAGTCGATTTTCTAAAGTAGACTTTATAAAATCGACTTAGTGCATCCCCACAAAGGACAGCAGGTCGACAGTGTCTGTCCTTAAACTTTTGCAGGGGTCGACATAGCCAGCATTGCACTGTGGGTAGGTATCCCACAGTGCCGGGACCCCAGCTGGCACCACCTTTTGGGGCAGCCAGGCACACTCCCCAGGGGACCAGCCCCGCGCCGGCTCCCTACCGCCCGCCCGAGCAGCTCCGCAGACACCCCCGCTCGGGCGGCGGGTGTCCACAGAGCTCCTCGGGCGGGCGGGGGGGTCTGGCGCAGGGCTGCTCAGAAGGTCGGAGGCTTAAAGTCACATGCATCCTCACTAGATCACAATTGACCCAGAGAGAGGTCGATTTCAGCTACTCCTCTCGTTAGGGAGGAGTACAGAAGTTGATTTTAAGGTCTCTTTAAATCGACTTTAAGGGCATGCATGTGAGGACGGGTACAGGCTTAAATCGACTTTAGCTTGCTAAAGCTTGCCAGGCCTATGAAGCAGGATCAACAGAAGTCTGACTCCATATAGCAAGTTAGTGCATAGCAAACCAGGGTCTGAATTTACAATGCACTAGCCTGCCTTTCCCTAACTAACCATGTGGACCCGGTCACCATGCACTAGGAGCACTACAGAACTTTTAGCATATGGCAGCAGGGTCCACGTGGCCAGTTAATGCATGGCAAACTAGCGTACTGTAGATTCACAGCCTCACTTGCTGCACACTTACCATGTACAAAAGCCCTCCCAAACCGACAGAGATGAGTCCTCTTTCCCCCCCTCTCAGGGGTATTACTGGAAGATATGAGGGGCACATAATTTTAAGTGGGGAAGGAACTGGAGATCTCATAAAATACACTTTGTGACAGATGTGGAATTGGTCCAATTTCTAAGACTATAGCAAACCTGTAAATTGAAACACCAATATTGGTCCCGAAGAGAAAGATAAATGAAGACACTGAAGGCTGAGAAAATACTAGTCCTAAACATTTTTCTCGTCTGTTTCTCCACTGTCAGCATAGCCTGAAGATGCTGCTCTTGTTAACAGTGAGGCAATAGTCTAGATTTTTTTTTAAGATGACATATGATGTCTATGTAGTCCTTTTCTATTTTTTCTCTTGAGCAATAATCCTCAAAAAAAGCAGAGATTTCCTTTAAAACTAGCACTATTACAACTAGAATCTTAAGTGAGGTCATGTTCTAAATATTTACCTCAGGAGCACGTTTTCTAAGAGCTATCTTAAACTGACACCTCTTATGAGCTGGGTGAAACCTTGTTATGAGTTGAGTTGAAACTAGGGCTGGCAAACACAGTTAACTCCTGCAATTAACTCAAAACAAAATTCACTTTTTTAAAAAAACACATACAGTAAAACCTTGATATAATCGACTAATTTGGGCGAGGGGGTGTCCGTTAAAGCCGAAAGTCCGTTATTTAATATTTTTTTAAAATTATCAAATAACAGGACTTTTGGCTTTAACGGACACCCCCTCGGCCGAATTAGTCCGTTATATCGAGGTTTTACTTATCACGGCAGCTGGGAGCCGTGAGTCAGCCCGCCCGGGTCCCGGCTGCTGAGACCCAGGCGGGAGCCGTCAGCCCGCCCGCCCAGGTCCCCGGCTGCTGGAACCCGGGCGGGAGCCGTCAGCCAGCCCGCCCGCCCGGGTCCCCAGCTGCTGGGACCCGGGTGGGAGCCAGCAGCCGGGACCCGGGCGGGCTGGCTGACTGCTCCCGCCTGGGTCCCAGCAGCCAGCCAGCCCGCCCGCAGGCGGGAGCCGGCAGCCAGCCCGCCAGCCCGCCCGCCCAGGTCCCCAGCTGCTGGAACCCGGGCGGGAGCCGTCAGCCAGCCAGCCCGCCCGCCCGGGTCCCCGGCTGCTGGGACCCGGGTGGGAGCCAGCAGCCGGGACCCGGGCGGGCTGGCTGACGATTCCCGCCTGGGTCCCAGCAGCCAGCCACACAGAAGCACACAACAGACCAGAAACAGAGAGAGAGAGAGAAAGAGGCAGAGACAAAAAGCAAGAAAGTCAAGCAGTAGCTTTGAGCACTGTGTGACCCTGGGAAAAGCCCGAGGGAGTACTTTTGGGTCTATAGGCTAATGAGACGTGAGCCTGTAAACTAAGAAACTGGTCCCATTGCTCATGGTTACTCTGCTTTAGGATAACCAGGACTTTGTACATTCCTTGTAAATAAACAAAATTGTATCGAAGAAAACAGACTCCATAAATTCTTTCTGCCACCTAGAACATCACCAGAGCCCTGCAACCTGACAAGCTGCTCAGGCTTAAAATGGATGTGTACGTTATTTTGCAGAATTTCCCATAAATCCTTGACTTGATCAATTGAGGACCAGCATGGAGGGTGAATCACAATCTACTGCCTGAGGTCTCCTCCTGGTGGAGCAGACAGTTCTCTTTTCTCCTTTGGCTCCACCATAGTCTACTCAAGTTGGCTAGCATTTTCCATCCATCCATCTCTGTGTGCATCCTATCAATGAGATCCTCTGGTTCCTAGATACTGAACAGATAAGTCAACTCCTCCTGCAGCTCTCTTACCGGGTTCCTGATGGATTCCACCTACAGACACCTCTCACACTAGGTAACTCCCCCGCCTTTTTTCAACAGGGACATGCAGGTCACATCCTCAGCAAGTCAAGACCAGGCCATGTGTAGATACTTCCATGGTCAGGGTACCTGTCTGGCCAAGGTTCCCAGGCATGCAGGCAGAGGAAGAGCTAGCAGTGGTGTTGGCAATTTTCCCTTTTCCTCCCATCCTGAGTTCTTCCTTGTGGAGTATCTACAAGCTAAAGAAAAACAACCTCTCTGCTTTCCTCATCTCCCTTAATCTCAAAGCTGCCTTAGGCTCACCAGCCATGTGTCTTACCAACCACTGGGAGCCTGCATGCTTTTTAAAGCCTGAGCCCAGAACACAATATACAATAGACTCTTGATTATCCAGGATGATAGGAAAAAAATTAATCCTGGTTAATAAAATCCCGGATAATCACCATCCACAGGAAATATGGGAAATGGGGGGTTGGTTCACCAGCCACCCTGCGCCAGGAGGAGGGGGTCTTGGTTCACTGGCTGTCCTGTGCCCTGGTGGGTTGTGTTTATTTGGTGTGTGCTTGTGATGACAACAAAGCTAGAGCCAGCGCATATTTTTTTTGACATCCTGGTTAATCCACATATTGGTTAATCCAATCCTGGATAATAGAGAGTCTACTGTATATTTAATTAAAAGACTGGTGCCCTAATTTGTAAGATGTGCTAGGCAGTAACCCAGTTTTTTGCATATTCTGTAAATAACTATGTACATTTAGTGCTGACTAGTAATCTGCCTTGGTGAATAGAAAGCATTTATGTTTTAGGTTATGATCTTAAATAGCCATGGATCTAGAATATATGGAAAAGTATGGAGGGCACTTAAAATAGCATGAATGGGACTCATAGGACCCATTATGATATGAAATTCTGGAAAAGAAATTACTGATTTCTTAAATGGAAACTGAGTTGTTGCTTTTTTGTCACATTAGTACAGATTGAGCTGTACTCATCCATATTTATCATGAGGCTAAATTTGAGATTAAAAAAAATGACTAGTGCATTGACAGGTCTACCAGTTAAATTATTTTGTGGTATTTCTGCAACAACAAAACAACAACAACAACAGAGATTACAGTATAACAACAGAGCAATGGGGAAGAGAACCAACCAAGAGTACGCTAGCTTATACAAGATGTCCCATTTTGTCGAATTAATATACATCCAGTTTGCAAGTAGCACATCAATCCTTCTTCCACTATCATTCTCGATTGTGGACTCTAAACTGTAGTTACAAGGGTATAATAATTATTATTCATCAATGTCTACAAAATGTGGCCATTTGAATTTCTAGGTGCATGTATATAAGAACAAACAGAAACTTTCCTCCTCAGGTTCCTTTCCTTAAGTAAATGATTTCCATTATGCCCTAAAGATCACAAATTCAGACTCTACTGGAACCACAGGGGGAACAAATTTCAGATTCACGGCCTTTGGATGTGAATGTTTTGCTCTGAGAGCTAAAACACAGTATTTCATATCTTCTGTGGATATGTCCAAAGAAAAAAGATGCATGCTCTCTAGGGACTGGTCTAACTACAGAGAGATTGAGGCTGCTGCAATCTATGCAGCAGGGATCCATGTAGCGGGTCTTCACTAGACCCACTAAATTGATAGCGGAGCACCCTCCAATTGACCTGGGTACTCCAGCTCTCCGAAGAGAGTAAGGGAAATTGACTGGAGATCGTCTACCATAGATGCAGGGCAATGAAGAGACCGGGGTAAATCGACCTAAGCTACGTCAACTTCAGCTACGTTATCCACATAGCTGGAGTAGTGCAACTTAGGTCAACTTACCCCCATAGTGAAGACAAGCCCTAAGATACCCAGAATCTAAACCATATAGGGCTTTACACATCAATCAACTCATAACATTACACCTAGAAGCACATTCATAGCCAGCATATGCATAGTATGCTCCACACAACAAGCACTACTAAGTAAGCAGAGGTCTATTGTATAGGCTACGTAATGATTCCAAGGCAGGCAGTCCTGAGTAAAGTGCATTTGAGTAGTCCAATACCAAAGTTTAAAAATGTAGAGATAAGAAGTGCAAATCAGGGGAAGAAAAAAAAAAGTTGCAGTCTCATAATAGGTAGGAAAAAAGTACTGCTGCTTCCTGGGAATCTAGAGTAGCTAAGGTTTCACATGGACTTCCAGACTACGAGTGATACCACCACATTAGAGAAAGCAGGATGGTAGTCTGGAATGAGGTGTAGTGAGTTTACTTTCATTCAGGCTCCTATCTCAAGGCAGGCACTGGGAAAGCGTGCATGCACATGGTGCACGTGCACACGACTAAAAATCATATGCTAACTGTTGTTTTCTCAAATACAGCTGCTGCCTTCTCCCCTATAAAAGATCCTGTGTGCTTTGTATAGCATAACATAATATGAATACAAAATAACAAATGTTGCAGACAAGGTATATTGTGCTCGTCTATTTACCCAGTCTCATAATAAAAGAACAAGGGGAAATTAAATTAAAACAAAAGGCAACGAATTTTAGAAGATTATGAAAGCAAATACTTTTTACATAACATATAATTAGACTTGTTGGACCCACTGCCAAAGGATAAAATTGAAGATTAGAGCTTGACAAATTTAAAAATTATACATTTATATGGATAATGAAAATGTCCCATTACAGTATACTAAAATGAAGAAAATGTTTTATAGCCAATGCAAACCTTTATGCTTCAAAGTAATCATTGGCCGGAGGAGTGGGGGGAACTTTCCCTCTAAGCAATATTCTATAGCTGTCCACTATGGGGTAACTTGCATCTTACTTCAAAGCGAAAATAATCATCAGAGACTGGGAACTGAGCTAAATGGACCAGTGGTATGATCTGGTACTGTAATACTGTGTCTGTAAGAAAACTAGGAACTTCATTGTGGTTTCCATCCTATTCTAACTAATCTCTCTCTCTTTGCCAGTCACCCCAGCCGGGGTATGGGCCACCAACCACAGATCTCTCCATTTCTGTCATTGGTGTTCCGGTAGCAATTGGTTCCCTTACGGGGTGGAGTTGCTAGCCCCACACTCATGTTAAGCCTACAGCACCTGGTATTCCGAGAAGGTCTCCCATCCAAGTACTAGCCAGGCCTGACGCTGCTTAGCTTCCAAGATCAGACAGGATCGGGCGTGTTCAGGGTGATTTAGCCGTACATTCTAATTAATACTGATGACTAACACACAAATTATTTTCCTTTAACACATTACAAAAGGTCAGCACTGGTAGTAACTGTTTAGCCAGCAAATATTAGAGTCCTAATATGCCACATTTAAAATTGTGATTTCCAGTGCACAGATAAAGGAAATCCCATTTAATCAATGTAAAATAGGAGAAAATGTAACATAGTTAAATTATTTCTAAATCTTGAAAGACTGACAAAATCCTTTTATTACAAAGGGCTTTGGTATCACTTAGTGGAGAAAATCTTTTATCATTAAAGCTTTATTCAACATTCAGATACCAATATTTATATGATGAACATTATACTTGTAATTCAGCAGTTTGGAGTGCAGAAGCTCTCTCAATATATTTATAATAGTTATAGTTAAATTTGCCAGAATATCATACAATAATGGCTGTTGTGAAAATCCAGATTTTCATCTTTTTTCTATTTTTCTTTCAAAGCAGATCTGCTAAAACAAATATATATTTTCTTTCAATGTTTTAGGTAAGTCAGAGTTACCGCAATAAAATCTTTTCTGCTTATTAAAAATCCTCACCTGTCTTAGAAATGTAGAGAATTTAGAGAGGCAAAAAATTTAATCCTTTATCCACTCAACTCATAATATTATTAACTACTAATTGGGCAAGATGTTCACGGTTCTAAAGTGTTACCATTTATTTAACCTCCCTTCTCCTGTGCAAAAGTTACGACACCATTTAATACTTGTTAAAGTAATCAAGGTCATTACACAAAGAGATAGAAAGATTATAATAGAGCAGTTGGAGCACAGAACCTGCAGTTAGACGTTCTGGGGCCAGATCCTCAACTGGGGTAAGCTGCCATATTGCCACTGAAAGTAAATTTCACTGGGCTTCAATGGACATAAGACCACTTACACCAGCTGATGATCTGCTCTCAAGATTCTATTCTTAGCTCTGCCCTCAAATTATTGTATAATCTTGCACAAGACACAGTCTTGCTGTTTCCACATTAAGGTATTTGGGTAATATCTACAGTATCATCTCTTTGGGGGTGTTGTGAGAGTTAATTTTTCAAGTACTTTGAGATCCTCTGATTCAAGGTGGTACAAGAGTGCAAAGATACCATTTATTAAGTTTGCTCACAAAACTAAAATATAATCCCCAAAATTGCAAAGTAGTACTGTAGGGTAAAGCTTAACCACATGCTCAAGAGTCAAATGGATTTTTAAACATTTAAATATTGAAAACCTGAAATAGTGTAAAGATAAATACTCTCTATTGCAATCTTTGAATCACACTATTTAAATACCATATACTGTAAATACATTCAAGTAATTTAAGTTCTTTACCTATGTTCCTGAAATTCATTCCATGTCTCACTAGTGGATAATTCTGAAGATCTTGTATTGGTAATCTCCTTCACACTCTGACTATATTGGTCTGGTTCTAAATAATGTTAAAGATGTTTCTAAGATGACACCTGAATCCACAATGAATTCATTATCAGATGATAACTGGCAGTTCATGATCACTCTACAAACTTGGTATTTCTCCTACCTCATAGGAGTTACTGAAATTCTTGTGGAAGATAGCCAGGTTTATTTTCCACGCCAGCACTGGAGCCCAATTCGGTATACTAATTTTAATTCCAAATTACCTCTGTAAATTAGAAATAAATACACAATGCTTCTCTAAATGAGTTTGTGTTAGTCATCAGGTATCTTATTTACCTACAGAGAATCATGATTTAGTACATTAATTAAGTTGAGTCACTGAATAACAGGATTGCACTGCTCATTATTTGCTATTTTATACTACCAAATGTGCCAGAAACACCATCAGTCCTACAATTGGATCCACATAGGAGAACACTTGCTCCCACACTGAGAAGCCCAGTGGGATTCTGTTTAACCACATAGGCCAAACCCCTGTAATGAGATCTAATGTCACAATATCATATATTTAAATATGCACACACTTTAAGCACATGCTTAAATTTCATTGGCTTCAGTGGTACTTAAGCAAGTTCTTAAGTACCCTAGGCCAGGTCTATACTATAAACGTACATTGGTATAATTACGTCTCCCAAGTAGATGTATGAAAAAATCTGCACCAGTGAGCAATCATGAAGTTATACTGACCTAACCCCAGGGTAGACAGCGCTAAGTCGAAGAGAGGGATTGTCCTGTCAACACATACCACCTCTTGCAGAGGAGGATTAACTATGCCAACAGGAGAAGCTCTCCTATTGGCATAGAGTCTTCACTGAAGCCCTACAGCTGCGCAGCTACACCGGTGCCATTGCGGGGTTTTAAATGTAGACCTGCACTTACTGAATCAGTCCTAAATGTTTTGTGGTCTAAAGCACCAGATTTTTAAATACCTTGACAAACTGGAATCATAGTTTCTAATCCTGTAAGTGATCTTAACAAAAAATCTCATTTGTCAATAACTTTGATACATTAAAGATAACCTGCAATAGATGAGGTTTTGTGCTTTCAATTACAGAATGAGTTTCAATTTGAACTGTACACACTGACTAAGATAGTTTGCAAGTTCTAATGATTTATATGCAAAGTGTCCCAATTAAAATAATTACTAGAACAAAATATCTTCAGTAGATGAGTGATAAAAGGGAAGTCCAACACATTCTAACATAATCATAATGAAGTGGGGGGGATCTCATTTATTTTACTTCAAGATGAGTAGTGAAAAATATCACATTATTCTAATGTTTAAATGTAGTCAGTGGAAATATTCTCATTTCTAAAACTTATTAACTTCAAAACAAATGACCTAGAGATTGGTCTTCAAATGAAAGGAATTTATATACATGCATCTCCTTTTAAAAGGCTCAGCAGTAATTGTTCATCATAATTGTACACGTTACTGAAGAATATGCTGATTCTAAAAAATACCCATGTCTTGAAAAAGATATCTAAAGACTTTTCTTAAAAGACAATTAAACCAAATTTAGCCCCTGATGTATGTCAACTGTGGAAAAGATTTATCATCAACTATCATTTGTTGCAGTCTGGAAATCATCATAACACAACACGAAAACCAAACTCAAGATTTATCCTAGCTGCGTTCTTTCAGCATTACTCTGTAGTGCAGAATGCTGGAGAATGAGGAAGTATGACAATCCCAAACTGTCTTCAGTCCATATATTTTAATTTACCTAAGTGTGTAAATAGATAATATTGTACAGGAACTCCTCACTTAACATTATAAAAGAATAGTGTGGATGAGGCAGAATGTGTTGGATCCATTTTTGTTTGTGTACATATGTAGAGAACGGAATAGGAAGCATAAGTGCTTAGGAGACTCCATTAAAGGGCATGTTGGTAGTTACTAAGCAGGTCTATGTAGCTATTTGATGCTAATGGCGAATCACTAAATTAAGGAGAGGCAATTATACAATGTCATGTATGATGCAGGAGCAGGAAGACAAGGCAGGTGTAGATGGCATGCCTTTGTCTATGACCTAGAAGAACACAGGCTTTTTGGTGAGAGGTTCTCTACAGCCCTTACTTGACAATGATTTAAGGAAAAAGGCTGAAAAACAAAATGGTATAAATTGGAATGCTGAGTAACCAAAGCAATAGCAGGTAATATATACATCTAAAACACTTAAATAGGAGGTAAACTCATCTAAAATGCCAGAAGGAGAGAATGTGATCTGTTACTGACAGAAGATGTTGCAAATTCAACAAACAGTTATGATTCCAATTTCCTGGCAACACTGTGTCCATGGTATTTTAAAGTCCAAGACAAACAGGGATATCCTTTCATATAAAACTGCCATTTAACTTAACAGAATATATGACTAGGCATCCTGTGTCTAAAAATAACCTTCAAACACTTCTGATTTAAAAATAATTAAAAGCATGATTCATCACAAAAGAGTATATTGCAAAGTGGGGAAAATATTTAAGATCCAAGCCTAATTATTTTACAAGAAAAGTAGAAGAAAATTGTTTTTTACTTTTGAGAGACAATTTGTAAATTTCTGTATCTTTCATACTTAGGAGGAACACTATGCCCCATGATAGATTACAATTACATCTGTTAATATAATGTAGCTAAACTGCTTGAAGTACTGCAAAAAGTACAAGCAAGCATTTTATTCAGTTCCTTTTCTCAATGATATAAAATCAGTCACAGGGAACAGGGATAAAATAAGCTTTTATCCAAAAATAAAGAAGGCATGAATTATAGATTAGCATTACACTTGCATACCTTTCCTCTACAAGGCTGAAATTAAATCTTTACTGGCAAACTTTACCACACTTCTTGCTTGTATAGTTAAGAACAACAGATATATATCCACTAAGATAATGGAGTCGACTCATCTTCGAAAAATGAGTCCCTTCCTAGAGCATATTTCTGTCAGCACAGGTACAGTAGGTGCTTATCCTCTCTTGATTACAAAGCAGACTACTCCACACACCTAAACCAGTATCACATCTGTCTCTATGAGGCAAATGTAACAGAAGTCCTAGTTCAAGCAAGGAGAAAGAAATGGAACACAGAAACCACCCTGTTTTGTGGGGTGGAAGGAGCTTACCTACATCTACATTTGAGCTGGGATGTGTGATTCCCAGTTTGTGTAGATGTACCCACTCTAGCTCCGCTTGAACTAGTGCCTAAAAATAGCTATGTGGCTGTGATGGTAGGTCAGCCACTTGAGAAAGCTGCTCAATCCCATCCAACCCCCTGGGTGGCTAATATGAAATCACTCATGGACACAATGCTGTTTTTAGGCACTAGTCCAAGCGGAGCTAGAGTGGGTACATCTATGTGAAACCAGAAACACAACACACAATTCCAATGTAGATGTATCCTTACAATGCATGTATAGGGATTTCTCCAAAGGGCATAATCATTATTTCTATTTTCTTTCATTTGCTCACTCTGCCCATGTGATTAGATTTCCAAAAACAACACTAAATATACTTGGTAAGTAGATCAACTGTGGAACTATGGGGAGGGAAAGGCTGTTTCTGATAACACCATACTTCCTGGCAGTAGAATTCTGCCTGGATTTAAACAGCAGACCCTTCCACAATTGTACACCTGAAGTCACTACTCTTCAAGAATATACAAATAAGTAAAACTGATTGTCTTACAATTAAAAATGTATTTGGCCAAAGTAGGGCTAGACCAGTTTGGCCAGCTGAAAACAATTATTTTTTTTAAAGAAAAGGTTGTGAGAAGACTCACAAAGTTATATTGGCACATATTAAATGTATAGGTGCTTATTGTTACCAATTTATTCATTTCAAATTTAAACAGAAACCTAGAAGATGGGGCTTGGCTAAAATAAAATAACACATGCTGCATCTTAAATAAAACTAGACAATGGTTATTGATTGAGGATAAAATCCCACCCCCACTAAACTTAATGGAAGATTTGTTTTTAGTTAAAAAACTGCAGTGGGCACACGCTAATTAACAACCATTTCTCATGTCTAACTTTTCTTAAGTGTGTGTAAAATTGCACTGCAGTTATGCATACCTTTGCAAGGATAGTTGCAATGTAGAAGGCTATAACTGGAAAGTTATAAATCACATCATGTAAGCTGTACACTAGGCTCTACTCCTGCTCCTATTAGAATCAATGTCATGGGGACAATGGAGTGAACCCTTTTGCTAACAGACAGTCAAATACGTAGTATATTTCTTTTTCAAATAGCAGAGTTCTTGGAAATTCATTAAAAAGTGTGCAAAGAGAATTTTAGATTAATACATATATCATTTTAGAGTATTCATATTTGAAAATGTACACAAGTCACAGGATCCTATGAAAACATACTACTACAGCAAAACATTCTTGACCACAAATTACTTTTTATGCATTGGGTAATTCATTGAGTTTTTGAAAGCTTTATTCCACAGAAACACAAGTCAGAATTCAAAGGATTTCCTTTAAGTCTTTTTTATTAACATTATTTGAAATTATTAATAATTACACAAATTATTTGAAATTAAAAGTGACATGTATAATCATACAAGATTGATATACATAAGTGAATGTGCACTTTATTGATCAACTATAAGATCATAGAACATTTAGTTTTGCTATTCTCTCTATTCTTTTCCTCTCATAAAAGAACGTGATTTTTTCTTTTACCATATATTCAAATTAAATGACACCTTTCTGTAAAACGCCTCCACCTGCTGGCACATTGCAAAGGGATCAATATACCAACAAGCATCCTTCTTACTATATGGTGATTGAACATTCAAAGATTAATTGATTTTTATTTTTTTCAAAAAATAAGCATAGAATCTCAAGGACAAGGATGACATTGGAATACAGTTCACTCTGATACTTTCTTAGCTCTTTATTATGCAAATTAATGCTTATTTAGTTTGTCTGATTTGGCAATCATGGAATGTCTAGAGCTTAAATCTTCAATCACGGTATACAATTATAATTTTAAATTCCATATAGACATATTTTAAGTGGACAAGGTTATATTATATATTAAGTGGACAAGGTTTAAAATAATAATTAACACATCAATCAATACCGACAAAAGATTCACCCAATCATTCATTCCAGGGACTTCTTAAACACCAGCCTCCCACTCCTGGAAAAGCCTTGTAGAAAAGGAGAATTTTATGCTATATCCTTTGGTAATTAAATCTGGGGACTGGCAGACTAAGAATTTAAGACTGGTGCCATGAGCCTTAGTGGATCTCAACTATCACACATGGTGAGAAGTGATCTCTAGAGCAGTTCTCAAACTTTAGGGGAATCTATGGATTAAAAATCAATTTATTAAACTTTACCTAGAAATCAACTGATCAGTAGTGCAGATCACAGATGTAATATACTCCTTATTGTGGAAACTGTTTAGTAGATGAGCAGCTGCAAATTCTAGATGGCCTGAAAGTGCAGCCCCCAAGTAGAGAACATTAGAGTAATCCAGCATTAAGGTGACAGGAAGAAGAAAACACCACTGTTTTCTTGCCAAGTGCCAAAGAGGAAGGACATTTTTGGCAATTTCTTATACTTAAACATTCAGTAACCGCTGAGAATGAGAGACAGTTTTGGCATCTCTTCAGTAATTTTGCTCCAGTTTTACACCGCCATCACTGATCAGAATTTAGCTCAATATATTAAAAGGTACTACACAAAATGAAGACTACAGCAGAACATGTTCTAGGCATTTCTGACTATACAAAAAATGCTGAATTTATTAAATCCTTGTATTGCAAACAGATCAATATCTGAGCAAATGCAACTGACTGTATTTACTAGGATGAGGATGGTGTGTTTTCATCCTTGTAAATGGACCATAATTTTTTATTCAACTGTTTAACAACTTTTCTGCAAGCCTGTCACTTTGATACTTACTGTTACACTTGCCTAAACTGATAAATGTTGAAAATGCATTTGCTTTTGTGAAATGTCAGTGAAACAAGATAAAGATGGTATTGTTCATTCCTATCAGCACGTTTGTTAAGAGTTTGGTATCAGCTTGAAAGAGTCCCATCAAGAACAGATGATACCACTTCATTCCAGTCAGTCAAGCAAAGAGTAATCTGTCCTTCAAAGTAAAAACAAAAACAAAAACAAAAAAACCAACCACAAGCATAAGTGACTTTGCTAATACTTATTTGGTAAAACAGAGCAAAAGTCACAGCACAACATTCACAGTATTCAAAGATGTTGCAAAATTATTCTTCACAAGTGTATTAAAGTAACTTTGTTGGGATGGTTATGTGGCACTCACTCCTCTGAGGCAAATACCTCCTGGTCTTCATTTGAAGCTGGAGATTGTCACATGAGTAGCAAGGCTGCTCAGGACAGAAAAGTGTACAGGAGGCACACACAACTGTGTACAGGAAGGATCGTAAAGCACTCTAACTTTTCATAAGCAAAACCTCTGTGAGGACCGGATGGTTCAGTAAACTGGTGATAGAACATTGAACCTTTCAGGTGATTAAACCAAAACAATCTGTCTAATAAATCAGAGGTTGGCTAGTCATTTTTCTATACCAGGTGAGTTGGTGGTTTCCACCCAGTACCAACAGGTTTGCAAAAAAAATTTAAAATACTACAATTGACAGTATCGGTAAAGAATTCACAATATCTTTTCTACTTACATTGCTGTTCTTGTTTCTTCCTATTTCCTCTTGCTTCTTTTTCTCCACTCAAGTCTTCTTCCTAACTGCCCCTTTTAACCTTTCCTAATGCTGGCTTTGTTTGTTCTTCCATGCTTTCAATAATATTTAGAACTAGCAGAAATACCCGGCGTTGCTCGGGTTCGTTGGAGGGTGGGAGGGGGGAGATAGCTGAGCGAGTGCGGGGTCCATTGGAGGGGGGAAGGAGGGTGAGATTTTAAAAAAATTTTATTCTTACCTGAGGGGGGAGAGAGCTGAGCGAGTGGGGGGTGTTGGAGTGGGTGGGAGGGGTGAGAAAGCTGAGCGAGTACGGGGTCCATTGGAGAGGGGAGGGGGGAGAGCTGAGCGAGTGCAGGGGCCGTTGGGGGCGAGGGGGCAAAGAGCTGAGCGAGTGCAGGGGCCATTGGGGGCGAGGGGGCAGAGAGCTGAGCGAGTGCGGGGTCCGTTGGAGGGGGTATTATTACATCATAACTATGTCACAGAGAACCGCAGCTGCCCAGCTGATGCTAATGGGCTTTAAATAATTTCACCCCTAGGGGGCGTCAGAGGTGAGATTTGAAAAAATTTCGATTCTTACCCTGATTAGGACCCTAAAGCCTATAACTGTACCAAATTTCAAGTCTCTAGCTCAAACGGTGTGGAAGGAGTAAGGGAACGTACATACACGCACGCATACACCATTTGACTTTTTATATAATCTCGCACTCAAATGCCACTCTTCTACAGCAGTAATTCAAATCTGTCCACGAAGCATTTCTCCCAGAAAGACTTTCAATAGCAGTCCTCCAAGTAAAACGTTAACTATAGAAAATAACTAGGTCCGTGCAAACAATGTGAAATAAGACATCTTATGCAACTGGAGCTCCATGGAAAAAATCATTCTCCAAATAGCATTATTCCTCCACCTCCCTCCCACAATAGTAATCATTTTACTGTGCCCTTAATATGTTCAAATTGTAAGATTCGTGCATCAGGAACTGTCTTACCTTATTCTTTTCTTAGCTCGCATAGCTGTTGCACTACAAAAATATAACAAGACTAGGCAAAGGACTTAATGGGCATTGTCCCTTACAATGGCACTTTAGAGATACAGTGGTACTCGGGCAGGGCAAGGAAGCTTATGCAGCTACTTTGCCTATTTTCAAAATGGTAAAGTAAGTTCAGTCTATAGTGTTGTCAGTATGGTGCATTTCTTTAGCAACATTTTAAAGGCCCTCACATGTTATTCTTAAGAGTTATGCACAAACAGGAATGTAGAGATCCAATTCAAATGAAAAATTTATTGCAGAGCTCTTCAGAACCTAAGAGAAAACTTATCAAGTCTCAAATCACTCGAGCTAACAAATATACTACATTATCAAGTCACTATGAAAGACAAATGGAAAGCAAAATGAAATGGACAAATAAAAGTGAGATCTCTGGTTGTCTTACTACTGGGAGAGAAAAACGTGCATTGGCGAGACTTTAAAAGAAACAAAGACAGATTCAGTCTTCCTCTGTAGAAACTGGACCTTAACACAAAATGAAAAAAGAGAAGGAAAATGATCACAGAGCTCTG
Organism: Sternotherus odoratus; assembly: GCA_032164245.1. Taxonomy (NCBI): domain Eukaryota; kingdom Metazoa; phylum Chordata; order Testudines; family Kinosternidae; genus Sternotherus; species Sternotherus odoratus. Next base: position 39,988,620 of record JAVMKO010000011.1, read on the forward strand.
TCCTTAAACAGCATAATTCCTCACCACAATTACCAAAGTCAACTGCATGGATTAGAGAGAACATGTGGAAGATAAGAGTGAAGTACAAACACAGGGATGAAGAGAAAAATTTCCAGGACTTTGAAACATTCCACTGGTAACAGGCTTAAAGAGCTACTGAAATCCCATAACACAAATGCCTTTCAAATTTTTCCATTTAGAAACAAACAGTTTTAGTCACTGCATCTACCTGCCTTTCTGAGAGCACTACCCGAAGACTACTACGACTACTGGAGAGAGACAGATGCCTTCAAAGCTGGGAAAAAGTCATCTTTTCCATTATCTCATCAAAAAGCTTCCCCTGCCCTCCTGGATCTTGTCTGGATTGAGCTTTAATGAGCCCCGTCAAAAAGGCACTGCTATCTAGGGCAGAGCTGTAGAAGTAGACATTGTCCATCTGAGCCCTGTGTAGCTCAAACCCTCCTTTAATGGCCTTGTTTGAATGATGAATATAATGAGGACAAGGATGATCCCTGAAAAACTCCACATAGAAGAGTCTTTGGGAAAGAATAATTGTTCATTGCAATTCTCCAGCATCTATTCATAAGCAAAGAACCACCAAGTTAATGGATTTCTTATATGAGCTGAAAGTATATCCAAATGCTCATTAACTTTCTCTTAGCTGTTTATTTCTATACTGTTACATGCTTTAAAAACCCTAATTTTATAATAATCCTTGGTATATGTTCAGGGCAGCATAATTAAAGTTAAAGTTTTCTGTTCATTAATATATGAAGGAAAAGGTCACGTATATCGTGTGTTTATGCAGACGTGTCAATTGCAATACATTCTTTTTAATTTTTCTACACATTATATACTTCAGAATCTCAATTTTCATCTAAAAATAATGTGCCGATCAAGAAGTAAATAGTAACTTTACACAGACCCAATTGTCAGAAAGCACTGAGCACCCATTGTCTGAAAATTGGGGCCTTTTTCAAATTACTTAAGATGGACACCCAAACATTGAGGCACCCAAAGCTGCTAGTCCTTTTAAAATTTTGTCCTCACCTCTCTAGCCCTTATGGTTGCAAATGTTTTCTTAGAATTGTTAACTAACTGTAAACCAATACAGCAATGTTTGCCTCAGCCTGCAGGTAGAGGAAACAATAGTTCTGAGAAAAGCATGAACTCTCCTCATTCATCTAAATGGTTAGCTCTGAAGTCTAACAACAATAGGATTAAAATATGAACACATAGCTATGTCAATACTAATTGTTTATGCAGAAACATCAAATTTGTTGTATATATCGGGGTGAGGTGCAGTGGGGCAGGTCATTTTTTTTAAATGAAGGCTTACTAGTGTGGGCAGTGGGGCATACAATACTCTCTTGTTCCCCAAATAAAAATTCACCACTTTTCTTTCAAACAGGAACATCTCCCTCCTCCAATCACCTTCTGTGGGATGAAAATTCCAATGCCTACAGAGACCCAAAGCCCCTTGTCAGCTGCCAAAATAGATGGGTTCCCCTAACAATTTCTACAGTGCAATAATAAACAAAACCTGAACCATACTGAAAACTGAAAATGTGGGGCATTTTAAAATGTCATATTTAATTTATTTATGTAACAGGAGCACCAAAAGATCCTGAAACTGGCAGTGCTACAATTCCAATATTTCTGTTGTATAATTTAGGTTTATTGTTCAAAAGCCAGGGGATCAGACTAAAGATGTGATCCCGCTCTTACTGAAGTCCATTATTAAACTCCCATGTTCTTCAGAGAGAATGGGATCAGACTTATAGAGTTCCAATGCTGAAGAACTCAGATATAGATTTCAATCTTTCCTACACTTGGGGGTGTCTGATCTGTTCCATGTTCAGATTTCAGGAACATGGGCTGAGGTTTGCAAATGCAGGCTAGCCAAGTATTAAATGAAAGGAAAATTACCCTGCTCAGCATTGGGACTTCGCTGCTGAACAAAATCCTCAGACTGCCAGCTGTTACAAATATGGTCCACAGCCTTTAAAACTCACATCCTTCATGTAAAACATAATGGCAGTAAGTTCTTATTACAACAGTATTAACAGCCAGTTGTCCACCAGTAACATAATGGTATTTCGTTTACAGATTTGGGGATGGGTTCCAAGCCAACAATTACACTATATTATAGCTATAACATTCTAATATATTCTGGAGAAAATTTCTAAGAAGAATAAGATATGCTGACTTCCAGCTTAGCACCATAGTGAAAGTGGGTATCATAATGGCTCTAAAAGGTATAAGAATATGACAACAACATGGTAATTCACTGGTATGATCCCCTCCCCAGAGTTTTTACCCTCAAAAAGAGAAATGTGCCAGAGACTCCATGAAGTCCATTTGAAAATTTGCTATTGCTATCAATTGTGTGTGGAAGTTTCTCAGATTCACTGCAGTGACAGGCAAAAGTATAAAACTCAATAAAAAGTGAAGACCGGTAACGTAAGGTAACCTACGGAACATTTTGTAAGGGATCCATTGTAGAGATTCAGAGATCGCTCCCTAAGTTCCCATTAACACAGCAAGTCACATTAATATTAACTGAACTTAAAAACCTTCATCCAGTGACGAGACATACCCACTCGAAAGTATTTATCATTCTTTTCTATACCAAGCAGTGGAATATTAAAAAGAGTAGTCACATACCATGACAACTTAATAATTGGTATAGCATTAGTAATATGCACATTAATATAAGCATGAACTCTTTTCTACTGTACCTCTCAATTTCCAGTTGTGTGTGTTGGGGAAGGACATGTATTGTGTTCCATGACATGCAGTGGAGTTTAGCACATCAGGTTTGCTTTTATTGTGCATTAGGATTGGTCAAAAACCAGCAGTTACCGCTCAGACATGCAGGTGCCTTCTTCATTAGTGCAGAGCAGAATGGGTGGGGAAACCTGTTCATTTATAGCATTAAGGGAGCAGAGGTGGGAATTGCAGCAGAAGAGCTATCGGGGTATAATATATTTATCAAGACAGGAGAGAGAGCACCAAATTGTTTAGTTGGTTGCTTACTTTTTTTTTTTAGGAAATCAGTAACTATGGTGGAGTGTGGGGAGGCTCAGAGCTCAGAAATATTTTATTAGAAAAGGATGAAAGGGTATTTAACATCTAATCACCAACCCCACCACTTATTTTGGTCACCAGCTACAACTGGTAATAAACAAGACTGCAGATGCACTATTTAGTGCTCAAGCAACAGTATTTATGGTAACTGTTTCCAAGAGACATAAGCACGAACCGTGGTTCCCAATACAATATTTATTCATTAAAACCTATCCCACAATATATAATTCCTTCATTTTAACAAAAGAAGCTGCCTGGCAGTCATACTTTCAATATCTTTAAAAATAAGTAGATTAGTAACAAATAAATTATTGTCGCTTCTACAGTTACAAATAATAAGTCCTATGATATATTTCCACGCAATGCTTGAAAACATGACGACATTCCTTGACAGGGACTCTATAAATTTCAGTCAGAGCTTCCATTTATTTTGAAATGCACAGAGAAGGTGTCTATGTAACAGTTTTCTCTCAATCTTTATAAACCCTATTTCATGAGGTATATAGCAAAGACCTATAAACTTAATGCATTTTCACAATATCCAAATCAATGTTTTAAATCTTATTTGTCAACAAATTTGTGACAAGATGTCTGTTTAACAAATATTATTTCATCCATCTATTATACACATATGGTATGCTGTTAAAATATATGCTACCATTGTAAATGCAGAGTATCCAATGCATACAGTAGTTTGTCAGATAAACATGTTTCTATGGAAACTACTGAAATGAATGCCTCATTTTCTAAACTTGGCCATAACCCCAAACTTTTATTACAGCATCCAAATGTTTCATTAACTTGATTCACATGATCACAACAAAGCCTGTTTCTCTTTAAAAATAGGAGTACTCTATCAGTTTGAATAAAATGGAGTTAGTCACATTGAAAAATTCTCCTCCAAAATAATATTTTCATAATTTGTCTAGCAACTTCAGTGCGACCATTACTCTCTATTTATGGATATATATGACAAACAAAAAAACTTAATTAAAAAAAACCTTATTAAGGTTGCAAAGTCAAGTATTCAAATGTTAGGGAATAGGTTCTTGAGCAATCTTAATTTGACCCATTTGTGCATATGCAGACTCAGACTTTACACTCAGAGGGACCATCGTGATCACCTAGGGTGATCTTCTACACATCAGACCACAGTACCTCACCCACTTTTTAAATAGACTCCTAACCTCTGGTTGAGTAACTGAAGATTTCAAAACATGGTTTAAAAACTTCAAAATTACAGAGAATTCACCATTTACACTAGTTTAAACCTGCAAGTGACCCGAGACCCAGGCTGCCGAGGAAGATGAAAAACTCCAGGGTCTCTGCCAATCTGATCCAGGGTAAAATTCCTCCCCAGCTGCAAATATGGCAATCAGTTAGACTCTGAGCACGTGGGCAAGACCCACCAGGCAGACACCTGGGAAAGAATTCTCTGTAGCAACACAGAGCCCTCCCCATCTAGTGTCCTGTTTCAATTCTGATAACTAATTACACAGTCACTTTTGGAGGAGGTGGCAGAACTACTGTTGCATTCAGTGGAAAATTATATCTTATCTGTGAACTTAAGTTTTTCATGACAGCTTTCAATGAGCTTTTAGTCTGGTCTGTGATTCACTGAAAGGCTAGCTAATTTCCTTGGTTCTCAATGTGTTCTTCTGAGCCAGCCAACCCAGACTTTCCTTCTTAGTATAGAACCCTGAAGAACGGAGTGAGTTTTTTCCCAGGACACAATCCAGGTGACGTCTCTAAGTAGTACTCAAGGTTTTCTGCATTTTTAGAAATTATATATGCATCATGTTTCTGAAGAATCATCTTCTGAAAACAGAGGAGTAAGCTTGATGATCAACAGCATGAAGCACTTTATATTCCAAGTCTCCTCTTGTGGCGAGATTCCCTCCCCTTCCCCCAGCCCCAGATCATTTAGGAATTCAGATGTGTTCCTAACATAGGGTCTGGTACCTGTACAGAGGAGCAGCTTTTCTGGTCTGAACATCAGATAGTGGTTAAGTATTATTAAGAATGAGTTCATAAAGAGATGCTAGTACTGGATCTGGACCAAAATCTTTATATACAGATTTGCTGCAATTGCTGGCTGGAAGCAAAGTGAGAATTATGCATGGTATCCACAAAACCAAATTACCTCCAGAACTGATTTAGAGATTTTAATCTTAGGAGAGGTATAGTAAAGTCTGACAAATCAGACATTATCTTCCATTTCTCTTTTGAAATAAAGATGGTCTGGGATGATAATTTAGAAGCTGGAGTTTTAAAAGGGCAGTAATTGGCCCTTCCATTTGTTCACTCAAAATCTTGTTCCTTTTAGCAATAGCCTTGGGGCCCTGTGTAATGTGACATGGCCATCAGACAAAGGTATCCTCTTTAACTTGAAAGAAGGGATGGTATAACATTTGTGAACTCCCATGTTGAAGTGGAGTCCAAAAAGAGAATACTTTGTATTGAATACATTTTTGTAGCAGAAGCTTCAGTATTTCTGGGTGACTTTCCCACATCACATCTTCAGGAGATCTCCAGGAGTTCATTTACATATTCTGACATTTTGGGAAGATAATGGAAATGCTGAAATCCATCATTATAACATCTGGCATATTAATCTCTTTATGGATTTGAGAGAACTGAGATCTAAAATGGGCTGCATGATATTGTCTCTTGTGCCCTTTACACAATGTATGTCTCTCAAAAGAGCTCTATCACTCCAATGTGTTGAAATTGGACTATTGCACTCCTCATCTTTTCATTCTATGGTCTTAGAATTAGTGTTGGTATATTTTAATTTATTTGGGCAAAAGATAAACAAGTCTTTGAAACTATCTTTCCCTTTAGTAGCTTAAGTACACATTTTCTGTGGTGGTTCACTCCTAGGTGTCTGGGGGAGGGGATCTGTGCAGATTTGGGAAACCAACAAAACAAGATGAGAGTCTGGATGGTTCCCCAGACAATCCAAACTTTGGCCTTTCAACTCTCAGAAGTAGCAGTGTCCTCCTCCTAAAGTGTAATCTCTGCACTGGAATATGGAAGTGCAGTAGGGAATACCTACTGAGAGGAGGTAGTTTGGAGATTCTCTCTCTCTAGAAGAAGGTGAGGGGATGTATTCCCTTTTCTAATGTCTAGTGACTGTTGTGTGTATGCTCCCCCTGCTTACCAACAAACTGCTTGCAAGGATATCATATTTTAGCCTGCAATTGCAATGTCTTCAAGCCATAGTTGTCCGTGGGATACATTTATGGAAGTTTTGAATGGACAGCAGATCAGAGAATCAGGTGAAGCATCAATCCTGGAAAAGCTGGTAGAGAAACCTAAGTTCAAGTAGATTTTATCTTGAGGTTTTTTTGGGGGGGGGGGTTGGGGAGGAGGGTGATTCAAGGGCTGGTGGTGGATCTTTTTCAAGCACTCTCATAGTGACTGCTAATTTGAGCATAGATATCCACAGAAAGAGAGACTTCAGCCAATACTCGGATGCTCGGATTCATCCCTAGTCCCATGGGAGTTTGAGGGGATCATCAAGAACACAGACACAGTCTTTCTGCTCTCAGTTCAGGCACCAGACAGTATAGTCCGCAGCTTATCCAGGCTACAGTTGCAAAGGAAGTACTGCTCAGCTGCAGTGAACAGCATGCTCAGTCCACAGGGAATTCTGCTATTAGAAACCCAAGAAGTCTCTACTGAACATGTGCAAACTGATTTTTCAAAGGCATATAACTTGGCCAAATTTAGGCAGATTTTCACAGACATGAAAGTAGACAAATCCCTGTCAAAGGCCAAATGTCAAGTCCCTGCTCCCAAGCAGGGGAGCTTTTAGGGTTTTAACATATGCAAAATCTTTTTTTTCTCCTTAGCCTCATTTTCAAAAATGGTTGCTCCATTTTGGCTGAAATTTTTTCAAAAATGTTCAACCTGAGTCAGACTCCTGGCGTGAAAAATTTCAGTCCATACAAGCATGGCCGTTTTAGGCAACTGAAAACTGTCTTATAATAGGAAGTGTTGGCAACTTAGCCCTGCCTATAATAAAGAATAATAAGCAACAGTTCTGCTAATGTTACATTGTTATATTTTCTGTTCTCCTCTCCCCCCCCCCCCCCTTTATTACTAAGGCTACGAACATTGATGCTTATAAATTCATCTAATCCTGCATCTTCAGTTTGGGTCTCCTCCTCCTACCACTGAATTGAACAGGACAAGGAAAAAGCCCTTTCAGTTGTAATGCTCATTTGTGACAAATCTCAGCTAATTATTTTTAAAAAGAGATGTTTAGGGCTTCAGGCAAATTAAGCAAATGAACTTGTAGGCAATGAAGTTCCCATTTGATGTCAGCATCCCATTCATTTAAAAGAAGGAAAGAGGAATGCAAATTAGATTTTTTTCCTATGTTCTCTATCAGACATTAGTTAATGTGTAATGATTGACAAACTAACAGAGTAAAGGCAAGGGAATTTTGAGGTGGAAACACCCGGTTTTATCTAGAGCTGGTCAAAAACTGGAAACGCTTTCCTGTGAAAAGATTCTCAGTTTTTATTCTGAACTGGGATGAAATGTCAAAAAAAAAAAATGAATTTTTTCACAGAGGTTTCAAGTAAATGTGTGATTCAGGAAAAATAAAACAAACTTTTGGCTTGCCAGCTGCTCAAGTCTATCTACCTGAACTGGAAGGCACGCTCCCAGCTGCTGTGTAGATCTATCCTGAGTTGCATGTGGTCCAGACCTAGTGATTTCAGATTTCCCAAGTAAAAAGTACATCGCACACACAGGATAGGATGACAGACAATATACAGAGATTAAGGGGCAGAGAGAAAGAGAGTGTTTTATTTTGGACATTCTGTTCAAAGTTAACAGCCCTTGTGTGTATTTATTCAACTAGAGGCAGACCTGTTGAGTTGCTCAACACTTTGCTTTAAGAATCCTTTTTTCAGTTACGTACAACTTTCTGAAATGTTAACCTTTGAAGCTGGAATTTTCTTGGCTGCCTCAGGCTAATGTCCCCACACATATACCTCAAAAAAGGTTTGGCCATTTCTATAGATTAGTTTAGAAAAAATAGATTTTGCCCTTTTCCCCCCAGTTATTTCATTGAGAAGGGAGCATTCTTGGGGCAGGGCTTGAAATTTAGGGATGGGATCGGGCAGAGGTATCCCTGATTTCAGGGATGGGATTTTTACTTTCCCCATGAAAATCCATCCAAATCGGCCCAGTTATAAATCTCCAAAAGTCTCAATTCACACATGCTCAGCAGAGACATGTTAGAGTGTGTCAGGTAAATTTTTCAAAGATTCCTTCTGTACTGGGGGCTGAACAAGACTTCAACCCTGCAATTATTCATCCTAGTTTATAGGAGGTGCTCTGTTTCCCCAGTCCTCTAAATGCTGGCACCCAGGCAGTTTGGAGAAGGAGAAGTACTACAAAGACCTAGTCTGGGTCATCAGTGTCTATCCAATAAATGAGGAACTAATCCAAAATCTATTTCTACTCAGTGAAAAGGCAACAGCAAGCTTCTTTAGGATGATGTTGAGGTTAATATTTAAGGCAATCAGAGATAGAACAAATTATGAGCATTTAAAATTAGAGAACCTCAAATTATTGTTTTCTTCTATTTCTTAATATTCTTGATGTGATCCAGGGGTTACTTTAATTCATTATCTTCTCTCCAACAAGATTCTTGAGCAAAATACAAGAACAAACATATTGCATAAAGAAAGCATTACTCAAATACCAACTCCAGTTTAGGATAACATTTGCATCAAGGTGAAGAGATTGTTCACTTGATCCCACCTAATACAGCAGACACACTATTTCATACCATTTGGCCTCCACTAGGCCAGCAAACCTAAAGATGTACAGCCAAATGCTGGTGAACAATACTTGACAAGAACGTGCTGTTCCATACTGCCAATACCCATAGTTTAGCAACAATTGTGCTAGTATTAACTTCTTGAATCATTTAATCTAATGGCTCAATCAGCACAAGAACACTTGACACATTAATTTGGGAGATATAACAGTTATCACAGATTAGAAGACATGGAATGACTACTTGTTATTTTACTCATAGCTAAAATTATAGTTGTACAGAAGTAGAAGTCTCTCTCTCCTACTAATTAACAACAAGAGTAATGAATTAAATGACTTTACAATAATTAGTACATGGATTTTTGGTCTACCTTTTAAAATAAAATAATGGGTATATCAATTACCTATTTGGCTTTTATGTTTTACAGGTATTCTATGCTCTCTTTTGGAGGTATTCATAAACTTATTTTACAAGAATATCACAATCAATGAAATATTAAAAAACAATAAGATGTTATACTCAGATGCAAGTACAAATGTAGACAACACTTGTAGAGCAAAAGGGTCTTTATAAACTTACTATTTTTATTTTCATTATTCCATTTTTGTGGTGCTTATTAAAAACTTATTTAAAATTTAATGTTAGAAAATGTGGACACAAACACTCTAGATATATACAATTAATTTTTTTGCATAGCTGATAGTATGAGTATGTAAATTTATTACATTTCTATATAATTAAAATATTTGCACAAAAAACAGTCCTGGTCCTAATAAACTGTTGGGCACAAGCAGACCTCAGGGTTCTGCCTACATGTAACAGTTTGCAGAACTACAATCTTAAAAATATTTCTAGGAAGCCTATATTGTTAACCATTTCAAACAAAAAATTGACAACATATAATTTTAAAGAGGATTAAATGTGTTGTGCAGCAGAACAAGAGAAATAAAATATTTTATTTTAAATTCAAAATGTGGATGTACTAAGTGAGTTAACACATCTTACTGGATATTCTAAATAAAATATTTGAGGCATTTAACAGGCCTGTTCCCACTGAAGCTGATGGCAAAATGGATGTGATCTTTATTCTGGAAGGTAGTTATTTATGTGATTCAATATATTGATTTGACTACTCTGGAAATACTACTGAAATCAAAAACTCCATAGGAGTGTCAGACATTTGGATTCCCTAAATTACAGCTGCCAGTCAGAAGAAGAAAAAATAATGATGCAACAATTATTTATGCAACTATTCATTAAGCAAATTAACTGCTGTAGTTTGCACAGTACACTATTGTCTTTAAAACCAAGCACTTTTTATACAAATGCGATGTTAAAAGAGCTCATTAGACTTGACATTTAAAAACAACTAAACCAGGCAATTCCAGTTTAAGAGAGGTGCTTCGATTTCACCCAGCATGTGGTTACCAAGTAAAGGAGAGGGTTTCAAAGGGCATGGTTCTATATTCATAGAAACTGCAATCAGTAGGCAGAAGCAAACAACTAAGGATGAAATTACATTGTCATCGTTTTGTTGCTTTAAATCAGAAGCTTAATGTAATTTTAACAGACTTTTTTAAAAAAACAAAAACATGCAATTCACAAGAAATCTTCCAGTGAAATTGTATAGAGTCCCTAGTCCCTCATACAACATGAATCTAATTATTACAGTTCTGCAATGAACACGGTTACAACTTGAAGTATTTTTCTAGGACAGAGTACCACACACACACGCACAATGATTCCATATTGTATTTGTCACAATTCTGAATAGGAAGGTTATTACGTATTTTGTACAATTTTTCCTCCACAAAACCCAGACACCCAGTTGCAGTAACACAACAATGTAAGTTTAATAGCTTCATTTGCAATGGAGAGCAGAGGAGAATTCTGAAGAGAAATCATGTCACACCTATAACGCATTAAATCCAATAAACTGAATATTAAAAATTGTGAAAAGTAGACACCATGGTTTACAAGAACATACCTACTGCAGTCTAATCACCCAAACTAGTTATGAAATAAAATCTGGTAAATTATGTAAGGGTTTAATAATTTCTTTAGCTAATCCATACAAATTAGCAAAACGTTTAGCCCTGTGGTGGTCAGATCCATACATTTCACTATAAATTTTGGAGAAAAAAAAATGCAAGTAAATGGAGATAAAAAAAAACAAGCACAGATTTAACACCAAAACAAAAACCACCGTAGAACTGTCTAATTTTTTTTATTTTACAAAGAAATCAGCAAGCAAATAGTTAAAATTAAGTATAATTATTTGTGAAACGCATGCTCTGACAACAGTACATCCGAAGAAGTGTTTTTTTACCCATGAAAGGTTATGCCCAAATAAAGCTGTTAGTCTTTAAGGTGCCACCGGACTCCTTGTTGTTTTTGAGGATACAGACTAACATGGCTACTCTCTGACACTTGACTACATTACAATATCTTTTGAGAAATCTCTACCTTGTACTTTAGAGCAATGGTTCTCAGCTAGGGGTCCAGAGCCCCCTGTGGGGCCACGAACAGGTTCCAGGAGGGTCACAAAGTAAGGCTGGCATTAGACTTGCTGTGGCCAAAGGCAGAACGCTGAAGCCCCACTCCCTGGGGCTGAAGCCAGGCGACTCAAGCCCTGTGACAGTCCCCTGTGGCATGGGGCTTCTGGCAACTGTCCTGCTTGCTACCCCCTAATGCTACCCTGTTTCCCCGAAAGTAAGACATCCCCCGAAAATAAGACATACTTCAAGTTTTGCCTCTCGCTGTAATATAATGTAATGTAATTTTGGGAGCAAAAATTAATATAAGACATTGTCTTATTTTCGGGGAAACACGGTAGCCCTGGCTCTTATATGCAGAAAAACAGTAGTTGTGGGCCGTGGAGTTTTTATACCATGTTGAGGGCGGCCTCAGAAAGAAAAAGGTTGAGAACCCCTTACCTTAGAGGTAATCTGTGCTCCTCTTTCTGCAGCTCACAATAAAGGCAAATCAATTTTTAGATACAGTAGGCCAGATCTTGATCAAGTATTCCCACTAAAATCAAACACACTAGATTACCCAGATCTAAGACCTAAATGCAGGAAATTAAAACAAAAAAGAAAATATCAAAATATAAACATATAGCAATGTATCCCTAGGAGGCCTTTAAGCACCTTTATTATTTAGTTAGGATTTTTAGTTTGTTTTTATTTAGGGGTTTGTTTGTTTTTTACTGGATGAAATCCTCTAGTCCTTTCTCAGACAGAGGTATTGACCAAAGTCTTTATTAATTTTTGTAACAAATTCAATACACTTTCCAAGAAAGAGGCAACCTTTTATACTTTCATTTATTTTAAAACTGAATATTTCGGACACACAAAACCAGTTCAATCACTAGTTATAGCCTTTGCAATAGAATTCTATTTATTTATTTCACTATAAATAAATGAAGCTCTAAACTCAGTAAAAAGACAGGCAAACCTATGTCTACTTCCATAACCTGGCTGAGAAGCCAGACATATTTTTGCTGACTCAGGCTCCGACTGTTTTTGGCAACTGATCTAACTGAATCAGTTCAACAAATGACAAACTAATCATTCCAAACTGAAGTGATCCATCATGAGGTATTTCAACTTTTAGCAGAAACAGCAACTGAACTGAGCCTTACACACACACACACACACAAAACAAAAACAAATGGCAGGAGGCCTGATTTATTCTCAAGTTTTGTCCACAGATCAGTACATTAATCCACATATGCATTTATTATAAAACAGATGGCCTTGTACACTCTCTTTTGCATACTCTCAACAAAATACATGTTATAAATGTAGTAGTTATATGGGACTTGTCCCAATCGAGACTCAAACTACTTTGCCTGTACTTAGAGGCCCTAGGAGGGGTGAGCAACTAATTCATAATGACTAATTTGACAAATTTTACTTCCTCTTCTGTTTGTTGATTCTCCACCGATTAAGAGCCTCCAATGTATTCATGAATCAAAATTCTCTCTCAAATATCAATGACTTACTCTTGCTCTGGGAGGCTGGTTTTTGAACAAGTATCAGTCTACATTTAAATTGTGTTATTTGATGCTATTCTCTTAGCCAATGAGAAACTTTAGAACCAAGTTTGCAGTACAAATATTCACAATTACACATTCAGATTTGCTTTCCATGACTATTTCTGTTATAATCTCTTAAGATTCAGTTTCCATTTAGATAACTGCCAATAAGGCAAATTATTAAAATATTTGAAGAAAGCAAAACAGACAACTCTTAACCATCTGAATGAAAATTAAAGGGAGGGAGATTTTTGGGTGGCTGCGGGGGGAGGGAGGGAAAGTGGAGGGGAGTAGGATGGAGGAGAAAGGGTGGCTAAATATTTGACAGTCTCTACCCCCTCTGCAGCTACAGGTAAATCAAACATGATCCTGATGGATCTATATGGAAGAATAGTTAAAAGTATTTGTTTTCCTTTCTAAAGTTTTGTGACTAGAGATAAACCAAACTTTTAATTCAACATGTACCATCATAAATGCAGTTACACAGACTCTGACATGCAAATCAGTTGATATGCAGTCAACAGTTTTTCCTTTATGAAAAACTCTTCACAGAATTGTGATTTCTCTTACACAAATACTTCCATATAAATGGGACTTGTATATTTCATTCTGTTTATACCAAACTGTCTGAGCTGCTAATATGCCAATCATCTAATACCAAGATAAATTAACATAACCAAGAAGCTGAACCAAATACAGTAATATGAATCAAAATGCTTACGATTCTGATATTTTGCCTTTTTTAAAATTTGAATACTACATAACAGTCCAAGTTCCAGGTCAGGAAAAATTCTTCCAAACAAATCTGTGACCTTTGTACATAATTTACAACTTGGTCTTACCCCTTAGAGCAGGCAGCAGTGACCTCTCTTTCTTGTCATCACATTTGTTACATTCACTGAAGTACAAGAGTAAAAAGACATCCACAAGCACCCACATCAAAGAGGTGGCGAGAACCACCTTGCAGTAGACAAATCTCCTCATTTCTTGTCTTGGTTTTTAGTTCACACACTGTGTAAAGATGGCTATTGCTGAGATGTATCCAAGCCACACAGTTAAATTCCAGTTTGAAAGTGAAGTCGAGAGCATCCACTGCAATTAAAGAAAAATATTTACATTACCTAACAAGTATACATGGTTTAAGGTGCAAAATGATACAAACATATAATGCTGAGATGCTTTTATTCTATTTTAAAAATTAATCTATTTTTCTTTCTCCTGTATCTAAATATCCTCTTTGTAATGTTAACCCACCTTTCAAAAATCAGAGAGGTAGCCGTGTTAGTCTGGAATAGCAGAGGTAACAAAGAGTCCTGTGGCACCTTAAAGACTAACTTAAGTATTGAAGCAGAAGCTTTTGTGGGCTAATACCCACATCCAACGAAGTGGGTATTAGCCCATGAAAGCTTATGCTTCAATACTTTTGTTAGTCTTTAAGGTGCCACAGGACTCTTTGTTACCATCTTTCAAAGATTAGTTTCCTTTGCTTTTGTAAAGAGACCAATTCTTCTGATTTTTTCCTGCATTGGATTATATTTTACCCAGATGTCTGTAAATCCAAAAGACAGTGGCAGGGTCACTGAAGTTTAGACCACAACTTTAGCACCCGATGTCTGAAGGAAGTGTGCCACAATATACTCTATCTATCTATGTGGAATACTGCCTTGATAAGAGTATATTTGGGAAGGGGGATTAAACTTAATTTATTATTCTATTGCAATATATTAAAGTTAGATTGTAAATTTAAACTTCCACATCTACCATTATAAAAGGCATTCCATGCAGATGTGGGAAATTGTATGGGAAATACTTCCTGTACAAAATATGCCATCTATTAGTACTTGCATACATGTCTTTTTCCAAAAATAAATGACAGTTTAAAGAGAGCCCTCATTTGGAAAAGTATGCTCCAGTGTGAGAATCCAAATTTTAATCTACTAAAAAGATTGCATTAAAGAAAATGGTGAACTACCTTCTTGACATAGGGGGGAAAAAATCTATTGGCTTCTCAAAATGAGGGTAAGAAGGCTAATAAAATATCATCGTCTCTGGGGGGACCCAACTAACTCAGGGCATGGATAACTTTACAAGTATGTGTATACATGCCATATTATCCCACTACTACTCTGGTCTGCTCCCTTCTTGTAAGAATCCTTCTTACTAGAGCACAGAGACAGGAGGATTCTTATATATTTCAATATTCTCCATGCTGGTTAAAAACAAAAACAAAAGCTGAAAATGAATTGCAATTCAAACATACTCTCCCTCAAACAAAACCATAGCTGGTAAGACTGATTTTAGGCTAGGGAGTAATGACCCTTAGAAATGTTTTCCCTTCTAGCTTTGCCCTTATCTAGTCCCTGTTCTGCATTCTTTTAGTATCAGCAGTGTGCTCAAAACATAGAAGCTGACATACTCCTTGTCCCAAGACTCTTACAATTCAGTTATGACTCAAAATATTTTATATGCCTTTGCTGGTGGATCACCATTGAATGGTTTCACTGGTGCGGGGAGGAGGAAGGGTTGGGAAAAAGCAAGAGAATCTGTTGCTCAGGCCCTGTTATTCCTGTCTGGAGCACATAAGAGTACTTAATGGCCACTAGAAGAATCACAATGAAGGGAAAGAAGATTTAGAGAGCCCCCCCAAACCACTTTCAATAAGGGATAAGACCCTTCTCTTAATTTTCAGCATGATAATGAACATATCTCAGAGCTAGAAGAAGAGCCACCAGCAGATATTTCCATTTAACATCCAGTAATAGCCGTAGCCAGTTATGTGCCAGATAGACAGACAGACTTAGTTTTATCTTCAACATATACAAGAAGAGTCCAAGTTCTCTCTTTTTTGGCAATTGATTTTTTGGCCAAATTAAAAGTCACATTATTAAGATGAAATCACTTGTCTATTTATAATTTTTAAATCAGCTTGAGTTTCAATTAAGGACCAGTTCCTAAACAAAAGAAAAACCATGTAATATTTTTGCAATATTTCTCTCTTTTGAACTCCAAACAATATACATATGAAGCATTAACATTAGAAAGATGCATTTTAAACACAGAATGCAGATTCTATTCCTTCAGTTTAAGAATTGAAGGTATTTCTTTTCCCCCAGGCCTTGACCCAGAAACCCTGACCTCTTGACAAATGTGCTGGAGACTCCATTCCAGTTTTCCTTGGTTCTGGCAATGAGCTAGTAGATTTTCAAGTGTCTACTTGTCCTCATAAATGCTTTATTTTAGAAAACACATTTCTTTAAATTAAAAAGTATTTTAAATTACCAGAAACAAATGACTTGAAGCAAAAAGGTTGAATACAATGCTCCTAGCCCAAAGAATCAATGTATCCTGGTTAACAATATTGTCAGGAGTTAGTATTACACACACACACCCCGAACTAACATGAGCAATGAAGTTTAGCATACATCTATTACTTAGCATCTCTTTTTTTTTACCCATTTCACACTCACTGTCTGCTTAGAATGTAACCTCGTCAGGGCAGGACCTTGGCTTACCTGTCACTTCCATGCACACCACTGTGCCATAATATATATATATTCCAATCCAAAAAGTACATTCAAAGAACATAAAGGTTGAAAGACCAGAACTCAGAAGTTAAGAAACGAGAATTTTTTAATGGGAAAATAACTTATTTTTCCCTAGCCTTGTTCTCAGAAACAGCTAAATTCTTTTGGCTGAAAAACTTTCCAGGTTTCAAAAAGAAATCCAGCCTGAAGTAAACACCTGGCATGGAAAATTTCAGTCCAAATGATTAAAGATCAGCAAAGGTATAAGCAACTGAAAACAACATTTTATAATGCGAATTGTCAGCCAAACATCATCATAGGCAGTGCTACCAGCCTTGTTTATAATAACCACTAAGAAACAGCTGTAGTAAAATAATTGAAGGTTGCAAAGTCAAGCACTGAAAAAAATTAAGGAATGCCGTTATTAAAGTTGTCTGTGAACCCTTACATTTGCTCCCTTGTGCGTATGCATCATCATGACATACAATTTTTTTCATAGTCTTTTGCAGCATTCCAGGCACAGGATGAATAATGTTCAGTAAATGAGGTTGTTGTTCAATGTTTCTTTTTATTCTCAACACTCTGCACTGAATAGTAGATTAATTTATTCACAGGATAGTCTGACATTCATTCCCCTAGTATACGAGTACACCAGAAACATTGTTAACCCATTTTTACCCACAGATAAGGAACTGTGGCAAAGAGATTAAAACCAAAATTTCTAAAAGTTCATAAATTTGTGTGCCTCTGTGATGGGTGAGAATAGAGCCTAGTTTTCAGAGTATTTTATGCAGCCAATGTTAAAAAGTGTGTCAATACAAAAAAAAATGTTTTGCCAGCATTTTCTTCTTTCACTTAAAGTGTGTAGCTCCTAGAACTCATTAGCTCAATTTCTGCAGTGTTCTAGGGGCATTATCCAAAAGCCAGGTCCAGCTACACTTCCCTCTTGGACAAATTCCTTGATCATCACCGCACCTGGAGTCTTTCCTCTATTCAGGCAATGTACTGCCTGCTAACCTCTCAAGAGGGCCTATACATTCAGTATCTGTTTGATCACGTGAATAAAGATACTAAATATCCAAGATTTAATATACGATATCATTTTGCTAAAATGTTATCTGTAAACTCAGAGAGAAACAGCCAAAGTGGCACATCCTTTAAGCACCGGGGAGAGTTTTCTTTGAACGTCCCTGTTCATTATGTTACTCTAGGTTCCTTTATGGAGCATCCATTTCACAACCTGATCGTTCACTCCAACCAGGTCCATAATAAGACTAATCCTATATTCCAGTTTTTCATTTTCATATTTCATTAAATTGTTTTCCAACAATTTCAGACCTTTTTTATTCTGACCTGGCTTTTAATTGCGAAGGAGACAGGAAGCTGTATCGCAGTGGCATCACTTCAGGGGCAGTGAGCACCTATGGAAAAGTTGTGTTCAGAATCCGTCATATACAAATGTCTCTAAATAAATTTTTAGAGTGTAGATTTCTGAGAGACATTGATCAGCTCGCCTTTGGGAAATAGTTCCCACTAGTGTGGACACAAATAAGAGAACTGATAACTGTGTGAATGAAGCGTCCTGAGCCAAGGGCAAGACTGCAGGACACAAATAATTACTACTCGCAACACTACCTTCCTGAGGGTATTGGTAGCATTTAGTAAAGTTAATGACTTACTAGAGGAAGTGTACTTTGAGTGCTAGAGCAGGGAACCTGAAGTTCGGCCTCTTGAATTTAAGTTCCAGCCTGGCAATTCTGGCCCAGATCCTCAAAGGTATTCAGGCATCTAACTCCTACTGATTTCAGTGGAAGTTAGAAGACTAAATACCTTCAAGAATCTGGATCAATGACTTCAGATAAATATCTAATACTAGACAATCTTTCTGGGGTGCCAGATCTCTAATCATTAGTTTATTAAAAGTGCTGTTAGAACCTCAGGTGAAAATGCTATATGTACTATTATAATAAAGTAGGTGTAGTAAATTTAATTCAACCAATTTGTTGTTGAATTAATCTAGTAGGTAGTTTTCCATCTTTAGCTATTTTGATATTAATATTAGAAGTCTATTGGAACGTTGACAAGAGTTAAGGTCTACTGGGAACACGATCCTATTAACCATATCTTATAGAAAGTGTTCTTAGTTTAGTAAGATTTTTCCCTCCTATCCCCAACAATGAATTCGTACTTCCTTCTGTTTGTGAGATATTTTCTTAGGTGAGTTTATTTCAAGCTTGATTGTGAGCCTCACTCGGACAGCGGTTGCTTGGCAACAAAAATCAGCAGTTTTGTTCCTAGCACCCATTCATGGTAGCTGTATTTCTCAAGGAGGTGATTTTTGATGGAATTCAGCAGTTTCCAAACCACTGTATTGTTTCATTTCAGTGAGCACATAAGGTTTGTATTACTCATTACAATCTTTTTTATTTTGCTTCCACCGCTTGTCTTTTTAGTTTTGGTTTCAGAACTGTTGCAAGGTTCTTTTAAACAGCTTCAGATTCATCTTAAAAATCAAAAAGGTAAAACCAAGAGCTTTTAAATACCTAGGGTTAAAGGGAAAAATCATGCACTTAATAATCAAGAAGAAGAGCAAACGGTCCACCATTTCCAGGATTCTTGGTGATGTGTAAATTAAAAGCATAAAAAGCTTATCCTCCAAAAGGCAGAGGTGGTGTCTCAGTTATTTCTCCTGGTTTAGTGTAATCTTAAATTGATTTAACAGGAGATATCACTTTACCATATAGTAGCAAAGCTCTAAGTGATAAGTTATTTATAAATGGAGGAATACTGGATAAGGTTACCTTAACTGCTCTCCAGACAGGAAACACAACAAAGTGTGTGCCATTAATATATCTACTGCAAATAAAGTATGCTTGCTTTCCTATAGGATATTGGATGTAGCAACATCTTCTAGCTAAATCAGCATCCTTATTCCATCCATAAGGAAATACCAAACACTGTACATATATAATAGTAAGGTTTCACAATTAGAAACAGCTGAAAGGCAGAGGTTCAAAACTTTATAGTTAGTCTTTAAGGTGCCACAGGACTCTGTTACCTCTGCTATTCCAGACTAACACGGCTACCCCTCTGATTCTTAACTGAAAGGCAGGATTTCTTTACCATCACTTACTCAGCTATATTAAACTATACATTCTACAATATATATTTTGCAACATGGGAATATATAAAGCTATACATTTCCCCAGAGACCTATTTGCTAATGCCTCCTTAATATATCAAAAGACAAATTATACACTCACACACCCTACTCTTGCTTCCTCTCTCCTAACAAAAAAACCAGATAAAACACAAATAAAAATATTTATTTTGAAAAAATCACCCTGTACAAATTTAAACATAATATTCTCAACACTGCAGGTTTATAAAAATGCTAACATGAGAAAGACTCAAGTAAAACATTAAAAAAACTGATATTTTTGACATTGCAAAGAGATTGAAACAGGTTCTTTCTGAGAAAGCTACCGTATCTATAGAAGTCTAATCAAAAGTATCAGACTGGTTCATTTTATAGCTCCTTTTGCTTTTCTTTATACCATTTACATCACATACCTGGATCAATGGATGACTTTCCCCTCCTCTTTATAAACACCCTTTTATACATGGTCAAACATTTAACTAAATATCCAAAATTGCTTACACTTTCACTGATAAAGATAAATCACAGTAAATCAAAAAATTACAATTTGGAAAGTGGAAGATCGCTATTTGGTTGATATTTGTATGTACATATTAATAACGGTATATGGTGCTCAAGATTATAGGTGCAAGGTGAATGAGTGAATAAATAAATCAAACAAATTACGCACCTCTTAGGACCTTAACACTTTTATTGACTATCTTTTCGTTATTTAGCTGGGACACACTGTGTTTTAAGATTGCACTAACACAATTTTAAATACAAGATGCCACTTGGGCCACAGTCTTTCAGTTCTGGCAGCCCTACTATCTCAATTCACTACTGCAATTCTGCCCATTGCCATTTCCAAACTTGTCTTGTAATACTTTGCAGATTTTCCCATAATCACTCCCCCTCCCTCCACTGAGGCAGGAGAGCCACAAGCACTGGTATGATAATAGCTGTGTGGAGTGTTGTGTGTTAACAGGCTGCATGATTTTACAAAGAACAGGCGATAATAGCATGTCCACACAACAGCCGCAGAAACACTTTTTTAAAGCAATATTTTGTTGCAACATTCAATACTGAAGCTGGTGCAGATGGCTAATGGAGATGGAACTTATGTTGTGGTGATGGTGAAGTACTCAACCCAACAGAGAGAATATGCCAGCAAAGCACACCACACAGAGCAGCATTCAATACCAAAAGTACCCATAAAAATCTACAAGGAGCCAGTGGAAATACCATGTGAAACTCTGCCTTTGTGTCTAACCTCCCAATACTGACCTAGGGTCAATAACAACCTCATTTTTAGCTTCAGATCCTGGTCTATTAAGTGGCCAGTTTAATAAATTGTAGGAGCTCACCTATAGTTTGAGGTCAATGGCAAGGCAATGGAGCAGGCAATTCCATAGCAGAGAAATTTCAATTTGTGCAGTGCATGAGAAATAAGCAAAGTTTACACATTCAACTCTGCTGTACAATGTGCAGTTGAGAGTCCAGTTTAATCACATGAGCTCAAGGACATAGGAAGGAATCTCTAGTTTATATCCCCGGTGAGTTGCAGAATGAATGTGACTATCAGCTACTTATGGCTGTGATGGAATTCACTGAAGATGCAGAATGTAGCGAATGGATAATATTGCAATACTGCTTGGAGAAAGGGGACAACAGAGACTCCATTTATGCCAAATTCTATATCAGCATTTAACTTGGGCATTAGTGACAATTCCCAATTGGACGACATGAAGTAAGAAAACTGCACAGAAAATATATGTATATTGGAACTAAGAAAGCAAAATAGGCTAAAATGAACAGTGTGTGAGAGTGAGAACTAATTTTTTTGTTTAGTGTATCTCTAAAGTGTGCTACAATGCATATGACAAGTGTCTTTCATACTTTCTCAGATTTGCTACCAAAGCACAAACCAAACAAAACCACCACTCCAGAAACTTTTCTAGGTCATTTGGCATTAATAAGTAAACATTGCAACCCTATCTTCTTAAATTGTAACTTTTTGAAAGTAGAATGTGTTTTATACAGACTTCTTATTCCAAAGTTAAAACATGTTTAAGTTAGTGTAAAACCAATGCTCAATACATTTTAATAGCCTGCAAATATCCTAGGAATATATCAGAAACGAGGCATCATTCGATTCCCATAAGTAGTTTATTAATTTATGATAATCATCTGCACAAATTAGGGTGGAACTGACAGCCTATCAAGAGCTCAAAATGGTGCCTTTTCACATTTGATAAAACAAAATTAAATTCAGTATTTCCAGCTAAAAATCAACCAACATCATTTTGTGTCTTTAAAGAATTCTTTTTAGTGTTTTTTTCCACTCTCAAGAATCTCCTACTTGACATTTAAAAATGGACTTATTCTTCATTTAAAACTCACATCTGTGACTCTCAGATATAAGAGTGAGAAAAGACCTTTTAGTTCAGTAAAGCAAGTCACTTCCCAATGGAGAACTATTCATTATAGCACTTGCAGTGTTGTAACCTTGTTGGTCCCAAAATATTAGCAACACAAGGTGGGTGAGATAGTATCTTTTAAGATGTCCCTTTCACCTGCATAAACTGGTCCAGTAAAAGATAATACTTCACCTACCTTGTGTCTCTATTACTTACAATATATTTTGTATGGCAATGCTGAAGCCAAATATTAGAGGCCCCAGTGACCATGCTTACATCAATGCCTTTGGAAAACTATTCCACAGTCTAATAGATCCCACTATCAGGACTTCTCCTTCCCTCCCCCAGTATTCATCCTAATCTGGCCTTAAAGCACTGGGGAGAGAAAGACATTGATTAGTCAACACTACAAGCCGTGTTCCAAGCCTCAGAAGGGTGTATTGGTATCACTGGCCCCACAGTACTGGCAAACACTAGCTAAGATGCTAGTTAAAAGGTGTAGTAAGTGATGCTGCCAGGCCCATTTTCCTGAATGCCAAAGGTGTGCACAAGCACAGTGCCTCCCTCCATGGCGCTCAGACACTGGAGGTGCTCCTCTGACTCCCGAGTCCCAAGAGTCATAATTTATATCACAAAAAAACAATACTTAGTTTTACTAGGTTAAAAGATTATAACAGATGGGCTCAAAAACCACAAAGTTGGGTGGTGTTTAAATCCAGGCATTTCGCTCAGCCCATTACAAAAAGAAAGGCCATTTACAAAATTTGGATCCTAAAATAAAGGAATGTTTGGATATAGAGTTTTGCTCAGCTGCTACTCAAATACAGAACCTCTAGTCTAGGTCCACCTTGAGACTTCTAGCTTTTGGCCATTTTGAGATGGGGAGCAATTTCACCAGACAGGGAAACACAAACTCCACACCCAAGTCCTTTTTAGGGCCTTTTCCCTTCAAGGCACAGTGTACTGTTTCTCATAAAGGACATAAACAATAAAAAATAAAACAATTCAATCAAAAAGAAAAATACTAGTCAATCTCCAGAGACTTTTTCATTGCTTTAACCAGCCAGTGGGAAACAGGATATATCCTTCCCCTGAACCCTGCCTCCTTTTCCTTTACCCTGCCCAGCAACGTGATAACGGTTAAGAGATTCTTGCCTAAGATGCCACTTTACCTTGTCACCGTCAATTAACTGTGTGCCTTGCAGAAGTGATGTCTTCATTTTGCTTTCCAGATTACAGGTGCTGTCTCAATGTTCTGCAAAGATGTATCAGAATAACACAAATGCACACAATGTTGATGGCTTGACAGATTCAGACCAGAACCCCATGTGCACTGCCCATCCAAACCAGGATAAGATGATGCAGTAGCAGTCAGTTACTGAGATCATGACCTACAGGAAATCCGGGGGACAAATATCGGAGTGAGAATTGAGATCAGACTGTTATCAACTGGGTACCAAAGGATTTCCCCACTAACTTTTACAATTGTGTTACTTTACAGTATTCACTAGCATAGATGCTATAAAGTTCCACAGTGTGGTGAAACTAGCCAACCTGCACACAACCCCAGCTGTGCCTTGCCATTATTCTGCATGCACTATAACTAAAAACTAATAAGCTGTAAGTAGATGCAGCAATTTGTGGTCTTTTGTATGCACAAAATGCCTATTGGCATATTCCCTGTGTAACAAAGTTTTTAAAAATTGAAACTGTAAGTAAAGCTGAATTGATATAAAGGTCACAAGTGGCCTGTTGATGGGATGGCAATAGCATTTCTTGCTGTTGCTACACTAGGCTATATTATAGTTGTTACCTACAGTACATTGTCCATCTTTTCTTTTGTAGATTGTTTCTGAGGATCACATTTTCATATTTTGAGACTGCACACTTACTGTGACTGACAACTGGTCAAAAGTCTCCAAATTACACACTCATAAGATATTACAGCAACAATGAACAGTATACATCAAATGCTCTTTTCATAATAAGCCCACTGATAAAGTCACAAATGGCTAAATTTAAAGGTGAAATATATAATTATTACAAATCCAACATTTTTTTAAAATAAATAGTTGGAGGGCTTGTGCCACTTGAACAGGACAGGCTATGCAGAGCCCTATATATCAAGTAACTGTTTCCATGTGCAGCCAGGTCCCACCACCTCCAAGTTCCACCCCAACTCACTGTTCTGAGCTCCCTCCCACACCCAAACTACCTCCCAGAGTCCACACCCCTCTGGCACTCCAATCCCCTGCCGGCCCCATGCTATAAACTGGAATTTAAATGAAGATCAGGAATGTCAGTTTATAGAGCTTTCTGGCTGGTGAGGTGCCAGACAAATTAGCTTTTACGGTACACTGCTAAATGCTATAGGAACAGTTGCTGAATAAAGAATTGACTTTATCAAGGTTTGTGGAGCTGACTCTTGTCAACAGAAAATATTGGAGAAACAGCGTTCACAAACTGAATTATTAACCAGGAAGATAAACTGCTATTTGCTATCTTCTAGAAAAATATATGCATCCCCATATCACTATTAATCTAGTAATGTAATGTGTTCATTGTTGTAACTACAACATATTTAGACATGAGACATTCTGTAACCAAAATAAGAAAGCAGTTAATAGTAAATCAGTACATTTATAATACTTTAATATTCATGGTAAATTGTATAATTCTAAAGCTGTACTACAGTTAGATGTTGTAACTTTTGCATGACTCTTATATTCTCCTGCAGTATCAGACCCAACAGGTCTTAAGAAATACATTCAGGCCACCAGCCCTAAAAAGTATTCTAATATGCCTGGCTACTACAAATATGTCTTTCAAAAGGTATGGAGCTAAATAAGAGAAAGTCCATGAGATACAAAAGGTGAGATGTCAAGTACTGTAGACTCAGCATTAGGTATAGAAAAATTCCAGAGAAAAACAAAAACAATTCTGTTGATGCTTAGCTAACATGCCCTCTGTACCATGCTATAAGCTGGTGCAGGATATTTCTAAAATTTGGTTGCCTTTTAGAATGCGTTGGTCAAACCAAAATAGGAAGCAGTTTACTCCAGAGGCTGTGCCAGCCTCTAAAAGGCTTCCCAAAACACAAAGAAAATAGATAATGGTATGTTAGGTCTGAAGTAATACAAAGAAATGGTGAAACCCTCATCAGTTTTAAACAATTTTAGTATCTATAAAATTAAAGTGAAGCTCAGATTTTGAGACAGCTGAACAGCTACGTTGTTGCCTCCCAGACTGGTTATTGGTCTTTCTTTCTGCATTGGCCTTCCTTTCTGTATTATGCTTTATTAATCTTTGACTAAACCTTTGATTAATCAAGTTGTTTAAGCCTAGCTATTTGACTTCTCTTATTACTGACTTACACTGAAACCATAAATCAGTTTGGTAAACCTCCGTACTATGAGATCATATAAACCTAAGCCCAGCACTGTAAAATTGATAGTTTTATCTCAGAAGAGTCAAAGACAACTCTCACTATTGGCTACTAACTTTAGAATAAAGATAATATTTACTAACACTGAGGTCCCAATCCACAAAGTTTCATAGTTTCCACTGATTTCAATGGAATTTAGTAGTCTAAATACCAGTGTGAATCTGGCCCTTAGTTACTACAGAAGGATACTGTCATGTTCCTTGTACACAGAGAAAATGGTTTGAGCTATAGCAATACAACAAAAGCTTATTTTGCTTATTCTGTTTAACGAAGAGACTGTTAGGTTCAAACTCTAATATAGTCAAAAAAATTACAGTAATAACTTCAGAATATGAAAATACAAGGCTATTTTTAAAACCAGATCTAAAATGCTGTCTTTGCATTGTTTTTATTGTAAATTCAAAACTGCATAATTCCAAAATTAATATATATTACAGTGTATATTCTTTCTTTCCTGTTATCCTCAGTAATATTTCTCATGCAGCAATCATGCAGAAACAAAGGTCCTTTAAAAATGTACAGCTCTCACAATATTGAACAGAAAATCTAATTCCTGGAGCTATTTTTCCTAGTGTTGTTCATTTAAGGAACTCACAACACAATAATTAATATAGGCTTTTCAAAAGAAAGAAATTTAGTTCTGTCATATTTTCAAGAAAAATATATTTGTCCCCTTTTATTTTACTGTCTCATGAGAGACTAGCGCTTGAAAGTCTTGCATTAATAGTTTTACCAGGTTTCTTAATATTTGCTACTAGCAAAAATACCCGGCATTGCTCGGGTCCATCGGAGGGAGGGAGGGGGGAGAGAGCTGAGCGAGTTCGGGGGCCGTTGGAGGAGGGGAGGGGAGAGAGAGCTGAGCGAGTGCGGGGTCCGTTGGAGGGGGGAGAGAGCTGAGCAAGTTGGGAGGCCGTTGGACGGGGGTATTATGACATCATAACTATGTCACAGAGAACAGCAGGTGTTAACCTGCTGCCCAGCTGATGTGAATGGGCTTTAAAGAATTTCACCCCTGGGGGGTGTCAGAAGTGAGATTTGAAAAATTTTCGACTCTTACCCTGATTAGGACCCTAAAGCCTATAACTGTACCAAATTTCAAGTCTCTGGCTCAAACGGTGTGGAAGGAGTAAGGCAGCATACATACACGCACGCACGCACACACGCACGCATACACCATTTGACTTTTATATATATAGATATCTAAGTGATATCCATAATTTTGCTGCTTTGTTCCTAAATTTCTTTGTCAACATATTGAGAGGCATAGATTTCAATGTGTGTATAGTTTATTTGTTTGTTGTTTGTTTATCGCATTATGGTTCATTTGTTTGTTTGTTATGGCTGGTTCACACAGAATATAGTATAGGATTTATTGCTACAAATAAAGTAATGTAACCTAAAGCTGCAAAAGAATTTTCAACCTAAACCAAGTTATAAAACTTTCCCCTTCATTATTTATACTTTCTAGAAAGTGCTTTGCCAACACGCAAAGAAACTCAAACTGATACAGCAGAGACTCAGAACTGACAGGATTAACGGACAAAGCTTCAGGTAGACGCTTATAACAATTATAGCATTGTTCTATCTTTAATAAGCACTCAATATAAATTAAAAAAGGAAGAACTCAGTAACTTTCATTCTGCAGGGGGAGTGCATGTATTAGCATACTTCCCACAACCCCTTCAGTTTCCTTGTTTGTGCCTTCAGAAGGTATCCAAATTACAACAGACCTGACAACAGTGTTCTGTCTGATTTGGAAGAAGACTACACTAGAGGTTCTAGAAGTGGTTCTTAACTAGGAGTACATGTACCCTTGGGGATACGCAGAGGTCTTCCAGGAGTTACATCAACTCATCTAGGTATTTTCTAGTTTTACAACAGACCACAAAGAAAGCATTAGTGAAGTCAGTACAAACTAAAATTTCATACAGACAATGACTTGTTTATACTGCTCTATATACTATACACTGAAATGTAAAAACAATATTTATATTCCAATTGATTTTATAATTATATGGTAAAAATGAGACAGTAAGCATTTTTTCATGTAATAGTGTGCTGTGACACTTCTGTATTTTTAGGTCTGATTTTGTAAGCAAGTAGTTTTTAAATGAGGTGACATTTGGGGCCAGGAAGACAAATCAGTCTCTTGAAAGGAGGTCAGTAATCTGGAAGATTGCAAAACACTGCTCGAGATAGGGGTTCTCACACAAATTTTGGTGACTTCAGTGCAGCCACCAACTCCTGCTGGCGACCACTCTGAATTTTTTTCCCTAAAATACTTAATTAACTTTGGGGAAAACAAATAAATATTCACATAACATGTCCAAAACATTACAATTTATTTATGTGGGGTGGGGTTTTTTTGGTAGACTCAATAACAAAAATAATTTACAGTTTGGTCTCTATGCTTTACTGGATCTAAACAGAATAGAAACACAAATAAATGCTCTGCATGTTGTCTTTTTTCTCTTGTTTCTTTTGCTTTTTTTAAAGACTTGGTAATTACTAAATCTGCTGTGAAAAGTGATATTAATATAACAATATCACTTTTCACAGTAGACTCACTCAGTCAAGGCAAGCCTGGGGACAAATTAAAAGTCCTGATTAGGGAGGTAGCAGTGGTGGTCAGGGGGTAATGGGGAGGGGAGGTGTGTCAGCAAGGGCAAACAGTGACTGGGAGGGGTGAGCTCAGGGCCAGAGCATGCCACTGCATGGATGGGGAACAAAACCCAAGGCCCCATGGAGCCTGCCACCTCAAGGCTGAAGCCCGACCTCCTCGGGAAGGTGGAGAATTCACGGTCTGCCTGCTCCTCCAGCTTTTTGTCTCCATGGGAAAAGTGGGACAGGGCCCAAATACTGCTGGAGGCCCTGGGTGGGAGCACTGTTTCCCACCCACCCCATCACCTCCCAAGAGGCTGTGGCTGCAAGAAAAGCTCCTAGTCGCAGCATGCAGCCATGGTGGCTGCCTTTGAGAAATGCTGCATTAGAGGATAGTGGCATATGAAAATAGGCAAACAACTCTTTGAAATGTAAGTCTGCAGAAGGAAAAAGTGGAGCTGGAGAGCAGACACACAGACACAGTGCATGGTTTAAAACATTTTTAACACACAACATTTTGAAACCTAACTTTTTAGGAAGTAAGTAAAGCAGTTTAGTCTATGTGTAGTGGTATTTTCTTCTACTTCATTATATTCTGTACCTGGTGCTCTTTCCCCCTTCTGTCTGCCTTCAGTTTCCCATTCCCTTAGGCCTGGTCTACATGAGCAGGGAGGGTTGACCTAAGACACACAACTTCAGCTACGTGAATACCATAACTGAAATCGGTATATCTTAGGTCAACTTACCTGCCATCCTCACAGTGGCAGACGTCAACAGCGGGCTCCCCCATCAACTCTGCCTTGCGCCTTTTGGAGAGCTGGAGTTCCAGAGTCAATGGGAGTGCGTCTGGGGAATCAATTTATCGCGTCCTGATGAGACACAATAAATCGATCCCCAATAGATCAATCTCTATGCATCGATCCAGCCAGGAGGGAGACAAGACACATCTGTATAGAAAAATGGGCTAATAAACCATATGTTTTTCATTTAATCTTTTTAAAGAATTGCCACAATGAAATCACTGAATAAACCTATGAAGATAGTCAGGGGATCCAAACTTAGATCTGTCTTCTTTCCTGGAAATAAGTCCTTGAAATAGCTTGGCTTGAAGTCCATTCTTTCTAACCACACACCCAACACTTTGACCAGTTCAGTATAACAATCAAATCTGTTCTTTATGTTAATAATAAAAGAATCAAACTACTTGTAGTAATAACCCAGACTTATGACTCATACCTTAAAACCCCAGTTTTAACTCATTAGTATCAGAACCTTTCCATGGTACTACTTGTGTACACAGGACACAGAGACCATTGGTTTATTAAGAGCTAAAATGAATCTGTGCTACTAACTGAGAATACAATGGAAAATAGAGATTTCATGGACAATTTAAATATTCTGCTCATCTCTTTGCTTAGAGTGCAACAGCCACCATGTAGCTAAAATGACCCTAATCATTTCCGTTCCTGTGAAATATTTAATTCTAATCATGCCTCACTCTCATTAATTATTGCTCACTGACTACTTTCAGCCATTCAGAAACACCCAAACAAATATTCTCATTCTCCTCATTTTGCAACAAAGAAGGAATAATGGCAACTCCAGCTGCTGCTTCTGTCTCTACTATTCCAAATTGATAAGTATTTTCTAACACGTTAATTTATAGCCAATTAACTTGAAATCAGGCTTAACCTGATCCTTGGAAGAATAGCTGGCATGTGAACCTGAATTCTATATCTGAACTTTACAACTGACTCATCACTTTATTATGTGCAACAAGTCATGCCAAACCATCCTAATTGCCTTCTTTGACAAACTGGCCTAGTTCATTGGGGGAAGCAGTAGTTGTGATATATCTTGATTTTAATAAAGCTTTGCAGCAAGGTATACTCCAACATGACCTTCTCATAAGAAAACTAGGGAAATAAGTCTAAATGAAAGTACTATACAGTGACTGCACAACTAGTTGAAAATCTGTATGCAAAGAGTAATTATCAATGGTTAATTGTCAAACTGGGAGACAATATCTAGTGGGGACCCACAGGGGTCTTCCTGGGGAGCAGAGAGTATGCTTATAAAATTTGCAGATGATACCAAGCTGGAGAAGTTGCTGCAAGCATTTTGTAGGACAGGATTAGAATTCAAAATGACCCTAATAAACTGGAGAATTGATCCGAAATCATCAAGAGGAAATTCAACGACCACAAATGCAAACCTACACTTAGTAAGGAAAAAAAATAAAATGCACAACTATAAATTGGGGAATAACTGGCTAGATAGTTCTGCAGACAGGGCCATCCCTACCCATATGCAAAGTACACAGCTGCATAGAGCACCAGGATATTTGGGGCACCACATTTTCTGGTGCCTGCACAGCTACATGCTATTCCAGCCCCTGCTCCACCTCTTCCCCATGGCCCCCACCCCTGCTCTGTCCCAATCCCACCTCTTTCCACCCCTGCTCCATCCCAGCCCCATCCCCAAAGTCCCCACTCTTCTCCACGCCCACTCTCCTGAGAACTCCAGAAGCAGGCCTGCCCTCAACGATAATGATAAGCAGAGCAACCGAGCCCCAGCCTGCTCCGCTCCCCTGACTTCCAGCCTTGCCACCAGCAAGTGCTGGAGCCAAATTTCCCTCTTTCCCCAAGCCTGGGAGCCAAGGGAGCAAAGCAGGCTCGGGCCGGGTCACTACTTCCCACAGGAAGTGGCCAGCAGCCCCACTCCACACAGCAACCTTCTCCCCCCCCCCCCCCCCCGCCACCCACTGCAGGGGGGCTGTGTAGGGCACCAAAATAGCTAGGGACGGCCCTGACTGCAGAGGAGGATCCAGGGATTATAGTGGATCACAAACTGAATGAGTCAACAATATAATGCAGTTGTAAAAAAGACAAATATTTTTCTGGGTATATTAAGAGGAATCTAATATGTAAGCTCCAGAAGTAACTATTCTGCTTTACTTGGCATTGGTGAGGCCTCAGTTTAAGTTCTGTGCCCAGTTTTGGGATATACCATTTACGAAAGATGTAGACAAACTAGAGGGAGTTCAGAGAAGAGCATAAAAATTATTGAAGATTTAGAAAACCTGACCTAATAGGAAAGAGTAAGAGATCTGGCCAAGTTTAGTCTTGAGAAAAGATAACAGAGAGGACCTGATAACAGTCTTCAAATATGTTAAGAAATGTTATAAAGAGGACAATGATCAATGTTCTTTATGTTCACTGAAGGTAGGACAAGAAATAAAACTGACAATCTGCAGCAAGGTTAAATACTAGAAAAAGCCTTCTAACTACAAGGATAGTGAAGCACTGGAGTAGGTTATCAAGAGAGATTGTGGAATCCCCATCATCGGAGGTTTTTAAGAATATGTTAGACAAACACCTATCAGGGATGGTTTAGGTGTACTTGTTCTTACCTCAGTATGTGGGGATGGACCAGGTGACCTCTCAAGATCCCTCCCTTCAGCCATATATTTCAATGATTTCTAGGTTCAAGAATAGCAGCCGTGTTAGTCTGTATCCATAAAGAAAGCGAGGAATACTTACAGCACCTTAGAGACTAGCTAGTTTATTTCAGCATAAGCTTTCATGGGCTATAGCATACTTCATCAGCTATAGCCCATTAAAGCTTATGCTGAAATAAACTACTTAGTCTATAAGGTGCTACAAGTATTCCTCGCTTTCTTTAATGATTTCTAGGATATCTTACAGACACGTTTTGTTTCCTGATGCTGACTTCGATTGCACTCTGACCCTTCTCTTTCCAAACAGCAGGAAATGTGCCCAAGTTGGTAAGTCTCAGCCCCACACCATACAACTGGTGTACAGTGTACAGTAGACATGTTTTTTCATTAAGTATTTAAAAGAAAGAAAGTTGAACACAGAAAAACAAAAGGTGTCAGAAAGTAGGGCAACAATCCACTTCTGAGCTTCTGCATCTTTTTTGCCATATATTTGTTATGTTCCGCAAATAACTGCAATAATTATCATAATCAGAAAACTCCTTTCAGAGTCTCTCCGGAGTCTGAGATTCCTCCACAGCATCTCGGTGAAGATGCACGCGAACAAGTCTCTCCTGAGCCCCCTCTGGCACCTATCCACCCTTCGCTATAGTCCACAAACTATTCCAGACAAGGAGCAGATTTCAGTGGCATGTACGGACATAAAACCTCAATCCAATCAGCAATACTTAGTGCAGCAAGGAGCTAAGCAAGGAAGACGCCCCCTCTCTCTGAATGTCCCTGAGGATAAAGGTGCCTAATTCCACACCTCGATCCCCTTCTCCCCGCCCCGCATCCCATCCCTTCCAGTGGGGCTGAGAAGGAAGATGCCCCGTCTTGCAGTCAGACAGCGGCGCACCTCCGGTCCGCCCGCGGCCAGGCAGCGCAGCCCGTCGTGCACCTAGGAAAGACGCTGCCCTCTGCCATGTTCCTCCGGGCGCCGCTCCACCCCTGGAAACGCCGCTCAGCGCCGCCGCCTTCCTCCCCCACCGGGCAGCACAAACCCCAGAGAAAGTTGCTGCCGCCGCGGCCGCTCGGCGTGGAGACTCCGCAACCCGCCCTGGAGCATCAGTTCAGCCCCCGCCAGGAGCGCCGGCCACGGCACCTTCCTCCCGCAGCCAGAGGCGCCCAGCCGGAGCGCAACCCCCGAAGAAAGTTGGGCGCAGCCGCCCCGCTCAGAGCCGCCCTCGCCCCAGCGCACCGCGGCTGCGGGGCGCCCTCCCCACGCACCCAGCGCGCGCCCCCCGCACTGGCGCCAGGGCTCACCTGGACTCCGCTGGGCGGGGAGCGGGGGGGTCACACGGCCCCCGGGGCCGAGCCCCGCTCCGGCCTCTCCTCGTCCACAAGAGGCGTCTCCATCTCGCAGCCCCGGGCTGGCGGCGGGCGCGGGAGACAGGAGAGGTGAGCGGAGCGCGCCCGGCGCACTGACACCTCTGCCTGAGCCACCGCGGCGGCGGCGGCTCGGCCACGCCCCCTCCCCGCTCCGCCTATCACAGCAGCCGGGGGCTCGCACGGGGCTGGCACCGTTGCGTCACCAGCTCCCTCCCCCCGCGCGTGTCGGCTCAGCGAACGGCTCCGGCCCCGCTCCCCGTCCCCCCCGACACGGCACCCGCACTGGACTGGGGTCTGTACGTCACTAGCCCCTCCGCCTCCCCAAAGGCTGTGCGGGCGGGCACCCAATCGGCTCCCGCGGCTGGTGGGAGCGGTGCGCACAAGTCCCGCGATACGTGGGCAGACAGAGCCGCAGAGGGGCCGCCGCGGCTCTAGGGCAGCATTCCCCGGGGACAAACTTCGGGCCGCTGCTCTGCTCGCTGGAGCCCTGCGCAGCTCCCGTGGCACAGCGGGGAGGGCCCGAGCCCCCGCGCTGCTGGGGGGGGGGAGAGTCCCGCACCGCCCGGCTAACGGCGAAACCCGCTGCCTGCCCGGGCCCTGGTCCTCGCGTGTCCGTGACTTGGGGACGCGGGCGTTGGGAGGGGAGCGTCTGACAGTCTCGCCCAGCGTCCACGGGGCGGGGGAGGGGGCTGCTGAGCGAGACGCCGACAAATCTCCCGCATACCTCCCCTCGGCCGCCCCGTTACACGCGTGTCGTGGAGCCGCTCACACGCGGGGCGAGATCCTCGCAGGAGGGGCGCAGGCACCGCGCGGGGATCCGGGGACATGCCAGCCAGGGTCAGCCGCGGGCTACTCTTACATGAGGCTGGATTCTAAAATACTGCAGCTGCTCAAGCAAAAGACTTAAGTATCAGGGTGCAGAGTGGGCAAAACAAGCGTACGCGCGATTAGGTTGCAAGAGAGGAGAAACATTGCTGTAAGTACTTTAATATAATTGTATAGGGTGAGGGCATGCCCTCGACTTGAATACTATGTCCATCTCAGATGTAGATGACAAAGAAAAGATCCAGAGGAGGCCAAGGAAAGTTATAAGATGAATGGAAGGGAAGAGACAAGAGAAAGATGCACATGTAGAGCCCTTTGAGTTAAACCAGCCTTCAGAGAGCACAGTAGGGAAATCTCTGCAGGCTGTCCACTAGGACAGCAGCAAGCGAACTGGCATGGCCACATTTGAGGCACCTGCAGTGGTATTGGGAGTGGTGCATTATGGGCAGCTGTCCCAGCAGTCAAGTGTCTGCAACATACTTTTCAAATGCAGAGAGTGGAGTAGAGTGTGATAGGTAGTGTGTTGTGTGCATGTGAGGGGAGAGAGTGGGTTTTTGGAGTGCTGAGAGTGTGTCAGCATGTTTTCTAGTAAATTCAGATCCCCTCCCCACCTGTCCCCAAAGCAGCATTCCTGAGTTATGTTTGCTTTGTCTCAGAGCAGCTAAGCATGCTGGATGTCAGAAACAGCTTTGAAAGGGCATATCCGCATTCCTACAGTCAAGTTCAAAACAATTACAAGAGCAGCCACTTGACTTAAGGGGATTATGGGATGTTTCCAGAGGGCAATCAGAGGGCAATAATGCAACACCTCATTTCCACTGATGCCATGACACATCAGACATTATTCTTGTCGAGGTGAAGAACCAGGAGCGCTCTAGCAATGGAGTCACAGCGCTCTACGTGCCTTGCCAGTGGGTAGGGAATTAGTTAAAGCACACTAGGGAAACTTGTAAGTGTAGCCAAGCCCTACCTTAGAAAAAAAGATGAATAGGAGATGACATTACCAACATAGGTAAAATAATTAATATAGCAAAGGCCAGGTGGGTACTCCTTTAGGGTGACCAGACAGCAAGTGTGAAAAATCGGGACGGGGGTGGGGGTAATAGGAACCTATATAAGAAAAAGACCCAAATATCGGGACTGTCCCTATAAAATCGGGACATTTGGTCACCCTAGTACTCCTATTATCCCTCTTGTGAAACAGAAATAAAAAGACACACAATGAAATGATATGGTAACATGTAAAATAAATAAATTAACCACATGTAAAATAAATAAATTAACCTGTGGAATACACTGCCACAATATATTATTGAAACAAATTGCTTGGTAGGGTTTATAAAAAGGTATTCCATCATCTGCAGTCACAGTCAAGCTATGACTTAAAAAACTAGGACACGAAAGAGGACATTCTATAGGACACAAATTTCCCATTGCTTGGTGCTAGGAAGGAGCCTCTCTTGGAAGCATGTTACTGCCATATTATCCATTGAAGAGGATTCATGCTTGACATTGCACTCTATATGTTGTATGGAAATATGCTAATGTGTGAATATAATGTAACTGGAATATACTTCATGCAAAAAGGTCTTCTGTAAGGTATCATTATAAAGCTTACAATTTACTGAGTGTGTTCATCCTATTTGTATGTGTGTATCATTCTTGTATCTAAAGCGAGAAATAAGTATTACTGTGAAGTCCTATTGTAATTATATAAAGTATGGGCCTTTAATGGTGGCTTAGAATCTTGATGGCTCCTATTGACTAGGACAATTTGTTGTAAATGGCTCAGTTTACTTGCAAGCTTTCCTGTGAGTCAGGCCTGGAAGAATGGAGGCTTGGGGTCTCACAGGACATGTGACCATATCACCTGGTACTGGAATCCATCTTAAAGCTGGTGCTTTTTCATTTAGAAGGAGGGGTGGGGACCTGGAGAGAAAAGTTTCCTGCATTGTACCAAAGCTATAAAAGGGGGTGGAAAAGAACAAAGGACTGCCGGTCCTGAGAAATCTCCTCGTTACCTCCTGAGCTGAACTAACAAGAACTGTACCAAGGGAAAGGATTGGGCCCAGACTAAGGAAGAGTCTAGTCTGTGAAAGAAGTTTTTTGAGCATCTGAGGGTGAGATTTACCTGTATTCCGTTTCTTCAAGTCAAAAATGTAAATGAAAACAATAATGCAGAGTTGTAGACAAAGCATTAAGTAATCAGAAGCATGCAGAGATGCAGACTACCAGTTCATTTAGGCATGCTGCAGTCTTTAGTAAACCATCTTTAGTGTAGATGGACCCAATTCCTCAGTTTTGAATGGATATATCCAAAGTTTGAAAAAAATCATTCTATGCTCGCCGAACTTGCTAGAAACTGATGCAATTATTTTTCCCAGTTTCCAAGTGTAAACTGTTATAAGCTAGTATTTGTTAGTGCTCTCTCCTAAACAGGTTTTCCTTGGAAACTGCCAACCCAGCCAAATAAAAGTGCTTTGGACACGCCTGTGTACTTGTCAGGTGAACACACACACAATCTGACGAGCATTTACTTTCTTATCTGAGGATTCATTATATCCCAGTATTGCAGTGGTTACATACAGAAATGTTATGACATTTTTAAATCTCTTCTTGTATCATCACACTTAAACATGAAATATGTCTCTCTCGTGATTAGGTTTGTGTGATTCAATTATACATTTTCAGTAAAATATCACTTGTTTTTTAAGTCTCCCTCATTCAAATTGATAGGCTTGGCTGCATAGCTTAATAGCCATATAGGGATCTCCCACAGAGAAAGTATATGTGACTTTCCTCATAGGGTTAGGGAAAATAATTGTTAGTGTACATTTTAACTAGAGAAACAATTGTCTTCGATTATCTTCACTATCAAAATACACATTGAAATCCTATCCAAAACTTCTGTTTACCTGTAGTGTAAAATAAATATTACTAAGAGTAAAACCAAAAACTATGCTAGAATTTTGTAAATACAGAATGCATTTTCACTTGTATAACTGATAAATACATTTTAAAAGGAGTACATGAGTTTTCTCAACTCACATCTTGTTGACATTCATTATAAGTTTATTACTTCAATACTTTTCTCAACGAAGCTTTGCCTTTATGGGAGTGTCTAAAGTACAGTTTTTCATTACCTGTGACTCATCATTCATTTTAGAGTAGGAGTGATTGTCACTTAGAGTAGCTCTTAAAAACAGGAAGGATATAAAATACACGTCCCAATTAAGCTAAGAGGAAGGATGAAGAGAAAGATTTACTTATGATTTTCCTATGTGACACATTTTACCCACTCAGAGTGGACAGAAAGTGAATTAGTAGTTCTCAATTTATTATCGAATGGTCAATTGCTTCCTGGATGATCCAGGGACTTGTCATAGGATGTGGAACTATTTAACTTCTGTTTTACCAGTGTGAATTTGGCTACATGGAGTAGTGACCAAAAGTCATTGTTGTTGGACAACTGCATTCACTCATGTGAAATGGTTTGCTGATCTCATCTACACCGCAAATTCTGAAGGAAACATTACTCCTGCATAGAGATACTTCATGCTGGGCTCGCTGATCCTGAGAAGGATCGGGCTGACATGGCCAGGTGCACTGAACAGTATAGCAGCCACCTACTGATCTGGACCTTCAGAGCCCTACATTAGGGTGGGGAGTTCATTCAAGTGAAATCCTCCCAATGCCTTGACAGGTTGTCCATGGATCTTGTCCCTCTGTCTCCAACACACAATGACAAAGGGGGTTACTATATGCATCTCTAAGGGCAAGAGGTGTGTCCGTGATGAAGTTCAATCAGCCACTTCCTCTGAAAGTGGCACTTGTGGGGTGGGTATGGGTGCTCCAAGGGAGACACTGATCAACCAACCGACTGCCCAGTTCTGCATTAACCTCAGATTTCAACTAATGTAAGCTGTTGCACCAAGTAAAACACATAGCAGTTATCTAGATTTTTAGGTGACAAGGGCATGGAAAAGAGTAACAAGATCTCTAGTCACAAGAAATAGTAACAGTCTTCCTACACATTGATATATCTAGCAAATTTAAATGAAGAAAATCAAATGGTCGGCATACATCTTCAACAAGAGGTTCAGCCATAATACTTGACATATCTTTTGAATGTTCCTCCTGAACTACCAGCATAATCTCAGTTTTATCCCAGCTGACTGTCGCCAGTTAGCCCCAGTCCTAAACAGACATTAGACAAGGCATTCACCCGCATTTTCTGGGTTGGATGAAATGCCGAGTTTGAGAAAGCTGGGTTACATCAATATACTGAAAGCATCAGAGCCCATGTCTCCTCACTGGACTTTCCAATGGCCCCATCTACTAACCAGGACAAGAGGCAAAATGGAAGCCTGTGGAACCTGAAATGACTTTAGGGATGATGAGCAATTGCCCAGCACAAAACATTCCCATATGTATATGGCAGAGATGGAGCATAGTCTCAGATTCTACCTCTAAGAACATGGCTGGGCATCTACGAAGTAGGACTATAACTGTTCCTGAAGGGGGGTTCCCTCTTCAAGATTGTGCTAGTGCTTTCAACAAGAAACATAACAAGGCCGCGTGTCCATTCATTGCTTGATTGGAAGCACAATATTTGCTTTTGATGCTCATGTTATAGCAGGTAATGTTTCTGACTAGTGGAGACTATTTTGAATTAAGATCTGTCACTATTCAGTATCCCCGTAACAAGGTACATCAGATCACAACTCCATTATTTCTCAGGCTTATTTGGAGTAAGACATATTTGGCAGATAAATTTCATTTTTCTACAGTAATATTTTTTTGACTCCCATATCCATTTCTGTCAATAAGATTTATGTTTCCGCTACTAAAACTTCTTTTTAGATCCCAAACCTCTGTCAGCACCATCATAGTAACCTCTTTTTTTCTGCCTCTACCCATCTAATTTATTTCTCTGTGAGTGGTAAAATTTAAGTCCAAATCCTATATAGAAACAATAGCTTTAGGGAAAAAATATTTTAACAACACATACAACTCATCCAAATGTGACCTCACTTATACTTTAAAAATATGATTTCTTTATATGCTATTTTCTGGAGATTAGGTTTACTGCCAACTCTAAATAAGTTATCACATTTTCATCTAATAATGGCCAACAATCTACTAGGTTCAAGAAGAAATTGTGAATGTTCTTCAACTTAAAAATGAACATCAATTAAAACTGTGGTCTAACTTCTGTATCTCACAATGCATTTGAGTTAACTCTCACCAATTGAATAGGGCTTTGGGCTCAGCATTTACAATAGAAGAAATGTGTAGAGAAGCAAATGCACCATAAAAGAAAAAGCTAGATTTCCCTTGTGAGATCTGCTTACACTTATTTTCCCAGGCCCTTATTAAATTGTCATTTATATTGCTTGCACCATTGCCATTGGAAAAATACATTAATTTGTTTCTTTCAGCAAAGCATTTATGAATTGACTGATGAGGTTACTTTTCTCCAACTGAAAGAGATGCAACTCCTTAAAGCTTTCTGCCTTTTACTAAGGCCTATTTACTAAATAGGTTTTCAGCAGCAACAATATAGCTTTTATCAGTTTATCCAGTATATACACAACAGTACAACATCTTTCTGGGTAAGATCATTCATACATTCTTCACAGCCAGTTAAAGTTCAAATCCAAGTAAACTACATGCTGTATGTTTAAATATATCATATATCGGTACAACTGTAGCAGGACAGATGGCAAGATGACTATTGTGATAATTCCCTCAGTACCAATTAATATATCCAATTTTAATGCAATTTTATAATATTAGAATTAGAAGTATGTCATTGGCATAACAGAAAACCCTCAAATCCAACTGAGAGCAGGTGAACTATTTACAGCTAACAATTGGTTAGTTTAATTTAGCTTTTTCTCTGGTCATGAGTTGTTTGGAATCAGATAGCAATGTCTGCATATTTTCATAGTTGGGAATTATTCCAGAGTTTTATGAATACATATTACATAAGAACATCAATACTGGGTCAGACCAAAGGTCCACTTAGCCCAGTATCCTGTCTTCTGACAGTGGCCAATGTCAGGTGCTGCAAAGGGAATGAACAGAACAGGTAATCACTTAGTTATCCATCCACTGCCACCCATTCTCAGCTTTTGGCAAACAGAGGCTAGAAACACCATCTCTGTTCATCCTGGCTAATAACTATTGATGGATCTATCCTCCATGAACTTATCCAGTTCACTTTTGAACCCTGTTATAGACTTGGCCTTTACAACATACTCTGACAAGGAGTTCCATGTGTGTTGTGTGAAGAAATACTTCCTTTTTTTTAAAAACCTGCTGCCTATTAATTTCATTTGATGACCCTCAGTTCTTGTTATGAGAAGGAGTAAATAACTTTCTTATTTACTTTCTCCACACCAGTCATGGTTTTATAGATTTCAAATCATATCCCCCCCCCTCAGTCATCTCTCTTCCATGCTAAAAAGTCCCAGTCTTAATTATTTCTCCTCATACAGAAACCATTCCATCCACCTAATCATTTTTGTTGCCCTTTTAACCCTTTTCCAATTCCAGTATATTGGTTTTGAGATGGGGAGACTACAGCTGCACACAGTATTCAAGACACAGGCTTTTTTGACTGCTGCTGCACATGGAGTCCTTATGGATAGTTCTCTGAA
Organism: Sternotherus odoratus; assembly: GCA_032164245.1. Classification (NCBI taxonomy): domain Eukaryota; kingdom Metazoa; phylum Chordata; order Testudines; family Kinosternidae; genus Sternotherus; species Sternotherus odoratus. Next base: position 40,028,999 of record JAVMKO010000011.1, read on the forward strand.
AACATCTACTCAAAGATCTTTCTTGAGTAGTAACAGCCAATTTAGACCCCATCATTTTGTATGTGTTCTTGGGATGGTGTTTTCCAATGTGCATTACTTTACATTTATCAACACTGAATTTCATCTGCCATTTTATTGCTCAGTCACTCAGTTTTGAGAGATCCTTTTGTAGCTTTCCGCAGTCTGCCTGGGATTTAGATTGAGTAATTTCAGCCTATAGACTGTTCATAGAGCAATACTCGCAGTGTACAGTTTGAGTATTCAGTAATAGAAAGTCACAATTCAAGCTTGGTTGATTGGAAGCATAAGACATATGATGAATGGATGGATGTTCCCTGACTGGATAAGATCACAGGCCAACTTTGTAATTGCCCTACACTAAATAAATACTGTGCCAATCTGTATATGGTGCCATGGTTTTACTTTATGACTGGTATGTGTGACCAGGTCGTGGAAAATGTTTACTGTCTGATACATTGGAATGTTTACTGCATGCATATGGGAATGTAAATTAATAGCTGAGCTGTTAGGAAACAAGCAGGAAGATAACACAATGGATCCTAATAAAGCATGCCTGGTAAACGGATAAAGTGGTAAGAAACAATACTTGCACTGTTAGTTGTGAAGATGTTATTTCCAGGTGCCAGCCAACATTACAGAGCTCTTTTGCCAATGCAGGGCACAGAGATTAGAAGGACTGTTACACTTAAAAACAGTCTCTATAAAGAGAAGGGGGCAACATTTGTCAGGGAGCTGCTTGTAGGAGCAGATTCAGACCTCTCCATTTGGGGATCTGAAGAAGTCAGTTTTTTCCCTCAACTTCCAGGGGGATGGTAAACCTTGGGTAAGACAAATATGTGTACAGACTGTTTGTGTTTAAACCCTTTTCTCTTATGTTTTGCTGCTGCTTTGTTCAGATTAAACAATAGTTTGTTTCAAGAAGCGGTCTGAGCTCTGGATTAAACACTGGGTCACAGATCGCAAAGGGAAGACTTGCAGATGCTGAATCCAGTTAGACCTGCTGGGTAAACATGGTTGGTACACTGGTGCATTAGCCAAAGACCAGGGCTACAAGTGGGAATATCAAGGGATTCCACCTCACAAAATGTAAGAGCATGAAGCCTAACACCTTAGAGATTCACTCAGGCACAACCAAGTGGGAGTAAAGTTGCAACTATTCATGTAACCATGACCCATGACCTCAACAAAAGTTTGCCATGAGAAGATTGCACACCCATATTCAAAATACAGGACATAATTTTATCAAATATTGTTCAAGAACTAAAGAAAAGGAGAAGACTGAAAAATAAAAGAAAGGCATGAAAAAGGGTGGTGTTACCTTCAAACCTATATGCCAGATGTAAAATTCCCATACTGGTGTTATTAATTCTTACAGAATTCTTCTTGGTGATGGAGATTTTCTTCTCTTGCACAAATCTTTAGAAGCTGGCATATCAGAACTCAGCAAAGCCATCTGACACAGGAAACCTATTTTTAAGATCCTGGTACGTTCAGAAGATCTATTATGCCATGTTCCCAGAAAACCACTCCCAAACATTTACCTGTTAATGTGATGGCCCTCAGCCCAGTTTGAAGAACAAAGGAATGATGCCAGGAAATTCCACAGTTATGGGCAAAACATCCTTTAAAAAAGTATATTAAAAACCGTTTGGAAGCCATGCATTTGAAGCTGTTGCAGGGTACACTGAGTAGTCCCATAGAAAGGAGGCTCACACACAGTGGCTAGATGAATAAAAGTGGTGAGTTTATTGAAGGTTGCGACCATCTGGTGCTGGGGGCCCCACAGACAGTGCGGTCGCAACCTTCTGCTTCCTATAGCTCCCTACAGCTCCCAAGACGGAAGCAGAAGTTGCAGTCATCCAAACAACAGGGGGAGGGGAGGGGAGGGCTAGTTTTAGTCTTGAGCATTTGTGGTTTTTTGTGTTAGCTGTGTGCGTGTATGTGCAGGGGAAGGGGGACAGGGGGAGGCCTTAGGTGCCTCCATCGCTTGTCTCTCCCCTCCCTTTCCCTGTGTGTGTGCAGGAGGGGCACCTTGGCATTCAGTGCCCCCGCTGTTCGTTTCACCCTCCCGTTCCCCTGGAGTTCGCAAAGAAGCATGGGGAGGATGTAGGAAGCAGAAGATTAATGTGACGGCAATCGTTAAGGGGAGCAATTATGCTTCTAAGTTGCCTCCAGGGTAACGCATAATTAAGGTTATCAGCCTGGGAATGGCCTTGTGTTTCTGTTATCTTGTGTGTGTGTGTCTAAGAAGAGCGTCTAAGCTGTGTGAGCTGTTTACTTGGTCTGTGTGAAACTCGGCCTGTGTGAAACCAGACAGGGAAACTAAAGCAGGATTGCAAAACATGTGATTAGCTATTCATGAGTTATGTATGAGATGCAAATGAGCATGAGTATTTCTGTGTCCGTGTGCCCTTGTGTGTCGGGCTTCTTCCCTGGGCAGTGCTCCGCTGTGCCAGGTCTCCCATCTGCAACCGCGCTGTCTGTGGGGCCCCCAGCGCCAGATGGTCGCAACCTTCAATAAACTCACCACTTTTCTTCATCTAGCCACTGTGTGTGAGCCTCATTTCTACGGGACTACTCAGTGTACCCTGCAACAGAAGCCTTGAATGTTAATCAGTAGATGGGATTTTTAAGATCAGGATTAGGTGAAGCTTTATTTTCATCTAAAACTTAGACATAAAATGGATGGATAAAATGTAAAGAAGATTATGATTAAGAGAAATATCAGAAACATTTGACAAAATAAGCAGATTAAAAAAGAAATAAGTGGAAAATAAAATAAGACGAGAGAAAAGCTTGGATGTACAGTACTGATGAGGCATTAATTTTTAGCAAATGATCAAACTTAATGAGTGAGATAAAACAAAAAAAAACCCTTTAAAAATCAGTTAATTTAAGATACCATCACAAATGGAATTCTCAGAGGAAGGAGTAATTTCCTTTGAAATCAATATATTTTTCAAGACAACCACTTAAAGGAGATATGAAATAAGGAAATCATAGGAGCCACATACGTTATTAGAACTTCCCTTTCAAAAAGCAAAAATTGAGTGTCAGAGGAATTTTAAAAGCACTCTCCTCATGGCCAATAAAAAAGGAAATTTAATAGGATGTTGCATAAAATATTAATCACAAAAATTAAATAAGGGCTGAAATTTTGTCTGTGGAATATTCTTCACAAGGTCTTATGAATTCAGTGATTTCCCAAGACAATGTTTCTGTGGGAAAAAGGTCTTTCAGTATAGGTGGCATATAATGACAAGAATTTCAAAACTATGTGAGACAGTGTTAAAATATGCTTTAGCATATACAGAGCCTGTTGGGGGCTGTTTGGCTATCAACATTTTTATCTCAGTTCAACAAATAGTAATGAGATCAGATTAGGTTATTCTGTTTTTACTGAAATAAAAGCAAATACTGTCTCCTCAAAAATAAGACAAATTGCCTACGAGCATTAAAAATAAATCAGTGTTACAATTTTGCAGAAGAAAATTTGATTTTGAGATGCAGATGCCAAGCAAGTTTCTCTCTGAAATCAGAACTGATCAACCAAAAAGAACATGGTCAAAATTAATTGGCTGTAGTGGGAGTCTGAGGACTGCAGATGAGAGAAATAAAAACATTTATAAGGATAATGCCCATAGAAAAAAATATATTAATGGGATTGTGCAATGCAGATCAAAAAGAAAAGGAAACAGTCTTAAAAATAGAAACATCTGGACTAACCTCTGGGCCAGATTTAGCTCTGGGATAAGTCTGCAGGTTCAAGGTCCACAGTGGTAGAAAATTTGAAGTGGCACAAAATCCCCATAACACCACCTCTACAATGCAGCGCAGCCCCAAAAGGTGGTGGCACTAGCTTGGGGTGTGACATGCCCATCTATTCTCCTGTCAGGGTGAATTCCCAGAGGCAAAGTGGCCTCTGCTGGCTCTGGGAGGCTCCCTTTGCCGCATGAATGGAGTCTAAGCCTAGTTACAGAGTTTTTGTACCACTTTAACTCTGTTTAGAAACAGTTAAAATGGTACAACTCACTAGTGTGATACAGTAATACTGGTAGAAAAATGCAACGTCTGACAGCACAGAAAGCATTCAGATTTGGGGAAATAAGCTAAATTGATATAAGCACCTTTATAGTGCTATATAGTGGGTGGTGGGGTGAGGGGGGGATTGTACCATTTGATATCTGTTTCTAAGCCAACATAGTTAATCTATATATATAAAAGTCAAATGGTGTATGCGTGTATGTATGTCGGCTTACTCCTTCCACACCGTTTGAGCTAGAGACTTGAAATTTGGTACAGTTAGAGGTCTTAGGGTCTTAATCAGGGTAAGAGTCGAAAATTTTTCAAATCTCACCTCTGACGCCCCCCGGGGTGAAATTCTTTAAAGCCCATTCACATCAGCTGGGCAGCTGCTGTTCTCTGTGACATAGATATGATGTCATAATACCCCCTCCAACGGACTCTGCATTCACTCAGCTCTCTGCCCCCTCCCCCCTCCAACGGACCCCGCACTCGCTCAGCTCTCTGCCCCCTCCCCACCTCCGACGGACCCAAGTTGGCTTTGGTCGGAGGGTAAGTGAGGTAGGGGTGTCGGGTTTGGTCGGGGGTGAGGTGGGGGTGTCGGGTTTGGTCGGGGGGTAAGTGAGCCGGGGGTGTCGGGTTTGGTCTGGGGGGGTGGGAAGGTGTCGGGGTGGGTGAGGGGTGAGGTGTGGGTGTTGGGGTTGGTCAGAGGGTGTTGGGTTTGGTAGGGAGGTACGGTGGGGGGGTTGGGTTTGGTTGGGAGGATGAGGAGGAGGGTCGGGGTTGGTCGAGGGGCAAGTGAGGTGTGGGTGTCGGGTTTGTTTGTGGTGGTAGGTAGGGGTGTCGGGTTTGGTTGGGGGGGGAAAGTGAGGTGGGTGTGTGAGGTTTGGTCTATGGGGGGTGAGGTGGGGATGTTGGTAGGGGGGTGACGTGGGGGTGTTGGGTTTGGGTGGGGGGGTGAAAATGTGAGTCGGGGTTGGTTGAGGGGTAAGTGAGGTGGGGGTGTCGGGTTTGGTCGAGGGGGTGAGGTGGGGGTGTCAGGTTTGCTCTTTGCCCCCTCCAACAGACCCCACACTCGCTCAGCTCTCTGCCCCCTCCCCACCTCCGACGGACCCGAGCAACGCCGGGTATTTTCGCTAGTATACTATAAAAATGTGAGTAGATAAGCCTTTTGGCTTACAATATAGGAAACATTAAGACAGGTAAGTCACTCATAGTCCAACTGTTTGAATTGCTGTTAAAGAGACAACCAAACTACTGAGACATTACATTTGGGCAGATGATCCCAAAATATTGAAGATACAAAAGGTTGTGGAGAGATGCCAAGATGGAAGATATTTTAGTAAAAGTCCAATTAGAGAATTGATGTGGCAGTTCTATGTAAAAGAAAATATATCCCCAGTTACTGTACTAGTAATGGATTTCCTCCTCTTAAGAAAGTCAATAGATATAAATCTTCCATTCTCTCATTGACTGTCCATTAGGAAACAAAAGGTAACTAACTTTAAAAGTAAAAGTGTCTTTCTGAAACCTAATAGGGTGCCAATTTTGAATCTACAACCATTCTAGATGGGTCTAATATTTATATAATTATCAGTAAATACTGCACCACCTGAAAGAAAATACATGTATATGTAATGGTAACTTTTTATGAACTCAATGTATTGAATAGTAATGTAATTTGTTAAGCAATGCCATTTAAATATTCTATTTTTCTTTTTGTTTAAACACTCAAATATGGGAGGAAATGTAGGTGGTTAGGTCTGGGTTATTGTGACACTAACATGACAGATAGGATATTTTCATGTGTAAAGTTTAGAAAACTTTTTGTTGGTGGCCCTATAAATTGAAGGAATTTATGTATAGAATAATATCAGCAGATAATCTGATCAGCAGGCACATTAGATTTAGATACGGACTATTTCATACTGCAAAAAGTGAACCATTATGGCAGTGTATTTTGGTAACGTCACAGAGCGGTTCAGCAAAGATGTTAGTGACTCTGATAGTGTCTTGCTGAATCAATCATTCATGGGGTCAAAGAATTAGAGAATTTTCTTGAAAAACGAATCCATTACATTCCCCTCACATGGTTAACTACATGGAAATGATGCTGAACAGCAAATGAAATGTAAATAGTTCTTGATTTATTCAGTGACTACAGAGTCTGACAAAGACAGAAAAACTGTCAATCTTCTGTTGCAGTATGCTGCAAGAAAGCCTATACCAATTGATGGTAAATTTACATTTAAGAAAAAGTGACACTTGCACCATTGTAATCCAAATATTTATGAAAACTGCAATGCCTAGAAAACTAGTACTTAGCTGATTTGTGTTTTTATTTTGTATAGAACTACCTGTAGAGACAGTTGATTGAGGTATTACTAGATTTAAATGAAAAAAAGACAGATATAAGCATTTGGGGAGTCTATAAAAATCCTCGGGAAAGTGTAGTGGAATAATAAAGAGACAAATTTAATAATTTAAATGCTGTTTACACGTGGCACAGACTGTAGTTAGGGCTCAGTCTCAACTGTGAAAATTGAATTGCATGGATGGGAAGGCAGTTAATTACTAACTTTTTATTACAGATAAAAGTGTTCACACTCCAAGTACTAAATCAAAGTATGTCACATATTCCAGATCAGGGAATACTGCAGAGATGAGGCATCATAGCAGGGATCGGCAACCTACGGCATGCGTGCCAAAAGTGGCACGTGAGCCGATTTTTAATGGCACGCTGCTGCCAGCCAAGGTCCCGGCCACCAGCCCTGTTCAGCCTGCTGGATGAAGGAAACCCCAGACTGCAGCAGGCTGAGCGTGGCCGGCGGCTAAGATCCTGGCTGGCAGGAGCCGGCTGCCAAAACCTCAGACCAGCAGCGGGCTAAGCCGCTCAGTGTTCTCTTGTCTATTTGACATAGATTAGAATGCTATGATATCTTCCCAAAATATTTTTCAACCCTCTGATCAGTTTTGCTAGGAGGATCCATTTGGCAGATGCTTATGGCACCTTTACTCTATATATTGTCCCATTTTCTTCACAGCAACCATAACTCTGTCTCCTGGAAGCTAGGTAGTCTCCATTCCCAGTGTGGAGAGCGGATGGATATAAAAATCTCGGTCCTACTTTGCCTTCTCTGAACCACAATGATGTAATCTTCAGTCCATAAACAGAGGGCAGGTGGAGGTAAAGGGACATACTTATGGTTAGTGGGGCAACAAGGAAAGTTTGGAGGTTCATGGGAGAGAACAATTAAGGAGAGAACGTTAAGGTTGGTGTGGTCACCTGGGGTCGGGTCTCCAGCTTGTGTAAATCAGCATAGCTCCATTGACGTCAGTGGAACAGCAGCAATTTCCACCAGTGGATCGAGTCCCTTGACATATAGTTTCACATCACATAAATAACATGCTGTTTTGCACGTCTCTAAGTGCTTTAAAACATTAATATATTAAGCTTCACTCTGCCCTTGTGAGATAGGGAAATGCTATTATCCATATTTGGATAATGTGGAAACTGAGGTAGAGAGGTTGGTATCTTGCTCAACATCCCACAGGAAATCCTTGGCAACACAAGGAATTGAACTCCTAACTTCCAAGCTTATGTTTTAGGCACAATAATAGATTTTCCTCTGCTTTTGCCTCTATGACATTTGTGTTTAAATTGTCAGTCTTGACTATGTATTAAAATGGGTTTTGCTAAATATCTCCTGTTTAATCTTATAATCAAACTTTGCTAAATCTAAACTATGCACTGTGTGTCATGGAGGACTAAATGCTTGAGAAGTTTAAAACCATAAAAGTCAGTTAGTTTAGAGTAATTCCTAAATAAATGTTAACTGATAGATTCTGGTTTCATTATAAAAGTTTTGCAAATAGTTTAAATACCCATCAATGAGACAAGAAAAAAAGGGGGGGGAGTAAAGATAAAAAGAATGGGGATGAGGAAAGAGTGCACTGAATTAGCAAAGTGAGAAAATGTTCAATAGAAAGGTAAGAGACAAATGGGAAGACGACAAAACAGAGGAGGGAGGGAGAGAGGTACAGACAGGAGAGAATAAAACTGCACAGTGGAGCGGAATCAATATTGGAAGAAAGCGAAGACAGAAAAGTGAGAAAAATCTGACCTTACTGAAACACCAGCCAAAGACCGAGAGAGCTGTCTTCTGAAAAGAGAATCAGACATCAGGAAATAGCAGTAGAAAAATCAGGAAATCCCAAATCACCTGACCTAGATAGGAAAACTGAAAATTAAAATTAAAGGGGTCAAGAAGAGAAGGACAAATGGAAAAGTATTAAAAGGGAGTGCTACTCTTTTGATGTTGTTATTGTTACTTCTTGAAGAGTCATACAATACCTTTGTACAAGGAAATACGATCACATTTTTTAACTCCCTCTGAATCTATAGCTAACCATTCTAGTACAAATCACAGTGGGCAGAGGCAGGAGGAAGATAATTCGGCATGGCTGGGCAATGCTTAGAGGACCTCTACCTCCTAGCTCATTTAAAAAAATTAAGTTCCCCGCAAACAAGACTAGGTGCATAGAACCTCTGTTGACAGTAAACATCTCATTAGGCTGCACTCAGTGTGCCTCCTTCTGTATAGGATCCCAGAAAATGCCTGCTGTAATCAGAAATACATCTGGCTGAGCTATTAAGTGTGGGGAGTTTGGTCAGAATTAAGAAAATCACTAGCTAGATTCAAAATATTGGTTGAAGAATAGACAATTTACACAGAATACTGTAGGTTTGCAAGGCATGAATGACTCAGAAGCTATCAAATGAGAATATTTCCTCTGGCCAGCTGAGAAGACCCTGGCAGAAGCTTCTGCATACGCTTTACGTTTGAGGTTTAACCTTTGTAATGCATAGGAATTGGGTAGTATCCCTTTAAATAGCTGTCTTAGTGGTGTTCATTGTATTTTCTGTAACAACAAGGAGTCCAGTGGCACCTTAAAGACTAACAGATTTATTTGAGCATAAGTGGAGTAGGTTTTTTTACCTCTAAAGCTTATGCCCAAATAAATGTGTTAGTCTTGAATGTGCCACTAGACTCCTTGTTTTTGTGGATGGAGACCAACATGGCTACCCCCGATACTCATATTCTCTGTGTTAGAAACCAGACAGAACTGTAGTATGCAGGGCCCAGCTACCTACATAACTACACTGACATTTGAACTCAGCTGGGTGCAGTTGGGGTCTTCATATTATTGTTACATAAAGCGCTTCAAACAAAACCACCTTAAAATACTGCTTCTGAACTTCTATTTAACAACATCATTTGTCAGACATTTATCAGATAATCTCAATAGAACATGATAGTTCCCTCAATTACCAACCCTGTCATTTCCACACACAAAATACAGTGTAGAACTTTTGCATATGTAGCTCCTCTTTGGTGGAATTCTGTCCTGTAAGAAGTCTAACTGGCAGGCTCAATTTTCATTGGTTATCTAGTTTGAAGACCATCTCCACTCCTTATACCACAGTTACAAACATTCAGTACATTTTATTTGGCTCGAATTTTGAGATGCTTGTGAATGGCATAGAATACACATATGATCTTGTGTTCACTGAAGACAGTGGGAGCTTTTCCACCATCTTCAGTGGAATCAGGCTCAAGGTCAGTATCTCCTGGCTGGATATGCAGCACCACAGTTTGCAGAAGAGAGTTATTGTTATGTGTTACCACAAAAATACTGCAGTGGCATGGTGTACATAGTATTTCACAATACCTTGTATTGTACTTCTGTTGGCTTTTTTAGAACAGCAAAAAATAATTTATATAAAAAACTTAGGGCTCAATTGTGAGCCAGCCTTATGCACCCACACTGGTATGTAAGGGAGCATGAGCTACCCCCTTACGCTACTGCTTGGACTCCTGCACATCCACGACAGGGAGGGTGCAAAGTAGGGAAAGGAGTGATGGAAATAAAGAGTAGCCTCCTAAGAAGCCACTCCTGTGCAGGTCTTGGCTGCACTAGGAAGATAAATACACCTCACTCCCCTCCAAAGCAAGGGGGAGTGGGGACCAAGTTGTGACAATCACAATTCAGTCTCTGCTCTGTTCTTGGGGTAGCACATCTCAGGATAGATTCTGTCCTTGATGAGGAAAGCAAAGAATGACAGCCACATCACATCAATTACTTTCTCATATAGTTAACAAATGACTTAACATATTGGAAAACTAAAAGTAGCACGGAATATGGCATGGGAGAAGGGCTGAAACATCTGAAAAATGAAATCTAGGAAATGTTTCATACTGTATAGGAAAAGCACAAAGCCCAACTGCACTAAGGTTGAAGCAATTATTGAAGTGTCAGGGCCACACAACAAACAGAAACTACAAGGATTTCTAGAGATGGTGGCAGCTTCTCTTTCATTTTACAAATGTTCTTCGTAACTGTGCACTTTAGAGATAGCTATTACAGAAAGCTACAAAGCATCATGCGAGAAGAGACTCGAGCAATTGAGATGTTGAAAGCACTTTTCTTCACAGATTTCAGAGCCGCAGTCAAGCTGACATTTGAGGTTTCAAAAAGTGGCAGAGCAATGGCAATCACACTACAATGTCTTTCCTTTCACATACAGAACAGGACAAAGTAATTTAACTCTTATGGCTCTATTTAAATGTGGCCAAAGGAGTATGGCTCAGAGTTCTACAGCATAGTGTAATTATTGGGGTTCCTCTATATTCCAAGCCCAAAGTATGCAAATAGTGTGATTAATGTACCATTTCTTGAGGTCAGGCACTAAAGGTAGTTGCACCTTCACAAGTTCTGCAGCCACTGCTCATCATCCCAAGCCTGCATTACAATGTGATCTCACCAGTTAGTGCTCCTTTCTCTGGCTCAGATGTGGTACTCATCCAGGCCACCAACAACCTTGAATTGGTTTGATCTATGTCCTACAGCAGTCTTCCCTTCAGGAAATTGTCATGTTGTGTGGTGATTCTTGCAGCTCTGCAAATACTGGAGGATCATGTGTCCTGTTCTTGCAAGGCACTTAATGTAGCCCTATGTGGGCTCCATACTTCTATAAATGATTTTAGACAGTAATAAGTCCTGTGCCGGTTCATTGGATTTTCAAAATAGGCATGAAAATTATGGGATGAGATGGCATTATAGTGTGGAGAAAACTGCATGATGGGAACTTGACCCTGCAGTCCCAGTCACCCCTGTGCTCCTCATTTCTGCCCCATCATACCTTGCCAAAGCTTCCTAGAAAACAGTATGCTGGATAGTGGTGAGTTGCACACTGGGATAACTACCCATGGTGCACTATACATCAAAACAAGCACTCCTGGAGAATATGTGCATTGCTGAAACAAGGAGACAAGTATGCACATTCACAGTGATATACTGACTGCAGCAGCTTTATACCAATGTAATTTGCAACACCAAAAGTTTGTAGTGTAGGAACGCCCTAAAAGTGTAAGATTAAGTTCTTATGTCAGGAAATAGCATAGTCAAGTTTAGCTCTGCCACTTTATGCTAATGTATTTCAAAACTGACTACTTACATTTTCTTTTCAACACGCAACATAGCACATTCCCTCATTCTGTGAATTGCATCCACGGAAGGCTATCAAGTTACGTAGTCACTATGTTCCAGCAAATGTTCATTATTACTCTATGTTATTACAGTCAGGCTGTTACTTTCAAAAATCACTCAGCATTGATCTAACACTGCTCCCACTGAAATCCACTCAATCCTCATGGTATCATCTTATTATACCAGTGAAATGGTTTGTCTTTTTGGTACTTATATATCCATCATCATAGTAATTGAGCACTCACAGTCTAATATATTCGTCCTCACAATTGTTCCTACCCAGTATGGCAGGGAAATACTACTATCCCAGTTTTACAGATAGGGAGTTGAGACAGACATCAAGTGACTTGCCCTACACCACACGAGAAGTGTCAAGATACAAAATAGTACATAATTATAAAAGTTGCAGGAAAAAATGTACTGTATATTGAAAAATATTTTGGGATTGTGAAGTTAAACTCCACAGAAATGCATACACGCAGGGAGGAGAGTTTAAACTATATACCAATAACAGTCACTTTTTGGGTTTCACTGTGGAATCTTAACATTTCCCCTGATCTACATTTTCTGAATGCAATTTGCCAGAGTAACCCTCAGAGTAACCCTCCCGACCCCTTCCTTTCTGTCTGGGAGATAAAAAAAAAAACACAGAGACTTAACTCCAGCTTCCCCTTTCAACCTATGAGACACTGATCCACTCCCCCCCCCCTCTGGTTACCAAGGGAAGAGAGATAGACACCAGACCCCCCCCTTACCCAGGAACTGGGTCAAATCCAATGCTAGGACAACTTTAAGGGGATAACCAAACACTTTTTATAACAAAAAAGGTTTAATAAAGAAAAAAGAAAAACTCATACAACTAATCAGACTTCACAGATACTTAATTTCTAGCCCTGACCCCTCTCTCCAGATTTCTCCTCCAGATTAGGTCAGTGACACCATAAATCCATTGCAAACTTGTACAATTACAACTTTACTTGCAGTTAGTCTACTTAAAGTTTATGAAGGAAAAGTAGGAAGTTGTCTCTCCATAGCTAGAGAGAAGAGATGGGGCGTTACCCAGAGCCGGGACCAAAGAGAACTGAAACTAAAACTCCCCCTCCTTCCCGAGGGCTGGGAGCTCTTACGTCACTCCCTCTCAGGTTCTGTTAACCCCATGCAGGTAAAACGCAACTCCAAAGCACTTCACATTTATGACAGAAGCATTATGCAGATTTTGCTGTTGCCTTTGCTATGTGAAGATATACTCACTGTTACCTTTTAATCACACCTGCACCTCATTCTCCTGCTTGGTCTATCAGTTGTTACCCTCCTTGAATTGGATCTCATGATCCATGACCCACTAGACCAGGGATTCTCACAAACTTTTTGGTGGTCTCAGAGTTCAGCTACCATCTCTTGCTGGGGACCGCTCTCAAATTTTCCTAAAACACTGAATTAACTTTAGGAAAAACAAATACATCTACACATACTCATTCCCAAAGCATTGTCATTTATTTATGTAAAAGTTGTTAGTTTTTTGGCAGATTTAATTAAAATAATGTCAAGTTGTCTCTGTTCTTTACTGGACCTAAACAGAACACAAATCAGGCGTTTTGCATGGTCTTTTTTCTTGTTGTTTCTTTTTCTTTTTTTGTTGCTTTTAAGACTTGCAAGAGAACAAGTCTGCTGTGAAAAGTTATATTAAACATACAAGTACCACTTTTCACAGCAGACTTATTCAGTCCCAGTAAGCCTGGGTACAAATTAAGCCCTGGACGGGGAGGTGGGTAAGAGGCACTGGGGAAGGCAGTGAGGGCCAGAGTGATTGGGGACAGAGCCCACCACTGCATGGCCAGGGTATGAAGCCTGAAGCCACTCACCACCCAAGGTCTGAACTCCGACCCCATAAAGGTGAAGAACTCTCTGACTGACTGCTCCTCCAGCTTTTGTGTCTTGTTGATCAAGAAACAAAGCTTTGTGATGAAACAAAATTGATTTCAGTAGAAATCAAAATAGTTCATAATTAGATCATCCATTTGGAGAGAAATAATAAGATGCGACTTCCGTGACAAGTGGACTATACAGGCACTTTCACTTAAGCCAGTAACAATCTGTTCAAATTTTACCTTTAAGAATCTGTGGGACAGGTTCACGGTCCTGGCGTGGGAGCAAATGATCCAAGGGGGAAATGTTCAGGCAAAAACCTACAATGTTACACTATGAACTGTTCAAGTAAATACATTATTCACCAAGCAATACTGAATGAACAAATGTATTAAAAATTGTGATCTATTCATATATCAAACAGGAAAGACGACGTTCCCCAAATAAATTATTTGCAATGATTTATCTGACCCACTTTAGCCAGCACATGAAGAGAGTTCTATAGCTAGCTCTTACAGTAGCGAAAAAGATTGAAAGTCTAGAGCTCAATTCACTAGAGCTTAACAGTATTTGTGAACTAGGTCATTCTATCAAATATATATTTTTGTAGACATCGTCTTCCCCAGGAATCTGAGCAACATGCCATTGTAGTCTCTTACCAGTTTGGGGCTACATATTTCATATATTCCCTCTGATGTTGCTCCTGAATCTAGCATTTCATATACAGCAGAGTAATGAACTACTGCCACTTAGCTCCAAGCTTGTTGACATCAAATGAATCTTTGAAGCAGAAATGTGCCGTACTGGGGACCGGCTTCCCCAGGTAGCAATTTAAAGGGCCTGGGGTTCACAGAAGCAGCTGGAGACCTGGGTCCTTTAAATTGTCACCAGAGCCCCATGGCTGGTCTCTAGCAATGATTTGAAGGGCTTGGGGTGGTAGTGCCAGAGCCTGGAGCCCTGGGGTAGCAGTGGCAGCCAGGAGCCCCTGGGGCTCCATCAGTGATTTAAAGGGCCCAGGGCTCCCAGCTGCTGCTACCATGGCCGGAGCCCCAGGTCCTTTAAATCCTGATTTAAAGGTCCCAGGGATTTAAAGGCCCCATCTCTTCCAGTTGAGGTCCTGCCCCCTGCTCAGGACTTTGGAGTATCCCTAAGCCCCTTAAGTTACTTTCACCCCTGTGTAGTCCCCAAACCAAAATTACATGAAAGCTCCTAACAAGCATCTCCCTTACGTACCTGTTATATGAACACCTTCTTACCAGGTTTTCCTTTCCTTGTCTCATCAGTGGATTTAGGGGGAAGACTACTTGGAAAATTCTTTTTCCCTGTCCCATGTTCTCTTTGCTTCTTCCACTACCATCTAGTATTTCCTGTTCAACAACAACTCCTTCATCTCTTGGTCCAAGGTCCCTTCAGCTCCTTGCAGTACCGTAAGTTTGAAGCTCTTTAATACCTATGGCACAAATTCAGGCTTGAACCCTGATTCTCATTCTGGTTTAGATAATCTCTGCACAAGAACAAAAACAGAGAGGAGGAAGCAAAGTTTCAGGTTGGCCCCAGAGGAAATTTAAACCAGCCTCAGGGCTACTTTAATTTACACCTGGTTCCTGTAACCCTAAAAGGATGACGAGTCTGGTGGCACCTTAAAGACTAACTAAAGTATTGAAGCATAAGCTTTTGTGGGCTAATACCCACTTTGTCAGATGATTCTGAGTGCCAGGAATAGCTGAAGTGCACTAGCCCTTCTGCCACATCTTTTCCCTTGTTCAGGCCCCTTCTACAAGGGGACTACAAGAAAGCACGGCAGAAAGCTATTATGCCAGTTCTATGCCATGTGGCAACTGTCCCCTACATCAGGAGATTCCCCTTAGTGGCTAAATCCAGCTTTTATGCCACCAGAGCTATAATACAATGGAGAACCTGATCACCAGTATATGCTGGTGCTGTATTCATTTCAGCCAAGAACTTTCCTTTCATTTGTGGGGCTCCTCTGGGTTTGGCTGACATTATGAAATTGGAAAGATCCCTTTTGCACTTTTAACCAAAGCTTCCACAAGCCTAGTAAATTAGAAGTATCTAGAATTCTTGGCACCTAGAATTTTTTTTAAAAATCTGACAATTGGTTACTGCAATTCGAGTTCATTAGAGCTCAGAATAACTATCCTGCAATATAGTAGATCTTTATTTGTCTATTAAAAATAAACAAAAGATTTAAAATTAACTGAACCAATAAAGCAATGGCTTATTAGTATTACATTCGACTAAACTGGAAACAAATTAGCTTATAACAACGGTTTTATGGACAGTCTAGTGTTGCCATGTTTGTTTTCTAATTTAAGAAAGTAAGCAAAAAGAGACACTTGAAGCTTATTTAGAAGAACAATTTATAAATGTAAACATACATTATACATTACTGAAATAAGATTTTCCATTTATTGATCTAAATAAAGCAAAATATTTTGGTAGTGGGCTTTTCCACAAAACAAGCCATTATATCAAAGATGGTAACATTCATAACATTTAATTTGATTGTTCTCTAAAGGCGAGTGTGCCTGTTGACTTTTGGTTTTGCGCCTTTCAGCCACAGATGCCATTTTCCACTAATCAAGCAAGAAAACATAAGGATCTGAAATTTCTTTTGAAGTCATTTCCCCCTCCCCCCCCCCTTCTTCCCCATTATGTCTCAAGCACCAGCCTCAAACCACCGAACCCTCACGGTGTGAATCAGTTTGATGGCTATTAAAAGGGATTATTCTCTAACTGTTGGAGGGCTACAATGAATTTCAGATAATTGGCCAGAGAAAGACCCTTGAAAGTTATGAAGAGTGCTCCCACCTCAAAGATTGACGAATGTGCAGCATCTGTGATGCTCCTGGTCCCAGAAGTAAGAGACTAAGCACAGTCTTGAATGTGTGACAAAAGCACTACAACGTGTTACTACTTTGTCAGAAGAAATGTCTTTGTCTATATTTAAAATGGGTATGCCTCCTCCTAGCAGTAATGCCATAACCTGGGGTTAAAAGAATAATTTTAAAGGACATAAACACAGAGTTTAGTACGAGTTAAGAACGCATTCCTCATGTCAAAATGCCTTGACCCACCCTGGAAAGCCTGCTTTTCCATTTTTGTTTATGGAAAGCCTGTGAAATATAAACTCCAAAATTTCTGGAGAGCTAGGTACATGGCATAAAGGCAGTGCCCTGTCCCAGTCAAAGCTCTGCAGGAATGCACTCTTAGGTTCCACACACAAAGTCCTTTATCCCCTTACAAGTCATAGGAACAACAGAATTTGTCAAAAATGGAGCTCCATCCTTAATTCTGAACTTCCTGGCTGTGCATTTTAACCAAGACCTATCTGGGATGCTTCCATAATTTAATTCTTATAATTATTTAATATAATTATCATCCTTTATGAATTTTGTGTTCTATTTCTGAGCAGTGAGGGACAAGTAAGCTGCCAGGGACTGACAAGTTTGTAGAACTATACCCTCTACAGTTTATCTATCAAGACTACAGGTGCCCAAAATCTAGAACAAGAAATACCATTAAAACAAAGTTATCTAGGTGTTTCTTCAGTGTAGTTAAAACATCATCACTATTTTGAAACACCTTCTGATAAAGTCTCTTCAGGTATTTGTTCTCATTACTAGAGTAATAAATAAATAGCTAATAAAATAATACATTCTTCTCTGTCACATCTTGCCTGAAATGGAGGAAGGGGGCCACTAGTGGAAGTTGATTTTGTGAAGTGAAATATTTTTTGGTTCATCTTAGGTTTCTTAAGCTGTTAGCATTCTTGCTTTGTTGTTTTACAGAAAAGTAAAAAAAACATAACATTTGAAGATGGAAAAGTGCCATTTTTCTGTGAAAAGCGGCCAGTTTTTCCACATAGAAGTTTCAGAATTTGAACATAGTAGGATTTTTTTGCCATGAAAGTCAGTTGAGAAACAGAAATTTCCCCCCTGGATCAAGTATCGATATCTTGCAAAAAAGCCTCTTGAAAAATCTCAGTTCTTGCATATCAGCAGTTCATGAGGCAAAAATGGACAGCTTCACATGCAGCTCTCTCCATTCATTACTGTCTCAGGCTTCATGCTACACCCACAACTGACAGTTTCTGCTGCAGAGAATCCTTGGCTTGAACTAGCCAAAGAGACCAAATTGCCACTCACTTTTAAAGAGCTGTGCTATCTTTAACTCACTGCTGACAATTTGAGACAGTACTGGATAATTTTCTCCATATTATCAGACTAGTGAACAACAGACTTCTAATTTATAATTTAATTCCAAGGTCTGTGTCATTAAAATAGAAATTCAAAAGACTTCATTATGTAACAGTATATGCTGCCTGTCTATCTTTCAATAGAGCTGGAAATGTTTCTGTACTTTAGTACTAAACATTTTAGTGACCCCTCAACCCAATGCTACTACATCTTCTTAATTTTAACTCTGTATTTTGTTATTAGTGTGAGAAATATAGATTTGTATTCAGTTACTGTTATATTCTTTTAAATGGCTTGATTTCTGGATTCATGGGATAGTTGTCTCTATTCTTTTACCCTTTGAACTGCACATTAAAATTGCATTAATGTTCAGCTTTCTGTCATAAAAGCATGGAAATGAACAGTTAAAATGCTGTTATAGACTCTGGTTTGTCCCAATTGAAAGAATAATTTCATTTTAAAATATGAATCCACTTTTAATTGTAGGAATGTACAAAAGCAACTGGAAGTCTCTTATCTTTGAGTCCTTGTAATTCAAAAAAAGACAAACTGTTCTCATTTTGAAGGACAATTTAAATCCCAAGGTCAATGTTATACTGGAACTAGAAACCTTAAAAAAAAAAAGAAAAAGAAAAAAAATCAGGTTGGTTTTTTAATAGTGATGAGTGCCAAACAAAGAACACTTACTCAAGACAAGAGAATGTTAGACATGATCTAGTTAAAACATGGAGCAAAATGTAAACTGTAAGGTCTTAAGCTGCTGTAACTTCATCTTCTTTACATGAAAAATTAAAGCAAATGGTAAGTGTGTTAAGAAATGTCAAATTCTTTAAAAAAAACTTACTAAAAAAATCAAAATGTTAAATAGATGAATTGACTGAACGATTGTTCATTCGCTGGCTCCTGCTCCCTGTTTGTCAGAGTACAATTACCCTCATTATTAGAATTTAGGTTACATCCTCATGTGTGACTCTGTTCATGAATAAAAATCTCTTCATCTGAGCCCCTCCTATAAGTAAATTCAACATCCTCTCATTTTTTGTTCAGCATGTTTATATACACACAGAATAGAGAATGTTTAGGGGAGTGTAAACATTAATGCGCTACAGATATTAGGCATGTAGAAAATATCCCTTTTGCCCATAAAGAATACACATGTATTTTCTTATGGCATTAATAAAATTGTTTACAAACATGCATTGCTCACTGAAGAACAGCACAAATCCTGCAGGTATGGTGTAGATGGAATACAAGATGACAAACACTCCTAAGGGTGTTGGCACTCTATCAGCAGCAAAAAGACAAACATTGCATTTCATTACATGAAATTCTGATGCCATTGTTTCTGTATCATAGGGTGGTTGATGTGAGGCACTATAGATCTAGGCGACTGACACAAAAGCCTTCTGGTAATTTTTTTGGTTTTGCCACAATGTTGGGGGAGAGGGGAAATCAAACTATTTCATTGGCCTCTCCCTGCCCTATTCCACTCTCCTTTCGTTTTCCTCAACCCACAGTCCCCGCCACTTCACCCAGCCCCACCATTCACTGTTGCACAGAAAACAGGCTCCCAGCTCATAGAAGGGGAGCATGCTAGGACTCAGGAGGTGGTGTTCAGCTTCAGAGTCAGGGGAGCCCAGATGCATCCTTTCAGCTGGGCAGCTCTGTGCTTGCAGAAGGGGTGGGGGGCAGCAGCATGTAACCCCATGCTCCCCTCTCTACCTTGCTGCTGTTTGAATGGGGCATTCCCCCCCCCAAAAAAAAGTGCTCATGGTCACCCCGTACTCTTCCCCTCTGCACAGCTTCCCTGCAGGGAAACACAGGAAATCTGCAGGGGGCATTCACTGTGGGCATGCATTCCTGCAGAATATCCCTAGGAGTCCATATTGCTCAAGTGTCATTGAACTTTTAGCTGGAGAAACACTGGTGAAAGTTCTCCATCCACATCTTCGCAAAAACTAACTTGGGATTCAGTCCAACTTGGTCTATATATTTTAGCAAGGTTAGAGACTGTAATTTCACTCATATGGGAAAGATTAATCCCTAACATTAGCTTCAAGAAGCTTAATGGCCGAAAGGAATTGCTCTCAGGTTGAACAGACAGCATTAGTTATTTTTAGAGTAATTAAACGTAATGAATGCTTTTTTTGAAAAGACATTTTCCTTGATCATTTTTCATAAGCTACTAATAAAGATACTGAACTTCATTCAGTTACATCTGTTCTGGTCTGCTATTCCTGTTCTGGAAGCAGTCAAGATGCAAAAGCACAGGTTTAAATCTTATCTGCATCTTCATCATCCTTTATAAAGATCAGTACATAAGTTAAAGACAAACATTTTAAAGGAACTCCCTCAAGTAAAGACTTCAGGTCCCAGTGGGTAGAACAGGGGATGAGGGAGTAGGGAAAGTGGTGTTCTAATCCCAGTTGGGAGTGACTAAATGAGTCACTTCACTTCTGTGCCTGTCTGCTCTGTAAAATGCACTAATGGATGACACAGGTAACCATAGGCCAGTTAGTTTGACATTAATCCCATGCAAAATCATGATGGGGAAACAGTACATGTTTACTTCCAAGGGGTGTTTTGAGGATAAATATATGAAAGATTTTAAGTCACTCATATGCTACAATAGCCAAGATAAATCAGTCTGGATCAGCTGGTAATATAGGGTCATTTGAAGCAAATACAAGTCATATGTTTAGGAGCAAAGATTATGGGTCACATGTACAGGATGAAGACTATTTTGGAAAGCGGTGACTATAAAAGGGATTTAGGGATCATGAAGGTTAAGCAACTCAGCATGAGCTTCCAGCGTGGGGCACTGGCTAAGAAAGCTAATTTGATCCTTGGATGCTTAAACAGGGAAATAAGAAGCAGTATTACCACTGTATACAGCACTTGTGAGACCATTACTGGAACACTGTGTCAAGTTCTGGTGTTTCTACCTTAAGAATGATGCTGGCAAATTGGAAAGTTCCGAAAAAAAGCTACAAAAATGATTTAAGGTCTGGAAAACCCATCTTGCAGTGAGTGACTAAAGAAGCGCAATTTAGTTTATTCAAGATAATGATAGGAGGAGATTTGATCAGTTTATAAATACCTGCATGGGGAGAAGATTTCCTCTGGTACCAGATTCATTTATCTAGTACTCAAAGGCATAACAAAATCCAATGTCTGAAAGCCAAAGCTAGATAAATCCAGACTAGAAACAAGATGCAAGTTTGGGTTGTTTTTTTTTAAATGAATGTGATTAAACATTGGAAAAACTAGGGATTTGGTTGTGTACAGCACAGCAGGGATTAAAGAAAAACATTGGGTTCAACTGGCCCCACCCCACTATACCTGCAGCCATTGCTTGGCTTGGAAGGGAAGGAAAACCCTGGCTCAGATAGGGGCTGACTGGTGAGGAGGCAGGAGCTCTGTCTGCCTGCCCGAAGGGACCAATCAGCAACTTGCCAGCCAGTGCAGCCACTTGAGGCAAGAAGAGCTCCCCTGCCATAGGGAGGCTGCAAATAAACCCCAGCACTTGGGGCAACTGGATTGTGGGGCCATACCCCGAACTGAAGAGACTTGTAGGAAGTACGGTAGCCCAGGGAAGCAGATTTTGACTACCTGCCAGGAGGGAGACACATCTCCCCTGTTTAGGGATTGATCTACATGGGGCCCTCGGCTGGGACCCAGTAGAGGGGGCGGGTCTGGATTCCCCTCCAATTCCCTGGCCTCGCAGACTGAAAGGCCAGTGATCTAGCCATTAGGCCACCCAATCACAGAAGACCCTCTCACAAGTGGTGGAGAGAGTGGGCATCTTCCCTAGTCCCTGCCAGAGGCAATTTTAAAAACCCTTAAATGGAGATGGAACAGCTACTAGAATGGATGACCAGGCAAAATTACAACTATCAACAGCAACTGCTGCAGTAGATGGCATGCAACAGCTAATCCGCAAATTGGCGGCACAGTGGCAGCAGCACAATATTACACCCAGCGCCCCAGCAGAGTCAACTGTCCCTGCCCTTATCAGGCTCACTGATAGGGGACCCCATGATGACCCTGAGGCTTTCCTGGAAACTTTTGAGAAGGTGGCCCTGGTAGCCCGGTGGCTGTGGTGCTGGCCCCCTATTTAACAGGGGTAGCACAGACCACGTATCACGCTTTAGACCCCGTTACCACCCAGAAACATGCCTGGGTTAAGTCTGATTTGAAGCCCACAGAGGAGAGAGTCTAACAACACTTTTGGGGAAGTGCTACCTGCTGGGAGACCGTAGTGGGGAAGCTGCCTCACTCTGAAAGTCAGGGGTCAAAAGCGGCCAAGCTAGGCTGATTGGGGAAGGAGCCACAGCTGTGGACAGCTCAATCAGGGCCCAGCCGGCCCTGATAAAAGGACTGGGGGCCAGGAGCAGAGGGGAGTCTCTCGCTAGCTCTGGAAAGAGAAGGACCTGGCTGCCTGGGAGCATGGTACCCGAAATAGAGCAGTGCTGGGAAAGAGCAAAGGAAGTCAGGGAGCTCCAGCCTGGTAAACCCCCAGGCTACAGGCCTTATTGAAGGCCTATGAAACGTACTGGGAATAGGCAGAGGCAGCAGGTCTTAACCCCTTGCCAGTGATGAGTGGTCTTACAGACTGCAGTCTGCCCCAGGGAAAGGGGGCTAGATGATGACTGGCAGTAGCCACTGAGGCAAGGTGGGCTTAGGGGGCTGGGGGTTCCTCTGGGAGGGGAGACCCAGAGCATGGGGGGTACTGCTGGGGCAGAACCCAGAGGTAAAGGTGCACCAGGAGGTACATGCGGCTAGCAGCAGGCGAGACACCGACCTGTAGAGGGTGATCCATACGCTGGAAAAGAGTGAATTCCCAGACAACCAGCGGGCGGCACCACACTGGTGAGTCTTTGCTTGCTACAGAGCCCAACCTTACTTGATTGCCCAGAAGCTGCAGGACTTATGCTGGAGATGGCTCAAGCCAGAGGCAAACACTGGAGTGCAGGTCAATGAACTGCCTGCTAGAGCAGATTACCCAGATCCTTCCCCTTGTGGGAAGAGAGTGGATGTTTCAGCACTGCACCGACAGCATGACGGATGCCATCCAACTTTCCTAGAACTACCTAGCCGCTAAGCAACTGCCTGTGATGACGTCCCCCCTCTCCCTCCACCCCCAAGAGCCCCAAGCCACCAAAAGATGAAACCACCTATGGACCCCAGCCTCTTGAGGAGCATACCAGAGCCCCAGATGGCACAAGGACTGAGAGGTCCCAGGGTTCCCTGACCCAGAGCCATTCACTCCCACCCCAGTTAGAGAAACTACTGGCCCACTGGGGGTTCAGAAAGGGGTATTTTTGGGACTAGAACTTGTGGAAGCCTGTGGGAAAGAGTCCACCAGAATGACTAGACGGGGAACCCCCAAAATAAGGATTGGTGTTTCACATGTGGCAATTCTGGATACTGGTCCAGACCCTGTCCCTACATGGAATGCAGTTTTAGGAAGATGTAGACTCTGGGGAAATAAGCATGTCAAGGTAACTCAGCAAAACTAATTATCCTGGTGTGGGTCAATGGAAGAGAAACAGTGGGGCTGGTAGATTCAGGATGTGCACTGACTCTTAACAAGGGTGGTGGTTCATAACCCAGGGCCAACTCAGGGCACCATCAAGTTATGGTGTGTGCATGGAGACATGGGGACCTATTCCCACACTGAAGTGACTTGAACAGTGGGGAGACAAGAAGAGTCCCTGATGCTTGCCTGCCCAATTATTTTAGGCAGATATTGGAGTAATTGGGGAACTGTTGACCAAGCTGGCAAGTAAGGGCTCCCCTTCCAATAGGAGGCCACAAACAAACCCCAGGACTTGGGAAAACTGCACTAATGGGGCCATACCCCAAACTTGTAGGAAATAGCCCAGGAAAGTGGGTCTTGACTCCTTGCTGGGAAGGAGACCCATCTCTCTTGTTTAGGGGTGATTGACACATGGCCTTGGACTGGGACCTGGTAACAAGGGAGGGTCTGGGTCCCACCTCCACTCTTAAAGACTGAAAGGCCAGTGATCTAGCAACTAGGCCACTCAGCCACAGAAGACCCTATCACGGGTAGATTCTCCATTACTTGCCATTTTAAAATCATGATTGCAAATCTTTGCAGAAGATATAATACCCTAACACAAACACAAGTTATGGATTTGATGCAAGAATTACTAGGTATGGGTGAAACATATTATTTGCCTTTTGTTACAAGTTTTTTCTTAACAGATTTACATTTCAAGTTCTAAACAAGTACCTGAATCAGTACTATTTTAAA